>NC_061161.1:43403676-43493541 GCF_022113875.1 Hydra vulgaris | reverse complement strand
CTATATATGATCTGGATATGATGGACGAACAGGAGGTATGGCCAGAATGGCATACCCTCCTGTTCGTCCATCCAGCCATCAAGAATTTTGAACGGATCAGGTATCTGCATATCTTCTAATTCCAGTTTCAAATTATATTCTTTTTTTAAATCTGCCTCAACTTCTACTGCTGTTTTTATTGATAGAACATTGTTTTCTATTGCAGCAAATACACGAGCAACTAGCTCTTCTTTTTTACCATTTAATTTTAATCCTATTAATTTCAAATAGTTTTTTAACTCTTCAACTTTCATCTTTGAAATCATATTGTACTCCATGATTAATTTTATAGTAAATATTTGTTTTAGCAGTTTTAGTTTGATGTTTATACTTCGTTTTCTCAAGTAAATATTGTAGCGGAAGTATTTTTTACCCCTCCTATTGGAGTTCAGACCTCTTAAAAATGACGTATTTTAAATTCGCTCAATCGGTGTATTGCAATATGAGAACTAAAATACGCATGCGTGACTTAAAATTTTTTTATCAACATAACAAATAACAAGTAAAGACTCAACAAGTTACTTACTAGCCCAATAAAAACAAGTAAAGTCACTCATGCTAATAAATTAGGTCATCTGTTGCCTTTTTATAAGGTTTTGAATTTGACAATTTAACAATAATACATGGCTTAACTTGTGATGCAGTTAGTTAGGTAAATATTAAATGGATATTTTTTTATGACCGTATTATTTCATGAGTGTGGATTACAAGTAGAGACTACTTGATATATTATATAAATATAAAATATATATTATATATGTTTTTCTTATTTATATATAATATATATATATATATATATATATATATATATATATATATATATATATATATATATATATATATGTATATATATATATATATATATATATATATATATATATATATATATATATATATATATATATATATATATATATATATATATATATATAGTATATATATTTATATTATGTATGTATATATACATATATAGTGTATGTATATATTATATATGCATATTATATATATGTATATATATATATATATTTATATATATATATATATATATATATATATACATATACATATATATAATATGCATATATAATATATACATACACTATATATGTATACATATATATATATATATATATATATATATATATATATATATATATATATATATATATATATATATATATATATATATATATACATATACATATATATAATATGCATATATAATATATACATACACTATATATGTATATATACATACATAATATAAATATATATAATGGATGATGTTTTACAAAATAATGATTTATCAAGCTTTTTTACCAATCCATGTGATTTAAAGAGTTTGAATATTTTTTATATTAAAAAAATTTTTATTAAATTTTTAAAGATTTTTCTTGTAAAGTTGTATAAAAAAGAGTTTGTGCATGCTCCTTTAGTCCATGATATTGGTTGGTAGAAGGATCAACATAAAAATTTAGCAAATTTTAGCAACTATATAATGTATCATAACGTGCAGTTTAAAGTTGTATTTTTCTGTTAGCTATTTTACATGAACAAATTTTTAATATATAAGTATTTTTTCTATATAATTTTCTACTATACTTTTCCAGTTGGAAAAGTATTGTAGGGCATGCAAAATGTTCATTCGAGCTGTTTAGATAGAAAATACAGAGAAATAAAGAGAGAAAATTCGATTGATAAGTTTTTGTGCTGGCCATCATTATATGTAATAAGTTTTTAAATTGAATGAATATTCTTAGATTTTTAAAACATTTTTAAATTGAATGAATATTCTTAGATCATGAGTTATGTAATAAATTTGAATTTGCCTCTACTAGTGATACTCAGATAGAATCAGGTTCAGAAAACGGTAACTATTTCAAAAGATACTTAATTCAAGTATTATTAGTTATATTTTGATATTAATTTTTATAGGAGCCACTACCATGCTTATGCAAGAGAAAACATAGTAACCAACAGAATAGTAAGCAAATATTTACTCCTGTAACGCAAAAAAAAGAAACAGAAAACAATTTTTATGCATACTCCACATACTGTAGCTCAAGGTATTAATTGTCTGTCTGCAAGTTGATTTAGGAAGAAAAGATTTTGAACATTTTTTTCTATGCTTCAATGATTTACACATTTCTTTGGTTGCTAAATTAATACATTTTATTTAATTTATGAATAATGTTTTATTTTATAAATTTTTTGTTCTTGTGTTTCAACGCTTTTAGAAATTAATTAATGTTCGGTTCTTTTGTCTTTCTGATATATCTTTATTGTTAGAAAGAGATGTTAGTAAAAACTCTTTCCAGTAATTAAAGTAATATCATGACAAATAGTTCTGAAATTCTATGGATAAACTTGCAGCAGTAATTTAATGATTATGATAACAGTTTAAATGATTCTTGGTTGAGGTCAGAAGTGATGAGTTGTTTCAAACCATGACTTTTTGCAGTTTTTTTTATTGTTTTTTGATTAAGTATTTATTAATAACTTAGCCTAAGTTAATCTACTTGTAACTTTTTATAAATGTACTTTAAAAATAATGTGGTCTAATTATTTTCTTAAACCTTTAGGTTAACAAACTTTCTAAAATTGGAGGTAAAACCATTAAGACAAATACAAATAAATATGATGCAAAGGTTTGTTAAAAGTAGTTTTAAATAAAAAATCTTTTGAATCTTTTTATTATAGTTTGTTTTAAACTTGTGTTAAAAATCTGTGTAGCATATATTTTTAAAAGTTTGAC
The DNA here is from genome assembly GCF_022113875.1 of Hydra vulgaris. Taxonomy (NCBI): domain Eukaryota; kingdom Metazoa; phylum Cnidaria; class Hydrozoa; order Anthoathecata; family Hydridae; genus Hydra; species Hydra vulgaris. Next base: position 43,490,747 of record NC_061161.1, on the reverse strand, counting down.
GAATTCTAATCAGACATAAAATAAATCTTTTTTTTTTTATGTCTGATTATAATTTTTTTTGTAACTGTTTTCTCTTACTTTTGTATTTCCTTGAGCTAAAGAACAACCTTAAATAACAAAGGTTGATTTGTAACACATACTTAACCTTATTTTTTACTCTATATATACATACATATATATGTACATAAATAAACATACATATATATGTATGTATATATACATACATGTGCTTATATGAATATATTATATATATAAATATATATATATATATATATATATATATATATATATATATATATATATATATATATATATATATATATATATAATAATAATAATAATAATAATGGTGCAATTTTAAGTTTTTTCTTTTATTTATAAAGTTGTACTTGATAAAAATAAATAAATAAAGATAGACATTTTGAATATTTATTGATTATTATGATAAATTATATAAAATATATATAAAGTATAAATATTTTGCAAAAACACTTTTATTTGCAATAACTGCTTCATTGCATTGTGGCATGCTTGCAATTTATTTTTTATAGTTTTTGTCAACTCTGGGTTATTATGCCAGATCTTGATAATCTCTTCCATAAGATCTTGCTTATTAGTAAGATTTTTTTTTTCCAATCTTTTGCTTTACTATTTCCCAAATGTTTTCTATGGGGTTAAGATCATGCGAATTGTCTGGCCATAGCAATACATCAACTAAGCCATAACAGTTTTTATTGTGTGGCATGTTGCACCATCTTGCATAAATATAAGATTTTTGAGATTATTTTTAATATTTTTGAATTTTTTTGTCACTTTTTGACTTTTTTGGCTGGACATCAGTCCCTCTTCTTTTAGCCTTCTACAAATGGTCCGGTCTGACACAACAATTACAGCTTCATGGGTAAGCTTAGTGGCTTTTTCCTGTTTTACAGGCAGATATTTCTGATTAAACTGTCCGCTCTTGGTGTTTTCTTGCGTTTAGAAGGTGGTCTCCTTAGACCAAACTCTTTCCCTGTATCAATTCTTTTTCTTACTTGCATTACGGTTTGGTAAGAAGCCTTTGCAGTTTGTGCAATTTTTCATTGAGAATAATTTGTATTTTGGAAAAGACATTTAAAACTTACTTTTATTATAAGTAGGAAACCAATATATTCCTCCAGAAAGTTGATCACCAGATTGTCTCTCCAGAATAACTAACAAAGAATGACAAATCACCAGGGGCTAGACACCCCTTTGCCCCCTTCAGGACAGCCCTGGGGAACATGGGTGAAAGAATTTTTATTGCTTTAAATATTTTAGCTGCAAATCTTACTGATAGGCCAATAGTGAATACTTAAGTTTACATTTCTAATGATAGTATTGGTGTTAAAACTGCTCCTGCCATTTCACCATCGACATCATTTAATTTATGAGAAAGGGCTCCTGTGAGTTTACTATCAATATTATTTATTGTTTTACCTAAATAATACGACCTCATTCCAAAGCCAGGTTAAGAATAACAACTAATACAAAAAAACCCATAATAGGTGTAAAAGAAAATTGCATATTTTAACTGATACACCTAAAATAACAAAACAAATTATCTTTTAGTTTTTAAATGATGAAAGTTCTGATGAAATTTATTTTGGAGTAAATATACTTACTTTAAGTAAAATTTTTAATCATCAAGTTGGCCGAAATAAAATAGATAAAGCTAATAATAATAACTAATAATAAAAATTAATTCTTAGTTTAACAGGTGTTTCGTTTTTTTTATATTTAGTGTATGACAGCATGCAACCTTAATCAAACTTTTAACCTGACAAAGTGTCTCATAACTTGTAAAGTATGTTGAACTTTTTGTTTAAAAATAAAGTTTTTTTATTAGCTTTTTTCAGAACTTTTTATTGATTAATTTCTCTACTTTGTGTAAAAATTTCTTTATAAAGTCTTTATGATATTTGAAAAAAAAACTTTTATAGCAATTTTTGTAGGAGTCTTCAGAACTTTTATAAAAATATTATTATTTTTATAAGTTTTTTTTCAAAAGTACATAAAAATTAAAGGAATTTTTTCCTCATTAAATTCTATTTTAGAATTATAATTTGTGTGAACTTGGTTGTTTATTCTACAGTCATATTAAAGAAAATGACACTGGTAAATATAAAAAGTTTGATACTATTTTTACTTAGTTTTAGCAATTTTTAATGTAACTGTAATAATAATAACAATGTATAATGCAGGTTGTTGACCAACGGTTTATAATCAAAATTTAATATGGCTGGCGGTAAAGGTAAAGAGAAGTTTAAAGGAACAAACATTAGGTATTTACTTGTAAGTTAAGTGTAAAATTATATATTTTTTAAAAATCACAGTTCGTTTTTTTAATGCTATTTTATTTTTAACTTTTTGATGTATTTGATGCAAATTACTCAGGCAATACCTTTTTTATAGAGAGCGTTTTGTCAATTAAAGTGACTGCTACAGTTACCGAAATAAGAAAAAGAATAATGACTTTATTAAAATACGCACTCGACAGATCAAATGGTGGTGATCGGCGCGTAAAAGGTAATTCACCCGATGTATAACATTCATACTTTTTCCTAGTTGTTCTGGAACTATTGATAATAGTTATTATTGATAAATTGATAAATATATTACTGATAAATAAAACTTTTTTTTTTCAAACATTTTTGCATTGTATATAAAGTCCGTTGAAGCAATTTAGTTGTATCTGATTAATTTACGTGAAATATAATATCCTCTGCGCAAATTATTGCTTTTTTATAGTATTATTTTATTGCAATTAAAGTTGAGATAATTTTTTAGTTAATTGGATTTAACCAAAATAAAAAACAAAAATCAACGTTGAATTTACGTTGTTTCAACGTTGTTCTAATGTCTTATCAACTACGTATCAATCGAATATATCACCTATTCAAAGTTGAAATATGGTTGATATATAGTCGATAAGACGTTAGATCAACGTTGAAACGACGTAATCATCGACGTTGTTTCAACGTCGCAGTTTTCGACGTCGGATTTTATTTCCAATTCAACCAAATTTCAACGTTGTTTCAACGTGGTATATGGTCGGTTTGCGACGTTGTTTCAACGTTATTTCAACGTCATTGTGCCTGCTGGGATAACTCCTGGTTTTTCCCAGTATGTTTAAAAAAGCCCACCACTTCCTTTGAAGTTTTGATTTCCTTAACTAAATTAGCACCATGGGACTTCAAAATCTTTTAAATCGCTAAGTTCAGATATTAACCGGCACAGTTAAATCTAACTTCGTTGCGATAAGCTTCATATTACTCCCATTATCAGTCACAAATACCAAATTTTATAGCTTGAGGGAAAAGTTTTTTAAGCATTTCAATTATCTTTGCTCTTAGGACAATGTCAATCTTAGGCTCACTAAACTCAAATAATCCATTTAGTGAGTCTAAGATTGTTTATTACATTTATTAAATTTTTATTATTTTAATATTAGGCCATTAACTGCTGTTAGTGTACTGTAAAAGCCTGATAAGAGTATTTTAGAATATCATTGGTCTAGTAATTTGTTGTTATTGCAACATGAGTAACCCCAGCAAGTTTGTCTTTCAGCTTTCCAACACATTCGTTATAAAAATTTGCCAGTAGTGTCTTAGACAGGGTTGTTAGATCACACTTAATATCCTCAAGTTGCACCGGTCTATAAGTTGATCCAATTTCAATAATTGTTTGAGCAAAGTGACGGAACCCATCATCCTGGTTATGGATTACTTAAAATATTTATAAAACTAAATTATTATGTATGCAGTTAAGTTAAGCCGCAAACCTCGCCCCCAACTTCAACGCAATAGAAGCGTATCCAGCATTCACTCTTTGTCTATGATGCAGGTATTAAGCGGTCTGCTCCGTCTGTTATTACACATTACATAATTACACATTAACCATTACGCTACCCTTAATTGTGTATTTGTAATATTTTTTCATAAGATTAACTTTAGCACCAAGAAATAAAAAAAATAGAGATTTTCATCATAAAAATTAATTTTTTTAAATAGTCAATAACCTTAAATAAATTTTTTATTTGATTTTTATATGAGTTTACATCCATTTAATAGTAAATTTATATGTTTTAAGTGTATAAATTATATTTTTTACGAGTGAATGTTGCAGCTCGCAAGTTTAGCATTAATCAAACGACTTTAGAAAGATATTGTCAAAAAAAGAAGTTTGATTCAAATAAATTTTTCAGCATAATTACAATAATAAGCAAGTTTTCCTGAATGCATGGAATTTTGAAATTCTTCTTATTGGAAAAATTAAGACATTTTTATGGGATGGATAAAATATTTCGTTCAAACTGTCTCTAGTTTTGTTACTTCAGCCAAAAAAGTTATATTTCTGGTGAAGCTTTGCACTTTGCAATTCAAGATGGAAATACAATGCTAAGTTTTCCTCCTAATTGCACCCATTCATTGCAGACATTAAATAAAACTGTTTTCAGACCGTTGAAATAGTTCTACAAGTTCTGCTGCCTGTGATAATTGGATAGTCAAACTTCAAAGTTTATTGCCATTTACAATATTGCTTCGATAGTTTGTGAGCCCATATATAAAATTTTTTACACCATTACCCCATATATAAAATCTTTTACACCATTTCAGTATACAGAGAGGAATTTAATTAGTAGACACTGAGTCATTCAACCCAGAAATTTTTAAAGATAATGAACATTTACCGTCATCAGTTACAGATCGCACTGCTCCAAATAGAGTTAACACCGTTCTTATCAACAACCTAGAACTTAAAATAACTGTGGACATGTTGATGGCACGAAGCCTAAAAATACTGAAGCACATCATGAAACATGTATTTTAAACAAAGTGTCACCAAGCATTGGTTCATTAATCTCACCTAAGCCTTGAAGCCTTCTCCAAAAGCATTTATTAGAAAGAAAAAAATGTTAAAAGTAGACAGCTAAAAACAAGGATTTTAACTGATATTCCAATCAGATATAAAATTAGCTTGTCAAATGAAAAGAAACCAAACTAACCAACAAAATAAATTCTTCACAAAAGATAGAAGTTAAAATAGGGAAAGATTAAAAACTACTTGTTTAGAATTAAAAAAACAATGTGAAGAAAAAGCAGTTTTACGACTTGACTTGGCCAAATGATGATAATATTAAAAAAATAATCGTGTAAACTTTAGTCTCAATAAAAGTATTGTACAAACTTTATACAGTCTTTGCAAACTTATAATAGTGTGCTCTAATGTAATTTATAAACTTTACTACAACTTTGAGCAAATAAATGTCAGTAGTATATAGCCAACTTATTTTCATACATACAATTGAGGTCATTCTTTTAATTAAAATCTATTTTAAAAATCTATTCACTGATATGTGTTAGGTTGTAATGGTATATTTTAGAAAAGTTTTTCATTTTTTTCAAATGTATTATGTAATGTGTGCACATATGATGTTATATACGTACACGTAAGTGACTATTATGACCTTCATAACTATTCTGTATGACCTTCATAACTAACCTGTATGTCCAAAAAGGACTAAAAACTTGCTAGACGAGGGACAAAGAAGAACTTTATAAAACGCCATGTGGGAAATATTTATTATATGATGATAAAAATCATTTTTATGAAAGTGACATAAAATAACAGTAATTATAAAATTCTTAATCTACTAAATTTATCGATTGTTTTACATTGACTATAAAATTTCAGAAAATACTTTTTCAAAAAAGGGAAGAAAATATAAATTGTGATAGTTGTTTGTTGTAAATAACTGAGTTTTGTAAGAGTTAAAATTCACAATCCATTGCAAGCCCTAAGCTGTCACAAACAGAAATCAGATTCATGATCGGCTGTCTGTGCTTAGTGATTAACGAAAGAAGACTCCTTGTCAAGACAGGAGGATAAAGTTGAGTCATCAGCAGTTAAAGCGAATTTAGAAGTTTATCAGGAAAATCATTAATTTGTAGATAAGAAACAATGCAGGTTCAAAAATAGAACCTTGAGGTACCTCAGAGGATTGGAGAAAAGCAAAAAAGTGTTGTCTTCTAGTGTGAATTGAATACTGCGGTTAGAATGGAATGATTTGATAATCTCAGAAATTTCCCAGAGGAACCATACCAATATGAAGAAAACTTAAGTGTTCTCTAAATTTTTAAAATTGGAAAATGCCATTTTCGAGCAGGCAAGAAATTAGGATTTTGAAAGTATTTTTAAAATAGTTTAGTGAGAATTGAAGAGAGGTTTGGAGAAGGAATATAAGCTTTCATTCCTTTTTGTAGGATCCAGGAGGTTGCACAAGAGGAGTATTTATCAGCAGAGAGTCCAAAGACATCAGTCCAAGAAACATTACAAAAAAAAAGTCACAAAAAGAATACCGGTCAGGTTTAGGGTAATAGTATGCAGTACAATGATAAGGTGAGCCCGAAATAAAATAATTATAAAGATCATTGCATGTTCGGAAGCACTTAAAGAAGAAACTGATCATAAGCTAGTAATAAATAAAGAATTTAAGGAAAGTAGTTAAAATTGTCTAGAAAACGAGTCACAAGTGTACTCTTTGAATACGAGATTGAAAAATAAGTCATGTGTTTTTTTGCCAGCAGGGTTAGTAGTGTTAGAGATAAGCTGTTTAACGCATTTAACATTAAAGTCACCAATAACAATAATATTAGCAGAACAGTATAGAGAAAAAAGAGTGCAGTTTTGAGAAGAAGAACAATGAAGAACAAAGAAAAAGGTGATCGAGTAAAGAAGTGTTCAGTAGAAGTATATAAAAGAATGGTCAGAGAATTCTACCTGATTTTTTGACAAATAGGCAAACTGATGCGTAAGTATACGACCAAGCCAAGCGTGTGACTATTGCAGTCTTTACAAATCAAAGGACTAAGATTCAAAAAAGAAATAGCTGAAATCAAATGTCTTACAAGCAAACCTGGTGAATTTTGCAGGAGGTGAGATCAAACTGATGGAAAGCTACTTTGAAGACGACGAATATTTGTAAAGCATATATGGACCAGTTTAGTAGTGGTTATGGTTTTTTTATGTTAAATAATAAACCAAGCCAAAAGAAGTATTCTATTTACCCTTAAAGTCTTTGCTTAGAGGCCTTCTACAAAAAAGTAGCAGCATACAGGTAATGTCTGTTCAAGATAAGTATTTTAACAAGATACCATCCTTTACTCAACAAAGAGCCCTAAGCCAGGGGGTAACATTACATCCAAAATTATACTGGAGGCATTAGTAAAACATTTGAAGTTATTATTTGGTAACTGAGCATCAGTACACTAAAGTTTAAAACAGAACGAAAACATACATATAGTAACATTTTGGTAGCAAAGACCGCGCCAGAGGTTCAGTCAGAACACAAACATATATATAATAACTTACTAGAGAATGAACACAGCCACGGAACCAGAGGTTCAGAGAGAACTCCAATTTACATATATAGTAACTTATGGGTAACACAGTAACTAAGACACCTTTAACTATATAATAGACAAAAGTAAATACCTATACAGGCATTGCTTATATTATATAGTAGACAGATAGTTCAAGATTTTCATTATTACACATATAAAAATTTCAAACATTGGACCAATAACGAATAGCATAATACTCCTTAGAGAGAAATATTTGCGCAGTATTGACACAATATTAAAAGAACATTTTGCAATTATGTGCAAATATTGTTAGTTCAATATAACCCAGTGGGCACCCGACGTCAATCCGACGTCGGATTTACGTACGATTTTTATCAGCGATGTCAAAAGACCTATTCCGACGTTGTTCCGATGTCAGTAAAATGACGTCGGGCGATGTCTTTATCTCAACATCCCCTGACGTCGTTTCGATGTATTTCGACGTTGTTCCGACATCTTATAAAAGACGTCCAAAAAATGTCGCAGTACTGACATCGATCCAACGTCGATAAAAAGACGTCGGGCAACGTCATAATATTAACGTACTCTGATGTCTTTTGACGTCTTCCAACGTCAATCCAACGTCCTTAAACGACGTCGGAACAACGTCGTAAGACATCGCTGATGAAAATTTAATCCAAACCCAACAATATGTGTGCAATTGCGCTCTTCAATAAATATGTGAACTAAGCGTGTTTTTTATTAATGGAAAGAAGTTTGAATAATGGTTGATAAAACATCATGAGGTTTTGTATGATGCACTAGCATAGTTTTTTAACTATTAACATTTTCGAGTATACATTTTTTATAATATATAACTATTCGTTTTAATATTTATATAATATTTAAACAAAATTATTTCTTATCAAAGTAATAATTCCCAAATAGCTACAAGTATAAATTACTAAATAAACACATTATTTAATATGTCCCTGTGATGTAGTGGTAAGCGCGTAGGATTTAGTTTCTAATAGATCAAGGTTCGATTCCTGCCTAAGGCAACGTTTTTTAGTTTTCAAAAAACACGTTGGATTTACATCGGAATGCCGACGTCGCGCGATGTCAGTTTATCCGACGTCAAATAACATTTCCATTTCCAACGTAAACCCAACGTTCGTTCGACGTCGAAATGCCCAGTGGGAACACTATTGTTAAAACAATTTTGACTAATATTATTAAACCAATAATCGGTATATAGCATTAACTTTGTACCTAAATTGACATTGTTTCAATGATATAATGCTAAAAATAATCATTATTAATGTATAATGATATAATGATCTTTGCAAAGATTTTTAGCAGTATCGTTATAATCCGGTCAAAATAGGCAAAAAAATAGTGGTAGATTTGCAATAATTCGCATAGAGCTGAAAATTGGTACATACCTTGAGTACATTAATACAAATAAAGTGTTAAAAGTCCCCATCGATCCCATATCTGCAAAAAAAGTTATTCAGGGTCAAAGTTATAAAAAAAAAGTTGTTTTTTAAAAAAAAAAAAAAAGAAATGTTTAAACATAAACATAGATCAAACAAATGCGAAGTGCATTTTAACGCTTTTTTGAATTTTTTAGCGGCTTTTCTCTGATCTTGAATAAGAACAATGAAAAATGCTTTTTTTTAAATAATTTTTTAAACTGATTTTTCTCGTCTGACTTCCAAAAATTCTTAGAACAATGAAATACTTTTAGTGTTGAAGATTCTATTGCAGTAAATAGTATCAAGTAGTATTTTTTATTACGATTGGAACCGATTAATACTTTTATTAAAATGTCGCAACTATGTTTTATTTGTAGTAAACTTTTAACAGCAAGTGAAACTGTAGTTGTTGATAGTGGAATGAAAACTTTGATTGATACGAGTGTTAAAAGAAGTGACGGTTTTTATGAATACCAGAAAGATCTGAAGTCTGTGACGATTCATGTGGTGTGTCGTAAAAAGTATACTCGGAAAAGTACTATTGCTGCATTTAAAAGACAGCAAGATATAGATCAAGTCAGCACATCTGAAAATAGTCCACCTGCCAGAGCGCGCGTAAGTAAATCACTTTTTTGTTTAAAAAAATGTTGCTTATTTTGCGGCGGTGAAGCGAACGAGTAGTCCGAGAAGAAGAAAGCGATGATAGTTCGGCGTAAAATTCATAAAGTTGCTACTCTTGAATTTAAAGAATCAATTCTGAAGGTAGCATGGAGTTGTTCTGATGAGGAAGCAAAAAAGGTTACTGCACGCATTGAATATCAGTTTGATTTCGTTGCTGCTGAGGCTAAATTATCATAATACATGTTATAAATCTTTCTTGAGACCAACCAATGGGTGTAAGATCGGTCGTTCTTAAGATGAATCTGTTGCGATGGAAGAAATATTTAAATACATTAAAAACAGCGATGATTGCCAGTTTTCATTAGAAGAATTGAAAAACATTTACAAAAATCCACATTTAGACAACAGAACAATTAAGACACGATTAAAGTTGAAGTTCGGTAATAAAATTATTATCACTGAAAAACCAGGAAAATTAACGTTTATTTGTTTTTTGAACAGTCATAGCGATATTCTTACCCAAGCTTGGTATGAGAAGAAAAGCCAAAATAAAAAAGAACAACGATTTCGAATTTTAAAAGCTCCGGCAGTAACCATTCGAGAGGACATTCAATCATTAGTATTTGATAATACCAATTATCCCTCGCCTAGTCAAATGTTTAAAGATATTAACAGCGATATTCCAGAGTCGTTGACTTATTTTTTAGAGCAAGTTATTTTGAAAAAAAAAAGAACTATGTACACACTAATTTTAAATGTTCTAAATTAGAACATTTAAAATTAGTGTGTACAAGTATCAGCCACAGAATTATGTCTGCTGTTAGGCCTAGGTCTTTTAAATCAAAATTGCAATTGGGCCTCTCAGTATTTTTCCATCGACGCGTCAATGGAAAAATACTGAGAGGCCCATTGCACCAAACCGTCGCGACGGTTTGGTTCCAAACTTCTTATACAAGTCTTTTCGTCTTTTGGTTTATGCGCACACTACAATCACACTTTAATGTATGAGGCAGCAGCAGTTCTTTACCATCCGCCTTTTATCTTACCACCACAAACTGGCGCATTTATTCAATACGTTGCGGACAATGCTGATATAAATGTAAATAGTTTAGACGGTAATAACTCGCTTCACATAATGGGTACCATTCAAATTGTTACCCCAAAAGGTTCAGTTTCACAAGAGGATCATATACCACGAATAAAGAAAATCTCTTCTGCAAAAGATTTTGCAGCAAAAGCACATGTGCCATTTCAAATCTATCAAAATGATGGTGTAGTTGGTTATAGTAAAATAAATGTGCAAAATATAGCTTTTGAAAGTGAAGCACCAATATCTTTAATCCAAAAAGTTGAAGCAATATGGTTCTATGGTAAATGCAAGAATTTATCGTTACCCGGTTGGAATGGTTATATCGAACGTTTAACAAGTAGTATTCAGAATTTTTTAAGTCTAAAATTTTATTCTTACCGTTTATTAACCAACCAGCAAGTAACTACAGTACAATATACACGAATTTATTTTGTGCTTTAGAAAATGCGAAACATTACGGCCACGAAGTATGCATTATTACTTTCGATCAACCTCTGTATGCAAACGCTTGAGAAATCTGCAGCACCTGATGGATCTGAATTATCAAAGATCATAATAAGACTTGGAGGATTTCATTTACTAATGTCATTTTTTGATTCAATTGGTTATATTATGCAAGGAAATGGCATACAATAGGCACTTTCGTTAATTTATGAACCTAAGTCGTTAGAAAAAAAGCTCAATGACCATGCTTACGCTAGAGCTGTTAGAGCCCATACATTACTTCAGCTCACTTTAGCTATAATAATTTCAAAAGATCTTGCTATTGATTAGGAGATGGAAGCAAATCTTGATATTACCATTAAGGATGTCATAAATAACAAAGTTTTATAAAGTGATATTGAAAGTGGCGTTGATAATGAAATGTTCGATGCATTACTTTCAAAGTTCAATGAAAAATTAAAAGAATTTGAAAAATGAGGACCTACATCAAAACTATGGATACAATATCTTAATATGGTGTCAATTGCAAAGGAGTTTATCAGAGCTGAACGCATGGGAGATTAGCAAGGTTATTTGAACAGTATTAAAGAAATGCTTCCTTATTTCCACGCATCGGGACATTTTCCTTATGCTAAGTCTGCGCAATTATGTCTACAGGATATGCTACAATTAGAGAAGTTAACGAATTAAAGTGTTTATCAACGGTTTATCAAAGGATTTTTCACTGTTAGACGTTCTGATAAACTCAATTGTGGCACTTCAACGGATATGGTAATAGAGCAATCAATGATGGAATCAATGAAGACATATTTCTCAAGGAAGAAGTACAAAAGAAAGTGTTATAAGTAAATGGGTTTATGGCATGTATGCAATGAACACTGTATGCGAAGGATTAGAAGATCTTGCTGATATTAGAACGTATACAACAGATCAGCATGTAGATGCAAGTGATTCACGAATAAAGAAAGATGATAAAGATATTGAAAAACTTCAGCAATGGTTTTTATTACATGATCCTTTTCCTAATATTAAAGAAATTATTTCAATTGCTAGTGGAATGTTTGGTGATAATAAAATGAGTAGCACCATAAAAGTTCATGATGAGAAAGTACCTGTAGATCCAGTATTACTATTTCAACGTATGAGTATTACTAAGACATTTGAGGATGAAATAGAAAAATATTTTGTTTATGAATTAGCCCCCTATCCTTTATCAATGTTTGATGAAACTGGAATGCGTAAAACACAGAAATCAGCTATTTGCAATTGCTTTGAATCAGTGGAAATTGAAATTGACAACACAAATGCTAGTTACATCATCGATGGAGGGTATTTATTACACCGCGTTGTGTGGGATCGAGAAGTAACCTTTAACGTTACTTTTGATAAATAGATTCAGTACGTACATAGACATTTTAGTTATAGAATGTCTACAGTAGTATTTGATGGTTATACTGATTATAAGAAAAATATTAAAGCTGCAGAACAGCGTCGTCGAACCACAAAAATATCTTCTTCACCTGATGTCATTTTTGATTAATTTATGACAGTTCCAACAAACCAACAACAATTCCTTTCCAATACTTATAACAAGTCTCGCTTCATTTTTATGTTATGCGAAAGATTTACAGCTGCAAATATTATAGTGAGCAAGCAGATAATGACGCTGATGTCCTTATAATTGAAACAGCTATAGAACAATCCAATGCAACAAATACTTCTGTTGTTGTCGGTGAAGATGTTGACTTATTGGTATTACTGACTGCACGGACTCCAATTGATAAGACTATTTACTTTTTAAAACCCGGTAAAGCTCATCAACCAACAGAAATATATTCATCAAAAAGTTTATCTGCTTATCCAAAATGTCAAAATCATATCTTATTTTTACATGCAACTACTGGCTGCGATACTACATCAGCATTTTTCAGAAAGGGTAAAACAACCGCATTTAAATTATTTGAAAAATGTGATTTAACTAATTGCGCCGAAGTGTTTCAAAAGATAGACTCTTCACCACAAGACATTGTTACAAACGGGATTTGTTTTCTTCTTGCTTTATATGGAGCTTCAAATAAAATTGATTGTTTAGACAAGTATAGATACCTAACTTTTGTAAAAAACATCGGAATAATAAAAGAGTGCAGTTATCTTGTCTTCCTCCAACATCTGCTTCTTCTTGCCAACATTTGTATCGAGTATATTATCAAGTTCAAGTATGGCTAGGCAATCAATTGGACCCATCAGACTGGTGTTGGAAATTAGTAAATAATACATTAGAGCCGATTGAAACTTTACTCCCACCAGCTCCAGAAAAACTTCTCAATACCATCTTCTGTAATTGCAAAAGGGGTTGTAGTGCAAAATGTAGCTGTAAAAAAGTCGGGTTATTTTGTTCATCGGTGTGTACTAATTGCCGAGGCCAGTCTTGCTCCAATGTTGAATCAAATTAAATAAATGATGATTTTGATGATATCAATGAAGAGACAATTGATGTATCTTTTTCACATATCCAGCTTGAAAAAGAAGATGACTACAAAGAAGAAGAAAGCGAAGAAGATACTAATATATAATATATCATTTAATAATAAATAATATATAAAAATATAATGTATATATTACGGTATATTAATTTCGTAATTTAACAAGAATCGCAATTACTTTTCTAGCATTATATTTTATATAAAATCGAAATATATTTTCTCGCAATATATTTTTGCAAGAGTTGCAATAAAGGCAGTTTTAGTAAACACTTTCATGATCTAGTACGTTTGTTTGATCTATTTTTATAATAAAACATTTTCTTTTTTTTTTTTTTAAAACCACCTTTTTTTTTTTATACCTTTGACGTTGAATAACTTTTTTTGCAGATATGGGATCGATGGGGACTTATAATACTTTATTTGTAATAATGTCTCAAAGGTATGTACCAATTTTCAGCTCAATGCGAGTTATTGTAAATTGAAATGTTTATTTTGACCGGATTATAATTAAATAGATATGTAAAAACGTAGGAGTGAAAAACGCTTAGTTACGCATTTTAACAAAAAAAAAAACAACCTTAGTTACGCATTTTAACAGAAAATGCCGTTTGATTTCTTTTAAATTTGCTGGTTTCTTTAACATTCAATAACTGTTAGATGAAATTTGTAATCAAAAAATGAACTTTAAAGAGGGTTTTAATAGATTCATTATTTTCTCAATAAAATAAAAATATAAGAAATAATCAAAAAATAAAAAATAAAAACAGCGGCAATAAAGTTGATAATTGTATAAAAAACAATTTAAAATTATTTTGACATGGAATAAAATTCAAGATAAATTGATTGTCTACCCAAACCTAAATTAGTCGACAACGACGTACACTCTAATGCGTTACGTCGATGAAGTCGATGTGCGTTAAGTCAGTTATTTAAGTCAGTTGAAGTATGTCACTTTAAATATATTTAAAGATAGTTATAAGAATAAAATAAAAAAATAATAAAAAAAAAATTTATTTCTTGTGACTATGATTTGAACTAATAAAAGTAATATAAAATGAATCATAAAGTAATAAGTTAAATCATTATTTTATTGCAACAATTTCATAACAAAAATAAAAACTAAGCTGTGTAATTAAAAAAAGTAATAAAATTATATACAATTTTTACAGCTTTTAATGATTGTAAACAGCTCTTAATGATTGTCGGATATTAACTTGAAATTTATGAATTATTTTGACCCATTGCTTAAATGTTTACAGGCTCAGATTCAACGTATTTTGGTGTTTGAGATAAATGACTTCAAGACATGGAGCAAATTCCAAAATAGTAAAAAAAAATTTAACAACTTTTTGCTCTTACTTTTGGGGCACAGGGCGAAAATTTTAGAGCTTGTTCTCAGGCTCTAATTATTGCAATATTTTTCAAAGCATCCTTATTTATCCTATGTTGTTTATACATACACATTTAAAGGCTCATAAATAAGTATAAACATATAAATATTTAGAATTAGCTCCGTGTCGGGAAGTTAGCTCAAGCATCAACTAATGCTGATGCCCATGCAAGTTTATTTTCTTTTTTTATTATTTAAAAGTTATATTTATCAATATGAAAGTACAATTTTAAAAAGATTTTTTAATCATAAATAAAAATGAAAATAGATTCAATATTAATTAAAATAACTCGTTAAATATTATTATAATAACAACTATTCGATGAAATTGCGTCGCACACAGACCTAAAACTAATACAACTAAATAAAAGTAACATAATAATAATAATAATAGTAATAATAACAATAATAGTAGCAATAATAGCAATAATAACAATAATAATATTAAATATAATAATATATATAATAGCTACAACTATTTATGTTTGTCTTTTTAAAACTTTAGAAAGTGCGTGGCTAACGAGGAAACATCTTCTAATAGTTAACCAAGCAAATTGTATAAAGTTCTTTTCGTAATAACACGAAAGAATATTGTAATAACACAAATTATAACAGTAATGATACAACTACACCTGCACGTTTTTTACTACTTTTAAAAAAAGTATTGTTTTTATATTCTTTATAATCTTTTTATGAAGTAATTATATGTATATAATTATATTTTTTGCATTTTAGTTTATTACGACATCCAGTTTGTTAACTTATTGACGTCATTTGAGTATGTATGAATATGTATTACGCATAATACTTATTAAATGACCCTTATGCGTCAAACTTTAAAATATTATCGTGACTAAAGTTGGAAATTAATAGGTCAAAATTAAAATAATTGTAAATATTGTGGGTTTAGCGTTTTACAATTATATGTACTTGATAATCTTCATCATTGATTTAAGCTTTAATCGTTAAAATCGGTAAACGATAAATTATATAAGATTTCAAGATACATAATAAGATAATTTTTATAAGAATAAAAACATAACTCTTAAGAAATAAAAAGCAACATTAATATGGATTCTCTATCAAACTTTCCAATGCCTGAAATGAGTATAACAGCTTGCGAAATTAAACAAGTTCTTAAATTGACGTTAGAGTCAAAACAATTCAAGCAATTTTTAAGCGAATGGGAGAAAAATTTGGACTATCTTTCTTTACTTCATTCTGACTTTATCGAAAGAGTAAAAGAAAAAGAGAACTGGACAACGGAAGAGTTTATACATAAACTGCTATCCAATCGCGAGTCGATACCAAACTCGACATCAGTACCATTTTTATTGAAACAGAGTCAGATTCATAAGGATCAAACTTTTTATGTATCTTGTCTAGCAATGAGTGTTGGAATGTTGAAATCGGATGATTCTGTTCTAAAAAAATACGACAATACTAAATTTAGTTCTTCGAATTTAGAAAACACGCAGCAATCAAATATGTTCAGTTGTCGAATTCCTGGAAAGACAAAAGATACAATTTACGGAGACGAAAAAAGCAAACACGTTCTTGTTCTTTTTAAAGGTTGTGCTTTTATTGTTTACATTTTGTCTTCTAAAGGTGAAACATTAAACTTTTCTGAAATTTATGCGCAAATAAAGGCAATAACAAACTATGATGGTAAAATAATACCATCAGTATGCAAGTTTACTTCACTCAAACGCAATAAGTGGAATGAAATTCGTGAAAATCTTTCATTGAAAAATAGAGAGTCGTTAAAGTTTATGGAAAATTCGATTGCGACAATTATTGTTGAAGATGAAGATTGCCCTTCTGAATATCATGAAGCGATTAATCATGTAAAGTTTGGAGATAAGTTTGGAGATGCGTTACATGGCAACATGCGTTATTATGATCAAATAGTTAATATAATCGTCTATAAAAATTGTGTTGCTGGTTTATTGCTAGAACATACAGTTGTTGATGGGTATTTGATGTATGTTATTTGTCAGTCTCTTTATTATTTGGGTGAAACTTGTGGAGAAAAAACAATGATAAAAAAAAGTTTTGATGAAATAAAATTCAATTTTAACCCTATTTTTTTTAATCTTGAAGACATAGAATTTGAAGGAAACCTTTGTGTGAGAAACAATATTGAATATTTTGACTTTTTTGGATATGAAGGTATCTTCACAATATTAAAAGAACAAAGGTTATACGAAGTTTGGATTAACTTTGGTTTACAATTAGCAATTAAGCGAACATTTGGAACTCTAAAATTTTTGTTGGTTACTCCAACACATGTAAGACATTTCAAAAAAGGCCGAACGAATCCAACCTACACGATAACAGAAAAATCAGTGAAGTTTTTAGAAGAATTGAATTCTAATCAATCAAGTAATGAGGTAATTAATACTTTTGTTAAAGCAGTCAAAGAGCATTAAAATAAAATTAAAATAACAAAAATGGGTTATGCCATTGGTCCACACATTGGGCAATTTCGAAATTGGCTTTCAAACGATGGAAATATATTGAAAGCACTTATGGAAATTTTTTGGTCTCCGTCTATATATTTAACAGGATATGAATCAGCGAAAGGAATCGACTTTGCAACTTCAAACATGTACGCTACAAATCAATTACATGTAAATTATTTTGGTTCAGAAAACAGAGTTCGAATTATTATGAATGCCAATGGTATATTTGAAGAAAATCTAAAAGAATTGAAAAATAACTTTTTGAAAGCCATGTTTGATATTCAAACAGTTGCTACTAAAACTGCTATAGCTCTTCAAATGGGTGCACTGAAAACTCTCAAAAATTGTGAAAAACAGAATGAAAAATTACCTTTTCTATTATTAATTCATGGAGGAGCTGGAGTCAATATATCTTTGGATCAAGAAATTAAAGAGGTAATTTTATTTTCTCTAAAATCAGCTCTTTCAATTGGGATAAGCTCACTGATATCCGGTGAAAGTACCGTTGATGCTGTAAAAAAAGTAGTTACTTCTTTGGAAAATTGTTTTTTGTTTAATACAGGAAAAGGTTTAATTTTTAATGAAGAGAACGAACATGAATTAGAAACTTCAATTGTTGATGATAAAAATAAAATTTGTGGTTCGGTAGCATGTCTTGCAACTATAAAAAAAGCTACAAGAGCGACAAGGATAGAAAAAACGCCCCATTCATTTGTTATTGGAAAAGAGTTTAATCTTCCGACAGTTGAAAATTCTTATTTCAATACTGATCATTGTCGTAGAGAAATGAATGATAACGTTTTTAAATCCTATGACCATAAAAAAACAGTAGGAGCGCTAGCTCTTGATACTTATGGTAATATTGCTGCAGCCTCTTCAACTAGCGGAACAATGAAAAAGACGAAAGAAAGAATTAGTGATACAGGTGTTGTTGGCGAAAGAATCTATTCAGATGAACATAATACAGTAGTATGTTCCGGAAACGGGAAAGCACTTATACAAAATTCTATTGCATCCAAAATTGCTTGTTGCTACAAAATTAACAAAAGTCTAAGAGATTCATGTAGGGAAGTTCTTAAAAGTGAACTTGGGTCAAATTTTGGGGGAGTTATAGCTTTAAGCTCAGATGGCTCTTTTCACGTTGAAAGTTGTTCAGAACCAATGTTTATTGGATCATTTGACGGAGTTAATTCCCGTATTGAAATTTTGGATAACAAGAGTCTAGATACTCATAGTTTAAAACTCAAATTCTAGATATAAAATTATAGTAATTTTTATACCCAAGAAGTTGTTGAAATTTGCTTCTAGGCTACCGCCAAGTATGTGGGATTTATCTTTGAGTTAAAATGCATTCACGTGCAACTATTATAAAAGTGATTCATTCTTATTAACACTTTTATTTTTATTATAAAAAACTAAATATAGTATCATAAACAAAAATTATACTATATTAAAAATAAAAATACTACTTTAGAACATACACTGATGGCGCAAACGATGACTCATTGAGGTGAAGAGACGTGTGTCTCAACCCCACTTAACCTAAAAAAGGCATACAAAATTTTTGAAGCAAGATTTTAATAATTAAAACGCTATCATTAAAAATGATATAAAAAATGTTTCACCAGGGATGGTACTTTACTTACTTTTTTTTTACTTTCACGAGTAAGTAAACTTTTTTCAAAAAGTTTATTATGTAAGTAATTGTCATCGTTCAAATTGAATTTACATTTACAAAAAAGTAATTAATTTTTATGAAACGACTTTTACTTTATAAAGTATGTTTTTTTACTTTCAAAAGTAAATTCTGTAAAAACAGATTACATCAAAAAGTAATTTACTTTTACAAGTAAAAGTAACCTAGTGAGTAATCGGCTAGGGAATAGCTAGCTATAATCGTTACGTTACAGATAGCGATTAAGCCACGAGGATCGCTAGCTTTTTAAAGTAAGCGAAAAGCTATCGATATTTGTAAAGATAAAGACAGCGATTTGGCTACGAGGACAGCTAGCTTAATAAACTAAAGACTCACAGGCTGTTGTAGCTACCGTCATATCGTAATAAAATCGCTATCAAAAAAATTTTGGTATCTAGCTATCAACCAGTTATAGATTTGTAGATATTTTGTAGCTAGCTACAAAGCTCTGATATGTAGCTAGGGATACATTGCTACAAAATCGCAATGTTTAAAGTTCAATTATTCTCATAATTATTATAGATTCAACACTAATAATCGAATTTTTAAAGTTGTTAGAGACATTAGTAAAGAATAAAATAAGAATAAAAAAAATTGCTTCAAAATTGCTATAAAGCTATCTAGTCGCTAGCTCATTTCTCACAAGAAAAGCCTCATAAAAAAGCAATTTACTTTTATAATTATAATATTAATTATAGTTACTTTAATAAAAATAATAATTACTTTTTCAAATTACATTACATAATTTAATAGTTCCTCAAAATATAATTTAGATTTACTTATAAAAATAATTTATAAAAAAAAAATTATATTACCGTAATTGTAAAAAAAACTTTATTATGAAAAAGAATTACATAAAAGTAATAGGCGACCAAATATAAATAAAATTTACTTATAAAATAATATTATATAAATTGTTATTTTTTATTATATAAGTAAAAAAAAAAAATGCTGTAAAAAATAAATTATATAAAGAAAAAGTTCTATTACTTAAGCTTACCCAGTGAGCACCGGACCTAAAAAAGACGTCTTTTGAACGTTCAAAAGACGTCCAAAACGTGTATAAGACGTTTAAAAGACGTCTTTTTTACGTCCGTGCCAACTGGGTATACTTTTAAAGAAATTTTTAAAGTAAACTAAAAATAATTTATATTTTATAAGTAAATTTACTTATATTCTAAAATAAATTAGAAAGGATATTGTGCAACCAAGTGAAATGCAAAATTTACAACTTGCATCAAAGTAACTAACATTTAGTTTTTGGCAACATTTTTTGTGAGCGGTTTTGGCTTTTTTTTCCCTTGTAAATTTTGATGTATCAGTATTTGGTTTGAAGGCAGCAATATGCTGCCGATTAAAACCATTCTTACTCCCGGTCTATGACTATATTAGGCAGTACTAGATTATGTGGTGGTGAGTAGGTTTAGGCGGCGGCCATAAAATATTCTAAAGGACAGTTTTTTTAAATTTTTAAATCACTTTAGATGTTGTAGCACTTAAAAGAAAGCTACTTTAAAAATTATTAAGTTTTACTCCTGTCTTGACAAAAAGTCTTCTCTTTTCGATCGCATATTTCGATTATTTGTCGCCCCCCAGGCGACAAATAATCTTAATCCGATTATGGTTTTAGCTGTTAAAACTATTCATTGATATTTTTGGCTTACTACAGTATGCTAAAATATAATAAATATGTATGTTTGAAGAAATTTAATCTGACGTATGTCGTGTCATGTATGGTATAATATCAGAAGCCATTATTGATAATTTTATACAATGCTTCCGCTACAGTTGCTAGATTTTTCCGCTAATTAAATTATTATTAAATTTGGGTGAAAACCTAATTTTTCATTTGTTTTAAAAGACTATTTTAAATCGTCTATCATCATCGTCCTTCTTTAAGATCTTTAAGTCAGCGTGGTAATTATTAACAACATCTCTTACCCAAATGAAAACTAACTTTTTTTAAAGAACTATTCATAATACTTTAGTCTTGAATAGAGTAATAGAAGCATCATTGAAGCAACATAAGCTACTGAAAAGACCCCATTGTAGCCACATAAGCTACTTATGGCGGACAGTTTACTGCCCATCTTCACGTTAAATTATAAAGGAAATTCTTAAAAAATAACAAATTATTTTAAAGGCACTATTTTATTCGAATAAGTTAGAATATTATTTGGGCAGCTTGGCCACCAAAGCAACTGAAAAGAAGGCTGTTGCCAATAACCTTCTTTTCAATAACCTTCTTTTCAGTAACTTAGGTCCCCAAGTAATAATAAAAGCTGTGTGCTTCATAATTTGTGGTGCACAGATCTTTTAGTTTATGGTTAACCGGCTTTCCTTGCCTTTAACGGATATTGTTTTATAGCATTTAGTTTATCTCTTTCCCCCCCCCCCTCCCTATACCAAATAAATAATGCATAATAAATATTTGATCATAAAGGTTAAAGGTTCATCAAGAAATGGGTGAGTTTTGCGACATCGGTTAGAAAAGAGGCGCGATGTTAAATGCTTTTACGCGGGGTTCTGTACCGTACAGACTTCTTGGGGGAACTTAAAAAATAATTTAAAAAGTAACAAGAAAATTAAAACTATACCCTCCCCTCACCATATTTAAATGTTTAATTAGGACCAATAATCTACTTTCGGTCTAAACGAAAAAATAATTTTGCTCCTTATAGTTCAAGGGAACTCGCCGTCGCTGTCCTACTTTTACAAATCCATCCTACCAACTATATTAGCCCCTACTTGTATAATTTGTAATGCCCCGCCGCAAAAACGGCCCACATACATCTGAATAATTTCGAGTAGTATGACCCAGATGTACCCATCAACTACCCAATGGGAAAAAAGATATCTTTAGACGAATAAAAGACATCTTTTTTATGACTTGTTATGTCTTTTTATAACAAGTAAAGACATAAAATGTTACTTATTAGCCCAATAAAAAAACAAGTAAAGTCACACATGCTAATAAATTAGGCCATCTGTTGCCTTTTTATAAGGTTTTGAATTTGACATTTTAACAATAATACATGGCTTAACTTGTGATGCAGTTAGTTAGGTAAATATTAAATTTTTTTTTTTTTATTTGCATTCACTCCCAACAAGGCTGCAAGCAGCCACTATCAAGTTGGGAGTTACTAGGAAAAAAAAGAACAGAGTTATAGAGCAAGGAAACGGTTAACAGAAGACTTGAAAAGTTGAAGGTTGTATGAGTCTGGAAAACATGAAGATGAGAGAGAGTTCCAAAGGATTAAAGTGCGGGGAAAAAATCTAGATGAATAAAAGTTTTTAGAGCATGCAGGGACAGATACAGTAAACGAATGAGACTTAGCTGAATGACGAGTAAAACGAGAATGAATTTTAGTTGATGGAACTAGAGATGATAACTCCTTTGAGCAGTGACCATGATAGTATTTGTAGAAAAGAGAAAGAGATGCAACTTTACGACGATGGGAAAGAGGTTCAAGCTTAGCAGATAGTCCAGGTCCAACAACATTTACAATGCGTTTTTGGACCTTGTCAAGAAGAGAAAGTGAATCGTTAGAAGAACCAGCCCAAATATGACAACAGTATTCCATACAGGGACGAATAAGAGATTTGTAGAGGTAGAGAATGGAATCAGAAGTAAGGAAATGGCGAGCACGATAAAAAAAGCAACCTTAGCAGAAGCTAATTTAGCAATCGATTGTATATATGGTTTCTATGAAAGGTCAGTAGTAAGCGATAATCCAAGAAGACGTAAAGAGGACGACTCGGTAAGAGGATTGCCATTCATTAATATAGAAATGTTGACCATATTACGGTAGTTATTTGCAGTAAGCAACTGGGTTTTTTCAGAGTTGAAATTCACAAGCCACTGTGAACCCCAATCTATTACTGAAGTGAGATCGGATTCAAGATCAGCTGCTTGTTCTAAGCGATCGAAAAGAGAAGACTTTTTGTCAAGACAGGAGTATAAAGTTGAGTCATCAGCAAAAAGAGCTACTTTAGATGAAAGGTTGTCAGGAAGATCGTTTATGTAGATAAGAAACAAAACAGGGTCTTGGATGGAACCTTGGGGAACCCCAGAAGTTAATGGAAATAAAGAAGAGTGTTGGCCTTCAAGGATGACTTTAATAAACCGGTTAGAAAGAAATGATTTGATAATCTCAAAAACTTTCCCAGAAACACCATATGAAGCAAGCTTATGGAGAAGACCAGCATGCCAAACTTTGTCGAAAGCTTTAGATATGTCAAGAGCAACCGCCCTAGCCTCACCGCCTCCATCTAATGCACGATAAAATCTTTCAGTTACAGCAGTTAGCAAGTCGGCCGTAGAGGGAGAGAATCGAAAACCGTATTGATTGTCTGATAGTAGTTTATTTGACTCAAGATGAGATGTGAGGAATTTGTTGATCAAAGACTCAAAGACCTTGCTAATAACAGAAAGAAGACTGATCGGACGATAATTGGAGGGGTCAGAATTTTCCCCAGAGTTTTTGAATATTGGAACCACAGATGCCATTTTCCAACAAGCAGGAAAACAAGACTCAGTCAAACACTTGTTAAATAGTTTAGAGAGAATTGAAGAAAGTTCTGGAGAACAATTCTGCAAGACTGTGACAGGAATGTTGTTTGGACCACAAGCTGTAGACGAGTTTAATTGAGATATGACTTTAGCAACAGAAGCCGGAGTGACTTGAATGTCTAACAATGAGTCAACCTGTTTGACTGGAATGAAAAGAAGAGAATGTCCATAAGATTCAAGAGTGGAATTAGAAGAAAAGTTCTTTGAAAATAGTTCTGCCTTATCCTTGGGAGAGGTAATAAGATCAGTCCCATGAATGAGAGATGGAATGTTAAGTCTACCCTTTTTAATAATGCTGTTGAAGATTTTCCAAAAGTCTTTAGAGCCTAACTTCTGCGATAAGATGCGAGATTTAGTGAACTGAGAATAATGGAGTTTAGCATCAGAAAGCACCTTTTTACATCGATTTCTTGCAATAATAAATAGCCAATTTTTCTCAAGGGAGTTGTTCTTTTGAAAAAGATGAAAAAAATGATTACGATTGGATATAGCAGCCGCACAAGAAGGAGAAAACCATGGAGTAGAATGAGGCTTGACTTGAAACCGACGCGAAGGAATAAAAGTTTCCATTCCAGCCTGAATCCAGGAGGTTGCGTAGGAGGCGCATTTGTCAGCTGAGAGAGAAAAAACATCAGCCCAAGGACCATCACGAAGAAAATCACGAAAGGAATCCCAGTCAGCTTAAGGGTAGTAGTAGGTGGTGCGATGATAAGGTGAGCCCAAAAAAGAAGTACGAGAAGAAAGATTTATAGAGATCATTGCATGGTCAGAACCACCTAAGGGAGAAAAGGGAGAAACTGAACATAAGCTAGGGTCAGAGACAAGACATAAGTTAAGGAGTGAAGGTAAATGATTAGGGTTGTCAGGAAAACGAGTCACAAAGTTAACTATCTGAGTAAGAGATTGAGAAACGCAGAAGTTAAAGGCTTTAGTGCCAGCAGGATCAGTGGTGTTAGAACCAAGCCATTCAGTGTGATGTGCATTAAAATCACCAACAACAACAATATTGGCAGAGGGGTAAAGAGAGAGCGCATGGTCAATTTGATCAGAGATAACATCTAAGAGAGTGCAATCATGGGAAGAAGGAGAACGATAAAGAACAAAGAGAAAGGTGATAGAGTGAAGAGGTGCTAGGCGAAAGCACATAAAGAATGGTCAAAGGATTCGAACCTGATTTCACGACAAATAGGGGAATTAATGCGTATGTATACCCCTAAACCTAGCATGTGAATATTTGAGTCTTTAC
Organism: Hydra vulgaris; assembly: GCF_022113875.1. Taxonomy (NCBI): domain Eukaryota; kingdom Metazoa; phylum Cnidaria; class Hydrozoa; order Anthoathecata; family Hydridae; genus Hydra; species Hydra vulgaris. The sequence goes on along the minus strand of NC_061161.1, from coordinate 43,465,897 downwards.
GAATCAAAGGGTAGTACCCATCAACACTGACATCTGAAGAAGGAATTGCAGAATTTAAATTTGTTTCACTGAGTGCAAGCAAGTCTGGTGAGTTTTGCAGGAGGTAAGACTCAACTGATGGAAAGTTGCTTCGTAGACCGCGAATATTTGTAAAAGATATATTAAAATATTTAGGTGGAGGGGATGGTTTTTTAGGTTTTAAATTTTTGTTTAATTTGGTCATGATTTGGGTTTAATGAGAACTTGACTCATTCATAGATAGAGCACAGCCTTCTAATCAATGAGCTATGCAGTTTCTTTATGATGGTATTATTTCATGAGTGTGGATTGCAAGTAGAGATTACTTGATATATTATATAAATATAAAATATATATTATATACATTTTTCTTATTTATATATATATATATATATATATATATATATGTATATATATATATATATATATATATATATATATATATATATATATACATATATATAGATATATATATACATATATATATATATATATATATATATATATATATATATATACATATATATATATATATATATATATATATATATATATATATATATATATATATATATATATATATATATATATATATATATATATATATATATATATATATATATATATATATAAGCATTAAAACATCAAATACGGTTTCATACTATTTATTTCTTTTCTCTATAAGTGATATTTCGCCTCATATAGTAAGAGCCATTAAAAAGTTATAATAAACGTAAACAAATGATGTCATTGCAACGTCAGATTTCAACATTTTTTAATTTTACAAAAAATGATTTCCAATGGTGAGTCATCACTAAATTGCCATTGTCGCGATTTAAAACGTTTTTTTTAGGTTTTGAACATTGTATACGTTGTATTTCGTATACAATGTTCAATTTCGTATACAATGTATACAATGTAATATTTCCCTTATTACACATTTATGTGAAATGACAGCATTTCTATTTTTTGCATTTTTACAGCTTTTATTAAATGTAAAGAACTTCTAACAAAGGTAAAATATAGATTTTTGCAATGTAATTTTTTTAACCGCAAGGCCTGTGTGAAACTTGTAGAACTGCTCTGAGGAAACGTTATGAACGACATCCTGGTGAATTACCAGCTCTTTTTGACTTTGAAACTATCATTGTCAAACCACTCACAAGAGGAAATCCTTGTGAATGCTTGATTTGTTGCTTTGGCCGGTTGAAATTGACTGAAAAGCACCCTCTTGACACTGACACGAAAGAAGAAAAGATTTCTGACAAAAGGTGCTCAAAATGTCTGTCACTAATTGGTAGGGGATTGCCACATCAATGCTCTGTATCACAGTTTAGAGAGAATATAAGATCTCTGGCAACCAATGGTAAAGTTGCGGAACAGATTGCATCTTCAACAATCGCAAGCAAGGATGCACCTCTACATGGAACAGTTCGACTTTCACAAACCAAGGGTGAGAGAGCATTGCCTATAACTCCAGGTAAACATATGGTTACATTATTTAAGCATTTTGGTAAAATATTTGCTGTAAAGTTAATTTTCATATGTTTTAGGACCATCAAGTGCAAAACAGCTATTCAAGGATCACCCAGTTGTAACAGTGCAAGATCTTGCTCAGGTTCAAATAAACACAGGGTTGTCCAATAATGGCATCAGAAAGCTTCCAACAACAATCAACAATGTATGCACAACCAAAGTTTTGGAGCCATACATTGTTAAAAAGTTTCAAAACCTTGGGAAAAACCTTAAAGAGAGCTTTACTCAGACCACAGCGGCATTTACAAACGCGGACAAAGCAATTTTAAATTACATTGTTGCACATTGCAAGAGTCTCAATAGTCTTATTGAAGATTTACTTTTGACACGGAAGATTTTTTCAAACCACGTCATTAAATTGGGGATCGACGGCGGTGGAGGATTCTTGAAAGTCTGTCTCAGAGTTTGTGAATTGGACTCAGAGATGCAAAGTGAAGCTTCACCTCCAAGCAAACGCTTGCTTACATCACAAGCATCAAAGGATACAGGAGTGAAAAAACAACTTCTTATGGCTGTGGCTGAAGGAGTTCAAGAAAATTACAACAATGTGAAAGTCATTCTTTCCCTTCTCGACATTCAAGAGGTCAATTTTGTTATCTCTTGTGACATGAAATTGGCTAACATCCTGTGCGGTCTGCAGGCTCATTCATCCTCTCATCCATGTACATGGATAGTTCTAATCTTGCAAATTGTGGTACTCCAAGAACCTTTGGCTCTCTGAAGCAGTCATTCCATGCGTTCTCTGCAGCAGGTTCAAATACCAAAAATGCAAAGAAATTTGGAAACGTGGTTCATGAGCCTGTTCTTTCATTTAAAGATTCTGCATTGGTAATTGATCTAATACCTCCAATGGAGTTGCATCTACTTCTTGGAGTGGTCAATCATCTTTTTAAGATTCTGAAAGATTCATGGCCAAAGGCAGATAAATGGCTTCAAGCATTGCATATACAACATCACCCCTTTCATAGTGGACAATTTGAAGAATATTCCTGCAATAAGTTGCTGAAGAGCTTGGATCATTTGCAAGCATTGGCTTAAAAAGACAATGTTTTTCAAGTTTTTCCACCATTGAAACTTTTCTAAAATTTGCAAACGCTGTATCATTCTGTTTTGGCAACAAGTTGCACAGTCAGTTTGAAGAAAAAATTGATGAGTTTCGAGCTTCTTTCCTTGCATTGCCAATTGGAACTGTCACAACGAAAACACATGCTGTGTTTTTCCATATAAAGGAATTTATCCTGAGGAAAAAGATGTGCCTTGTTGATTTTAACAGCAAGAATCTTTGAAAGAAAACAATGAGCACAAAATAAATAGAATTGGAGATTTATGAATAAATTATGTTGACATTAGAAATCTTTATGTGAGAACAGAATGTACCTTTTTATCCCTTTAGAATAATGTTTTTTTATTTATTGTATGTATTTTTGTTTAAAGAATGCTGTAAAAATGCAAAAAATAGAAATGCTGTCATTTTACATATATGTGTAATAAAAAAAAAAAATCAAATTTTGGAATCCCATGGTCATAAGCTTTCACAGGAATGTTGCGGTTTTCCAGGGTGCGAACTGGACAGTTATCTCCTATTTTTGCTAAGAGTGAAAATTGAGAGTAATATTTCTAAAAATCAACGTCTAGCTATCAATGACCTCAAAAATTCAACCAACATAAATTTATATCCTTTTGATAAAGGTAATGGGTTTGCCATTTTAAATTTGGACCTAGCAATACAAAAAATAAAAGAACAACTTGGCAATTGCGCAATATCTGCAGTTGCAGTTGAATATCAGAAGTTTCTAAGTCTTATTCAACGTACCCTTAGTAAATTAAAAAAAGAGAAAAAATTAGTTAAAAAAACATATTATAAATTATATCCTTCAGATGCAATTCCGCCCCGTTTGTATTGTTGTATTAAAGCACACAAAAATGAAAAAGGTTATCCAATGAGAATAATAGTCTCAACAATCGGCACACTACCTCATAAACTTTTGCAACATCTTGTTGAGATCATACAACCAACTTTGAATAAAAATAAATGCCGTGTTAAAAATTCATCTTCATTTGTATCAACAGCAAAAAAATGGTTTATTAATGACGAAGTTCAAGTGTCATTTGATGTTATTAATTTATACCCATCAGTACCACTTGATAAAACATCTATTACAATTATTGATATGCTAAACAAAGATAGAGATAATCTAATACAACGAACTAAGTTATCTTTAGTAGACATTCATAAACTAATTGATCTCTGCATTAGTATGTGTTATTTTTTATGGGAAGACAAAATATATATTTTAAAAAACTCTGGTCCAATAGGTCTATCCATAGAGGTCGTCTTGTCAGAAGCATATCTACAACATATTGAATCTAATGCTATTCAACAAGCTCTAAATTTTTTAGATGTTTGTATTTCAACCAATCACTCTCTTCACAAATATGAGTTTTGCATACACAGTGGGCCAATAGGTGGACAAAACTATAAAAATCAATGTTTGAAAGCTTAAATTTTTTTTATAAAATTTTGAATTAGATATATTGGGGACCTCAAAAGTATTTAAATTAGATATTAAAAGAATATATTCGCGGAAAAAAATTGTATTCAGTAAAGTTTGGGCATAAAAAAAATAGCGATAAAGTGAAAAAATGTAGTTTTTTACAAAGCAAAAGTGTAGAACAAATTTTTGATATAATAATTAAATATTTTTATTAACTGATCAAATAATTGTTAATATATAAAATTTATAAAAAAAAGAATTCAAAAAAATCTTTAAACTTGTTTTGAATATAAGTTTTGGTAGCATATGCCCTATTTTCACCCTTCTTTTTTTGAAAGGACAACAAGGAAAAATTTGTGCTGTATTTTGCTCTTATCTCATACATATTTTGAAGGCACTACATAAAGGTTCTGGCCCTAATTATACATATCGACACCAGACACTACCGAATTCGTCATATATTGATCACTTCGCCGTATCAAAATATACAAGTTTTATAAATCTTAAATGCATTGTTCATCCTGAATGCTCAAATAATTTGAGCGACCACCTACCACTATCAATATCAGTTGAAGTTAAATACACCGAATGCAATACCATTGAACTAGCAGAAGATACTAATATACCTAGCTACGCTTGGAACGATTCTAACTTTATAAATTCTTACAATGTTCATTTAACCAATCGCTTTAACAATCTTAATTTTACTAACGATTATGAATACGACCTTCTCCAAATCTATAAAAAAATTACTGACAGCGCTCAAATAGCTTTTAAGGAGACTTTAAAAAATAAAAAGCAATGTTTGTATTCAAAATCTTGGTGGACACCTGAATTAAGTCGGTCTAAAACTATTCTTTCAATTCATTTTAAAAAATGGAGAGATTCTGGTTTTTCTAAAGAGTTAAACTCGGTATCATTTAACCGTTACCAAATGGCTCGTAAAAACTTTCGTAAAGCCGTCAAGTCGGCTCAAAATAATAAAATTTGCGCACAATATATTAAAATTGAAAAGTTAAAAAATACTAAACCAAAAAACTTTTGGAATGCTTTTAGATGTTTAAACAAAGACATAAATTCTAGATTATTTACCATAAATAATAAAAAAGACAAAGAATCTATTACTTCAGAATTCGCAAACCACTTCGAAAGAGTACTGAATACTCCAAAAATAACTCATCGTAAAGAAAATCAGAGAATTCCCCCGTGTACAAAACATGATGATGTAACAATAACTGAAGAAAATATAATTGGGGCTATTTCAAATTTAAAATTAAAAAAATCTCCTGACTCTTTCGGTATCTCAGCAGAACATTTGAAATACGCAAAGTGCGATACTTTAACAAAATGGCTAATCAAATTTTTTAATTATCTATTAATTATGGATCGACTCCAATATCAATGTCGACGTCAACTATTGTACCCCTTGTTAAATCGTACAAAAAGTCTTTAGATAGCCCAAGCAACTATCGTGGTATTAGTATTATACCAATTTTTACAAAGGTTCTAGAATACCTGATCTTAATTATATGTCCGGATATTAGAGATACTCACTCCCTACAATTTGGATTCAATGCTAACTCTTCAACGCTACATGCTGAATTTCTAATAAGCGAAACAATTAAACATTACAACAGCAACCATTCCCCTGTGTATCTATGTTCTTTAGATGCAGAAAAAGCTTTCGATAGCTGTAACTGGAATATCCTATTTGAAAAATTATATTTCGATAAAAAATTACCACTATGTATAGTTAACACTATCTCCTCGTTGTATAACAATAGTAGCGCAACAGTCTCATATCAAGGTTGTAAATCAAACTCTTTTCCTCTAAACCAAGGAGTAAGACAAGGATCAATTCTTTCGCCTCACCTCTATAATATTTACACTGAAAGTCTTCTCGAAACTATTAAAAATCAGGGTATTGTTGGCACATCTATAAACGGTAACTTTACTGGTGTGGTAGCCTATGCGGATGATATAATACTTTTAAGCTCTACCTTATCTGGTCTCAAAAAGCTTATAAAAACATGCAATATTTACAGTAATCTAAATTGTATTAAACTGAATGCCGAAAAGACTGAGTTCTTGATCTCAGGTAAAGCCCAAATACAAACTAATACAATAACAATTTCTGGTAATAAAAAAAATCTTCAGAATAAACTTAGACATCTGGGATTCACATGGGATACTAAACATTCAGTTTTTGCTTCACTCGGTTATTCAAATGTTGATGAAAAAATATCAAACTTTAGAGCTGTTGTTCAAACTCTTATTCAATCTGGAATCCGGTTTGCTCACCCCAGTTCTATTTCCTATATATATAAATCATTGGCAGTCCCCACCTTAACTTATGGTATGGAGCTATGTGAAAATAATCCTGGTCTGATGAAAAAGCTAGATATAATTGGAAGGAGTGCGCTAAAATCGTTTTTAAATGTTTCAAAACATAGTAAAAACTATATGAATTCGTTATTTAAAATCCAGGAAATTTCAAAAAGTGTTCAACAAAATAAGTTAAACTTGTTCCTTCGACTTCTTAATAACAAAACAACTGCAGACATTATCTTTTCACAACTGCAACACCCGTTATTTCAACATTCGTTTGTTAGTGATATTCAGGAACTATGCCATCTTCAGATATTAAATTTTCAAAACCTAATTCAAAATAAAAAGAAGGTAAAAATACCACTTTCTAAAAGTAAAATTCCTTCCGAAGTTGAACGAAACTTGAAGTATGCAATAGAGTGCTGGAATGCAAAAGAGCAAAGAGGAGTTTTCAAGCTAATTCTGGAAGAAAACGTTTTTAAGCAAAGTCATCCGAAATAACTTTCTTATTTTTTTCTTTTTACCTTGTAAATTGGGTGTTAAATAAATAAAATAATAATATATGCTTTCATAAAATTATTTATCTAGCTGCTAGTATCTGCTACTTTTTTTAATACTTGCTGTAAAATGAAAGATGTTTTTTCTTCAAGTTTTTTTTTAATGTTTTAAAATAACAAGTACATATATATATAACATATATATATATATATATATATATATATATATATATATATATATATATATATATATATATATATATATATATATATATTATATATATATATATATATATATATATATATATATATATATATACATATATATATATATATATATATATACATATATATATATATATATATATATATATATATATATATATATATATATATATATATATATATATATAAAGTCATTTTAATTTTTAGTTTATTACTATTATTTGTAATATGTCAACATGTACAAGATATCAAGTTCATCAATTGATAAGACAGCATGGTTTATCTATGTCTAATCAAAAAACAAAACTTGATGTTTACATTTTTATTTTTGAATACTTTTCTCAAATTGATGCTCAATTTGTAACTTTTATGCTAAAGTATTGTAAACGTTGGTCTTTAAGTTGAAGAGTTGATGAAACCAACCTAAGAAAAAGACTATAAAATCATCAAAAAATTAGGATAATAAAACAAAATCTGTAGTTAGTGGTAAGCATGTGAAATCATTTGAAAATTTATCAAATAAGACAAAGAGTCATAAAGTAGCAGCTATCGACTTATTAACTAGTTATTTAAATGAACTCTTATAAGCTGGTAGTTGTAATCTTTTTAAAGATGACAGAAGAATTAACGTGAAAGTAATTTAAAATTTATCTGTTAAGCAGCCTTCTGATTCAGAACATGCTCAAAATACTCTAAAAAAGCTCTAGCACTCATATTAGATAATAAATATAAGCAAATCTGATTACTTACACTTGAGAAATAATGCTGTGAGTAAAGGTTGTAACCTCTATACTGCATACAAAAATGTTCGTGCTGGTAAATAATAATGTCGTGCTGAAAAATATTATGAACTATTAATGGTTTTTCTGAAAAAATAAACTTTCAATCGTTAGTTGATCATACAACATTATGCCTAATACAGCAGAAACAAGTTATCAATTCCATGAATGATCTTGAAAGAATAACATTACATTCTAAAGTTCGGTTTGATGGATCAACTAGCCTAAGCATTTATAATCAGGCAACAGTTGAGATAGAAAACCAAAGTTTTTTAGTAGTAGCTAAAAATATGTTTTTGACAGAGTTAGGTCATCTGCTATGGCCTTTTAACTTTCCATGCTTACCATAAAAGCATGGAATGTCTCTTTAAAATTAATTATAAATTAACAGTGAAAAAGTGGTCTACAAGGATACCATTTGAAAAGAAAATTATCCAAGGAAGAAAACAAAAAATTCAAATAAAGTTTCGTGACAAAGTTGGACTGGTAGTTGATATGCCAATATCTGGTGGCTCTGGGTCATCAAATAATGGAAGCACTGTTAGAAGACTTTTTTAGAATGCAGAAAAGTTTGCTCTAATTCTTGAACTTGATGTCAGTACGATAAAGATGTTACATGTTATTCTGTGTACATTGTTATTTAGCTTTCTAATTGACACTTCATTTATTTGGGAATTTTAAGCTTCTTTTGCCTATTCAGTAATAAGGCAAAGGAAACACAAAATGAAAACTTAAAGCAGTTTTGTAAATCAACTTCCAAAAAGTGTTTGCGGTCAAAAAGAAAATGACGATTTATCAATACAACTAGTATGTTCTTTTGACCCTTTGATAAGTAGTTTGTGAAAGTCATATTATCCTAAGAGCAATGCTTTTCTAATTGGTATTCTAAATGTACTCAAAGAGGTTCCAATTTTTGACTAACTATAAATTGCAATTGCATAGTTTTTATTTTAGTTGGTATTCAAGTTGTTGTTTACTTTTTAGTATTTATTATTTTATAATAAAATAATGCATGTTATGTAAATAAACGTTTTTTTTAATATACAAATTTGCTTCTACTCTTACATATACTTTATAAAGTGTTCAATAGCTCTTTCTGTATTAAAACTTGTTGATTTTTATTTGGTTGCTAAGGATATGTGTACTACATAGATACAATTGATTTAAATTTTATTGTGTTTATATACTGTGTCTATAAACCCTTAGAGGTAAGATTGTTTTCAAAGTTATAATTTTATTTTTGAATTAAAGAAATTTTGAATTGAGCAAGTTTCATAAAAAAAAGATAACTGGTTTCTAAGAGCCCAAAATGGCATAGCAACACCAAAAATTACTAATTTTTGTTTGTGTCATCATTTAAACACATATAATAGCATCATAAAAATAATATCAGTTTAGTTTATAAATTTGACATTTTAAGAAATTCTCTTAACTAAGGTAACTATGCAAAATGCACTGTTGCTATGGAATATAGGTATCCATAGCAACTAAATAAACAATCTAATGGTACCATTAAATTCGCAGTATGAAATATACTCAACCTGGCAATTATGGGGAAAATCTGATTAATATTTTAAAAGTTATTACTTTTGTCCAGCTAATAATGATTTTGGCCCACTGTGCACCGTAAAGATGCAATTACAAACGTACTTATAAAACCGAAATCATCTATTTCATCAAATAACGCTAATGGTATTTTTAAAGGTTTTTTAGCTCGAGCATACAAAATTTATTCAGAACAAAACATTCAGAATGAAATTAATTTTCTTATTAAGATTATTACTGATTCCTATAAACAGTATTCAGATATTGCTAAAAATTATAAATACTCCACAAATCCATCTTGTTGTCAAAAATTTGATACCAAAAATCTAGTTATTTTACCATGGGTTCCAAAGTTAGGCCTTGTTCTTAGAAGAGAATTTCGTAAAGTTGGCGTTAAAACAGTCTTCCGTTTTGGTAATCCCTTAATCAACATAGTTTGCCGTAAGAAGTCTAAATTGCCTCCGAATAGTCATCCAGGAGTGTACCAACTTAATTGCACACGTGGTGCATATTATATTGGTGAAACAAGAAAAAAGATTTCCACACGAATTCAAGAACATAAAAGTAATGTTACAAAAGCCAACTGGGAAACATCAGGAATAGTAGAACACTCACAATATTGTAATGACAAAATAAACTGAGATAACCCTAAAAGTCGCAGGTAAGTGTTTTAAAAAGTTTTACCGTTTATTTTCGGACTAATTTTTTAATGTGTTGTGTTTGAAGAACGTTGTCTATTATATATTAAATTAAAATATTTATTTTCAGACGAAAAAGAAAACCTATAAACAATTTCTGTCTGTATTTACTTGTTCAAGTGCCAGTGAAACGAACGATTGAAAAGAAGAAGCATTCAATTTTTTTTTATATATTTTTTAATGATCTGAATAATTATGCTGTTTTTATTTAATTGAATGATGAAATTGTTTATACAAAAGATTGGCTCTTTAACTTTAATGTTAAAGTTGTTATTTCCTTGTTAACTGTTGTCTGTCGTTAAAAAAGCAAGTAAAAAAATGCACATAATGACAAGAGATTTGTCTTTAGAACTGTTTGCAAAAAATTTGATTTGAATACAAAGACCAAGTGAAAATGTTACTGGAAAGGTATACTTTCTTATATCTAAACATCATTGCAGCTTTCTAGTCTTCATTTTTGTTTATGTGTATTTCATCTGCGTTTGTAAAGGGTTTTTTTATTCTGTGTTTCCTGTATTTGATTAATTATCAGTGAGTAACAAGTTTGATTTTTCAGCAGCCTGATAAAAAGATTAACTTTGTTCTTAAGGAGAATAGTTGAGATATCTTCTATTTTAAAAAAAGAATGAATGTAATTTTTACTGTACTTCGAAATACAAAGAAATGATTTTAAGACTGCTCTTCCAACAGCGTCTATTTCGCTGAGAAAATTAGTATCATATTTACATAGTTCAAGACCATATATAAGCTTCGGCACTGTTAATGTATTGTACAGATGAACAATTGTTGATGGCTGGCAGTAACGAATCCCACTGTCAATTAGAGCTTTATAGAGATATATAGAAACTCCATTAATTTTAAGAACGTTGTTAGAAATATAACTTTTTCCAGAAATCAGAAATTCTGTTTTCTCAGTGTTTAGCTTGATAAAATTTGCTACTCCATATGTTTGAAATCTGTTAATTAGTTCCTGCAGACCAGAGCAAAATTACATCATCTGCGTATGCAATTACACCTGTATAAATTCCATTTATTTTCGATCCTACTTTACATTCTGAGACAATTTCATTTAGGATGCTTTCAGTATAAATTTTATATAAATGCGGCGATAGAATAGACCCTTGTCGCACCCTTTATGATAGACTGAATTGATTTGAGGTAACACCTTGATAGGATATGTTTGCAGAACCAGAATGATAAAGGGATGATATTGTGTGTACTACAGACAACGGAAGTTTTTTTTGGAAATACAGCTTCTCAAATAGCAAATCCCAGTTGCAACTATCAAAAGCTTTATTAGCATCTAAACTGCATATATATAAAGACATGTTATTGTTTCTATAGTGCTTAACAGTTTCGCTCAGTAAAAATTCTGCGTGGAGCGTAGAACTGTTTTTTTAAAACCAAACTGATGGGAATGGCTATCTGTTATACTAGGACATATTCGTAGTATTAGATACTCTAGAAGTTTAGTAAAGATAGGTGAAATACTAATTCCTCGATAATTATCTGGATTATTAAGAGATTTTTTATATGACTTAACAAGTGGAATAATTGTTGAAATTGATAGATCATTTGGTACTTTTCCATTCAATAGAATACTGGTATAAAATTTAGCGAGCCTTAAAAGAAGATTATTATTATGAGAGTTTTTAAGGTGTTCAGCACTTAACCCATAGCTATCTGGGGACTTATTACTATTTAATTTTGAGATGCAACTTATAATATCAGCTGATGTTATGATTAGTGAACTAGGCTCTTTACTTAGAGGTGGAATTTGAGAAGGATTATGGTTATTATTTGTAATAAGAGGCGTATTGAGAAGAGTTTGAAAATGTTGTCTAAATTCTTGAACGATATCTTTTATATTTTGCGATTCGTTAATTGTAAATAATCGAGTTGTTGCTTTAGTTTTGATTTTACGGATGTTATCCCAGAACCTCTGAGGATTAGTGGTTTGAAGATTTTCAATATTTATAGTTTTTTCGTGGATCTTTTTGTTATGAGCTGCTTTAACTGATTTACGGAAGTTTTTGCGTGAAAAGATGGATCTTTTGTATTCAATGCATTCTTGTATTTTATTATAATTAGATTTTTGCCATTGTTTATAGTTAAATGAAAGATTTTTTTTGCATTTTTTAAGGTCCGTTGTCCACCATGATTTGGAATACTTACAGATTTGTTGTTTAAAGCACTGCTTAACTGCTAACAAAGCAGCATTTTGGATTTTTTTGCATGTTTGTTTTAATTCTTGTTCAATTTCTTCTTCATTGAAGGTGTAGTAGTTGAAAGCTACGGAGAGGTTATGATTATATATGTTAATGAAGTAGAGCTTTGATTAATAATTTTATCTAGTTTAAATGAATAACAACTCTCAAGGTGTATTAGCTGAATTATCTTTTCGTTCTGATAGTCTTTAGTCAATAACGGATTTTTAAATTGCTATGAGTCTACGTCACTTAATATCAGCAATTTCACTTAAATTCAATTAAAAAGTCACGCCATAGAAGACAGAAAAATATCAATATCTGTTTTCAATAATTTGGTTTTCATAGCAAATCTGCGAGGTGCAAATGTTTAGCTTGGTTTATGTACTACATAATAAAATACATCGTTTTTCAGTCATTTTAATGGTCGTAAATTTCTTTAGCACACTCATTTTTATGTATTTTTAGACTGTTTACTCCTGTCCCAATCTAACCTAATGGGTTCAAAAAAAAAGGACCGCGCTGGAAACATGAGGGGGTTAAAAGGATTGTCCCTTTTTGAACTAATAGTTGGTAAGTCTAATGTGTTTCACTCAGCTAACCAAGTTTCATTTGCTTTTTTGTATTACATTCAAGCAATAGACTGTTTTTTATGTTCACTCGTTTTTTAGAAGTCGTAACCAGCTCGTATGAAAGGATTTCTCGACGTGAAATAGTTAATTTTATTCAACAACGCCAAGAAACGGAGCTCGCTCAAGAAACAGAAAATAAAGAGAAAGATGAAAAAATATTCTGTTGAACAATACTGTTGTTTTATGTATAAATTATTCTCCTATGTTTAAACATATAAAAGATGTAGAAAATGCTTCCTCTTTTATATTGACATCTAAAAGAGGTTTTTTTCTTGGCATCAGAAAAAGCTTTTTGTCATACTTTGTATGAAGAGCTATTATTATTTTCATTTAATAAAAACAGCTTTTCATATAAGAAAAGTAGGAATACTATAGTGTATAGGATACTATAGTATACTAATAAGTATGACAAAAAAGTCGTTACGACCCCAAGAGAAAAAACTTTTTGAGAAGTACATAGCTGATAAACAAAGACGTCTTAAAGACATATTTTATGTCTTTTTATAATAAGATAAAGACAAAAAAGACGCCTTTTTGATATCTAAAAATGATGTCTTTTAGATTTGCATACTCGACTAAAAAAAGGCGTCTTAAAGACGCATTTATATGTCAAGATTAAGATAAAAAAAGATGTCTTTTCGATGTCGAAAAAAGATGTCTTTTAGATTTGCATAATCGATTGAAAAAAGACGTCTTAAAGACATCGTAAATAAGACTTTTAAAGACGTCTTTTTGACGTCTTTTTTCCGACTGGGTAATGTTTTTTTAATAAACTACCTACCTTAGAAAATTGTTAGTAAAATGGCTTTGTTTTTTGAAGAAGTAAATAACATAATTTACATTTTGCTTACTTACTAAGTAAAATAAGTATTTGAATGAAAAACTTTACTTTTATTTTTAATAGTAAATCTTTTAGTAAATCTTTCTTTTCAAGTCACTTTTATGTAAGTTGCCTTTGCTAATAAGTTACTTTTACACATGTAAGTAATTTATTTTTTTGATGTACTTTTATTTTACTTTTTAAAGTAATTATTACATTTTTCAAACATTACATTTATATAACGTTATCTCAGAAAAGAACTTTTTTACATATAAAAAATAAATTACTTTTCAATGTAAGTTTCACGAATAAGTAAAATCGAAATTACTTTTAAAAGCAAATTACTTTATAGGGACTTACCTAAAAAAGTAATTTACTTTTTCAAGCAAAAGTAAATGACTTTTAAAGTAATTTATTTTTACTCGTAAAAATAAATTACTTTTTCAAGTAACAGTTTCGAATTTAAGTAATTAAGGGTGGAATGCAAGAAGCAAATTTGAGTCAAGTTCGACTTGCACTTTATTTTGTCACCAATAGCGGTAGAGTATTTTTTGTGGGGAAAACCCATACTCTGTCGCTATTGGTTATAATGTAAAGTTCAAGTCGAGCTTGACTCAAGTTCGCTTCTTGCATTCCACCCTAAATTAATGTAAATTAAGTTTTACTTGTAATATAATTTATGTAATAAAAAAAAAAAAAATATAGCAAAAACATTTGCTAAAAAGTATAAAAAGTATCTTTTTTGTACTAAAAAGTAGAAAATTAAACTAAATAAAGTAAATAACTTGTTTAGGGCTAACAAACTCTCACTTAATGCCGAGAAAACAAACTATATACTTTTTCATAAAAAAAACACAAAAAGAAAATCTTCCTCTCAAGTTGCCGAACCTATTTATAAATGATAAATTAATTAAAAAGCAATCCAATATAAGATTCTTGGGAATCGTTGTTGATGAAAAATCATCCTGGCTTCCTCATATAATATATATCCAGTCAAAAATTACAAAAATCATAGGTTTAATGTATCGAGTTCGCTCGTACATCAATACAAATAGTCTTAAGTTAATCTACTTTGGGCTAATTCACAGCCTAATCAGCTATGCAAACATTTAATGGGCAAGTACTCAAACAGCAAAGCTTAAGAAACTTTATAGTTTTCAGAAACATGCTTGTAGAATCATTTACTTTAAAAATAGGCGAGAACACGGTAATCCCTTAATGAAAGATATGAAAATGATGAATGTATTTGAAATAAATATCTACCAACATTTAATTTTCATGTATCGTTACAATCACATCACCTCTCCTATAAGCTTTAATAATAAGTTTGAGTTAAATAAAAATGATAACTATAATCTTAGAGTGAATATGTTGAACACATATAAACTGCTTCGGATAATAAATAAATATTCAGAATACAGTATTTTATATCGAGGTCCAGAAGTATGGAATATTTTTCAAAAAGGGTTCAAAGGTACGATGAGTTCGTTAAGTTCATTCAAGTTTTTAACAAAAAAAGAAATCTTTAAAATCTTTAAAGATTTTGGTAAAAGTTTTTTAGAACAAGTCGACATGCTAAAATTACGTTAAATACTAATGTTAAATACTTATTTTTAATCATAGTCAATAGAAATCCTGGTCTGGAAAAGCTATTGTCGTATGTTATTGTTCGCTTTTTTTTAAGTCACGTGATCAAATCTAGTGCAAAACAAACAAAACTTTTATAATGAAAGCTACGAATTAATAAAGATTTTGATGTTTATCTTAAATTAATATATTAAAATTATTATTTTCTTTATTATTAAAATAATATTGGTTCCTTTCTACTGTCTATGGTTTAAAAACTTTATTCAATTTAAAATGTTTCTTTATATTCTATATTTAAAAAAAGTCTAAAAGATAAATCCAAAATGCCAGGTTCAAATTGTTGTCTACCAGGATGTACAGTTTCAAGATCTATTAAGCACAAAGATATCACCTTATTCAGAATTCTTATGAGGACAGGAGACTTCTATAAAAAATGGAGACAGAGATTGTTAGCTGTTATCACTCAGTATAGAGACTTTGACAAAGATTTGAAAGAAAGACTCTCAAAGGGCAATATTTATATATGTGACAATTATTTTTTAGCAGAAGATATTGAATTGACAAGTAAGGATACTTTTATATATTTAGTTGTTTAAATTTGCTTTTACACTCTGTGTTATTTAATTCCAAAAGCATTAATTTTGGGCAACTCTGATAAGTTTAAGTACAATAAACAAATAAATTTCAAATGGAACTGCAAAATTAGTGAAATGTTAGATAGTTTTTTTGATTGCTTAAATGTGCGAAACAGCAGTGAAGGGTTAATGAAACGCAAATCATTTTTATTACCATACACGGATGTTAATGACGAGCGTTTGACATGGCTACAGAATACATTTTTATGCTATCTAGAAAAATGGAAAGAGTGTATTATTAATCGTCCTGGTAACTTTTCCAACAATGCAAAAAGAAGAATGTTTATCTCTTGGCAAACATACGAAGGACTTCAAATAACTGTAATGTCTGTTATCGAATTGGTAAAATTTTTATTAAAAAGTGGTATGCCGTTTGTTTTGCCTGAAAAATTCAATCAAGACGTTTTGGAGGAATACTTTGGTAGACAACGGAATTTAGGTCAAAGAAATGACAGCCCTACACTATATCGATTTGGTTACCAGTCAAATACCTTGCGATTGCAAAGATCAATTGCGCCGGTTACTAGAAATACTAAAGGTGGTCATGGTCAATAATGTGAGGTATCTTGGAGTGTTGTTGATAATGAAAAGTTACTAAAACGAAAAAAAAACCTATAAATATAATCTAAATATAAACATAGCATATAACAAAATATATCAACTATTTGTATTAAGTTTAAATTTTAAGTCTTTATTTATTGTCTGATTTACGTTTTATACTTTTTCTTAAAGATTTTACTTTAAAACTTTGATCATTGTTTTTTGCAGTTATATTTTTAGCCAATGAAAATGTACGAACTTTAAAATAAAGTTCTATCATTTTTTCTAACAAGTTAAGCTTAATTTCCTTATCAATAGACACGAATTTCACATCATCCACGATTGCATTGTAAAAACTTATAATATTAGGATCCTTTAATAGGTGTTTTGTTAAATTCTTACTTTCAATATTTCGGAGGTTAGCAACTGCAGTTTCTTGTCTAAAATGTTGCTCAGCTAGCAAGAAAATCTGATAGCATTCTTCACATACTGCTGTTAAACCCCCTCTGTTTTGGGTATTTATTAACTTTTCTGAACTTAAAACTTCTTTAGTTGTTCGAAGTAATAATGCAATTATAGCTTGATTGTACTGGCTTTTGTAATTTTTTGTTGTTTTTGCCTTTTTAAGTAGATTTCTTATAACATACCCAGACAAATATTTTAATCCATCCACTTCACGTGGTGAAATTTCTTCAATTTCAACATTCTTTGAAGGAGAGCTTTGAAAATAGTGAAATAATTTATTGCATAACTTTGTTGTAAATACTGTTGATGCAGGTTTCTTTAGATTAAAATATGTGTCTGAAAAGAGAACAGTATTGCTATAAAAGTTGGAATAATATTTTTCAGCATTTCCAGATGATTTTAATTTTTTTGACATTTTTCTTATTTCATCAAAAAAGTTTTCTGTTATTTTTATTTCAAAGTCTTTTATTTCTGAAATAACTTCTTCAGGATAAAATTCATTTGTTGACAAATCAGCTTTAGTTTCTGCAACAATTTTTTTTACATCTGTGAAAAAATCATTATAATGCATATCTGTTTGACTCTTTATGGTATGTTTGTTTTTATTGTGTCGTGCTCCTTTTGTTTTATACGTTTTGGATTTGCAAATTTTGCACTTGAAGTCTCCAATATCGGTTACCTAATATATATTAAAAATAGCATTTATTATATATATATATATATATATCACGTGACTTAAAAAAAAGCGAACAATAACATACGACAATAGCTTTTCCAGACCAGGATTTCTATTGACTATGATTAAAAATAAGTATTTAACATTAGTATTTAACGTAATTTTAGCATGTCGACTTGTTCTAAAAAACTTTTACCAAAATCAGTCAATTTTTTTTTTTCAGTCATTAAGATTTATTCGCCAATAGCATAGAAGCAAAATTTCCAACTTTTGTTTTTTTTTTTTAAAAAAAAGAGATCTGTTTTAAATACTGCACACAATCATATAAAACTAGCTGGTATGACCCGTACGATACGGGTCGTGCCAAGTCTAATCCACACCCGATAATTTCTAAACTTGTTCCTTAGTTTTCATACTTTAATTTATTTAGTAAACGGCAAAAAATAAATCAATTTAATGTTCTGGTACATGGTAAAATACGAATTTTAATTGCAATTACAATTAAAGTTCGCATTTTACCACCTACCAGATGGTAAAATGCGAACTCTTAAAAAAATTAAATCGAACTTTAATGCTCGTTAAATTATAATTAACTTAAAAGAAAAGTCTAATTTAAATAAAATATATCGAATACCAATATATTTAATTTAAAAAAT
This sequence comes from Hydra vulgaris, assembly GCF_022113875.1. NCBI lineage: Eukaryota > Metazoa > Cnidaria > Hydrozoa > Anthoathecata > Hydridae > Hydra > Hydra vulgaris. The sequence continues at coordinate 43,447,558 of NC_061161.1, read as the reverse complement.
CGATGAGGAAATGTTTTTAAAATCATGACTGTTGTGGTCATTAAAATGTTTTGGTTCGCTAAAAGTACACAGTTTGCATTTTACTGACTACCTACAGTTCTTGATTTCTAATTTACTGTTCTTTAGAACTAATTAGTATTTTTACTTATTACATTATTACATATTTACTTAATTTTTTTTTACATAATAAAAGTATCTTTAGCATTTAACACAGTTGCGTGAAACTTAAGTTATGATAATATTTTAATTCTCTCATAAAGATTTATTTAAAAAGCAAATTTAGACATTAAAAATGGACCCAAGAGACCTAGTTATTTCAAATAAGTTAGCTTTATCTGTTTGATATATTATATGAAAGCTTTCCCAGTAGGCACGGACGTAATAAAGACGTTTAAAACGTCTTGTACACGTCTTTTTTAGATCCGGTGCCCACTGGGTTTCTGTAAAAAAACTCTTAAATTATTTATATAGTTTTAAAAAATTCATATAATTGCTGAAATATATTAACAATTACACTGTTTTAATTGCGGAATTAGCTGTGGTGACCCGTACGATACGGGTCGCGGCAACTCTATTCTACATCCTATTTCCAAACTTGTTCTTATTTAGGTCTCTATACCTTAGGTAAACAGCAAAAAATAAGTCGATTTGAAGTTATTGGTAAACAATTGACTTAACATACTTTAGAAACTGTACTCATTTACTTAATGTACTCCAATATTTTATACATAAAAGGATCTTTAACATAATAGAGACAGTTGCGTAACAATTCTTCAGGTGTTTTTGAAAACTTAAGCTATAATCAAGATTTTACCCTCTCATCAAGATTTGTTTAAAAAACAAATTTGGACATTAGAAAACGGGTCTAAGAGACTTGTTATTTTAAATAAGTTAGCTTTAAACGTTTGATACTTTTTATAAAAACGTTGCTGTAAAAAACATAGCTGTTAACAAATTAATTTAATTAAGCTGTTTTTACATCCGAAGTTATTAAACATGATGCTTGTGCTAATCGAAACTTCGAGTACAAAATACGATTTTAAGTATAAATGGTTTCTACTCATATATATAATAAAAAGCAACAAAAATTAAAAAAAAAATACAAAAATGATCAATATATCCATTTGAAACAATAAATCCAAAAATAAAATATAGATATTTACTTAAGAAACAAAAAACATTTTTCTTGAGATAAAATAAAAATATAAACTTTAAAAAAAATTACAAAAAAAATATTAACAAAATATTTAACAAAAAGTTAACAATAAAGAAACATAGTTTCATTATTATTAGGCTTTAGGTAAGCCATAATCAAGTCAGCCATAGGAAAAGGAACTCGACCTAAAAATGGAACAAAGTTATTTTAAACATAATGCACATTATTTATAAATTAACGTGTCATGCAACTAATTAATTTTTTTGAAAACTCAAAAAATCCAAATAAGTCGATAAGAAACTTACTTTTTATTTTTCCATAACCCTGACAGATCAACACGAATATGAGCTAAGCCTATTAGCATAAAACATCACAACAATTAATTAAATAACAGAAAATGTTAAAGTAAACTCTAGATAACCCATAGCTTTAAAGGACAAAGAAATTAGTTTAGTTTAAAGAAAATTAGAGTTATTGGGAGTATAATATATAAAAAAAAAGCTTAAGTGGAATTTCAAAATTAGTTTATATTGTTGAGGGTTGAGTTATCCTGAGTGTATTGAACATATTTAAATACTAATTGCACACACTTCTAAAAACATATATAAACATTTAAAAAGCATGAATCTTTTACTTTATATAACAAATATTTATTAACATATAGGAAATAACACATTATAATCTTACAGGAAATTGACGACGTTTAAGAGTAAAAGATAAATTTGAATCAGATTGAGTTAACTGAACTCGAGGAACAAATACCCTCTTGCCAACTGAAACAACTGTTAGAACTTGCCCATCAATGTTATTATTTTGTAGAGTACGCACCATCAATCGGGTACCATTGCAAAGTTCAGCTTTAAGAAATAAATTTCGAAGTAACATTATAACAGCACCAGTTTTTAGTTTTAGGCAATGAATAGTGATTCCCGATGAAGTAAGACTGTTTAAAAACTCAACAGGAAAGTCGTTGATTTCGTTAAGATCATCTTTTCAATAGCATCTACACTTAAATAAACTTTTACATTGCCTGGTAAACGGTCCAAAGCTTCTTCATTTATTGCTAAACAATCTACATTAGTAGGTGTCAAAATGGCATGTTTTGCATAATCATCTTCTTCTGCAACTCCAAAAATCTTGTCTACTATAGATCCATTTGCTGCAAGCAAGCACTGCTCAGGAATTTCAATGCACCCGCGAAAGGGACCATCTGCTTTTAACAGTAATGTTCCTCTACCAAGTTTTAAAAGAGAATTCATCGAGAGATTTCCTCTTTTTCGGCCTGAACCTTCATATTTTCTGTTAATGAAAATCGCTAAACATATTGCAAATGTTGAGAACATTTTATACAGGCTTTAACAATATGCTGGTTGCCCTCTTTTTACAACGGAAAATATTTGCCGGCTTCAACATTTATGTCCGCTTAATATTTTTTAAAAAGCTTAAAAGCCATGGGTTATAAGGTACAACTCAACGGTTATCAACTTGATTGCCTTTTATATTGACAATAGAAGATTTCGTAATTAAGCGGCTATTATGAATCACGTGATGCAATGTTTTTCTCGGGAGGGCAAAAATGTAAACAAACCAATAATAAACATATAAGAAAAAGATAAGAAATAATACATCAGGTAAATAACAAATAAGAAAAAATACATCTGGTGTGTAATTTTAAAAATGATATACGTTTACAAAAATAAACACAAATAAAATAAAAGTCGAAAAAAATTTAGTAAAGAATATTTTATTTATACTTTTACCTCAATAAAATAGAAAAAGATACAAACCAAAAAATTATTCTTATTAAAGCAGTGAGTTTTTGCAAAGAATTTATTTGCTTTCTTATTGTTTAAAAATAATTCTGTATAATATAACTTTGGTTATTCTCTTAACTTTTAATTAAGTTTTAATCTTTTTGTTTGAATATTTATTATCATGTTGTGTTTATTACTAAGTTTTTACTGTTTACTATCTCAGTTAAAAAAACATTATGGTTAATGATCGCTGTGTAGTTGGTATTTGCAATAACGATAAACGTTATCCAGAGCGTTACAAAATACATAGTAACGTTAAATCTGGAAAATTATGTTTCCACAAGTTGCCTGTTGATGGAAAAACAAGAAAATCATGGATTCATGCAGTTTCTAAAGGGCGAAAACACTTTGTTGTATCTAAACATTTTAAAATCTGCTCTAATCATTTTGTCGATGGCATGCCTACTTATGAAAATCCTAACCCAACACTCTTTTTGACATACACCATGAATGTTCAATGTACTCCGGAAAAAAAACAATCAAGACCTCCTCCAAAAATCAGAACAACATCTATTGTAAAACCTGTTTCTTCAAAAATGATTGAATCTATTAACTCTAACTCGGATACACTTACAGCTGAAGAGTTGTCAGATCTTATGATTGTTTCTTCAGACGAAGAAAGCTTAATATCGTTCAAAATAACTCCATATGTTAGTGGCGATGCAGTTGCAGCAGAATTATTACACATCTCCGACTCTCCCAAAGAATTATTACACCCACCCGCCTCTCCCAAAGAAAAAGACACTGTAAATCCAATTTTGTCTAAGAATAAAACAGGCTACAGTGTTAAAAATAATATAGAGCCTACTCTATTATCAACATATATTGCTTTATAGTTTTCTCATATTACTAGGGACTCAGATGTATCGACTTTTACAGGTTTACAAAATGCAAAAATGTTTCAAAGTGTTTTCAATTATGTCAAGCACAAAGCAGCAGTTATGAAATACTGGGATGGAAATAAAAGAACAAATCGATTACGAAAAACCATGTCCAGTGTTGAATCTGTCGAGCAGCTACACTTATCAGAAGATTATACTATTTGCGATAACTTATTTCCTATGAGAAAAAGCGGACCTAAAAGAAAAATCTCACTGGAACAGGAATTTCTTTTAATTATGATGAGATTACGTTTGGGTCTTTTAATTGAAGATTTAGCTTTCCGCTTTTGTATATCAGCTGGAACAGTTTCCCAAATTATTATTACATGGGTAATATTGTTATCTAAAGAGTTGGACAGCCTAATTTTGTGGCCTAGCCGGAATACAATTCGAGCAACTATGCCAAACTGTTTTAAGCGATTGTATCCAAAAGTGAGAACAATTATAGATTGTTCTGAAATATTTTTTGAAACATCAAGTGCTCTTGATGTTCAAGCTTGTATGTGGAGTGACTATAAACATCATGCAACAGTCAAATTCTTAATAGCAATAACTCCGAATGGAGCCATTTCATGGCTGTCTCCCCTTTATGGTGGACGTGCCTCTGACATTTTTATTGTCAGAAATAGTGGTTTTCTTGATATACTTGAGCCCTATGACCAAGTTATGGCAGATCGTGGCTTTAAAATAAGGACAGACCTTGCATATAAACAGTGTACTCTTTGTATACCTCCAAGTGCTGTTAAAGGAATTCAAATGTCAAAAGAAGAAGTTCGAGAAACATCAAACATTGCTAATGTACGTATTTATGTGGAGCAAGCAATAAAAAGGATTAAACATTTCCGTATTTTAAAAATAACACAGCTATTACTATACCTACCTATCATGAATAATATACTACGCGTATGTGCTGCTATATCAAACTTGAGAAAACCATTAGTTTCTAAATAGTTCATTAAACAAATTTAGTTTACTAAATAGTTTTTTTAATTGTATAATATAATGTTCCATTGTCCAAACTTTAGGTTATTATTATAACATGAGTTTATATCAACTAGGGTTTGAAAGATGTGTAAAAAATTAGTAGTTTTTTTTTTAAACCAAACCAGCCCCAAAAAAAGACTTTTTTTTGAAAATTTTTTGAAAATGCAGAAAGAATTTAAAAAAATGTAAATAAAAAAACACCATATTTATCTACAACTCTTAATAAAATATCCATTGAAGATTTAAGCTAAACATAAACTAGACATTGAGCACATGCAACAAACCCAGTCTAGATCTGCTATTAACTCATAGTCTTCTTTTTTTAAATTTTGACATGAACAGTGAAACCAAGCGCAACATACTTCACATTGAATACTGCTAAATTCATTAAATTCTTTAACATTGATTTCTGGACCTTCGAGTATAAGTTTATCGCATTTTCCAAAGAATGTTATAGGTTTTATTAGTAATAATGCTGGAGAAACATATGTTTTGAAAAAAATATCTAAATTTGTTTTCACCGTATCCCAGAGCTCTTGATCAAATTCGATTATTTCAACATATAAGTCCTTAAGCGTCCAAACAATAAAATATGCTGACTTGCAATTTGTAATTGCCATTTGGGAATTAATCTGTGTGTAATATTTATGACACTTATTTAATGTTATTTGATCATTTTTTATTGTAAAGAAATTACATTCACTAGCTCCTTCTTTGATTGTTTTATTAAAAATTTTAAAAGGACATTTAACTTCTAAACACATTCTACCATGACATTTGCATACCATAAATCCATCTGGGGAGCAAGCAATGTAAGGTCTATCATACAAAATAAAGAGACCACTTTTTTCAATTTTTAAATCAGTGTGATTTGATACATGCTCTGCATAAAATTTTTTTATAGCATCTTGCTCATGATCAATTTCCCATTTGATAGAAGCAGTAACAAATGTTTTTTTATGAGGGTATAAAATCTCAGCAACAAGAGGAGTTGTTTTAGGCTTCTTAGAACTTGTATTTCTAGAGTATTAACTTTGGTATATATTCTGTGATGTTTGGATGCAGTTATCCTCCCCTTTCTCATTTGAAACCAGGTATTGCTTTTAGCTTGATCTCTTGTGTTATATTCCACGTTTTTAATTGTTTCATGGGTTAAAACCATTTTTTCTAATAATATTTTCCCTAATGTTGACTCATCAACGTTAGGATGGTCTAAAAGTATTTCAAATGATAGCTTTTCAAGATCAGGATTACTTACAAAATTTTCATCAGATTTTTTTTTTGCCATATTTTTTTATAATTTTGCCCTCCCGAGAAAAACATTAGGTCACGTGATTCATAATTGCCGCTCAATTACGAAAAGGTCTATTCTTTCGTTATCGACACGTCTATATTAACGAAAAAGAAAATAAAAAAAAATACTTAGTTAAAGCAAAAATACAAAAAAATAAATATATATATATAACGCAACTAAAACAAAACTCATCAAACTAAAATGCTTAGTCTATTTAATTTACGCATTAAAAAACCTTTCTTTGTTTCAACATTTTTATATATTTTTTTATTTGTTTAATATGTTCAAAAGTTAAATATTTCTCATAGTTATATAAATAAAGTAAAAAAACATTTTATAAATACTTTTTTTTTTAATTAATTGGAAGTGTTTATTTTTTAACTTCATTAAAAGCGTTTCGATAATATAAAAGCATTTAAGATCAAAACTTATCAAATTGTAACTTTTTTTTTTAACGAAATTTTGTTTATCTTTTTAAATACATTAACTTTAATCATTCTTATATTTAAATTCGTTAAAGAGACTTTCGTAGTCATCGTTTATAAAAACAAAACAATTTTTTATTTTTTAATAAGATTTATTTTAGAAATGAACACTTAAACAATTTATATGTTTTAAATTAAAAAATATATACAACTGTCAATTATATTTAAAAAACAAAACTTTTTTTTAGTAAATTGTTACTTTATTTAAAATCGTTTCGCTAATATAAAAACATTTGTTAAGAAGTTTTGATGTAATTAATATCACTTTTTTAGAATATTTTTCATTTAGCGCGTTTCTACAAAGTTTTATTAAATTAGCCGGTCAAACCGTCATAGCAAAATAAAACTTGCGTGGTCATATAAAGACGTAAAATCGCACGTCTTCCTGTGAAAGCCTGATGTGGCAAACCACGCTTTTGAAACTCAATAACCTGCACATAACTTACAACTTTGCCCAAGACTTTATGCTTGAAAATATCTTCTAAGAAAAATTTAAGTTTTATTTTAAATACCCGACAAGCAAAATCAGGTCTGTCATTAGCAGTTTGGGTTTAATTTTTCTACTATTTCTCTCCATTTTGGATTACAGGTAAAAGTAATGAATAGATCTGGTTTACCATATTTCTTTATGACTGCCATCGCATCTTCAAAGTTTTCTTTTAGTGCTCTTGGACTACCAACATATGAAGAAAGCAATATAACAACGCGGCCTGGCCTTACATTAAGATCATTAGAATGATTAATTACATTTTCATGCAATGCATCATATTGCTCACTTCTAAGTTTGTTTTGGTTATTTCTAATAAAAGCAAGGCGCTGCCCCTCAACTTTAACATATGCATCAACAACGTATTGCTGATTTACCATAGAATATAGGACTAAAAGTTTGTTTAACCGTAAGCCTATAATTATAATAGAGACAAAGTAACATGATTTCTAACACGGGTTGCGCGGTCAGGGTTGTGCTTCAGTTGATTGTGCCATCCAGCATCACCTCTCGGGAAAAATATTGGATATACCATAGGATCTTAATTTGCAGACATAGATGAAATTGTTTTTAAAAGCTGACCTCGAGGATATTTAACAGCTTCCCTGGATGCAGGTGGAGCACCATCATCTCCCACAAACACAATAGCAACCTCCTCATGGGAAGGAAGATTGTATCAACGTCTATCATGACATTCAAGCAAAGACATTCTTAAACAGAAGTTGGTCTACCTTCTAAAGCTGCTCGGCGGATTTCTTCATCATCTACTTCTGTCATGTTTTTAAATGCAAGAGCAAATGGGTTTTCTTTTGATTAATTAATGTTTGCAAAAGTTGCATTAACTCACGCATACAACCATCATTACCAGGTTGCTCCATTCTGAATGACACTGCTGCATTAGGATCATAAATATATAAAAGACAATATTTGGGAAAATTCTGCAGGCCTCAAATACATAAACCATATATGATGCTTAATATAATAATGATGCTTAATATAATAAAAAGTTGAGTTTTTTTTTTTAAGCCAATCTAAAATTAAGTGTAAGCAAATAATATAGAGCATAATATAATAATCTTTTATATTCGACCATATATAGCAACGTGTTAAGATAACACGTTGCTATATATGGTCGAATATAAAAGATAACTTTTATTAAAAGGTTAAACTAAAGTTATAAATAAATTGATATAATCTTTTAAACTGAGTATTGTTACATATTTAAGTTAGTTGTTATTAATTATTGACAAATTATTATTAGTATTTAATCAAAAAAAAAAAGTAAAGTAATTTAAAAAACAAATTTTCTACATTTAAAAACTCATAAATAAAAGCTATAAGGATAAAATGTAATCTATAAGTAATAAAACTATAAGGATAAAATGTAATCATTCATCATTAAAACCCTTTCATTACTTTGAAACACATATTACATGTGTTTCAAAGTAATGAAACACATGTAATATGTGTTTCATTACTTTGAAACACATATTACATGTAATATGTTTTTTAAACACATTTGAAAAACATATTACATGTGGTGTGAGGCACACCACATGTAATATGTTTTTCTTTTTCTTTTTTATTATAAATAATACATTGTGACCTGTTCGCTAGGTAGTCTTCAAACCAAAGAAAATTTTTATTCTTTATTCCATATAGTTCTAGTTTTTTTATAAGTATCTTATAGTTAACAGTGTCAAAGGCTTTCGACAGATCAATAAAAACTCCAAGAGTAAAATAGTCATTATTGAATGCATCCAATACATGATTAATTAGTTCGATTACAGCATGGTTTGTTGAATTATCTTTTTGAAATCCAAATTGTTTACTGTACAGCAAACTGTTTAACATCAAATAGTTGTAAAGTCTGTTGTACATAATTCGTTCCAATAATTTTGAGAAGCAGGGTAAAACGGAAATAGGTATGTAGTTGTTAATATTAGTTTCGTCACCAGATTTCAAAATGGGAGTGATTATGGCAATTTTAAGTTTTTTCGGCACAACACCTAGCTTTAATGAAAGATCAAAAATATGAAATAATGACGGTTCAATGATATCGAAGACTGACTTAACAACATTCACACTAATTTTGTCAATGCCCGCACTTTTATTACTTTTAAGACTGTTGAAAGCATTCCTTATTTCGCTTAGATTTAAATTAGATTCTTCCATTATAGAATTACATGATTTAATGTAAGATTCAAACTTTGTGGTACTTGACGGAATTTTACTTGCCAAGCTCGGCCCTACTTCGAGAAAAAATGAGTTGAGTTCTTTAGCTATTTTTTTTTATCGTAAATCATCTCCCCATTAATTAAAAGCTTTTGTGGGAGATTATTTTTTTCACATTTATTTTTACCAATTATTTGTTTAATTATATTCCATGTTTTTTTAGTGTCGCCGTTAGTTTTTTCCAACAACTTTGTAAAATAAATTTTTTTTGAGTGTTTTTTGTTTTTTTCAAATAAGTTTTTATAGTTTTTGTAGTTTATTTCATTTTTATATGTTTTATGTCTTGAATATTTATCATAAAGTTTTTTTTTTTTTTTTTGATGATTTTATTAATTCCTTGGTCATCCAGGGGTTTAAAAGAGACTTGGATTTTATAACAATTTTTTTAACAGGAAATGCTATGTCATACTGTTTACAGAACTGCGCTAAAAATAGCTCATATGCAGTATTGACTTCATGGGATTGTAAAATAACATTCAAATCAATACTTTTTGTTAAAAGAGTTCGAAAATACAATAAGGAGTTTTCATTGATCTGTCGTGTTAAGATTGTAGTGTTTGAAGGGATTTTATTTAGGGTTATGTTATCAGTAATTAAGAATATTGGAAAGTTATCAGTTAAATCAGTTTTAATTATGCCTGTTCCTAAACGGCAATTTTGAAAATTGTTAGTAATTATATTATCAAGTAGTGACGATGAGGTCTTAGTTATTCTCGTTGACTTATTTATTGTTGGTATTAGGTTATATTCTATAAGAGTATCTAGAAAATGTTGAACATTTGCTTAAATAAGTTTTAAATTTTCTTAAACTACCAGCTGGTTGTCTATAAATAGAAGTAATTACAATATTTTTGGTGATTTTGTTTATAATTTCTATGCACAATGACTCACAATCAGTTACATTAATATTGAGGTCAGGATGTAGAATAAAGCTAATTGATTTGTGGACAAAAATACTTATACCCAGTGGGCATGGGCGTAAAAAAGACGTTTTTTAAACATCTTATGCACGTTTCGGACGTCTTTTGAACGTCTTTTCAACGTTTTGGACGTTTTTTCAACGTTTTAAATTCGTGGTTTAGTTGATGCAGTAAAAGTTTGAGATTTTCAAAATTTTTGTTAATACTTCGAATGTTTATATTTAAAATAGAAAATGTATTTTTGTTTTTACAGAGATATTGAGTAGATTCAGAAATTGAATAATACTCGCTTTCTAAATTTTTTCCATTAAAATAGTTATCATCACTAGCATTCTCATCATTTAAATTAAGTGAAAAATTGGCCTCCATTTTTAAGAGAAAAATTAATATAATTAAACAAAGTAATATATAAAAAGTAAAATAAAATTGTAGAATATATTAATATGTTATAAAGAAAAATTTTTACTTTTGTTTGCAGCCCAATCCCGAATAACCAACTTATCGTAAGAGATAAATGCATATTTCCCAGCCGCTCGTTCAACTTTCATCTGTTCCCGTAGAGCTTTCCTAATTGTGACAGTTTCGGCGCAAAAGTCTTCGTTAATATAAATATTTTTACCTTTTAATTGAGATGTTTTTTTTAAAATTTCAACTTTATCTTTATAATCTAACAGTTTTACTACAATTGTTCTTGGTTTGCTCATATCTCTCTAGCCAGTTCTATGAGCTCTTTCAATCCAAATATTTGTTAATCCCAAATGATCTTCAAAAACTTTACTGAATTTTAATTCACTTTCAATCCATGTTTCACCTTCGCTTTCTTTTAATCCGTCAACCCTTATATTGTTTCTGCGAGATCTATCCTCCATCTTTCTTAGTTTACTTTTTATTTTAACATAGTCGGAACTATGATTTAGCTTATCGATGCCAGATGTATGTTTTTTTTCCTGAGAAGCAATTGTGGTCTTAATTTTTTCTTCAAAAAGATGTTCGTGAAAGTTTAAGCTTCGTTTGATTTCTTCTACGTCTTTTTCTAACGTCTTTATATGTTTTGCATAATCATTAACCTTTAGATCTACTTTATCTAACTTATCATATATAATTTTTGTGTTGGCGCTTAAAATATTTAACACGTTTTTTTCCTACTGCTTCATCATTTCGTCTATTTCGTTCTTAAATTCTTTAAACATTTTTTGTATCGTTTTTTTTACATTATCCATTGTAATAGCCATAATTAACCAATATGTTAATATATAAAAATATTTATTTATTTATATTTGTTTATTTAAATAATTCCAAACAATCAAAAAAAGTTTTTTTTTTTTTTTTTTTCAAATTTCAAATTTCAAAATAACCACGCTGCAGAAACACGTTAATTCACCACAATCATATATTTGCTTTACGTGAAGCAACTCAGAAATATTGAAAATTGTTTAATTATTTTAATTTTTTCAGATATCTAATATTCTAATGAAAAAAAGTCAATAATATATATTCTATACATATAATATATGGATAGACACTTTAATTTTATTGTATATGTGTCATATATATATATATATATATATATATATATATATATATATATATATATATATATATATATATATATATATATATATATATATATATATATATATATATATATATATATATATATATATATATATATATATATATATATATATATATATATATATATATATATATATATATATATATATATATATATATATATATATATATATATATATTTATATATATATATATATATATATTTATATATATATATACAGTGGCGTTCCTAGTTATGGTGTCACCCGGGGCGGCAAATAGGGTGTCACCCATATATTATATGTAATTATTTTTATATACGAAATTATTAAAGCAGTATTTAGAAACGTTGACACATGTAATTTTAAACCTTGTTTTCGACAATAATAATTTAGCGTCTATAACTCTCTATAAATAATTCTTGTCTATAATAGAGAAAATAATTATTTGAAAATAAATTGTTGCCAAATAATTATTATCTCTGTTTTAGACGATAATAAATTATTATCATCTAAAATCGTCTAAAATCAGCTTTATTCTTTTATATGCTTAAAAAAACAGTAGTACCTGGATTTGATTTGATAGTAAAGTATAATAATAAAATAGCAAACCTACTGATTTTTTAACTTCTTATCTGTGAAAAATAAGTTAAACGTTCACTTACCCTTTGTTAAATACGCAGATCTGTCCTATAAATGAATCTATGCCACTGATGTGTATAACAACATATTAATGTACTTAATTATTTACTATCTATATGAGCTAAATATATTTTTTAAAATAATATGCACAAAAGTTTGAACTTTGTATAGTTTTTATTCACTATGCAATTACTACACTAATTTTTATTCACAACACTAAATTTTTCAATCATTAAACTAAATTTTTCAATCACTAAATTAATTTTTTAATCACTAAACTAACTGGTTTTATCAGTAAACTAAATTTTTCAAACACTAAACTAAATTTTTTAATCATTATATAATTATTATCCTAAATTTTCATAACACTTAAATGTTTCTTTTTTTACTTTTAAACTTGCAAATTTATCAATTACGTTATCAAAGTCAATGCTTTTGACAAACTCACTCTCTATATATAATATTGCAAGATCAGAAAGTCTTGATTGGCCTATGGTTGATCGTAAATAATTTGTTATCAGTATTAATTTTGAAAAGCTCCTTTCCCATGATGCAACGGACACGCAAATAGTTAAGAATAATCTTAGGGTGAGAGAAAGCATTGGAAGCGTTTCTGTCCCATTCTGTGATGAAAGTCAAAATATCTAAAGCTGCCCAATTTTTAACTACTTCCAAATTAATTCTTGCTGCTTTAAGATGTCCCTTGAGTCGTGGAATTTCAAAAATTAGTTCATAATGGGATATTTCATCATAGAATGAAGTTAATTTTTTAATAGATAACGTCAAGTCTTCTTCATTATTATGTTCAGAAACTAAAAATTTAGCTTGAACACATTCAAACATACCTAAAATATTTTTTAATGGTTTTGATCTTGCTTGAAGTTCAACATTTAGACAATCAATACATTCATACATAGTTCTTTTATTTTCTTCTTCTATTGTGAGTTTAGTATCACATATCAATTCTCCCGCCATCTTCTTTCTCAATCTTATTCTTCTCTCAATTGGAATATCGTGTTCTTTTGATACACAAAGTGCTTTATTTAGTGCCTTGTCAACTACATTTTGCCTTTCTTCGTTTAAAAAAAGACTAAGAGCTTCTATTTTTATTATAACTTTATCAAGAGATAGACCTTTTGTCTGTAGATAAATTTGAGTATTATTTACTTCTTCCAGTATATCGTGCCAAAAATACAAAAAGCATAAAAATGTATATTAACACACTGCCGGCAAAAGAGATTCAGCTGCTCCTCTTGTATCTAAATTTTCATTGGTACTGCAAAGAGCTTCAATTGCTTCTATAAATTTTTCAAAATTCTCTTGAAGAGGTTTTACGGCGTTATAATGTGCACTCCAACGCGTGGTCGACAGTCTTTTTACTGATATATTGGTATGCTTTATTAACACTTCCCACCTATGCATAGAACCAGCAAAAAACGAATAAATTGCATCAATTGTTCCAAAAAATGTGACGCAAGATGCATTTACTGCAAAAGAATGCTGACCACATAAATTTAGGGAATGATCAATACATCCATTAAAAATTGCCTTATTATTTTTATCAGAAATAATTTTCTGTACACCTCCGTGGATTCCAGCCATTGTAGCAGCATTATCATAACCCTGGGAGCGGCACATCATTATATCTAACCCATCAGATTCTAATTGTTTAAGTATTTCAGTACTTAAGTCCAGAGCCTTTTTTCCTTTTAATGGAAAAAATCCTAAAAATGACTCTTTTATTTCTACCTTTTTATTTTCAATTTTAATATATCTGATCACCTCAGACATTTGATCCACGTGAGATATATCAGGATTGCTATCAAGCACCATGCCAAAATATCGCGCGGATTTTATTTCTTCAATAAGTTTGTCTTTTACGTGACTTGCCAGACAACTGATAAATTCATTTTGAATTTTTGGGGAAAGATACGAAACCTTGGAATAACTTTCCCTTAATTTAATTAAATGCTTCTTTAATATAGGGTCATACGTTGAAAGCAAATCCACTAATTCTAAAAAATTACCTTTATTCAAAGACGATTCATCCCCTGATGTCCACGAAATGGCAAATTTTGCTTAGCAAGAAACAAAGTTACATCTAAGAGCCTATATAAGATGTTTGGCATTTTTTCTTTTCATTTTCTGTTAAAGAAATAATTTCGGCATTGATTGTATTATTAGATTTTAAATTTGTTTCCAGAATCTTCCATTTTTCCAAAAATCGCAAATAATTGTCAGATGATTCATGCTCATATACTTTTGGATTTAATTTCCACCGTTTTTGAAATCCAGTGACGAATTTTGATGTCAAATTGGTAATATTACTGACAAATAATCGACAACAAAAACAGAATAAATTTCCACTGTTGGGTGAATATACCATTCATTAACTTTTTTCACCATTTTTCATTTGTTTATAAAACCATTCAGAGGAAAGATGACGATCATGGCCTTTCATTTGAGTGACATTTCGTTGTACTGCATTAAATGGTCCATCTTTGTTTTAAAATGTACAGGGGTGGGACCGCAAAATGTGAACGTTTTTGTTTTATTATAACTATTTTCTCGTTAGATGTAGTTGAGTTTATTTGATAAAAAACGAAAGACAAAGTACTAATGAATATGTAAACAAAGTAAAATATAATATGTAAAAAAACAAAAATTGAACATTTAAAATAGTTCATATTTATCAGAAAATTAATTATTACAATCAGAAAAGTGTTCACATTTTGCGGTCCCACCCCTGTAGAACTTCCCTTTTTAATAATCTCAATTCGAAGATGGTCTTGAAGCGGTAATTTCCAAAAAGAGACGTCAGAAAAGATTTTAAAGTTAATTTTTCCATCATGTTTCTCTAAATCGGTGATTTCTAATACTTGTGGAGATTGAGCTTTATTTTCTTGGTCGCTTTTTTCCATGTCAACAGTGAAGGTGCTATTAATTTAAAACTTACAATTTAAGCATTAAAAACTTTTTAAATTAAATGGTATTTATTAAGCACTAAAAACGAAAAATTAAAACAATTAATAATATACGATATTGTTTCAAAATGTATCTATTACAAAGTTACTATAACTTATTCACAAATTTTATAAAATTTTCAGTAATATGTAATATGACAAATTTTTAAAATTGTTATCATAAACAAAAAATATGTTTTCGAATGTTTTAGTTCGAATTAGATGGTTTTGATATTCTGCAATGTGATGCAGTACTAACATTGAAAAAATATAAGAATAAGACTAAGAAAGCTGAAAAAGTGAAAAACGGTTAAAATCGCACCCACACAAAGTTATCCAAACCCAAACAAAGTTTGAGTATGTTATGATTATGAAGAATTTTTTTAAACGACATTGAGTCTTTATTTCATTTTGTTTATATTATAAGAAGAAAGCTAAACAATTATATTTTCTAAATAATGATAACTATATCTTTCAGCATTCAGCATTTCGTAGGTCGTGTAAATAAATACCCATCTTTTAAACAAATTTACTCAAAAAGTAACAGTATAAAAATTATTTAATAAAGTATAATATCTGTTCAATAAAAGTTACTTAAAATTATAAATATTAAGAAAATTATTATAGATCTCAAAAAACTATATATCTTTCAAATTTCTTATAAACACATTCTTTCAACAATTTTTTTTAACACTTTTTATGACTACACTAACTACAAACAGATTTAATTTATGTATTTCATCATAACAGTACTGTTACTGTTTGGCGTGTAACAGTACTGTTATAGTACTGTTACACGCCAGTTAAGTGGTGTACTGCAGTACACCACTTAACTGACGTGGAAAGCTATCTTGCTTATAACAAAGCCAAGTCACATTATAGCAAAGTACACCACTTGGCTAGCAAAACCAACACTATTGCTGTAAACTAAGCCAAGTCACAACAATTTGAAAAGATATTTAGAAACACATAAATGTTATTTACACTCTTACAAAATATAAACCCATATAACCTAAACACATAAACATAAATAACACATAAATATAAATTAATTTATATAAAAATATATAAATCAAAAAAATATATAATTTAGAATCTTTACAAATACAACCTTATTTTTGTTTAATGACATACCTCGTATAATAAAATTTATTATTTAATGTTTAACAACTTGGAAAAAGAAACGATCTGGTTTTTTATAAAAGCGAGCTTTTTTTTTAACTTCTTTAAAGGTAAGGGATTTAACGTTGTTCTTTCTTGTTCTTTCTAACGTGTAACTATGTGAGATGCAAGATATATATATATATATAAATATATATATATATATATATATATATATATATATATATATATATATATATATATATATATATATATATATATATATATATATATAAGCGAAAATTCACAACAGGCGCAGTACTGCGCCAGTACTGTCTAATACTGGCGCAATACTGGTAGCCAGTACTGGTTCGGCACTGGCATTTATCTGGGATGATAACGCTTCGCCAGTAGTGGATGTCCAGTACTTAACCATTGCTGGCACCTGGTAATGGCATATTACTGTCTAATCAAAAATTCACAACAGGC
This sequence comes from Hydra vulgaris, assembly GCF_022113875.1. Taxonomy (NCBI): domain Eukaryota; kingdom Metazoa; phylum Cnidaria; class Hydrozoa; order Anthoathecata; family Hydridae; genus Hydra; species Hydra vulgaris. The sequence continues at coordinate 43,430,554 of NC_061161.1, read as the reverse complement.
GCAGTACTGTGCCAGTAAGAACTATAGTTCTTACCCAATGTTAGCAGCTGATATTAAAATAGTACTTTCTTGAAAAATTAAAGTCGCGCTCTATTAGCATCATATCTATCAGGTTTTGGCGTTGTCGCGCCAAACCTGTTATCAGAGTCTGAAAATCATAATACACACACACACACACACAGACACACACAGACACACACAGACACACACACACACAATTGACACTATAGTATAAACTTTAAAAGACAATCTTTTATTACAAAAATTATATTATTTATACTTTTTAAGTAAATTTTTTTTGTATTATTATAAATAGATAAAATTATAGAATTTCGTCTTCATTTTCAATATCCTTTCGCTCTTCACGACTTTTTTTATTTTAATAATCGGTATCTCTTTCCACCATCTCTATCCTATGCACCTGAAAACCAGCGACTTATTTGACTTGAAATTTCTTTTTCATTTATGTCAGGAAATTTCATTGTAACTACTTCTATAATAAAGATCTAAACTGTGTATTTAGGGGTTTAGTAAGAAGTTACATACTACATATAAATTATGTAATATGTAGATTAATCTACATATTACATATGTAATTACATATTACATATGTAGTTACATATGTATTTTAATTACATACATATGTAATTACATATTAAATATAAAAGAGATTACATATAAATAATATTTTATTCGTGTTTGCTAAAGTTAAAAATAAGACAATATACCTAGCAAATATTTGTAAGTTTCTGTACCAGAGAAATTTAGCTTTTTTATACCGTTTGATTCTCGTCCAAAAGCACTGAATAGCACTTGAATATTTGGTAAAATAATCTTAGAAATTATAAAAGAAAAATTTTCCGAAAGTTTTAATGTATTTTTCACATTTAACATGATAAAGCATTTCTAAAAGAAAGAAAATTTTAATCTATATATAAAATTTATATACAAAATAATTAAATATAATATTAATTATAACAAAAATAATTTTTAATAATACAATATTTCGTAGCAGACTTAACACTAATATTTCTAGCATTTTTTGAATCAGTACTAAACTATTTACCAGTTTTTGCATCATTACTAAATCAGTCTTCAATTTATTATCAAAATCAAGGAAGCTTTCTACATGGTTGAATGGTAATTCGTTAATTGTCTGTTCGGTCATTATTTTTTGAATATCAACTGTGTAATTGTGAAGACTAAACAACGTTCCTGTGATTTTCGCTTCCTCTCTAATACGATATTCGATACTTCTCCTAGCAGATTCCAGATTAGCTTTCGATGCAGGAGCACCTTTAGCTTTAGTCATAAAAATATAAATTTTCTTATTAGTAAAGAAAAACCACCATTCATTTTAAATGAATAAATCGTTAATTATTATTACATTATTATTGTCATTTTTTTTTATTGTTATAAATGAATAAATGTTATAATAAATTCCATTTCGACACTGGTGTGGTTTAAACATAAAGCTTCCATAATGTCATTTTCTTAATAAGGTGAAAAGTTAAATTAATTATTTACAATGAATTAAGAATTATAGGTAAAAACATTTCTGACAATATCCTTACCTGCACAGCCACATGTAGGACAATACTTATAATTTCGATTTAGTATCACATCTAAAAAAATATTGTCAGAATTTTACTGAGAAAGCAATGATCAAAATTCTGGAAATGATTTCATTAAAAAATATTAAAATAACATTTACATGTAAGAAAGAAAACTAAGAAATATATTGCATTATCTTTTTTATTCATTTTATCTTCGTTTATACTTTTCATAGAGTTTTCATGTGATATACTGGAGTTCTTTATCATTTCTGAAAATAATTAACTTTTTGAATAATAAAAATTTCTTCAACACATTTTTTTGTGGTTTAACAATAAGGGTTATTTTTAATTATGATTTTTTTTTTTTGATTAAAGAAAGCATACGGTTTAGTTTCACTGGTTTACATTTAGAGATCAATATTTTCTTTATTTTCGGAGACGAGAACAAGGAATCATTAGATTCTTTATCACAACACGACGATCGCTTTTTCCTTACTTCAAAGGAAACAAAAGACTCTTTTGAAATATCACTATCTCCACTGCTTTCAATACTATGATCTAAAACAGACAAGATATAGATATCTAGAAATGGTCTCATTAAAAAATATTAAAATAACATTTATATGTAAACCAAGAAATATATTGCATTACATTTTTTATTTATTTCATCTTCGCTTAAATTTTTTCTGGAGTTTTCATGTGATATACTGGAATTCTTTATCATTTCTAAAAATAATAAACTCGTTGAATAATTAAAATTGCTTTAACACAATAATGGTTATTTTTAATTATAATGATTTTTTTTTTCGATTAGAGAAAACATACGGTTTTGTTTTGCTGGGCTACATTTAGAGGTCAATATTTTCTTTATTTTAGGAGATGAGGACGAAGAATCATTAGATTGTTCATCACGGCATGACGATCTACTTTTTTTTACTTTAAAAGAAACAATGGATTCATTATGCTCTAAATCAGATCAGATATAGATATCATTAAAAAAAGCCAGCAAAACAGTAATAAGGTTAAATAAATCTTTTGATTTTTTATGTTTTAATTTTTTTTTGAAAAAAAAAAACTTATATAAACTTAAAATCATACCTTTAAATGAAGAGATATCTTTTGAAGATGCTTTAATCTCAGAGCTGCTTAATTTAACAGGAGCAGATTCTTCTTCTGAACTGTTCAAATCTTCAAAATTACTGCTCTGAACTACAAACTCAGAGCATGCACTAATCATGCGTCGCAATCCTTGTTCATAGCTTTCTATAATGTAAATAAATAACTTTATATATGACAATATTAAAGTTATAATGCATTTAAAATTGATTACATAAAGAGTTTCATTACATACTTTTTAATTAAAATAATTTCAAAACCTTTCCTTTCCACAAAACTCCTGGTATAAATGACATTTTACTCATATTTTCTAGTACATGATACTCGTTTTCAGATGGGTATTTACAGAATAATTTGTCTCTGTATGTTATTTAAAATTTTATAAATTATAAAACAAATTTTGCTATTATCACTTTTCTTTAATTTACTGTTACTAAAGCTTTAGTAACATTAAATTAAAGAAAAGTGATAATAGCAAAATTTGTTTTATAATTTATGAAATTTTAAACAACATACGGACTGATAATCAAAATTTACCAAGACAAAGATGAAAAAACCCAGTAATATAGACCTGTTTTTAACAGAACATTTAACAATAGTTTTTTAATAAGAATTTGCTGCATTTTTCAAAGTGAATGGTAAAGGTGAATTATACTGTTTACGATAATTAGTTATTGTAAAAGAAACATGTGCTTGAATTCTGGCAGATTCTTTTCACGAGGCTCGGAAATCGGTATTATGCCAACGCTGGATTAAGGTATTAGTCCAGTGCTATTTTTCAGCACAGGCGCAGTAATGTCTTACATTTTAATCAGTACTTCGCCAGCACTGGCCGGCCAACTATTGGTAAGCCAATACTGGCGCAGTACTTTGCCTGTTGTAAGGAATGGCGCAATGCAAAATTTTCTGGTTGGGTATATATATATATATATATATATATATATATATATATATATATATATATATATATATATATATATATACATATATATATCCGTATATATATATATATATATATATATATATATATATATATATATATATATATATATATATATATATATATATATATATATATATATATATAACACTAACTTTATCAAGAGTTAGACCTCTTGAAAAGAGCATCGTCTTTTAGAGTCACCATCGTCTTTTAATTAAAAAATTAAAATTATTACTAATTATTACTTAATACTAACTAAGTTGATGAAGCAAAGTTTTCGATCTTATTACTGATTAAACAGATATTAACAGACTCATCGCGTGGTCAAAAAGAGAAATATCTAAATGGCCATGCAAGCTCATAAAACTCCGTGTAAAAACGCGCACGAATGGTGAGCATTCATCGGAAGCGTTAAGTTATTAATATTTATAGATGAAATTTGATATCAAATGTATAACATTTGTCTCTAGTTAATATTTAATTGCATTAAAGCAAACGAGCAATTATTTTTTATTACATCCGCCGGCGGGAGGCAAACATTCCAGAATTTGGTGGCCGCAGCCAGTTAGGAGACAGAAGCCATTAGAAGCGGCCTCCAAATGATTCTGTTTCCACAATTTTGTTTTGGGGCGGCAACCAATGGCTTCCACCTTCCTAATGGCTTCGGCCTCTAAAACATTTTGCCTTTAAAAAAAAACTCTGGCTGCGGCCACCAATAGAAGAGCAGAAGCTACTGGAGTCGGAAGAATTAACATTTTGCAGCTAAAACGAGAAGAACGAGAGGCCGCCGCTTACAGCTCCCGCCTCCCTAAAAAATTGGCTTTTTGGCAGAAAGTTACTTTGCCGCCTGGCGGCATTATCAACTCAATTTTAATTAACATAAAAAATAAAAAAAAAAAAAAAAAGAAAAACGAACCCACAAGCAATATCAGTCTATTTTAAATATAAAAAGATTTGTTAAACACATCAATACATTTAAGTAAAAAACTAACCCGTAAGCAGTTTATAAGCAAATCTTTATAAAAGGTTCCTTTTTATTTACTTTAACGTCGAAGTAAGTTGAGGAAGAGCGCATGTTAAGTGAGCTCCAATCACTACTTTGACAGCGTACTTCACTTAGTCTAAGCTTAACTAAACAGTATGTATATTGCACTCTCCAACATCGTGTGCAATCCTGTCATCTTACTCTATACTATCTTTCTAACTCGACTACTTCTATCTATCACTCTAACATATCTTCGTACTTCTCAAAATCACCTTACTCTCAGTCCGTAGAGCAGGTTTGACGCTCCTTCGGTAGCGCAACTAGTCTTTACGGACTTCAGGTAAAGTGACCTCTATATGGTAATTAGCCGGAGGAGGTAAAACCACAATACCAGAGCGCATGTTCAGTGAAAGAAAAGATTATTACTTTTAAAAGTAAGTGAATTATATATTTTTATATGAGTTATGTAAGTAATTTACGCATAAAAGTAAATCGCATTTTTATATCAAAATAAGTAAAAGTGCCATCCCTAGTTTTACCACGCAATAAGATAGTCAGAGTGTCGATATTTCCCGTAAACTACAAGTTGTAATGTGTTATGTAGTTGCAATCTATTATGCAGCTATAATGTATTATGTAGTTGTAATGTATTATGTAGTTATGATGTACTATGTAGTTGTAATTTATTATGTAGTTGCAATGTATCATGTAACTGTAATGTGCTATGGAGTTCTAAAAAGTATTGTGTTGTATAATAAGATACTTTACGATATATTTAAGATACTTAAATAGCTTTACACAATTGCGGTGAATTTTAATGCACTTGTGTTAATTTTTAAGGTACTTAATAAAGTGTAAGCCCGTGCCGATTTATAATGTCATAACAACTGATACCTTTAAGAATGACATTCAAAAATGTATTTTAAATTCTAACTTCTAACATCTAAATTCTAACATCTGACCATTTCTGACACTTACCTCAAACTATTTGGCAAGTAATAAAAAGAAGAAAAAAATAAGTAACAAAGGAAATTACTAGCAAATAAAAAATCTATTCATGAATCAAAAGCTATATCTGATGAAGTTAATATATTCTTTATCGAAATCGGTCCTAGAATAGCTGTTAAGATTAACTATACCCCAGCTGTCTTTAATCATTTTTTTTGTGCAGTAGTTAATTGCAACTGTTACAAAGAAATATACTCAGAATTATCTTTTAATGAATTGGAAATTGCTTTTAAAGTATTAAAAAAAAAACAATCGGAGCTGATGGAATTAATGGTGACATAATTATCGAGTGTTTTGATCACTTAGAAGATATTCTTTTTAAACTTATAAATCATTTATTCTACCGCGGGGTTTTTCCAAAACATTTAAAAACCGCGTTTTCTTTAAAAAGATTCCAATATACATTAGCTGTTTTAATTAACTTGTTGGACGCATTCAAAACCATAAAATCTTGCTCAAAAAACTGCAGTATTACGGAATAAACTGTGTAACTATTAAATGGCTTCAAAGTTACCCAGCAAACATTCTATAGCGGAATTTCAGTGAACCTAAATATACATTTTAAGCGGTCCACTGTAGTTTTGCTCATCGGTTACTTAGTTAGCTATTAGTGGCAATCGCCAAAAAGGGCTAGCCAATATTAACATGTTGGAAAGTTATTGGCTGACCGATTATTGCGACAAAATAAATAATACTTTATTGTCGTGGAGAAAAGTGTTTAGCGGAGTACCTCGGGCTTCGGTTTAAGGACCGCTCCTTTTTATGGTCTACAATAACGGTTTACCGGACTTAATTTTGAGTCATATAAAAATGTATACAGACGACAGGAAGATCATATAGGTATTACCAAGTGTGAAAAAGATGCATTACGTCTTTAAAAAGATCTTGACACAGCTGTTAAATGGTCTAAAAATGGCTTATGCCATTTAACATTGAAAAATGCAAAGTTATGCGAATGAGCAAAAAAAAAAAATGAGCCAAACCATATATACACAATAGAATCAAAAAATGGTCATCGCAGACAATTCGAAATCACAGCAAAAGAATGCGATTTGGGGTTGAGCACGTGGCTGAGCACGCAGCTGCAGTTGGAAATAGAGTGCTATGGAAATTTAAAAAAAGATTCAGAAGTCGTGGTTTAACTCTTTGGGGTTTCCTTTTATACTACTTATATCCGACCATTATTAGAATTGGCCATCCCAGGAGATATAAATACAATTGAAAAAGTTCAACATTGAACCACAAAATGGATTAAGTCAATAAGTCACCTAAATAACGAGGAACGTTTAACACGGTTTAATTTGACTACCTTTGACCACACCAGCGCAACAAAAATTTAAGTATACTTTAAGAATAAGGAGCCATGTCTTTGAACTAACCGTCGAAAAAAATTTGAAACATTATATAAATTTGTAAATAACAATAAATTTGTAAATAACAATTATTGATGACTGAATAAATATACAACTACAAAAATTAAGTGCTAGTTATCTTCAAGTTGTGATAACAGAAATATTTTTCCATCAAAAGATTTTTGGTACGGTCTATCATTAGTAGATAAAGCAGTTTGTTCAAGTACTAGTGGTGAGTTGTTTTGTTCCTTGAGAATGCAGAGAAACTCGTGTTTAAAAGTTTGTAGGGCTTTTTTAAAAAACTTCTTTAGGTCCAGAAAATTAACGCTGTTTAGATTGGTTTAGTTTTTTATTTGGAATCCAATGTTTTTGAATGGTTCGATAGTTTTTCTTTTCTTTCTAATTTTTTCTTATTGCGGAGCGGTTTTGTATCGCATTACCATTAATCCGTCGTCTTGGTAAAAGTTTAAGATAACGTTGTAATGATTCTAGAAAAACTCAGTAGGAGAAAAGACATCGAAAAGACGTCTTTACAAGTCTTATTTAGGATGTCTTTAAGACGTCTTTTTTTAATTGATAATGCAAATCTAAAAGACATCTTTTTTCGAATCGAAAAGACGTTTTTTTTATCTTAATCTTGTCATGGAAAGACATAAAAAATGCGTCTTTAAGACGCCTTTTTTTAGTCGAATATGCACTTCTAAAAACGTTTTTTTGCTCGGAGTCAAAACGACTTTTTTTGTCATACTTATTAGTATACTATAGTATCCTATAAAATGACAAAAAGCTCTTTCCGATGCCGAGAATAAAACCTCTTTTAGATGTCAATATAAAAGAGGAAGCATTTTCTATATCTTTTATATGTTTAAATATAGGAGATTAATTTATAAATAAAACAGTAGTATTGTTCAACAGAATATTTTTTCATCTTTCTCTTTCTTTCCTGTTTCTTGAGCGAGCTCTGTTTCTAAGAGTTGTTGAATAAAATTAACTATTTCACGTCGAGAAATCCTTTAATACGAGCTGGTTACGACTTCTAAAAAACGAGTGAACATAAAAAACAGTCTATTGCTTGAATGTAATACAAAAAAGCAAATGAAACTTGATTAGCTGAGTGAAATAACATTAGACTTCGTTCAAAAAGGGACATTAGTTCAAAAAGGGACAATCCTTTTAACCCCCTCCTGTTTCCAGCGTGGTTCTTTCTTTTTGAACCCACTAGGTTAGATTGGGACAGAACGGTAAACAGTCTAAAAATATATAAAAATGAGTGTGCTAAAGAAAATTACGACCATCAAAATGACTGAAAAACGATGTATTTTATTATGTAGTACATAAACCAAGCTAAACATTTGCAACTCTCAGATTTGCTATGAAAGCCAAGTTATTGAAAACAGATATTGATATTTTTCTGTCTTCTATGACATGACTTTTTAATTGAATTTTCATGAAATTAAGTGTTGTAGACTCATAACAATTTAAAAATCCTTTATTGAATAACGGCTATCAAAACAAAAAGATAATTCAGCTAATACACCTTGAGAGTTGTTATTCATCTAAACTGGATAAAAGTATTAACCAAAGCTCTATTTTAGCCTGAAACATAATGATTACCTAACAACATTAAATCATAAAAACTGGCGATATCATTAGCAACACAGATGAAATACACATAAACAAAAATGAAGACTAGAAAGCTGCGATGATGTTTAGATATAAGAAAGTGTATCTTTTCAGTACCATTTTCACTTGGTCTTTTGTATTCAAACCAAAAGTTTTGCAAACAGTTCTAAAGATAAAACTGTTGTCATTATGTGCAATTTTTTACTTGCTTTGTTAATGACAGACAACAGTTAACAAAAAAAAAATAACAACTTTAACATAAAAATTAAAGAGCCAATCTTTTGTATAAACAATTTTATCATTTAACTAAATAAAAACAACAAAATTATTCAGATCTTTTAAAAATATAAAAAAAAAATTGCAAGCCTACTGAATGCTTTTTCTTTTCTATCGTTCGTTTCACTGGCACTTGAACAAAACATCTTCAAGCACAACACATTAAACAAGTAAAAAAGTAAATATATTTTTCGTCTGATATAAATATTTTAATTTAATAGGTAATAAACAACGTTCTTCAAGCACAACTCATTATAAAATTAGTCCAAAAATAAACGGTAAAATTTTTTTAAACACTTACCTGCAACTAACTTAATCAAGACTAGATCATATCGATAATATTCAACTGGCACCACGGAATCCACTTTTTGCTTCTTCCAATTAACATTTTCTAGCTAAACAGCTGCAATTATATATATATATATATATATATATATATATATATATATATATATATATATATATATATATATATATATATATATATATATATATATATATATATATATATGTATATATATATATATATATATATATATATATATATATATATATATATATATATATATATATATACAGGCGCGGATGCAGCATCTTTTGATATTTGAGATACCTAACTTCCAGACACGGAGCAAACTCCAAAAATTTATATGTTTATAGTTATATCAAATAAGAACGCTTTGCAAAAAATTGCAATGATTCGAGCCTGGGAACAAAAAAGCCCTAAAATTTTAGCTACACCTGCCCCAAACGTGAGAGCAACAAGTTGATAAAATATTTTTTCTACTATTCTCAACCAAGTATATATTCATCAACAAATTTTAAAACTCACACAATAATCTCTTAGCGTTCAACAATTATGGCCTTATAAAGTTTGCAACCCCCTCAAATTGAGGGGGGTTCAAACTTTTTATGGTCATAATTTTTGAACGCTAAAAGATTTTTGTATTAATTTTAAAATTTGTCGATGAATATAGATTTAGTTAAGAATAGTATAAAAATTATTTTATCAATTTATTGCTCTCACGTTTGGGGCAGATGCAGCTAAAATTTTAGGGCTTTTTTGTTCCCAGGCTCCAATCATTGCAATTTTTCGCAAAGCGTCCTTATTTGATATAACTATAAACATATAAACTTTTGGAGTTTGCTCCGTGCCTGGAAGTTAGGTTTCTCAAACATCAAAAAATGCTGCATCCGCGCCTGATATATATATATATATATATATATATATATATATATATATATATATATATATATATATATATATATATATATATATATATATATATATATATATATATATATATATATATATATATATATATATATATATATATATATATATATATATATATATATATATATATATATATATATATAGTATATATATATATATATATATATATATATATATATATATATAATATACATAATATATATGCATATATATTATGTATATTTTACATAATATATTACGTTATTATATAAATTATAAAATAAACTTGCTTACCGAAAATTGTTAATTTTTAATTTAAATTTCTTATGCAAAAACGTTTCACATAAAAAAAGTTTTATAAAAGTATTTTGTAAACAAAAAACAGGCCAATCAGAACGTTACAAAGATAATAATTACGATACTGTGGGTTAAAACCCATCTTTGTTAGGTTCTATTGGCAATAATAATTTTTAATTTTCTTAAGCAAATAATGATTTCCTTATTAACAACAAAAGTTGCTAATAAGCAAATAATAATTTGTTTATTATAATTATAATAAACAACCCATGATTTGCTTATTAACAACCTAAGCTGTTTCTCAGTGGGAAACGTTAGTGACTTTTCCCCTCCTTGAAGAAAAAATATTTATACTGGGTAATGTTTAATTTAACATTTAAATAAAAATTTTCTCATTCCATTTTTTTAAAGGTCATTTATATAAAAGACGTCTTTTCAACGTTTTATTAAAGGCGTATTACCGATTGGCGTCTTTTCGACCTCTTTTGAAGACGTCTTTTAATAAGACGTCTTTTCCACGTCTTCATTAGAGCTAATTTTAAAAAGACAGAACAAGTCATAAAAAAGACGTCTTTTATTTGTCTAAAGATATCTTTTTTCCCACAGGGAAGTCTCTAAAATGTAACTAACCAGTTCACACACACTTCACGCCCTATCAAAGCATTTTATCGTGATGTCCAAACATTCGTTAGCTTAATTGTTTCGTGGTTAAAGAACAATAAAAATTTTAAAAAAAGAAAATTTTTCTTTTTGGTATGACCCTGACCCTCCTGGAACCTTACCACCACTGTAGTACGCTCCGCAATTGTTAACCTTCTGCTCCTGGCAAAAGTTTCTGTTCTCTACAAAAGTTAAAAAAAAAATCAGAACTTTAAAATTGTGCAATGAATTAAATTTATTAATGTTTAGTACTAAAAGAAACATTATCGCAATAAATTACTTAAAAGATATAGGGAATAATTTTATAATTTTTCCCTAAAACGTTTGTTACGATAATTTTCAATTTTTCAAGCTGTAAATATAAAAAATGTTTCACTTTATTCAGGATTTATAGACTTTTTTATTTTAATACTTTACTACATTTAAAATGTTTGTCAGTAAACTTTACATGCAAAATTTACTGACTTCTTGTTATTCAATTTTGTCGACTACGAGGGGTGTGTCACAAAAAAATTCACAAAAACTTAAAAAGATTTAAATAAATACAAAGTTTGCATCAATTTAAAATTGGCGCCAAGTGCATAAAAATAAATAATAAAAATTTATTCTTTACATGGCGCCACCTAGTGCTACATTATTGCAGCAAAATAAGAAAAATAAGCATTCTTTATGGAAAACTTTGTAACAGCACTGCATAATATATATATATATATATATATATATATATATATATATATATATATATATATATATATATATATATATATATATATATATATATATATATATATATATACATATATACATATATATATATTGATCCAAAATAAAAACAATAGAGGTTTTTATAAAACATTACTTGAAACGGAATTATATTGGATCTTTATAGACATTTTGAGTGGTCTGCTGTAGTTTTGCTCATCGGTTACTTGGTGGACTATTAGTGGTAGCCGCTAAATGTGGGCAGCCTATGACTAGCCACCATAAACATGTCGGAATGTTGTCGGCTGGGCATTTACAGCGGCTGCCACTATTGGTCCGCTAAGTAACTGATGAGCAAAACACGAATAAACCGTTAAAAAAAGCTTATCTAGATCCACTGCAAATCCACTGCAAAAACAATGTTTGTTGGGTAGCCACTATATGACATATTAGAAATCGGCTGGCCACTTATTGCTGATGCAACTAATGGTCCTCTAAGCAACCGATGAACAAAACTCCAATAAACCACTCAAAATGGGCATTTTGCACCTCTATAAGCATATACCTATAGGGAGCCATTTAAAATTCACTGCAAAAAATATTTTCTAGATATATAAAAGTCAACAACTAATGATAAGTTTTTAAAATCAACGTTTTTCGCACTACTAGGAGTGTAACATGACGTATAAACACAAAATCTCTCACTCGAGAAACAACAACTGTTTCTAAAAACCAAGTTCTATAAATACAGGTAAAGTTGGTAAAATTAAGTAAAGCTTGCCTAAATACTTTGACTGATATAGCCATTTTTTGGTGTTGCTAGGATGTAGTTACGTTTTCTGTCTAAACATTCCTAAATTATTTATAAGCAACTTCCAGGAGTACGGCTTTCAAATTTTTTTTCTATAAGTCATACTTCAAATCACCAATAACAAATAGCAAATATGGTTTTTCAAGATTGAAATGCCAAATTTAGTAATGGTTATGTTTTAAGTTTATTAAACTATAATTTTTTTTCTGCAATAAGAAATTATAATAGTTAATTAGTTTATAGTTAAAAAATATTTTTAAAATAAATTTAATGGCTTTCATTAGTTTTAAAAACGTTTATTAGATGAAATGCTAACGTTTATAGTTATAAAACACGTTCAATATAATTTCGCACAAAATACTCAATATTAATCACATCTTTAAAGCTGAAATTAATCTCTCTCTCTCTTTCTCTCTCTCTCTCTCTCTCTCTCTCTCTATATATATATATATATATATATATATATATATATATATATATATATATATATATATATATATATATATATATATATATATATATGTATATATATATGTATATATATATATATATATATATATATATATATGTATATATATATGTATATATATATGTATATATATATCTATACATATATATATATATATATATATATATATATATATATATATATATATATATGTATGTATATATATATATATATATATATATATATATATATATATATATATATATATATATATATATATATATATATATATATATATATATATATATATATATATATATATATATATATATATATATATATATATATATATATATATATATATATATATATATATATATATATATCTATATATCTATATATCTATATATCTATTTATCTATATATATATATATATATATATATATATATATATATATATATATATTTATATATATATATATATATGTAAATGTAATATTCTTTTTGTTGATTTCATGATTCTTTGCTTAGGTTCTATGAAGCAAAAAGAAAAAAATTTTACTCATCTAAAGTCATGCCACGCTTGGTAGAATATATTATTGCTGTTGGGATTAAAAGGCCAAAAGTAGATTCAACTGAGTCACCAGAATTGATCAAGCGCTATCCAAGGGAAGATCACAAGGACTTCCCATTACATCCTGATATTGTTTTTTTTTGCCAGCCTGAAGGGTGCAGTACATCATCAAAAAAGATAAGTTTACATCAGATAAATACTTTTGTATTTACACTAACAGATAAAGAAACAAGTATAACCAGATTTGGTATTTGCTGTAATTTTTTTAGACCTTGTTTGGGTGTACCACAGAATAATAAAAAACAGGTAGAATCACTTTCACTTGAAGGAGATTTAACAGAAAAGAAAGATTTTGTCAATGAAGTTGACAAGAAAAGACATTCATTGAATTCTTTGAATAAAAAATCAAGTTTAGCTTCAAATTTAGTTTTATGTTACTCACTTACAAGTGTTTGTATAATTTCCAGTTTTCCTTTCTTTTCAACTTTTCGCGAGTGCTTATATGTATTAAGAAAACTAGTTGAGTCTCGTAATAATAACAAAAAAGAGATATTCGATAAATCTTCTAATGATTTAGTTGATGATATAAACCAAAATATAAATCAGTTAACATTAATTCAATGTCGTAACTGGTCATTGTTATTTAATAACCAAGATTATTTGAATTCCCAATCAATTAACACTGATATACTGGATGTTGATTACTGGATAAGAAATTTGTTGAAAATACCTTTGCCTGTATCTGGTTTAAACAGAGTAGAAGTAGAGCTGTTGCCACGACATATTCAACCACCTTTAACATTTGCTTTACCTGAAAGTAGCCGCTTTTCTTTTTCTGATTATCCAGTACATTTACCATTAGAACTCCTCGGCGTTGAAACATGTTTAAAAATTTTAACTTGTATTATGTTGGAACATAAGGTAATTTTTATTTTAATTAAAATTAAATAATTCAAACAATATTAAGCGATTGTATTGATCGTAAATTATTAATTTAAATTTTAAAATGTGTAAAATGTACTAATGTAAGGTATTACAGCTAGAGATTGTTTGGTCTATGAGTGTACACATATAAATGGGACAATATAAGGGCGTTAACTATAAATTTAGAGGTATTGTTTTAATTTTTTTTGAACTGATAATGTAAAAATGTGTCATATTGTAAAAAGATTTTATTATTTGTTGCATTGACCACACATGATTAAATTTTGTTAAGGCCTTGCGCTGCAAACAGTCAATATTTTATTAGATTTGACAGACTAAAACAACAACAAAAAAAGATGAAATGTAAACCTTTGATTAAATACGTTTAAAAATTAAACAAACATAAAAGTTCTATAAAAACAAGCCCCATGTGCCTTTATTGCATCATGAATTTTCAAATAACTTTTTCTTCCTTTCTTTTAGGCAAAATGCTGGAAAATCATTTGTACTCAAACCTTAATTTATCCAAGAAGTTTTTCCTGAATAATTTTGTTTTCCTGAATAATAAAAATATTTAATAATACACTTTTTAAATATATTAAGAAGTGTAACAAAAGTGAAAGGTACATAGTTGTAACAGTTTATAATTTCCAATAGTGTTATTTATCAAATCAAAGTATTGTAAATAAGTTTATTAACAAATTGCATCAACTATTTACAATAACAGTTGAATTAGCAGTGTTTTTAAGTGATGTACAATTGCAATTTGTTGCTAATATTAGAAATAGTCATTTTTTATACATGTAAGGAATAACTAAATATTATAATTTCTCAAAAGAGCTATAATTGTATTTAGCTATATAAAAAAAAAATGAATATATATATATATATATATATATATATATATATATATATATATATATATATATATATATATATATATATATATATATATATACATATATATATATATATATATATATATATATATATATATATATATATATATATATATATATATTCAATTTTTTTATATAGCTATATATATATATATATATATATATATTCAATTTTTTTATATAGCTATATATATATATATATATATATATATATATATATATATATATATATATATATATATATATATATATATATATATATATTTATATATATATATTTATATATATATATGTGTATATATATATATATATATATATATATATATATATATATATATATATATATATATATATATATATATATATATATATAGCTATATAAAAAAAAAATATACAGGGTGTTACTTAGGAAAATATTTCATACAGCGTTTTTGCGAAATTGGGAATTTAGGTGCGGTAAAAAAAAAAAAAAAAAAAATTTTAATCAAAATAATTTTTCTTTTTTTGCTGGGAGTTACATTTACAGCAGTAATATTTTTCTTCTTCATATATGTTTAATTTTAATTAATCAACTTGTTTCATTATGAGCAATCTTCTAAAGTTTTCATTAAAATCACTTCTTTTCTTTGTTTTTGATATACTGCAGCCGTTTTCCAAAATGCCTTAATTACGTATTTCGAGAAAAGCGCAATTTAAAAAAATTGAAAAAAAAATCTGAACGCGAATAAGTGACATCAATAAAAATTAAAAAAAAAAGTTTTTTTTAAACTTTTGAATGAATGATCTTGTTAAGGTTAATGAAGCTTTGTTAATGACGACATGTTTTAACACATAAAAAAAAATCGATCAATTTAATTCATTTTTTCGTCATGCATACTAATTTTTACTAGTCTAGCGCGACACTTTTGACTTAATTTTTTTTTTTTTACTATAAGTTACTTTAAAATAGAGAATAAGTAAAAATATTAGGAAATGGTTAACTGAAGACTCAAAAGTTGTAGATTTTATATAAAAGAAAAACATGAAGATGGCTAGTAGTTATAAGGTTTTTTTGATGTGCAAGGAGAAAAACTGGATTAGAAAAGGTTTTGTAGCATGAAGCGACAAATACAGTAAAAGGATTCAACTTGCTGAATAAGAAACAAGCAAGAATGAGTTTTGGTTTATCGTAATAGAGATGATAGCTTGCTTGAGCATTGACCATGGTTGTATTTGTAGAAAAAGAAAAGAAAATGCAACCTTACAACAATGGAAGAGTGGCTCAAGTTTGGGAGATAAAACAGGTCTAGTTTTAGACTTTGTCTGACGGTAAGAAGGTTGTTATGTATCAATATAGAAAAGCCAACAATATTGCAATATTTTTTTGCAGTAAATAAATGAGTTTTGTTGTCTAACAAAAGTTGTGGATCTTAAATCTAGGTTTAAAATCTACAAGCCACTGCAAGCCTTAGGCTGTTACAGAAAAAAGTGAAGACTTTTTGTCAAGAGTAGAGTTTTAAGTTGAGTTGTCAGGAATTAGAACCACTTTAGATATCATAAAGATCATTATTGTAGATAAGAAACAATACAGGAGCAAAGGTAGAACCTTGTGGTACCCTTAAAGTTACTTGGAATAAAGAAGATGGTAGGCCTTCAAGAATAAATTTACTACTGCAGTTAGAAAAAAATCATTTAATAACCTCAAAACCTTTATATAATGAAACTAATAACATAGTAAAAGCTTGTAAGATAGTTGGAGAGGTCAAAGTGTTTTCTAGATTTAAAAAAAAATCGAACCACTTATTTAGCACTTAATAAAAGTTTAGCAATAATTGAAGATAGTTCTGGAGAACACTTTCTAAAGACTATGATGGAAATCTATTTTGGAGCACCAACTGTAGAAATGTTTAATTAAGTATTAACTTTAGCATTGGAAGCCAGAGTGATTTGGATAACAATGGGTTAATCTGTTCAACTGTCAGGCAGAGTATGGCCATTTTATTCAAGAGTCAAATTAGAATATGATTTCTTTGCAAATAACTCTGCTTTATTCTGGGGAGAAGTAAAAAGATCAGACACGTGAACTAGAGATTAAATGTTAAACTTACTTTAGAAGACTAACCAAAAGTCTCTGGAACTTAACATCTGAGATAAGATACCAAATTTAGTAAACTGAGAATAACAGAGCTTAACATCAGACAGGACTTTTTTATATTAGCTTTTCGCAATAATAAAAGCACATTTGTTCTTAAGAGAGATCTTGTAAAAAAGATGAAAAAAATGATTGTTTAATAAAGAAAATGCTCAAAATGGTGAAAAATGTGGAGTAGAATGAGACTCGATTTAAAGTTGAAGAGAAGTAATAAAAGCTTCCAAACATTTATTCCAGAAGGAATAAAAGATTCCAAGATGCACTTATGCATACATATTATGGATATAAACATATCTGTTTGCTACTTATTTAGATGCGGCATACAATATCCTTTTATTGTTATATAAACCTTTGTATATATATATGGATTAGTATTTGCCAAAAGAGAAGATGATCAGATGAATGTGTGGTGTGACCCAAGCAAGACAAAAAAGGAAGGCATAATCTTAGACAGATTCAAAAAAACATTGTGTCGAACAACATTTGTTAGAAAAGATTAAAGTAATTTAAGCATCATGGTAGTAAGAAACTTGAAGAGAGTGCCTTTCATATTGTATGAATGAGCTTTAGTTTAGAAAAAAAAAATGTTCTAGATAGTTTATATTAGAGAAACAGTATAAAAGAGGAAGGCTAAAGATTTGGAAGCGGATGGTAACGATCATGATAATGATCATGATAATGATATTGATCATGATCATCATCATCAGGCTTTAGCATTCCTATTTTATGATGTTGATGATAATGATGATGATGATAATGATGATGATCATGATCATGATGATGATGATGATGATGATGATGATGATGATGATGATGATAATGATGATGATGATGATCATCATCATGATGGTGATGATCATGATGATGATGATGATGATGATGATGATAATGATGATCATTATCATCATGATCATCATCATCATGATCATCATGATCATGATCATCATCATCATGATCATGATCATCATGATCATGATCATGATTATCATCATCATCATGATCATGATGATGATGATGATGATGATAATGATGATGATGATGATGATGATGATGATGATGATGATGATGATGGTCATGATCATGATGATAATGATGATGATGATGATGATGATCATGATCATCATGATCATCAACATGATGATCATGATCACGATGATCATGATCATCATGATCATCATGATCATCATCATGATAATAATAATGATTATGATAATCATGTTGATCATAATGATGTTTACAACCCTCAGAATTAGGGTCGGCATTCGGCAATGCCAACCTAACTTCCGACCTGAAAGTGTTTGAGGTTGGCAAAAATTGCCAACCTTATTTCTATGTTTTATAGTCACACCTTTGTATCAAATAATTTTTGCCGACCTGATGCCAACCTCAAAAACATTAGGAAAAAAAACACAACCCTCGAAATTAAAAAAAATTGCTGATTTTTCCTAATTCCGAGGGTTGTGTTTATATATGTATATATATACAAAATATAACATGAATTTTGAATAAAAAAAAATACTTTAGGATGTATAAATGTTTATGCAACCCCGGTCACAAACCTGACCCTGGCTATATTTTATCAAACCCGGCCATGGACCCGGTCAAATATCAACCCCGGTTGTTTACTAAACACAAGACTATTCTCCAATGTTTTTTTTTTTTTTAATATTACTTTATGTTTTATAACCATACATTGTTACCACAAAGTATTGTTGTATTATAATACCACAAAGCATTGGTTGCTAATGAGAATGAACTGATGACCCAGCACTTAGAATGACTTATGACTTCAACTATTGGTTGAGCTTTTTTCTTCTCTGTTGAATAGTTTTGTTTACTTGTTTAAAAGGTACATTGAAAGGCAAATAAACTTTGCATCTTCAATGAGATTTATTGAGACTGATATAGCAGAATCAGAAACAATAGTCTCTATAGTTAAAAGGACATTCTCATTAATGGTTTACATTAAAGATTGAACAATCAATTAAACAGTTTTTTATTGTTTCAAATGCTGATGTATGTGTTGATTCAACCAACAAAACAGATCAGAAAATCCAACTCAATAAACTTAAATGAGTTGGAATTTGTTAAGAGTATTTAAAAGTAAAATTTTATCTGGAAACAGTATAAGAACATTCAAAAAATTTGCTACAGAAACTTAGCATTATTAGATAGACATAACTTAATGAGAGATGCAGGCCTCAGGATCAGGTAGCACACCCTAGTGAAAATATTTCTTACGAAAAAAAAAAAAAAATACACCAGAAACGGATTACATTTTCAAAACCACCGTACCTTGTTCTGTTATGACTTAGATTTTGAAAATATTCTGTCGATATCTAACAAAATAAAAAGGGGTTAAACAAGCTGATCCAGAATTTTTAGTATTTAAGATAAATAACTTCCAGAAATGGTGCTTTCATAAAATTTTGTAATAATCATACTGATGCAAAATAAGAATGTTTTAGAAAAAATTGTGACGATCCGAGACTGGAAACAATATTAAGCCTAAAACTTGGGTCCCATACCTGTGTCTCATGTATGGTTTCAATAAATTTTTTTTTTTTTTTATATAATATAATAATATTAATATTAACTAACTAATCATAATAATATAATATTAACTAGGTTAAAATTAATCGCCAGATTTAAAATTTCATGCAATAATCTCTTCCTGTTAAAAAGTTATTAATGTTTTTAGTTTTTTATTTCCCAATTAACTCCAAAAAATAATAGGTCACAAATTTTGAACGGCAAATTTTTTTGGAATGACATTTAAAATTTGTTGATAAATTTTGATTCTCATAAATATGAAAAGAAAAAAAAAGTCAAAAACATTTTAAGGGCGTTACATTACGGGCGTGTTCTTAGAGTTTTAATATGATTGGGTCCGATCACTGAGACACAAATAAAAAAAAGGTTTCAGTTTTTTGTTGTAGCTTTTAGTGATACTTATTATAACAAGTTAATAATAACTGTTTTATATTTTACAAACTAACTTTTCACAATAAATTATACTGTGTAGACCAACCACTTATTGATTTACCAGATGAAACAAAGGTTTCTACCTTCTCAGTAGAAACACCAACAAACTTTTTAATTATTTTGATACATATACAAAATCTGAAGATTTTTGTTTCAAAGCAGAGGAGTGGAATGAAAAACTGGGCTTTAAAAGACCAAGGCTTCATGGTGGGAGGAACTTATAAACTTGTTGATAATATAGATATTTTAAACAATATGATCTAGTCTTTTTCACTAGATAATGATGAACATCTTTCTTTCATACTGCAGGCATTTAAATGCTTGAAAGAAGTTAAAGTTAGTTGTTTAGCAATGACTTTAAAACCTGACTTCAAAATAAAAGTAAAAGATTATCAAGAAGCCTACTATAAGCTTGGATTAAGAGTATCACCTAAAGTACACACTTTAGTAATACATTCAGTAGAATGTTTTAAAATGATGTCAAGTGATTATCCAAACAAAGGTCAAGGCTATTGGAGCGAACAAGCCTCTGAATCTGTTCATCAAAATTTTAGTCAATTCTTGGAAAACGGTTACAAGGTATCCAAATGTCACATTATTTAAAAAGATTATATAAAGCTATTGTTACATATAACTCTTGCCATACGTTCTTTTCTGAAAGTCTTACTGATTAACTACATATATAATTTATTGTGAAAAGTTAGTTTGTAAAATATGAAACATTTATTATTAACTTGTTATAATAAATATCAGTAAAAGCCACAACAAAAAACTAAAATCTTCTTTTTATTTGTGTCTCAGTGATCGGACCCAATCATATTAAAACTCTAAGAACATGTCTCTAACCTAATGCCCTTAAAAAGTTTATGACTTTTCATATTTATGAGAATCAAAATTTATCAACAAATTTTAAATGTCATTCCAAAAAAATTTGCCGTTTAAAAGTTGTGACCTTTTGAAGTTATTTTTTGGAGTTAATTGGAAAATAAAAGACTAAAAACATTAATAACTTTTTAACGAGAAGAGATTTTGTATGAAATTTGTTGATTAGTTTTAACCTAGTTAAAGATAATATGAACAATTTTTTTTTTTTAAATTGAAACCATACATGGGACACAAGGACCCAAGTTTTAGGTTTAATATTGTTTCCAGTCTCCGATCGTCGCAAGTTTTTCTAAAACATTCTTATTTTGCATCAGTATGATTATTACAAAAATTTATGAAAGCACCATTTCTGGAAGTTATCTATCTTAAACACTAAAAGATCTTGACCAGCTTGTTTAACCCCCTTTTATTTTTTTAGATATCAACAGGTCATAACAGAACAAGGAACGGTGGTTTTGAAAATGTAATTCATTTCTAGTGTACTTTTTTTTTGTAATATTTTCACAAGGGTGTGGTAGAGAAATACTAATGAGAGATGCTAGCCTTTAGATCAGGTAGAGATAACTTAATGAGAGATTCTAGCCTTTGGATCAGGTAGAGATAACTTAATGAGAGATGTAAGCCTCTGGATCAGGTAGAGATAACTTAATGAGAGATGCTAGCCTATGGATCAAGTAGAGATAACTTAATGAGAGATGCTAGCCTTAGAATCAGATAGAGATAATTTAATGAGAGATGCAGGTCTATGGATCAGGTTTTAATGTATCATTTGTTACAGTAAGCCAAAAAATCTAATGTCAGTTAAAAATATGCATTTCTCTTAACTAAATATAATTGCAGCATCAATGGCAGCTATACTGATGGACATCAATATATACATCATTGAAATATATATCAATGGCAGCTATACTATATTTAAGGAAAATTTCATTGTGTTTTTATATATTGACACATACTGTATAAATATCAATCAAAGGAATGTATTCAATAAGCTCATATTTCTTAATAAAGTTGCCATTTTAATTAACACATGCTAATTCATTTTTAATTAGTAAGTCATTCTAGTATTTTGCCACAATATGTTATCAGCTTTGAAAGCAGTATTTGGTTGATTACTTTTGAATAAAAGTATTTAGAAGTATACTAAGCGATGGTCAAGAGTATTATGGAGTTTTTGTATTTGGGAATTTTGCTCAAGATCACCTCAGTCTTAGGTAAAGGAAATGCATCTAACTAGATATACTTATTAATAGTTTCTAATTAATTGGCTACCATACAATGTTCATTTTTTTCATTTACTACTAAAAATTGAGCATAGTAAGGTGAATTACTTGGCTCTAATACTCCTGCCTCAACTTGATGACGAGTGGTAGATTTAGTAAATTCTTTATCTCTTTAAGAACAATTACTACTGTGACAACGCTACATAAAAATTAATTACCATATCAACACTGCAAAAAAACCCTAACCCTAACCCTAACCCTGCAAAAAAAAAAATTTTAGGAGGGTTACAATGCTCACCTTTTGTAAGCATCCTAAAGCTAGAAATATATATGCTCACATTAATATTATATTATATTATAATTGACAATATATAATATTATAATTGACAATATATATATATATATATATATATATATATATATATATATATATATATATATATATATATATATATATATATTGGAATTGACAATTTATATACATATATACATACATATATATATATATATATATATATATATATATATATATATATATATATATATATATATATATATATATATATATATATATATATATATATATATATATATATATATATATATATATATATATATATATATATATATATATATATAATAAACTACTAAACTACAAGAATAATTTGTTGGCATTGGAAACAAATCAGTAACTATTACCTATGTTTTTTTATAAATGGTATGCTCTCTTTTTGAACTCCAATTCAATCTTTTGATAATAACTAAAGGTTTGGTTAAGTAAAATTGACACTTTAATTTCTTATAATTAGGACGCTAAAAAAATTATACAGAATGTTATCATACAGAAAAACAATTATCTATGTATTAGTATTTCAGTTGAAGTATTTTTTTTTAGAAAAATTTTATTATTATTCAAAATGGCAACAAAACAGCAACAAGTGCGTAATGCAATTTTGTGTGCTCAAATGGAAAATCCTAGTTCGCCTCTCAAATCGATTGTAAAAACTGTTGGATGTTCTAAAAGCACTGTGATTAGAACTTTAAATAAGTATTTGACACCTAATACAATAAATAGAAAGCCTGGAAGTGGCAACAACTTGAACATTAACAAAAAACTGAAAACAAATGTTTTGGTGAAAATAAGGGGAAATCCTAACATTTCTGAGTGAGATTTGGCACTAAAATGCAAAACTAGCAAACAAATGGTTCGGACTATCAAGAAAAAGCATAAAATCAAGTCTTTCAAGATGTATAAAGCCCTAGATCGCAATGCTGAAGAAATTTTAGTGGCAAAAAGTTGTGCAGGAAAATTATACAAATTATTGTGTAGAAAAAAAAAAGTGTAATTATGGATGATGAAACTTATGTGAAATTAAATTTCAAAACGAGTCCAGGATATCATTTTTATATGGGAGTCTCCAGGAAAAAAATTAAGGCTAGATTTAAAACAATAAAACTAAAAAAGTTCCTCCAAAAAATTATGGTTTAGCAAGCTATATGTCAATGTGGATTAAAAACACAAAGTTTCGTCACTAGTTCCACAATAAATAATGAAATCTATCAAAAAGAGCATCTTAAAAAGCGCTTATTACCCCTGTGGTATGCCCACGATGGTAATACAATCTTTTGGCCTGACCTAGCGTCTTGTTATTACTCCAAATCCACGTTAAACTATTGAACTTATTGTATTATTGTCTCATTCTTCTTGTTTTACAAGAAGAATGAGACAATAATACAAAAACAAGCTTTTGTTAAACACGTTGAATAAAATCTGTGCAAATGTATCTATAGCATTGAAAATTCTTTTTATATTACCAATTATAGTACCTAGTGCCGAAAAGTTGTTTTTAAAACTATAAACTAATAAAATTCAAACCCTAACCCTGATGGCTGGCCAGGATAAATTTAAATATCTAGCAACAATTTATATTGAAAATAAAATTGCCACTGATTTAAATATTGAAGATATGTAATTAAAACTTTCTTTTATGAAAGCTTGAGAAGTATTTTTAAGATAAATTACTTGTAAATCTTTTTCTTTTTAATAAATTTGTATTAAAATGCATTTATTTTAGAAAAATATTTTATTTTAAAGGGTCCAAAATACTTTTTTCATATATCTTAAAAATGTCTTGCACCAAACTTACATACATACATAGATCTTAGTGAATGAGCACAAAAGCCAAGAAATGTTCATTTTAAAATGGACATGGGAATCCAAAAGAGTTGCTTGTCAGATTTGTGTGCCTGCCAGCATTGGCTTAAGTTGGTTTTTTCTTCTTTCAAAAATGGTTTTAAAACAATAAATTCATATAAACTAAAATATAAATACCAAGAAGTAAAAAAAGTTAAAAAAATTTTTGATTAAAATAGAAAGGCCTTCCTGCTTTAAAAAAAACCGTTGTCATTTAAAAAGTATTTACAGTTATTTAAATTTTTTAAAAAAATTGGTTAAAAGTTAACATAGGAATGTTGGTATTGTTTAAAAGTTAACGGAGGAATGTTGGAATTAGTTAAAAAAATTGTGTCATTAACAGTTTATGCTGATATAATTTTAAAGTAATAAAATGAAATTCTTCTGTTTTTGTTTTTACTGTCATACATATATTTTTGTATTTTTAAAATAAACATAAAAAATATATATAACCATTCTTATTGTAAACAGTTGTTTAAAGTTTTTCAAAAAACTTTATTGAATATTGTTGCTCAATGAAAATAAAATAAGATATCAAACTTATTCATTCAAAGTTATATTACAAGCACTTTGTTGTTCTCTCAAGAAAAACAGGAACAACAAAATTTAAACATAAAGATGTATGCATATATATATATATATATATATATATATATATATATATATATATATATATATATATATATATATATATATATATATATATATATATATATATATATATATTTATATATATATATATATATATATATATATATATATATTTATATATATATATATATATATATATATATATATATATATATATATATAATATATATATATATATATATATATATATATATATATATATATATATATATATATATATATTTATATATATATATATATATATATATATATATATATATATATATATATATATATATATATATATATATATATATATAATATATATATATATATATATATATATATATATATATATTTATATTTATATATATATATATATATATATATAACTTATTCATTCAAAGTTATATTACAAGCACTTTGTTGTTCTCTCAAGAAAAACAGGAACAACAAAATTTAAACATAAAGATGTATGCATATATATATATATATATATATATATATATATATATATATATATATATATATATATATATATATATATATATATATATTTATATATATATATATATATATATATATATATAATTTATATATATATATATATATATATATATATATATATATATATATAAATATATATATATATATATATATATATATATATATATATATATATTTATATATATATATATATATATATATATATATATATATATATATATATATATATATATATATATATAAATATATATATATATATATATATATATATATTATATTTATATTTATATATATATATATATATATATATATATATATATATATATATATATATATATATATATATATATATATATATATATATATATATATAATATAAAGTAAATTTTTATGTCACATTTTTATAATTACAACAAATACCTACAATTAAAAGAAATTGTCTGGAGGATTTTATGTTTAAAAAATATATTAAGTATAACATATACAGTTTTTGCCAAAGAGATGCAACCACTCATTGTTATTATTAATTACTTATAAATGTAATGCGTGTTGGCAACACTGAACAATCACATGTTGTGTCTATAATTGCATAACTAATAACCAATAAGAAAATATCTTATATTCTCTCTATATAAAAAAATTATGCTTAATTTAATCGTTATTGTCTCAGACTATGTTTACAAAATCACTTGTTAATTAAATAAATGCCTGAATAAATAATTTAAAAACTTGTCTCATTAAATAATTGCTGCCCATTTAAAGAAATTTAAGAAAACTGTTATGAATTGGAAGACCAAGAATTACCACTTAAAAAACCAACAACATGATATGTCATTTAGCTGTAAAGAACATAAAGATTTCAAGCTCACAAATTTTTACTCAACTGCCTTCTAGTGTTAATACCCGCACAGTAGGAAGATGTCTTTTCAAGGA
>NC_061161.1:43391176-43396176 GCF_022113875.1 Hydra vulgaris | reverse complement strand
ACCCAAAAAAAAACCCAAAAAAAACCCACTGGGCCGAGTTTTTTAAAAAAAAAAAAACGGGTTTTTGCTAACCCTGGCTGCTGGGGGCTTCAGTATATACATTGACTGACAAATAGCATGACTCGCAGTGGAGTACTGCTACATCGACTGAGGGTTTGGGATGGGGCAGCAATCGTTTCATTTATCATTCTTCATTATTTTTTTCTTTTTCTAAAAAAGCTGTATGGATTAAGGTAAGCAAAAAAAGTGAGCAAATGCTTATAAAAATACGCTTTAGTAAGTGTATATATATATATATATATATATATATATATATATATATCTATATATATATATATATATATATATATATATATATATATATATATATATATATATATATATATATATATATATATATATATATATATATATCGTCAGGGATAATGCAAAACCGCGTAACTAGCATTTTATAATATCGCGTATCTACAGTACATTTATTAAAAATCATTAAAAAGAGTATTATTCATATTTTTTCTAATCTCAACAATAAATATTTGGTGTTAAAATTAATAATATCCAATTATAGTAGCCAATGCTAGTTACGCGGATTTACACTATCCCCGACGATATATATATATATATATATATGTAATGGTTTTATTACACCTGATAGTGCTACACATTTAATATACATCTTTAAATAGTTTCAAGCTTTTAATTGTTATTTATGTTAATGCTTGTTTTTCAAGCTTTTATTGGCACCTTCACCATTTGTTATTGGAATACCTTCAAGTTTCTTCCGAATAAAAGGAATGAGTTTTCAAGTACCTAATGATATATTAATAGTAGATTTGGACACAAACAAGGTAAATGTAGATTTTAAGCAATAATACAGTAAATATGAAAATATGATTTCAGCATATAATTAAATAAAATGTCTAAAACATGTTGTATTGTTTTAAACTGTACAACAAATTGGGTAAAGAATCAATGTCATGATTACACCAGCAACTTTTCTATTAAATTGCAGTATTAAAACATTAATGAACTATTATTTCTTTATTGCTTTAAAAATTGACAAGTATATATATATATTTTTTGACAATTTTAAAATTATAAAAATGTTTTTTATTCAAATTAAAAATTTTCAGTCATTCCTAAACCATATTTAAATTAATTTTTTTCTCCCTATATAGGATTCAATTATTCTTTTTTACTTTAGATGAGCGTTCCATTGAGCATGGATGAAATACCATCTCTTCCTGAACCTGAAGGTACAATACTAAAAGATGAACTTAACCAGGTTTCTTTTTGATTTTAGTTACTAATACATTTTTCCTTTAACAAGAAAAATAAACAAACCAAGTTTATAGTTTAAGTTAAACAATGTTTTTGTTAAATAATAAGAATGTTTCTAGACTAAGTTATTCAATTCTTACAAATTTTGTGGTGGAGAAATAAATATAACAAGAAAACATTTTTATTAGGTTTAGTTTCCATTCTATACTATAGGTGGAAATATTACATGTATTATCTATTATACGATAAGTGGAAATATTACATGTGTTGCGCAATTTGTTTAGATTAGCAATTATTTTGACTTTGGAAAACAATGAACATATCATTTTTTTAATAAACATAAAAAATAAAGTAAAAAATCAATACAGAAAATGATTTTTACAAAAAATATTTTAACATAGGGATTGTAGACATATTTGAAGAATGTGTAGTCAAATTTGAATGTAAAGTCTATTATACAGGCAAAACTACTTGCTGTCTAAAGACATGCATGGTTAAACAGTATAAGGGATACAAACTTGTATACTTGCAAACACCTTCATTTAAATGAAAGTCTTTTCATAGCTTCATTTGTTTTTTATATTTTATATTTTAACTATTTTTATGCAATCTTGCTCACACATTTTATTTACATTTTAACTGAGTATGACTGTGTAAAAGTAAAAATATTTTAAATTTTATACTTTTTTATCTCTAGAAAAGCCTGTGAATTCTTCTGA
The DNA here is from genome assembly GCF_022113875.1 of Hydra vulgaris. Lineage (NCBI taxonomy): Eukaryota > Metazoa > Cnidaria > Hydrozoa > Anthoathecata > Hydridae > Hydra > Hydra vulgaris. Next base: position 43,394,176 of record NC_061161.1, on the reverse strand, counting down.
TTTAATAGATTATACAATATTCAAAACACATATCTTAAGAATATGTTTTTAATAAGTTTTAAAAAATGTCTTCTTAATTAAATAAAAACAAAAACACTCTTTATTAAAAAAAAAAAAAGCTCTAGTTAATAAAGTTGCATTTTTGTGGTTTATTTAAAAATGAGTTGACAAAAAATTGAGAACACTAAATGTTATTTAGTTTTCTCATGTTCATATTTTTTTTAATTTAAGTTTAGTTGAACTGTTGACTTAAATATAAATATCAAAAGTATAAATATCAAACTATAGAAAAAATATTTCAAAGGAAAATGGAAATCATAATTAATTTTATAAAAACTGTAGTTATTTGGCAACCATGAGGTTGCATTAGCTACATTATTTTTCAAAAAATTATTTGTGAAAAAGAATTCTTTAGAGTTAAGATATTTTTAGTTGTCATTTGTTTTTATAATTTTTAAAAGATGTTTCTTTTCATGCTTGCATTTAGAAATTAATTCAGATTGTTTGTTTAGTAAATTTTCTTGATCCATATGATTAATAATTTTAAATTTTTCTTGCATACAATTTTTGAAAATATTATTATAGGCAGGTGCATATAATAATATTTTATAGTTAATCTGGTCTATCCTAAAAACTGCACCTGTCTATAATAATATTTCCAAATAATGTATCATATGTTTTCTAAAATTTTCAAGAAAAATTTGAAATTATTACATTTCTAATTTTTATTCTATAAAATAATTTCAAAAAAATTTGAATTTTTTTATTTTATCAGTAATATGCAGTAGTGGTAGAGTACTCGCTTCATAGGCAAGAGGTTCCGAGTTTGATCCCCACCACGTCCCTGGTAGTACTATGGTCAATTTGTTTCTTCACGCAGTGGCGTTGTTCCTTAAGGTTTGTGTTTCGGAGTTATAGAATTGAGAGACGGTTATAACCACAATTGAGTAGCCTCTTCGTCTGTAGTGGTCTTCTCGGCCTTGGGGAGGTAAATTGACAAAGAAAAAAAAAATAATGATAAGCACAAATTATGTTATTACGGATAAAATATTTATATAAATTGTTGACAATCATTATTAAAAATAGTTCATTTAATGTATAAGAAAAAAAAACAAAACAAAATAAAACTAGATTGTAATAAAATAAACAAAAGATTATTATGTTATGTATAAAATAATAGAAATAAATAATAAAGAAACATTTTTTAAATAACAAATTGGAAGTTCATTGGTAGTTTTATAGTTGTTTAAAAGATTTTATAGTTGTTCAAAAGATTTTAATGCAGTTTAAGTTTAAAATTAATTGTGAGGTTAGCGTACTTTAAAGTACGCTAACCTCTCAATTTAACTTTTAACGATATAAAAATCATTTCTTGAATTCACCCAAACATGATTCTTTAATTACTTATATATAAAATATAAATAATCGACATTGATGATTGTAGTTATAAAGCCTAATGTATGGCTGATGTACCATGTACAATTTTTTTTACGTGTTTATTTGTTTTTTAATAATGTGGCAATTTAATAAAATCAATTTATAACTTTTTTTTTTTTAATTATCTTCACTTCCAACAAGGCTGCAACCAACCACAATTAAAGTTGGAAGTTACTGGAAAAGAAAAGATGAAGTTTATAAAGCAAGATAGTAATTAATAGACTACTTAAAAGATTGCAAGTTGTATGAATCAGACAAAACATCAGATAAAGAGAGCAAGTTTCTAAGAACAGATGTTTGATAAAAAAACTAGATGAATAAAAATTTTTGGAACATTTAAGAAAAGTCAGAGCAAAAAGATTAGACTTGAATGACGAGTAACACAAGAATAAATTTTAGTAAATGGCATAAGAGATGTTTAGAGAAGATCCCATAATAGTATTTATAGAAAAGAGAAAGAGAAGCAACATTACAATGATGTGACAATGGTTGAAGGTTGACTGCAAGAGCAAGGTCTAACTATGTTTAAACTATTTTAAATTACTATTTTAAAGAGAAAGAGCATCATTCAAAGATCTGCTCCAGATATGGCAACAGTATTCCATACATGGACTGATTTGATGTATGGCTTCCAAAAAAGATCAGAAGTAAGAGTTAATCCTAGAAGATAAAAGGTAGATGACTTATCGAGTACATTACTGTTCATAAATATAGGATGATCTAGATTGTTACAATAATGTTTAGCTGAAATAAATTTAGTTTTATCTGAGTTCACCAACCACTGAGAGCCCCATTATGTAACAGAAGTGAGATTCCTTTAAAGCTCAAATGCCCCCTAAAAGCAATCAGAGTGCTGGCTTCATATCAAGTCAAGAATAAATGGTAGTACCATTAGTGAACAATGCCACCTTACATGTGAGAGCTTCTCGGAGATTGTTAATGTAAGTTAAAAATGTATAGAGCTAATGATAAAATCTTGAGGATCCCCAATTGCTACAAGATATGAAGTGTGCTGTCCATTGAGGACAACTTCTATACTGCAATTGGTAAAGACGGGTTCAATAGTCTTAAAAATGTTACCTGATACATCATAAGAAGAGAGCTTATGGAGAAGACCAGCATGCTAAACTTTATCAAAAGCTTTACAAATGTTAAGAGAGATAGCCTTAACCTCTCTATTCACAATAAAACCTATCAATTATTATCGTTAACCAATCAGCAGTAATACGAGAAGATCAAAATCCTTATTGATGATCAGAAAGTAAGTTATTAGATTCAATATAAGAGATTAAGTGTTTATTAATTAAAGGTTCAAAAACCTTGCTTATGATTAGAAGAAGGCTAATGGGACAGTAGTTAAACATGTTAATTGCTCTCCAGAATTTTTGAAAATAGGTATATCAGATGCTGCTTTACAGCAGGATGGAAAACAAGACTTCGATAAGTGCTTGTTAAATTGTTTTGAAAGTATAGACAACAGCTCCAGGGAACACTTCTGCAAGACTATAACAAGTGTGTTGTCTGTACCACAAGCTGTAGAAGATTTTAAGCAGGAGATCACTT
>NC_061161.1:43022335-43390177 GCF_022113875.1 Hydra vulgaris | reverse complement strand
CTCAGATCCTAACTTTGATGAACTACCTGATAATATTAAAAATGGTGATCATGACTTAGATGAGCATAATGCTTGTAGTTGTTGTTCTTCGTTTGAAGATTCCGATAGCGAGGTTATAGATGTTTTTGGTAGTGAAGATAACGCATGTGATGAAGCTTCTTTAAATAGTAATTTAAATCATATTAATAGCAAGGTGTGTTGAATTTATTTATATTTATTTTTATTTATATTTTATTTTACATGGTTTGCTTGTACTTTATGCATATATTTTATTTTAATATTTATACAATTAACTGTAAAAGTTGTGTTTTTATAGATTCAAGAATTGTATGATACCTCTTATTCAAATGTTTTGACTGAACAGGATGCAGAGGAAATTAAAGAAAGAATTAACACTAATAGCGTGTTCTTAACTCCTGTGTACAGGTTCATCTTTTATGTTTAAACTTCTACCATAGTGACTTATAATTTTTATTGATCAGATTGATATACTCTAAATATAAATATACTTTTAAATATCCTCTAAATTAGCTTCTATATTCTATACTTATTCTATTGCTTTAATTAAAACTTGGTTTTAATTTTGTTGTTGTAAATAATATTTGTGAAAGCATATTGGTATTGATGACTTTTGGTGGTCACTTTAAAGTTATATTAATTATTTTAATTTTAGAGCTGAAGGAAAAGGTAATATCTATACTGCTGAATTGACAAAAAATAAAGATCATTTACCAGAGTCTTTAATAGTACCTAGAGCTAACAGCTTTGCAGCATTTACAAGCAATGATAAAAAATCAATTGAGTTGGTAGGAAAAATGGCTATTGGTCGATCATTTAGTGGTTTGTTTTATTAATTTACTTTAATTTAGTTTCGGTATTGTCTTTAAAAAAAAAAGGATTTTATATTAAGTGAAATAATTAAAACATATAGTTATCTTTACAAACAGAAATTATATATTTAGAGTGCAATTATTATTTTTAGCAATTTTTTAATATATCTTCAATTACAAATATATTTATTTATTCGAAAACTTTTGAAAAGGAATTCAAGCCTATCAAAATGTTAAGAAAGAAGCAGGTATTCCTAAGTAGATTTCAGTTTATCAATCTTTGTGAAAACTTTTTATAAAACTATGTTTGGTTTTTTCACTAATCTTCATACTTTACAGATAACCATCATCAAGATACTTGCTGAAATGTCTTGTCCAGGAATTAGTTGCACAAATATCTTGTTTAGGAATTACTTGCAGGAATGCATTAAATTGAACTTAAAAAGGATCTTTTGACTGTAAATATTTTTTTGAAAAACAATTCCATTTCTTATATACACACCATTTTTTATCAAAAGTTTTCAGATATCAAACTTATGTGCAATAAACTAGAATAATATTCTATTATTGGGTTGAAAACTTTACTAAGATATACGGTAATAGCACCTGAGTAAATATAACAAATTATGGGTAGAATGCAAGAAGCGAACTTAAGTCAAGCTTGACTTGAACTTTACATTGCAACCAATAGCAACAGAGTATGGGTTTTCCCCTCAAAAAATCCTCTGCCGCTATTGGTTACAAAGTAAAGTTCAAGTCGAACTTGACACAAGTTTGCTTCTTGCATTCCACCCTATGTGCACTAAAATGATGCTCTATCATTAAGTTGCGCTAAAAAAAAAAAAGTTCAATTTTTTTTAGACAAATTAACAGATTTTATAGAACAAAGTCTTAAACATTGAAAATATTGTTCATGAGAATCCTTAAAAACAATTTGATTATCTAATTACTAACTATTATTAACTATTATATTTTTTAAAAAAATGATTATTTTAGTGTTGTTTAATTAGGGAGGGGGTCCAAAATTCTATATTTCTTGTTTAACCAGTTTTTCTTAATTAAATTTTTGAGGAAAGTTTAAAAAACAATTCAGTTTTTGCTAATTTTTTATGGTTGACCTTTTACTTCTATTTTTAAAATTTAAAGATACAAAAAATAAAAGTCTTAGCAAAAGTTTCTTTGCGTATAAAGTTACGCAACTTTTCTTTCAAATTTATGCTATTCAAATTTTGATTGGATAAATTTGATTTTTAATCTTTGCGTTTTAGAAAAAAAAAGTTTTATATGAAGTCTCTTTCTAAACAAAACGTTTTAAGTAATCAAAAAGACAGATTGCTTCAAAATATCTTAATTTCCTTTTTTTTATTTATTTTTATTTGTTATTCAAGCTATCAAAAAGGCTATTCAAGATTTCATTTTTTTTTTTTACTTTTCTTTAATGAAGTCAAGAATAAATCTTCTTTTAAAGCGCCAGTCAGTAGAAGTTCAGTTAAATTTTAAAGGTTTAACTAATCTAAAGATAAACAGGCTAAAGGAATACGGCTACCTAAAAGGCTTTATAAAAAACAAATTGGGTGATCAAATTTTGAAATTTTTTGCTTTACTCTAAAACGCAGTGAATAGCTAGTTAAAAAAAATTCTAGAAGCAGTTAATAAGTATACCTAGAAGAGGTTGAATAATTGTATAATGCTTGCTAGAGCATTTTGGAAAAAGTTAGCCTCAGGACTTCAAAAAAGAGAAAAGTATTATGTGTTTGGTTGATGGTGGAATATGATTAGTATTAACTTTCTAATTAAGTTGTTGCAGTTGGAAAGCTTTGGAAAAAACCCATTTATTTTCAACAGTGGATGTATACTTAAAATAGATGGACTTGCCATACACATGCAAGACTTGCCATACAAATGGATAACAATGGAAGAGCAGCAAACTTAACATCAGGTGTGCAAGATGAGTTCTGTTTTAGCTTGGTTAAAGTTACAAGGCAGTCCATTTAGCTGTGAACTAGACATTATTGAAGTAGATAAAAATATGTTAAAATAAAAAAAAAAATTCGAAAAATAAGGTTCTTTATTTTAGGGATACAATGTAGGTTATTGTCGCAGCGGCCTATTCTGTTTAAATACATGATTGTTGGTATAAAAATATAAGCCTCCATCTTATGTCTACCAAAGAACACGCTCATAACCTAGATGTTCTATATGGAAAGTTCCCGCAGCAATCTCTATCACATATGATGACTTTTATAGTTATTTTTTATTTTCAATAGTAAATAACAAACTGTATGAATTATTTTCGCATAAAATGCTTAATTTTTTTTGTTACTTATAAATCATAAGGTATATTATTGATAAATTAAACAGAAAAATATTTCTACTTTTCTACTTTTCTTATATTTAATGATAATAATAATTTCATCTATTTTCAACAATGCCTTTTTTTTGTCAATATATTCACTTTTATTAAAATCGAAGTAGAAGGCTTAATAATTAAAATGAAAAAAAAAAAGATAATGATTTTCCGAATCAGCATGAAAAGCTAATTAAGAAAAATTGGTTAAACTATAAAAAATCTAAAAAAAAAAAGGATGATTATGGACCCCCCTCCCCCCCCCCCTAGTTTAATGAAAGTGGATTTCTTAGCATCTGAAAATTTTTTCGATGCTCAGAGACAATCTGAAGAAGCGCTTCTTTATTTTTCATCTTTTGTTAAAACTTAATCAAAGTTTGGGGTTAGAATAACTCCTTGTTTAGCCCTACCTTTCACAAAGCCAAATTTGCTGCATTGCTCTTTAAAAATTGCACAAAGATGAATCCAGTTCAAGCTAGGGGATTGAGTTGCTTGGAATGGAAAGAAACCTTGTGATGTTTGAGTTAATGATATCTAAAATTACTGAAATGATAATTGGTAATGTTAAAATGGATATATAATGGTTCAACATTTTTTTCATTTAACGATTACAATAATACAAAAACATTAGTTTTTGCGTTGATTGCTTAAACCATGTGTGAGTAATTTTTTTAAGTGACATAGGGCACTTTTTAATGAAAGAATATTTTTATGAAGTTTTGCACACAAGTTTTTGAGGACAATAGGAACAGGACTTGGGAGATTTTTGACTACCATCTTAGTCTACGAGGAAAAGGGTAAAAAAAGTTTATTTAGGTTAAAACCATCAACATCCTAAAAATCTGCTACAATATTTTGTTAAAATTTCAAATTTAAAAAGAAAAATAGGTACAACTCAGATGCAAGTATCAAATTTACGTATACTAACTTCAAGAACCAATTTAATAAATAACCTGAAAGATTTGCAGCAAAAATCTTTCAAGAGAAATTTGACTCACAAAATATGATCACCTCAGCAAAATATGGAACACCATTAAATTTCTTAAGAAATAACCTTTAAACTAATATTAAACATAAATGTAAATCCTAATTTTAAAAGCTCAGAACCTACAACTATAAAATAAATTGGATGCTGTAAGTATCCATCATTCTAATCTAAAACTCTGAATATTTGCAGACAAATCACAATAAGAGATATTAGCAACATTGCTAAATGCATGTAGGAAAAAAACATGGTCAAAAATCTGTTAAGTGAAGTATTACCAAACATTTACAAATTTCAAATTAACATTCAGAAGAATTCTTTGACACTGTCAATCTTAAAATTTTGATTCCAAAGAAAAATCTTTTAGGTATTATTTTTCACTATATTATTCTAAAAGTTTTAAAGAAATTTATTTAGTTATAGGATACTATAAGTTAAACATTGTTTTATTTATAATATCCATTTTTTTTTAAGATTTTTTAAAATTTCTATGGAAAATCATTGAGAAAAGGAAGATCGATGCTTTGGTAGTTTTATATAATGGTTTAGTAACTCATACACATTAATATATATTTTACAAACCTACTTTTCATAATGATATATTATACAAACCTACTTTTTATAATGATATACTATACAAACTTACTTTTCATAATGATATATTATAAAAACTTACTTTTCATAATGATATATTATACAATATTTAAGATTAATTGCAACAAAGAAATTTTGAAAACGTTTTACAAAATTAAACCAAATAGTAAAGTACAAAGAAAAAGTTAAAAATGAAAAGTCTCTTAAAATGATTAACATAAATGTAAGTCTTTTCATAAATCTTAACCTGGAATGAAAGTCCAACTAAAAGCAGTTCATTTAACACTTTTAAAAACTTGTTCTTCCTTAAAATCAAATTAACTTGATGAAGTGGAAAACACTTTAATATAAACTGCTGTGGATTACTTTGTTTGCCTGTAAATTTCTTCTTTTATTTTGTCCTTGTCTTTCTTTTTCTCTATTTTTTCTTTTTCTATATTTTTCCAAAGATCAGCATGTTTTCTTGATAAGTGTCAAATAAAGTTGCTCAAGCGAGCTTTTTTGGTACACACATTTCTTCACCACACAATTCGCTTCTTTTAATTCCTTTACTAAAGCCCAAAAATCCATCCACAATTTTTTTAACACATAAAAAATGTTTGTATACAATGTCTGTTTCTTGATTTATAGTCATTACAAAGTTAGAATAGCAAATCCTAATCTTTTCTAAAATCTATTTAACCTAAAATCTTTTCTCTTCCAGTAACTTCCAACACTAATTAGTAGTTGCTTGCAGCCTTGTTGAAAGCGAAGATGTTAAAAAAAAAGAACAAAAAAAAAGATATAAAGTTTTTGCTTCTTATACCCTTCTTAAAATTACATAATCTTTTTAAGTAATTATAATAACAACTTTCAGACTTTTTTTATCAGTATACCCATATCTGTCAGTTCAAGCAATGTTATCAGGAAAATGTATTTAAAAATACTTTCGCCATATTAAATATTATATAATATTTCGCCATCCAGCAATCAGTGTACACCAAAAGTTTTGTACACGGCATATGCTGTAGTTTGCCTAACTCTTATATTCTGTAAAAGCAATGTATGCTATAGACGATGTATGCCATAAACACGCTGCAACTTTCTAAATAGTTTACATGCTGCAAGACTTGCCATACACAGTGCAATTCAGTACATTCGAGCTTTCACTGGTTTATGTAATTGTTGGCTAAACAATTTTAAATTAATAAACTTGCAAGTTAATAAAGGTTTGTTAGGAACGGTTTTTATGCTGATATAAAATTTAAACATCGCAGTCCCAAAAATTCCCGGAGTCCCAAAAATTATAAGGACAGGAGGGACTCCAGACTCCAGGGACTTCTGGACTCCGACTTTGTATCCCTGCCAAAAATAGATATTTCACTAAAATCAAAATTTTATTTTAATATTCATATTTTTATCTTTATATTCATTTTTATATATAACTGTTATAATAATTATAAAAATTATAATTGTTATAATAATTATACAAAATTAAATTTATATTCTACTTGGTTACAACATATACCAGTGGTGCATAGGTTGACATATAGGGGGTGGAAGGAAGAGGGGAAGGAGGGTATGGTCCTCCCCCTCCATCTTTGACCTAAACCAAAACAAAAAAATTTTTTTTGATTGCTTTTACTGAACGCCTAAGTTTCGAAAACAAAATTTAAATGTAATTATGACACCTCATGTTGATTGGTATAACCAGAGTGGAAGCTGCTCTGCCATCTTAACTATCCAAAAATGCATATTTTTAAACTAAAATAAAAGAATGGTGCAATTTTATAATTATTTGTATCGTTATAAAATGTGAAAATATTATTAAAAACATGCTAAAAATTACCTATTCATCTGTGTTGATTTCATTTCTTTTTGGGATGAGGTATTTGCCCCCTTCCAACCAAATTTTAAAAAAAATTTTGATTATTTGTATCGTTATAAAATGTGAAAATATTATTAAAAACATGCTAAAAATTACCTATTCATCTGTGTTGATTTCATTTCTTTTTGGGATGAGGTATTTGCCCCCTTCCAACCAAATTTTAAAAAAAATTTTGAAATTAAAATTTATTACAAGTTTATTGTAATAAACTTGTAATAAATTGTAATAAAATAATACTATACATTACAACATTATAAAATCATACAAACACAACCTTATAAAGTAATATTATGCAATTGCTATTGATGGATGCTAAGACTATTTTAAAATAAAGAAGTAATAAAAATCTCCTTAACAAAAAACAATTTTTAATTAAACATAGGATGTATTTAGTTACTTAGTTGTGTCTTGGCTTTTAGTAAATGATTGAAAATTAAAATTCTAATAATGAAACTATATAATTATAATTTTTAATGATGAACACCATATATATAGTTTATATATAGTGTGATGTCTTTTTTTTCTAAATTAAGTTATGCATAATTTTTTAATGTATTAACCAGTGTTATAATAATATTAAAAAAGAAATGTGTATTAAAATTTTAATGCTTTAGCAGTCCTTGGAAGTTTAAAATCAAAGTCAAGTCCGAAATCATCAGTTAGTGAGTCAAGTGTTGTAACAGCATCAAGTATGAATTCTAGTCTAAAAGGAAAACCAGTCAAACTTTTTTCCCCGAGGAACTTAGAAGGAAGAAGAGGTTTTTAATTTAAAACTTTTTTTTTTTTAATTTGTGTTTTAAGTTTTTATACTACTTTGCCTTCAATTCTTAGTTTTTATTAAAAAAACGTTTTCAAAGCTTTGCAGGACATGACATGTTTTTCAAAAATTCAAAAAACATTCAAATAAAAACTGATGATATGATCCAGTATAGTGATGGAATTTTTTTTAGAATCTGATATATCTGAGTCCATAAAGATTATTGAGCCAAATGACCAGAAGATTTATAGCAGGTATATAATTTTTTAAAAGTGTTTTAGTTTCATTGTTAATATGTTTACATCCAGTGTTGTCATAGTACTGAAATTTCAGTATTCAGTGCCAATACCTATCAAAATAATCGGTACAAGTTCGGTATCTAAATGAAGGAGTAATCATACTGATCACAAACCAAATTGTAAGCATGCATAGTGCACAGCATCATAAATTTGCATTTTTAGCAAAAAACTTGTATTTTTTGTATTACTAGTCATTTAAAAAAAAAAACTTTCTGAATCAAGTAAAAATATTTTCTGATGCTCGTTTCAATTTATAGACTAATTTTTAAATTCTTTTTTTAAGTTTTTTAAAATTTATTTTTCTTTTGTTGTATGTAAATTGTGTTACCAAATATTTCTTATTTTACAAAAAAAGAGAATAATATTTAAATATTATTCTTTTTTTTGTAAGAAAAATATTACACAAAACAATTTTTTGAAAACGACTTACTTCCTACTTATCAGAGAATTCAATTGTAAAGTTGAATTATTCTTTTCATAAAAAAAAGAGTAAGTCATTGAAATTAATCGCCTATGGGTTGGAATCAATTCATTTTAGGTTAAAAAGTTTCTGAACTAGTCACTATTTTTAGTTTCAAGAAAAAAAAATATTTTGTAAAAAAAATAGTTTCATAAATTTAATACTAATACAAATTGTTTATGTTTGAAAAAGGAAAAAAGCGAGTCAACCAACTAAACTGCAATTCATTATTATTTTCAACGCTACTACGCTTTACTTATTGAAAGTAATTCTGAAAAATATTTGAATGAAGAGCAAGCTTTATAAATAGCACTATCGTACTATTAAAATTGCTTAGTACTAATGTTAGTACTGATACACTCAGTACTTTGGAAGACTTTTACAGTAACTACTTTTTAAATAAAGAACCATGTTGGTACTGAAGTACCTAATACCATGACAACACTATTTACATCTATATTTTCCCTAGAATTGATAAATAAAATTAATGATTTTAAATGATTGCATTCTATTTTCATTATACTTCTAAAAAGATGACCATATTATTTTTTGTGTGTCTAATTGAACATTTATTCATTAATTTTAACATTGAGTGTTACTTCTTCTTGGACTTTAAAAGTGTAAATTATTATGGAAAAGATTTATGATGAAATGGAAAAATTATTTAATATAATAAATTAATTATTAAATAAAATAAATCTTGTATAATTATACATACATTTATTTTATTTATTAATATAATAATAATACTTTTCAGTGATAATCAACAATTTTTAACTGAAGTAGCGGGTTATGTCAAGTCTGGAGATGGTGTTGGTTGGCTGAGTACAAAAAGGTTAAGACGTATTCTTGTTCATGAGGGACTTCGTCAATATCTAATAAATCAACTTGATCTTGATGTTAAAGATAAACAAGTTATTTTAAATGATGTTGTAAGTGTATAGATATTTTAAAAAAATTCAATTTTACTTAAGTTACAATAAATTCACAAAATAATTATAATGCTTAATTTGCAATTTTATCGCGTATGGATATTTGCTTAAAAGGTTTAAATTACAATTCAGTTCTTGTCTCAATGTCTCGGCTCAATTTATTTTTCATATTTTCATGTTGTTTTTTTTTAATTTAAAATTAATAATTTAAACTTAGTTTATTAATTTTTACCATTTAAACCATTAAAAATTTTTTTAAAACATTAAGTATTATTGTTTTCAATTTATAATTTCAAGATCAAAACAAAAATTTTTTAATTAAATGTCAGTTATTTCACACATAAAATAAAATTTATTTAAAGAATCGTGTACGAACTTTGATGATATACAGTTATGAACAAGATATACCAACCAATTATTTTTTACAAAAAAGTTAGAAAAAAAATAATAAAATTAAAAATAAATTGCAAAAATGACTGTTTAATTTTTTTTTATTTTTTACTGTTTACGGTTATAAATTTATGTTATTATTGGTAATTAATAGTTATAAAATATTTTTATTGTTGTTAATTAATTGTTATAAATTATTTTTATTGATATTGAATAATTGTTGTCAATTGTTATAAATTCATCTCTTGCGATCTCAAGTCAAATCTCAAATATCTAAACCTATATATAAAATTTTACTAAATATAAAATTTATATATTTAACTCAGCATCATTTTTATTTATGACATCTTTCTTTTCTACTTTTATAATTAATATTATGTTAGCTAAAATACTGAAAATCTTTTTATTAAAAAAGGAAATATTAGCTATTGATAGTTATTATTGTTATTATTAGCTATTAATAGTTATTATTGTTATTATTATTAGTTATTAATAGTTATTATTGTCATTTTAGTATTTGTTTATGTTATTTATTATCAATTAGAATGGCTTTTGTTTTTAACATTATTGTTTGCAACTTTAACAGTATTCATTAGTAACCTTGTTTAAAAGATTTTTTATAGTTTTATTTTTCTTTAATAATATTTCTAGCTGAACTACATAACATTTTTTATTAAATATTTTTTCTTTTTTAGTTTTTTCTTTAAATTTAATAAATGATTATTTTGACAAATGAATTAATTACTAAATTAAAAAACCAAACATTAAATATAAGCAACATAAAAAGCGTGGTAAATATTTTTTAATTTTATCAAAAAATATATTTTTATGAGTATTTAAGTTTAGCATTATACATGCAATCAATTCATCATACAATCATTGCATCATGTAATCAATTCATTCAATTTATTCCTATTACTAATGGTAATACAAAGTAAGTTTGTGGAAGTCGTTGTTGGTGATTGTGGATCATTTTTTGTGAACATCTATTTTAAATAGAGTTTGGTTTCTGCATAAATGATCTACTTGTATCTTTAAAATAAAAAGCTCATTCTTTATTCATTTTTGATATTTTTACAGGTCTTTCTCTACAGTATGGGGCACTACATTTCAGACTTGTTTTAACTATTTTTGAAAACTAAAATATAACAAATAAGAATTAACCAATTTATTTGATTCTTTCTCACATGAAAGAATGTTTGTGAACGTAATCTAGGGCTTGACATGTGTGTTTAGGATATCTATGTAGGTGTTGGAATTAATTTTCAGTTCGGATTTTATAAAAACCCAAAACATTTTATGGTTTTTGATATCACTAGTTAAACTTGTATTTCAGTTTAGAATATGTGGTTTTTCATTTATTTTTACAGGAGAATAGTGAAATGACTTGAGTTTCAAAAGCTTTTATCATGACTGGATTAACTGTTACGAAATTCAAATTCATAGTATCTTGGACTAAACAAGCAAATTTATTTGTGATATAATCATTTTGATATAAAAACTACTTAAAATCATCAATCAGCAAATAGTAAAAGACGATTTTGATAAGCATTCAAATTGAAAATCTTTTGGCTCGGCAAAAGATATCTTTGTTTCTATGTTACATAAAAAATTTAAATTCTTTATGTTTATAATTCAGTTCAAAATATAATAAATACACCCAATCTATCATTTTTAATTATTTTTTCTTTATTTAGTTATAATTCAAAATCAAAAGTTTATCAAAGCTATCAAAAGACTCTTTTGATAGCTTTATTAAAACCTAAAGCTGTGTTTGAATTGCAAAAAAATGTATAAAAAAAAAAAGGAATGTTGACTGTTTTTTTAAATATGTCTATATTATAAACAGTACTGTCAGTCATATGAACTTTACTTTCTTGTATAGTTATTTTGAGCTGCACTGTGACGCAGTAAAGGAAATTAATGGTCTCAATTAGTATGTAAACCAGAATATCCAAAGTAAATGCAGCATGCTTTCAAGTGTTAGAATCAGTTGCAAGATTTGTTATGCCTCTATTTTTAGCTGTCACTATCAAGAGTGCAATCATACCATAAAAATATGTGTGCATCTGTTTTTTTTTACAGATTGCATTGCATGTTGGGAGTTTAGTTTAAATCAATAATATAAATAATAATAATCAATATAAATTAAAATCAATAAATGTATTTTCACTGATAAATTAAAATAACTTGTTCTTCTTATCTTATTTTATTGTACTTGAATTAATGGTAATTTTTGCACCGGGTTTTAAAAATCTTAATGTCGATTACTTGCAATTTGTATTTCTCTTGTTAAATTTTTTTTTTCCTATTGAATTCTGCACAACCATGGTAGATAATTCACTCGAGACTGAATTGTTTGTTTGTTTAACATTATATGGAATATAAATATTCTGAGAATTATTTTCAAAAGTTAATAGTTAATTTTAATTTTAATGTAGTTACTTTTTTTTTAATGTTAATTCACCTCCCTAAGGCTGAGAAGGCCACAGTTGAGAAGGCTACTTTAATTGTGGTTACAACCCTCTCTCTTAACTCTATAACTCCAAGAACTTTGATGAACAAGGCCTCTGTGCAAAAAAACAAGTTGAGTGCGGTCCCCACCATGTCCCCCACCAGGGGCATGGTTAGGTTTGAACTTAAGACTACCACTACACCGCTGCTGCATATAATAATGCAGTTTATATATGTGAATATATATAAATTGCATTCTGCTACTGTCTTATTATCACTTTAGTACTAACTTTAGAGGTAAACTAGTCTTTTTCTTAAGAATTTGTAATACAAATCATTAGCAATATCACTCTCTAACAACAATCCTGGTTATCCATACTAGAAAATTCCACCAGGCCAGAAGCTCAAAACCAATTTTTACATCACTGATGCCCCATCCAAACAGTACACAATGAAATTAACTTTTCAGTCTTTGCTTGTTTTGTTCAGCATGTTAGATATGTCTATAAATAAGTTAGTTGCTCTTCAATTAGTAATGAAAGTTTCATTTTTATTGATTAAGCTCATAGTTCACTTTTGTATATCATTAGTACATCACTAACTTAGCCAATGGATGGAAACAACAGATGGATTTGTTATATGTAAATGTAAAACAAATTAAAGAGAAATAAATCTAAAACTAAAAATAGAAAAAACAAACTTATAGCGATTTTCATAAATTGGAACTATGTTTGAATCATTAAATATTTTTCTTCTGATTTAGGGGATAGCTTAAAATATGTTCAATGGCAATGCTTAACCTTTCAGAGCAGGTACTCAATACATACGGATGGACACCAATGTTTCCAGAGATTTGGGCTTATCCAAAGTTTTTAGTTGTAAAATAATTCTTTTTAAGCTGATTATTTTATTCATATCATTTTCATTTTAGTAAAATTGAGTAACAAGATCAAATTTCAGAAAGGGTTTTTTATTGTTTTGAGTAAATATAGATCTTTACTACAATTAAAGATTTGGCATAGTTCTGAAATTAAAAACAGATTGAGTAAACTCAGGGGGAAGCGAAAACCAATCTTTTATCCTTTGTTTCTCTAAATCAATTCTATCAAACATAAGATATGAAAATTCGTTAACCAACAGAGCAAGTGAAGAAGGATTTTCACTAACTTCGTTTCCAATTTTTGTTTTATCTTTTATATCTATTTTTTATTTGTTTTTAGTATTGTACAAATTTAAAATCAACATTTTCAAAGTTAGAATTACTTTTGCAAGATTTGCTTTCTGTTCAAATGACAATTCTAACAGAGCAAGAGGAATCATTGTTGAATCTAAATACCAACTATGTTTCTATATACATTGCATGTCTATACAAACATAGTTGTCATAGAAACTGCATCAACTGCATTTGGTTTAGAATAAAGTTGTCGGTACTGTTACATTTGGTTTATTGCTTTTATATCAAGAAAGGGAGCTTTAATAGTGTCATTAGCCTGTAAATACCATTTGGCATAAAAGCAAACTGTAAATTCATTTATTAGCCTGATTTCTGTCTTTAGTTTATTGTTCTGATTTATGAACTCAATTTGGCTGGATAGAAGCTGTAGCTTTGGGTAGTAAAGTGCTTTAGATAGGAACCTAGAATGGTGCTCCAGGTTTTTTAGTTTTACTGAAGACAGAGAAAGGTAACTCACAACAAATTATGTAAGCTCCTTTCTATCTTCTCTGATAAAATCTATATTTTCTTTTCCCTTTGTGTTGTATTCTTGACAAAAGTTTAAAGACTCTAGTGCAGCTTTCTCAAGAAAGATTCCCCTTACTGCTTTCTAATAAAACTTTATTAGTTCTGTTTGATTGTAATTAAAATGAGGACATTCAAAAACAGCTTTTAATTTTTTAAACATAGGATTATCTGGTCCTGTAAAATGTTTATCTGAAACTGAATTAAAAAATAAACCATTCTTAATTCACATACATAATGTCTGCATGCAATAAGTAAAAGATATTTTCCTATATTGTTGGATATTCTTATTAAAGAACCTTTCTTTTACCCAGTGTTACTTGCAGTATCAAAACATATTCCTCCTACTTTGGCTTCAAGATTGTATTCCTTAAGAAGGTCCATTACACCATTTCACTAGACTTTACCAGAGGATGACACTAGGAGTTACTCCAAGCAGGTTTGTCTCACCTTCAATATTTACAAGTACAGCCAATCTATCATTTTTAACTGTTTTTCCTTTATTTAGTTCATTTAATGTTTTTCCATCAAAATATACTATGCATGGGTATGGGGATTTATTCATTGCTTGTTGAACATCTTCTTTTGATATTATGCATATATTACGAATGGCATATTTCATTTTCCTAGCTGCTGTAGACTGGCTACATTTAAAATATGTCAGATCAGCTCCTGATTGAATTAGTAACTCAATCTGTAACTTTATGCAAAACACTAGAAATATTATTGATTGTAGCCATAAGAGCTACATTACCAGCAAAAACATCTATGGGAATTTCAGCAGTGACTTTTTTTTGAAAAGGTTTTCTTTCTAAAAACTCTCCAAAATTAAAATTGGAATCATGCGAGGAGTCCTCACTAGTATTTGTATCAACCTTAACATTAGTTATCCCATGTAATTCTTTATATTGTTGTTTCACACTGTGCTTTCTCTTTCTGCTTTCTGCACTGTTGCCTAAGAATATTGAAAGAATTTAATAATTAATTTAGTTATATGAGATTTTGAAATAGTGAGTGAACATTGTTATTTTTGTTTAGTTTTTTTTTATTTAAATCTTTTAAAGTGGCTTGCAAACTTTAAGTTGCTTAGAAAACCTTACAAATCTTTTTTTTTTTTTTTTACTTTTTATCTTCTAATCCAAGCATAAATTTTCTTTCCCCTTCTTGGTCCTCCAGAAACTCCAAATCCTCAAGTTTGTCTGAATCAGATCTTTTTTTGTCGTTTTTAATTGTATTTAATTGTATTTCATTTTTAATTGTATTTTTTGTTCAGGTAAACTTTAAACTCTTGTTGAAAGTGTCAAGTTCGATAAAGAAATGCAACCTTAGCAGATGCTAATTTTGCAACGAATTTGATATATGTTAAAATTCTTTTAATAGAATAAAATACTTTTTTCACAGTTAAAAAAACATTAAAAATTGAGTTAAAAGCAGTTAAAAAAAACATTAAAAATTGAGATTCAAAAAGTTAGTAAATAAAAGAAATCTAAAATGTTTTAATCATGAATTAAATCAAACTTTAATTTAACATGTTTACTACAATTTATTTAAACATTATTAATCATAAGGTTTTTTTTTACTTTTAGCATATCTCTCGTAATGTCTATCGCGGCTATTTAGAATTGTTAAAGTTGATTGTGGAAGGTTATGAAAATAGCATGATAAAGTGCGGTTTAGGTGGGCTTAGCTCTGTCTTTCATTTTCTTGAAATAGCACATCGATACTATTGTGGTAAGCGCTATCATGATGATTCAACTCTAACTGATGAACCTTCTACAACTGGAAAAAAATCTGAAGGGTTGAGCAATGGGATTTTAAAAGACTCTGAAGACCACGATAGTGATCGTAGTCAGCATTATCATAGAGGTGAACAAATGCTTTTATCATTTTTTTTAATTTTTTATCATTTTAATAAATTTTTTAACAATGTATTAAAGGGAGTTCGTTTTTTTTTTTGTAAATTTTTTTGAATAAATTTTTGATGACAGAATCATACTGAAATAGAAGCTAAATCTTTAATACATATATTAATTAAAGGTTCGGGAGGCTATTGGTATGTATCAAAACAATCTAGTATAAGGTTTATAATATAATTATAATTTTTTTTTGAATTATAGTTCTTCTGTTATCATAATAAAATTATATATATATATATATATATATATATATATATATATATATATATATATATATATATATATATATATATATATATATATATATATATATATATATATATATATATATATATATATATATATATATATATATATATATATATATATATATATATATATATATATATATATAGTTTGACAATTGTATTGCTTGGATAGGTTTCCATAATGCTGTTTTCTTTTTTAAGTAACAGAAGCAATAATTTATATTGAAATACCATTACCCTGTTTTTGCAGATTAGAACTGAGTATTTTTTTTGTGATACTACCATTAGAAAAATTAGCATTCTAAGTTTAGAACAACACTAACCACCCACCCACCTACCTACCTACCCACCTAATTACCCACAATTAAATTTAGGAATTATGTATTTTTATGGATTATGAGTTTTTCATTTCCTAAATAAGTGGAATCCATCACAACTGAAGAACTTCACTTACCTTGATATAGGATCAGTTTAATGTCATAATCAAGATCACAACAATGTCATCTGGTGATGAAAACACATGGAGAATCACAGAGTGTGTTAAATACTTTTTGGTTTTTATCATTGATGTTTTGGGAAAAGTTTTTGCTCAAATTAATTAGGGGCCATAAAATCTTTTACTTTAAAGTTTATTCATATATATTCATTGGCTGAAAAATTATTTAATTCTAATGTTGACTTTATGATTAACTGGTGCATCAACACTCAACACAACTGGTGTTGAGTGCTCAATCAGCACTTATACTACATGTAATTGGTGCATCAGCATTCATACTATATGCAACTGGTGTATCAGCACTCATACTACATGGTGCATCAGCACTCATGCTACATGTAACTGGTGCATCAGCACTCATACTACATGTAATCTACTTGAAATACACATATCTCTTAATGTAAATATTTTCATTACTTATATGTGTTTTATGTAATGATACATGTAATTTTTCTAAGATTTTAAAGAAAACAGTATTGCATTTTATTTGGTTTTGAAGAAATATATCAGTAAATTTTAATAGAAAGTTCTTCAGTAAATGATTTTTATTATTTAATAATAATATATCTAAGGATGATAGCTTATATTTCTATTGGTTAACAATGATTTATATTGGTTAATAATATACCTAACAATGATTTCTATTGGTTAATAATACTTAGTTATGATAGCTACAGTTACATGATAACCTAATGAAAAATTATACGTAACTTTTTTTGTGCAATAATTTTTAGATCTTTCCTTTTTTTCTAAACCCAAAATCAACATTGAAAAAAATAATAACAAAAAAACTTCATTACAAAATCATGGATCTTTAACTCAGAATGATGGATCTGAAACTCAGAATGGTGCATCTGAAACTCAGAATGGTGCATCTGAAACTCAGAATGGTGCATCTGAAACTCAGAATGGTGCATCTGAAACTCAGAATGGTGCATCTGAAACTCAGAATTGTCAGATTCAAATCAATTCTATTCCGATTGCAAATGGGCTAAAAAAAATTCAATCCAAGTATTTGGTGACCAAAAGTAATACAAGGTGATTTGATATTTATTGTTTTTAAATTAGTAATAAATAGAAAAAATTTTTTTTCTCTTTCTTTGACTTTCTAAACTAAGTTAATTTTTTTATTCTTTTTTATTTTTTATGTTCTTATTAAGTTTCAAAAGATAAAATCATGTAATTAAATCTTCTTTTAAAAAAAGTCTGATACCATATACATGCTGTTGAAAGTTTCTCATTCAACAAACTTGGGAGTAATTTTTTCACTTCAAATGTTAAGCACTTTATAATCTTTTGGCTAATAGTAATGATTACCTTGAAGTATCGAGTGACCTTATTTTTAGATTACTTATTTACAGATCATTTATTTATTTATCACTCAGTTTTATTTTATAACTTTTGTTTAATCTTTTTCAAATGCAAAAATTAATCTTTGTCGCCAATTTAAGCAAATTTTTAGCTTGTCTGATTTAGGATTTTTCAGGTCCGAGTACCCGGATTCAGACTTGGAGAGTCCAAGAACAAATACCCGGATTAGATACCCAATCTAAGACTCAATTAGTCTTATCATGGTCCATATATGTTTCCCAAATTATTGTTTTTTTCAAATTGTTTCTTTTATATTGCCTAATTTTATAATGTTAATACAAATTACAAGAGATAATGAACATAACGATGTCTCTGCAGGGACGTCCCTTGACCTGTTTTGGTACTGCTGGGCACCTAAAAAAAAGTACCCAATAATATTTTTATTTTTTAATTTTTATTTTTTATTAAAAATAGAAAATTATTTTATTGTTTTAAATACATTGGTATATAACTGATTTTCTTTTTATTTTAGCAACTTCATTTTTTCTTCAGGACAACAAAATGAATTAAAAAGCAAATGCTTTTTCACGTAAATATGTTACGTAACGCAATGTCAGCTTTAACAAATCGAATGTTACTAAACCTAATTTTTAAAACTTGTTACAAAATTTTACAACAATAAAATGTATAAAATATTTGTTACTTCGAAAAATAGAACATTTTAAAATGACCATTCAGAGTAAAGTTAACTTTTTGTTTGTTGGCAATTAAAAGTCAACTGTTTTTGTAAGTAAACCATTCAGAGTCAAGTTAACTTTTGATTGTTGGCAATTAAAAGTCAACTGTTTTTGTAAGTAAACCATTCAGAGTAAGGGTAACTTTTGTTTGTTGGCAATTAAAACTGCTTTTGTCAGTAAAAACTTCAGTCTTAATAACAATCTCTCAAATTAAATTTTGAATAAACTTTTGATCATTTGATTGTTGTAAAATTTACATCTGCTTGCTATTTTATTTTATTTTAGGAAAGCCAAAAAACAAAACGTATTTTTTTTCATAAAGAATGTTTCTTTTTTATATTATTTTTGACTTGAATAATAATAAAAACAACGATTACAATAACTTAATAAAGTTTTCATTAAGATCTAATTATTTTAAAACAATGTCTTTAATGTAACTTATTTATTAAACGTGACTGTTTTTTAATTATTCTTAATGATCAAAAAAATAAAATTTCTTAACTTAATGATTAAAAAAAAAATTTTTTTTAATCATTAAGTTTACTGTAATAATTTCTTCTATAATTAACTTTAATTTAAAATCCACCTTAAAATCACTTTAAAAATTATTAACATTTACTATAGTAAATGTTAAATGAAACAGCTTTGCTAGTATTAAAATTAAAGTTAAAATTAAATTTTTAAATTTGATTTTAACTTTAATTAAAAAATTTAAAATTAAATTTAAAAGTATAATTTTTAATAAGATTTAATTTTTAAATTTTATTATATTAAATCAAAAGCATAAGTTTTTTATTCGAATAGTTATAGTCTATGTGTATATATAGATGTATAGACGATTATTATATATAGACAATAACTATTTGAATACAAGACTTAAGCGTAATTACTGTTGTGTTAACTTTAAATATTGATTAAAAAATGTTTAAAGTATCTAAACATTTAATTACTTTTAAGTATAGTTACTAAATGTTTAAAATACTTAAAATAATTTTCAATAATGATTTACAAATAGCTACAAAAGCGTTTATTAAAATCTTAAAATAGTTTTCCCTAGTGTAACTAAGTGTAACTAAGTGTAGTGTAACTAAGGC
This sequence comes from Hydra vulgaris, assembly GCF_022113875.1. Classification (NCBI taxonomy): domain Eukaryota; kingdom Metazoa; phylum Cnidaria; class Hydrozoa; order Anthoathecata; family Hydridae; genus Hydra; species Hydra vulgaris. The sequence continues at coordinate 43,370,722 of NC_061161.1, read as the reverse complement.
AATATGGTTACGTCCACCTGTAATTTCATGTATTAAAAGAAATGCCTTCAAATAAACTTCTTATCTTTGGATAAAACTAAACAAGATAAACACAAATGATTAAAATGATGACTAAAAATCATTGGGGAAGAATTTTTTCCTCCCCCTCCCCCTCACATTGCCAAAAAAAAAGCGGTATCCTCAAATAAAATTTAGGTTCGTCACTGCTCTGAAAAAATGATATGTTTAAAAAGATGTATTTAAAAACTTGAAAAAAAGTTTTAAATAGGCTCCTAAAATTTTGTTAAAAAAGTTCAGTAAATTAATAATGCACTAGCCCACAAGCTTTTGGAACGTGGTCAATAAAAATAGTTTGTCAGGAAACAAACTGTCAGGTTTAAATATGCAATTTGGAGAATTCAACGAAAGTGCAGACTATTTCAATGGGGATAGTGAAAACAACCAATTGTTTTATATTTGAATTTTTATGTTTTTAAATAAAAAACATGTTAAAAAAGTATAGCAATTTTTTTTTTGCTTTCCTGTGCATTGATTTAAAACAGTAAAGTTTAGGAAAAACATTTAAAAATTGAATTTAAAAATTGTCCATATTTCTAGCGCAAATAATAAAGTATTTCCTTAATAAACTGACTAACGAAAGTCACAAATAAATTGTATATCAAAAAATTATTTTGTTTTTGTTTTATTCTTATCTGCTTTTTCCTCAAATTGTATGAATTTTGTTAGCAAAAAATAAACGTTCTAAAAAAAAAACAGTAAAATATTTCGATAAACTATTTTTTTGACAAAATTTGTATATATATGCATATATATATATATATATATATATATATATATATATATGTATTATATATATATATATATATATATATATATATATATATATATATATATATATATATATATATATATATATATATATATATATATATATATATATATATATATATATATATATATATATATATATATATATATATATATATATGTATTTATATATATACTATATATATATATATGTGTGTGTATATACATACATGTATATATATATATATATACATACATATATATATGTATATATATATATATATATATATATATATATATATATATACATATATATATGTATGCAAGCCTTGTGATAAAGATGGAGCAATCGTTCCATGCACGTGAAACACGCTGGTAAATGGTCTTCCAGGCGCAACAAATAGTGCTTGCTAATTTTGTTACGAGAGTAAAAAATCACAGTTGTCTGAAGAACTTGCGAGAGAAATTTTGAGAGAAAAGTTGCTTTTATAGAAAATAATTTTGATAAAATTTTTTTGCTGAAGTCAAATCATGTTTAATTAAACAGTAGAGTTTGCATATTGTTAAATAATAAATAATACTAAGTTATATTTGTTATAAAGTATGTGTTGCATAAACTAAATTTAAAAGTCTCAGTGTCAGAAAGCCAATGATTTGTATCTTCTATTTGAAAGTTAAATTCTACATGAAATTTTTTATTATTTTTGTTGAACTTTATCATATTATCCCATAATTGTCCCCTGCTTAAGTCAAACCATTTGCTCACTCTCACAACTCACACATTTTTTTGGGGTCTATTTGAAAAAACTTCACCCAACTAGGACTTTTACTTTGAATTGGAAAAGTCCATGTAATAAGATATCAAGGCTTGCAACACTTCAATTAAAATTCCAAACTTTGAATGCTTAAAAATTAAATATCTAGCGTAATCTTTTATTTATAATAATTCATAAAACTAAAACTTCATTAATAGCTTTGATTTCATACAAGTTTGATCACATTCTATTTATTAATGACTATTATATTTAAAATTCAAAAACATCTAATCAAATTCGAAATGTTCAAGCATCAAATACTTTTGTGTCAGATATAATTTAATAAACTAAATATTTTTACTGATATCTTCAAATTGATCTAGCTTATAATAAAGTCTATTTATTAAAAAAGTTGAAAATAAACACAACTAAAAATTCTCAGAATTTTTAGTTGTGTTTATCATTTTCCCTCAGAATTAGGAAAAATGAGGTTGGCAATAATTTGCTGATCTTAATCTTTTAGAAGTTGGCATCGGTCGACAAAAAAAATTTGATACAAAGGTCTTACCATAAAGGATAGAAACCAGGTCGGCAACTTTTTGCTGACCTCAAACACTTTTAGGTCAGCAGTTAGGTCAACTTTTTGTATAATTTGACTCTTGAATCTAATGGCCATATTCTTCCTTCCATTACATTTAAACAGGTTAACCCTTGTCATATTAGTCATTCAAATTACTTCGACTTCTGTTGCTAAAGTCATATCTCAATTAAACTCTTCTACGGCTTGTGTTCTACACAACATCTCTGTCATAGTTGTCAGAAATCTTTTCAATTTTCTCTATACTATTTAAAAAGTGCTTGATTGAATATTGTTTTCCTGCCTGCTGGAAAATGATATCTTAAATACCAAATTAAAATATCTACAGAGGTATTTAAATATTACTAAACAAAAATGTTTTTAGCATAGCGTAAATAGCAGAACGTAAAATCACCCTTGGCATATGTAAAGTTCTATCTAAATCCTTTCTTCTGAAAAACTGATAAATGTTGATTAGACTCACACCCTCGTAGATCAACCTTACCCCACCCTGCCCTACAAGTAGTAGGATAAGTTAGAAACAATATTATTTAAAGATTATAAAGAAGATTCTTTTTTAAAAAAGACGAAAGTGGCAAAAAATTTAGATTCTAATTGAAACAGAATTTAATTGTTAGAATTATAATTAAAGTTTATTAAGTGCAAAATATTATTTAACTTTTTTTTTCAGTAATTAATAGTATACATATTGTTTTTTATTTTTATTAATATTTATTTTGATTTAGTGGCGGTTTTCGATATAACTCTGGTGTATGCGAGAAATCTACTTTTGAATTGGCTGGTAGAGGTGTAAATGGGACAGGAAGACGCTATTTATTTGAAGGTTTAAATCATAATCGGGCTACCATCTTATGGGATAACATGGATTTTTGGGAATATTCATTCCTAGATTCAGTAGCATCAGAACGTGAGGCAGCTGGTATGGATGTTAATCATCTAGAGTTGATAAATAGGTGAATTTTTCGAACTACTTTTTTTTAATGGTTGTAATGGTTGCCTTAATTAATTACAATTTTAATTTTAAAATTTCTTTTTATAGATTATTGAACAACAATCTTTTTTTTTAAACAAATTTTAAACTTTTTTTTTAACATTTTTTTGCAAAAACTTTATGAGTTTTTATTGTTCATTCATTTAATAATATTTAGAGTTAGACTTATTTAAATAAAGGTTGAAAGTAAAGTGCTCTTGCTTGTTGATATATTTTGCCTGTAGAATCTTTAAATATGATTTCTTGTTTTTCTTATTTTCCTTATTATTGTTCTTTTTTATTTGATTATTCTTTTTATTTTTAAAAATATTTACATTATTATAAATAAAGCATCTTTATTTAATAGCTTTGACACCATCAGACTAAAAGTCTAAACTCTTTATTAGATTTTGCAGAAAAGGAAAAGTTTTTCAAACTTCAAAATATAAAAAATTAACAAAATTTTCAAACTTTTTTATTGTTATTTTATTTAAGAAAAAAGTTTTTTTTTATTGTTGCTAGTAATTACTAATTACTATTTTACTTATGGCTGCTGTTATTGATATTGATAATATTATTTTATTTTTGTTGTTTTCATTTGCTAATATGTAGATATAAATCATTAAGTCCACAAGAAAAACACCTTCTAGAAGAAGATGAAGATAATTTGCTTGCAGTTTTGCTGCACAATATGATAGCTTTTATGTTATGTATGGATGTTTCGAAAAAGGAAATTAAACGTAAAATCCGACGCCTTCTTGGAAAGTCTCATATAGGTTTGTCTCAAACTCATTGGATAGACAATCTCCTTGATGATATAGATAAACTGGTACTTTATTTATTCTGATGTCACAGCTTATTTTATTATTACTTTTTTATTCTATATATCCAATAGTATATTTTATATATTTTATATATATATGCTATATATCCAATAGTATATACCGTGAGCCAATAATGTTACTATAGTAACTAATTTAAAAAACTACAGTAATAAATTGTATGAAATGAAAGGTTTTAATAAATGAAGGGCAAATTTTTTCATCTATTTTTGTTTTTAAAATTTGTTTTTACAAGAAATATTTTGAATGATTATAGATTTATTCTGAATAAAAATTACGTATTTACTTTTGGTTCACTTGTAATTTTGTTTTTGTCTATTCCTTTAGGTGAATGAACATTCAGGTCTATTCTTTTAGGTGAATGAACATTCAGTTTATTCAAAACAAAAAAAAAACAAAAAAAAAGTAAAAAACAGAAGTTTACCAATAAAATAGAAATTCTTTATTAGAATCTGCTTCATATAAATTTTGTAAAAAAAACAATTAAAGATCATACTGCATTGTGTTTGTGCAGATCTGTGATGTGCTCACATCATTTTGGAAGAAAAAAACAATAAAATATCATACTTTATTGTGCTTAGGTCACTTTCTAAGAAAAAAAAAACAATAAAAAATCATACTGTATTGTACTTAAATCACTTTGTAAGAAAATCTTTTTTTTTACAAAAAATTTTTGTAAAGTATATATATATATAGTAAAGTATATATATATATAGTAAAGTATATATATATATATATATATATATATATATATATATATATATATATATATATATATATAATATACATATATATATATATATATATACATATATATATATATATATATATATATATATATATATATATATATATATATATATATATATATATATATATATATATATATATATATATATATATAATATAATATATATATATACACATATATATATATACACATATATATATATATATATATATATATACATATATATATATATATATATATATATATATATATATATATATATATATATATATATATATATATATATATATATATATATATATATATATATATACATATTTTTATTAAGAAATAAAATTTAAATTATGATTTTACATTTTAGGAAGGAAATGACATTGACTTAATGATCCCTAAGAGTAGGTTACTGAAAATACAAATATTTGTTGTTCACTTAGGAGATAATCAAAGTGGAACTATGATTTTCCTTGAGGTATTTTTTTATTTTTTTTAAATTTGTTTTAAATAGTTTATAATTGTTGTAAATCAAATTTAATAGTTGTAAATCAAATATAATTGTTGTTAATACATTGTAGTTGGTATTTTGTTAAATAAATGTTATTACTACGTGTTATTGATTTAAACATGTATTAAACACCTGCCTCAAGATTGCCTGAATTTGTTTTAAGTGATCAAAAAAATTTGTCAAGACAGGAATATCAAGTTTAGTCATTGTAGATGAGAAACAAACATACAGGGCAAAGAATAGAACATTGAGGTACCCCAGAAGTTACTGGAAATGAAGAAGAGTGTTATCTTTTGACAATGACTTTAATATTGTGATTCAAAAGAAATGCTTTAATAATCTCAAAAACTTTCTGTTAAGATCAGCACGCCAAGTTTTATTGAATGTTTTTGGTATATCAAGATCAATAGCTCTCGCCTACCTGCTACCACCTAGTTTATCAGTCAATTCAGTTAAGTACTTATTAAATAGTTTAGAGAGACTTGAAGTTGAGTTCTGGAGAACACTTTTGTAAGAGTTTAATTAGAAAATGACTTTTGAGAAGTGATTTGGATGTCAAACATGTTTAACTAGAAAAGAATAGATCATTAGATTTAACAATCGATTCAAGACTATGAATATTTTTTCATTCAATTATGACATCACAGAAGAGTTAAAGCAACTTACTAAATCTTCTTTAAACAAATCTTAAATATTACGCCTTTTTTTGAATCGCTATTTATATTTTGAAATAATAACTTTGGTAAAAGTACGCAAGTCACAATAAAAAAGTTTTGAGAAAATCTATTTTGATCAGAGATATAAGACTTTAAATTAAGGATTTAAAATGGCCGATTAAAGTAGATTTTCTCAAAACATTTATTTTGTGACTTTCGTACTTTTAGCACTAGCTCTTCACTTATTAGTTGTTAATAATTTTAAAACACTTCAATGAACTGTTTAACTTGTTCAATTTTTCAGTAGTAACCTTGGTGACTCAATTTTTATAGTATTTTTTCAGTATTTGTTTACATTTTTGTCCTTTCATATTTTCTACATATGAATTTGTTTTTTTGGTTTCTTATAGTTGAATAGCTGTTTTATGAGAAGTAAATCAAGTGTTAGTTCTGATTGAGCTATTTAATTCCAATGCTTCATTTTTGTTAAACAACTAATCTAATTCAAATAACATGTCTTACTCAAACCCTCGTTTGAATTATGTTGACTTTGCTCTCTTATCCATATTTAAATCAATTATCAATAGGTTATCAACATTATTATTTTAGCCAAGTAACCTGGTGGGAAGTCGGCTAGCAAATAGCTAGCTATAATTGTTACAATAAAGACAGCGATTCGGCCATGAGGATCGCTAGCTTTTTTAAGTTAGCGAAAAGCTATTGATATTTGTAAAGACAAAGACAGCAATTTGGCTACAAGGACAGCTAGCTTAATAAGCTGAAGACTTACAGGCTATTGTAGCTACTGTCATATCGTAATAAAATCGCTATCAAAACAATTTTGGTAGCGATTTTATCAACCAGCTATAGATTTGTAGATATTTTAGCTAGAACACAAAAAATGTTGCAATGTGTCGCTAGCTACAATATGTAGCTAGCGACACATTGCTACAAAATCGCAATGTTTAAAGTTCAATTATTCTCATAATTAAATTAGATTCAACACTAAAAATCGAATTTTTAAAAATGTTAGAGACATTAGTAAAGAATAAAATAAGAAAAAAAAACGTTTAAAAATCGCTATAAATCTAGCTAGTCGCTAGCTCATTTCCCACCGGGAAGCAATCAGCAAGTAAAAACAAAAATAACAAATACATAAATAAGAAAAAAAAAAAAATTAAATATGCAATATGCAAATGAAATAAAAGTTCTTCACTTGATGTAAAACTTTATTTAAACAAAACACACTTTTTTGTAATATATCATTATCGTTTATTTGAAAAAAAAACTTTCAAATAAAAAAATAACTTTTTTTATTTAGGGCTTCTTTTAAAACTTTATGAAAATATTTAATTTTCAAAATTAAATCGCAGAAACAAAAAATAATGTATTTATATGGCAAAATAGAAAAAAAAAAGTTTTAACCAATATGTTAACATTTTGACCTGTCAAGTTCTTTTTTTATATATTTTGACATTTATTATTAAAAATTTTAATACCTATTCTAATTTATTTTTCATTTACTTTTTTAATGTTTATAGTTAATAATTATTTAATTTTATAATTAGGTTCGCGAAGACAGCATAGTATTAAAAAGCACAAATGGAAATATTGTTGAGCACTGGTGGTATGAAAGTGTTGTTAATATGAGTTGCTCACCAAGAACAAAAGTTGTTTGTATATGGATACGTGCTGAGGAAGAAACTGCTTTGCATAAAATTTGCACTAGAAAGGTTTAAGGCTTTTTCAACTATTTCATAACTGTTTTTTTTTTTTAATTTTTTTAACTGGTTTAAAACGTGTAAAAATTGGATAAATGATATGATGTTTATAAACATATTTTTCCTGATGCCTCATGAAATTATTAAGCTATTTTTAACTGGTTTAAAATGCGTAAAAATTGAATAAATAATATTTAAAAACATTTTTTTCCAAATTCCTTATAAAATTTTAAGTCACTTTAAACTGGTTTAAAGTAAGGTGTAAAAGTTAGATAATGGCATGATCATAGTTAGACATTTTTCTCCTAATTTCTCTATAATATTGTATTATAACAACATTTTTATCAAAGTATTTAGACGTTACTCTTAAAAATCTTCAATGTTTTTCTTCAATAAAAAAAATTGGTGGGTTAGAAGCATAGAAAAATAGCTCCACGGGAAGTTGAACAAAGCAAAATTTCATTTCTATCAATGCATTTTTTTTAATAACTGTTTATATTTATATTTTTATTCATATATTTTGTCCATTATTTTATAGTTAATCTTAAATTTAATGCAATTGCAATAGTATTTTAGTATTTTATTTGTGGAAACTATTCAATTAAAAATTAGAAAAGTTATATTTCCACTTAAACTTTATTCACTTATTTGTGTACTATTTTCAAAACTTTTGCTTTAATGTCTCTTTTTTAAGAGCCATTTAACAAAAAATTGAAATTAATATAGATTAAGGTAAAAAAGTACAACTAACAAGAAATGTTAATCAATGTTACTTTGGCATTCAAGTTAAGTTATTTAGTAAAAACACTCTAATAATAATTGATTCACTTTATTCCTACTGAATTTATGTTACTTTATTAGCTATGATTTATCGAGTATACTAAATTATCAGCATAATTATGTTGATCTCTCTCTCTCTCTCTCTCTCTCTCTCTCTCTCTCTCTCTCTATATATATATATATATATATATATATATATATATATATATATATATATATATATATATATATATATATATATATATATATATATATATATATATATATATATATATAATAATAATAATAATAATAATAATAATAATAATAATAATAATAATAGCAATAATAATAATAATATTATATTATATTATATTAGAAATACTTATAAAACTGTTACATTGATTTAAATAAAAAAAAGTTTCAAGATTTTAATACTTTTATGATTTTTTATTGTGCAGTGTAAAAAGTTGTACAACTCAATTAAAGAAAGTATGCAAAAAGCAGCAGATCGATTAAATATTCGAGGAGTTGGTAAGGAAAGTAGACTATTTGATGAGTTGTTTAAAAAAGTAGAATAAGGAGATAGGAGTGAAATTTTAAAATAGAAAAGAGTGTTTAGAATATTATTAGAACAAGTATTAGAGAGTGTCAAGAAAGTTATTAGTGTCATTGTTTTTAAGATATGTTTTGATATTACTTTTAGGTGTTAATCTTGGTGGGAACTTTACAGTAGTGGTAGCTAGATTTTATTTTTATTTTTATATATCATATTAACATATACTAAGTACTAACTTTATATCTACTGCATAAATTACATAAATAATAATTAGTTAAGTAATTACAGCAGTAATAACTTTAAAGTCTAACGTTTTGTGTTCTTAAAAATATACATTAAATAGTTGTAATGAACACTTTTTTTATGTTATATTGCATTAACCAGCTCTCGGAATTAGGTTCGGCATTCGGCAATGCCGACCTAGAAGTGTTTAATGTCGGCAAAAAATTGCCGACCTCATTTCTATGTTTGTAGTAAAACCTTTGTAACAAATTTTTTATACCGACCTGATGCTGACCTCTAACAGAGTAATGTCGAAAAATTATTGCCGATGTCAATTTTTCTAATTCCGAGGGCTGGCATTTACTTATACTAAATCAATATAAAAAATATATCTATAAATATAAATGGGCAAGAAACCTCATGTTTTATAGCTATGATTATTTTTCACATTTTATTTTTATAGTTTGTTAACTATGAATGTAACAAATGCCATAAAAATTAATATATTAATGCTTGATGGCATTAAAGTATTTGTGATGCATCTTTATAATTTAATGTAGGACAATGCCACTGGACAGCAGGGAAAATTGAAAGTTTCTTTGGAAGGAGTGGACATCATTTTTGTGGACAAAAAGGTGAAACAACTAAGAGGTTGTGCAGCACGATGTTACTCTATATTACATAGTGTAACATTGTGTTACTTTGTTTAACAAGAGTTGCATTAAGGAAACATTGGTTTTATAGTAAATAGTTGTGCATGTTAAAGCTGTGTTATATGTATCTGTGTAACACATAATTGCATAATATATAGCTGTGTAACATGTAGTCGATTCACAGCTAGAAAACTTATAGCTGCATAACAAATAACTGAGTGACTTAATGCTTTATAAATTAAATTGTGCAAGAAGTTTAATCTAAACGTTAGAAAACAATGTTAAAAAGTTTTCAAAATGATTAGTTAAGTCTAGTTATGAAGTTTGTAATGTTCAGGTGTTGTTTTTTTTTCTGACATGGTTAACAACAAATACGTTTAAGGCATTTATTGATTTTTTAGGTTTCCATTGAAATCTCAAATTTAAAGAATTGTTGTGCAAAAGATAAGCTTCTAAAAGTGGAAGAATTTCGTAGGAAATTTTTTTTTTTTTTTTTTTTTTTTTTTTTGCTTTAGTCAATTCTCTTTATTTTTATTCTTTCTCTTGTAACTTTTTTTGTGTTTTAGTTCCACTTGACCAGACCATTCATGAACATAAGTTTTTTACTGCGCAGGTATTACCGTTATTAGACTTTTTTACCTTTTTTTTTTTTTTTTGAATTTTTGATCGAATTGAATTAAATTTTAACAATATTTTCATCACTTATTTTAGGCCAATGAAATCTGTTACGCAATTCTCTGTTTGTTTTCGTATGTTGCTGCTTCTAAACATGCATTAACTTCGGCCACCGGAAGTTTGGCGTCAGACAATTAACCAATATCTTCGAGAAAACCTTTTTGATTTGATGTATCTGTTTAGCGCACTTGTTGCCGTTAATTTTATTTATTCCCTACAGAAATGCCTTTAAAAGCTGATTGGAAATCCCATGTGACGCTTTTTACAATTATTCATTAGTTTTGTGTGCTCTTTAGGTCAGTCATGACTGCTTATTGTATTGTTGGGCTACGTCACTAATAAGTTGTGCAAAAGTTGGTTGTGTTTTTGAAAAGAAAGTTTTAAAGAATAACGCTTTAGGAGCTTCCAAACCGAAACTTTTTTAACATTAAAAACGTCTATTAGTATTACTATTTCTTTTAAATTGGTGGGCGACGTCACAAGTAAGTTGGCGCCTAGTTTTGCCTCATTAATTTTCTAAAATTGTAAAATATGTTTTATACTTTATTTTTTAAAGCTTTTATTGTTCTTAAATATATTTTTTGCTTTTTTTTTTTTAAAGTATATATTTTTTTCATTTTTAGAAGTTTAATTTTATTTTCATCTTCGTTACTTTTTTTTTTTTTTTTTTTTTACAGATGTAACCGGTTGGTTTTTTTACAGATGTAACCGGTGGTATTCTAATAAATTGTTATATAATATGATTTTATATAAAAAAATTTAAAATAATGTATATATTTACAAACGAAACGTTTTTATTTATCCTATGGAGAATATATTTAGTAAAAAAAAATTGAAGAGATGACCAAAAAAAATCATAATCATCAAAATAGTTTGTTCTAAAATATTATTTTAATTATGCAATTATATACGGAGGGCTGAGAATCAATGGTGTAAGTCAACAATAGTTAATTTTCAGTATCCATGATTTTGTGTTTTTGCACTATCGAAAAATCAGTAAATTATGAAGGTACTTTTGGTTTTCAACAGTTAACACAATAAAATTAAGTTGTAAACTATAATAATTGCTTATTTTTACCATTTCAACTTTTTATAATTTTTTTTTGTACCGTACTACCGAATTACAACGCTACTATGCATGTAACCACTGGTTACAAACACCAAAGAAGTCTATGTATTGCAATAAAAAGAAGGTATTTTACAAAAGCCTAAAGGTTGCAAAATCACCCAAAAACTTATAATAAAAAGTTGGCCAACGCACAGTGTTCAAAACGGTCAAAGAACAGCCAAATTTATTTATCTATTTAAAACAAAAAAACATATACATGTTTTCAGGGTTTTTCTGGAGTTCATTTTTGAGGTTAAAAGTTAAACCAAAAACGTTCTACTAGCTTTGTAATGCATATTTGGGCTGGGCATGTCAGTTTTTAAATTTTAATTTCAAAAACAGATTTATTTTTGTTGAAGAATTTAATGAGAATTTCAAATCTGCACACATACACATACAAACTAATGATGTCTTGTGGGTTACACCGTTAATATAACGTAGAAATATCTAAAGTATGACTAATTAAAGGAAAAAAATTGTTTTTTGTAAACGTTTTTTTGATGGATATGTTGAGTTCCAAGAAAATTTTATATCTAGGTAAAAGACATAAATAAATGACCGCAAAACGAAAATTTTTATGAAAGTTGTTTACAAACGAATTGAGCAATTTTTCTTATTTTAGACTCAGACCGAATGTGTTTATTTTGTATGGGAATCAGACCGTATGTGTTTAACTGTTTTATTTTTTTGAAATAAAACGAGTTCAAATTTACGAAGAACTTAACGTGGATTCTAAATTATTAAAAAAAAATGTCTTCTTTGATAATATTCTCTGCTTATTATAAACTAATACCAATTAGTTTGTAACAAGTACAACAAAAAGCCTTTACGAGGTAAAGATCGTCTGTGTTTTATCATACCTCAAAATTTAAAAAAAATTTTTGACGTTGACGAAATAAAATTTGAGGTTGACAAAATAAAATTTGAGGTTGATTTTCAAGTGTGCTTGTATTAGGTTAAGCAAAAAAAGTCAAACGTTTTTTAAATGGCGCTACTTGACTTTCTCTACCCTGTTTTTATAATTGATTATAATAAAATTATGCTTAATTAAAATCATATAAAAACATAGGTCTCAACATTTATGGAATGTACTACAATTTGATGTTAAAGTTTCAAAAGACACGGTTTTCAAAGTAAGGAGGTACAGTTGTCTTTATTTCTAAAAAAAAAGGTCTTTAAGAAAAAAGTGAGGCTGGGACCTTTTCCAAAGCCCCCAGCCCACGTGTCTTCGGCCCTGATTCAATAAGGCTCTGTTCAAAAACTTTCTTTAACACTGTTTTTATCTAAAAATCATTTAGAAAATCTTTTTGTAATTACATAAGCAGGTTTTTATTGTCAAAATTAAAACACTGAAACTCAATTCAATGTTTTTATGAATAAATATATATTTTTTTTAATAGTTTATAGGACATAAGTTTTTTAATAAGTTATTAGACATTTGTTTTTTAGATTTATAAAGGTGCGGTTTCTAGATAGCGTCATGTTTTTATAAATTTGCAATATTACAAATTCAATTATTTTCATAAATATGTTAAAACCAATACTAAAAATTGACTTTTTTAGGACGTAAAAGACAAAATGAAAAAATGCGAGAAAAAAAAAGTTGCTATAAAGCTAGCTGTGGCCAACTTTTGGTAAACAAAAGTATATGTTTAGGGAAGGTGTTAGGACGTTGGATTAAACGAAGACTCATAGTTTTTGCTTAAAACAGATTTGCTTTTTGTGTGTCAGTAAAAACCAGTCTGTTAACTTAGAGTACGAAAAAGATGGCTAAGATGTCAGTTGCTGATACTTAAGTATCATTTACATGATTCTGAATCAGCATATTTTTTTTTATCATAATCAAGCATAAAAACAGGGTGGTAGGGGATGTGTATAAGAAAGTTGAGTAGTGCTAAAAAGAGGTACATTAAGATCCAGTTATACGAATGAATAATCACAGACAAATACTTATGATTTGAATTAAAATCATGAGTCTTTTTTTTTTTTTTTTTTTTGATAAAGGTGTATTTAATTTAAGAATGTTATTTTTTAGTCAATTGGAAAATCTTAATTTAATTGATAAATAGCTTCTATTTATAAATTAAATTAAGATTTTGCAATTGACTAAAAAAGATAACAAATTCGTTTTTGCTCAAGTTTGTGGAAATTTTTTCATCGCAGCAGAAAGTTAAAAAATTAAAGCAATTATAAAACTCCACAAAATAATACTGTCAGTATTATTTAACTTTACATTTTTAATACTGTCAGTATTAAAAGTGTAGAGATTTGAATTTGTTTGTTATTTATCAAAGAAGCTATTTATCAATTAAATTAAGATTTTGCAATTGACTAAAAAATAACATTCTAAAATTAAATACATAAAAGTTCATTTTTATTGTAAATTCAATTAAAAATGAAAGATATTTTAACAAACTAAAATTGTAACAAAAAATGATTTTTGATGAGATAGTTTTAGGATTTGGTGATTGCGTGAAATATTTATGAATCCAAATAGATTACATACTTAATGTTACTGCACACATTAAATATATATAAAAAAAATTTACGGTTGTAATACCGTCCGTATTACTACCGAACCGTATTACTGTGGTTTTTGTTTACATCCCGAGTGAAAAGAGCTAGCATCATTTAATCTGTGGTACTACCATTTAACTTCTACTAAGTATTTAGCCATGATATATAGTATGTTGTGATAATGACTAAATGTAAATTGTATTATTATTTATTACAAAACTTTATTGTATTTTGCATTTTGTTTTTGGTTTATATGTATTTAATTTTAATAAAAACTTAACTAATAATGTTAATATGAGTAAACGCAATGCTACACAAAGTTTATTATCAAAATGGTTGGACAAACGCCCGAAAAATTAAATTACTAATGATATTTCTCTGAAATCGAGTAAATCAAATGTCGATATCGAAAAACGATTAAATTCTCCAGATCTACCACAGTGGTCACACCTCAATGTCTGCAAACGATTTAAGATTAGAATAGTCAACCACCTATTGTAAGTACATCAATGAATGTGTGTAATGAATTTACTACCGACGTTGGTTACTTTGTACTAAAAAAAGAAACTGTATCAAATTAAAATAAAATTACTGATACTATGAAACATAAATTGGTCTAAATCATATTTTTGTAGATTGAAAACATGATTAAGAAAAATGATAAGTCAAAATCGATTAATGGGTTTGGCTTTGCTGCATTTTCACAGGCATATTGTTATACCTATTGATGATATAATCGACACATTTTAAATAAATATTTAATTCAATTCAATTTGATACTTTTATTTTTATTTTATTTACGCGAAACGCGAATGAGTAACAGGAACAACACTAATCAACATTTTTTTTTTATATTGAAATAATATTGCAATTATATTTGCCAATACTGCCAATGTCTTGCAAAGGATTGGGAATATATTTGGCAATAATATCGCAATATTGACAATAAAATTGTAATTATATTGGCCATAACTTGCAATGGATTGGCAATATATAAGGCAAAAATATCACAATATTGACAATAAAATTGCAATTATATTGGGCAATAATCTCGTAATATTGACAGTAAAAATTACACGGGTGACAATATGAAAAGGGTGACGTCTTTTCAAATTTAAAAAAATATTTTTTTTCTTTTAGAAACACTTAACCCTAGGTTTAGGATGAAAATAGTATATTTATATCAAGACAAAACATTTAAAGCTTAGTCATGACCAAGAAATATAGACAAAGTAGTAACAATACTAAACAATAATATAGTGAAAGTAAAATCAAAAACGCAAGAACATCAAAGTATAATTTAAGTACTAAAGTTTAAATAATCTTAAGCTTACACACAGTGGTCCAGAAATGCCACTTTTGAGGCAAAAATCATATCTTCACCAATTTTGAAGATAATAAGCTAAAATTTTTAGTAAATGTTCATTATAATCTGGCCAACAATAACTGTTATTGTAATGTTGCTTTATATACCTCTGAAGGACATGCCAATAACACAAAACCAAAGACAAATTGAAAAACGAATAATAAACATGTCACACGTATTTCACATTAATTTTCAACTTTCTATTGACTATAAACAGTCACCAGAATGTTTGATACATTGTTTGATTGAATAAGTATAATACCTGTGCAGAGCACCAAGAACACATAGCATAATAAAACTTCCATTTAACTTATTTTAACAGAATTATGAATACCTTTTAACTAAATATTTTCTAGAGGACAAACTTCACATTTATAACGTTTTGGTGGATTACAAAAACATGCAGAGTATCACACCAAAGACAACACCAAGGACAGGTGCCAAGAACAAAAAGTAAGCACAACAACAATATATAAAGAATTAAAATAATTTCCAAGATTTATGGTACATTTATGAAAATTAGTGTATAGAATAAATGCTCTAAAATAACACACCAAGGACACATGACGTTACATGCAACATGCCTTTTACAATTGTACTTATATCTAGATGTTAAAATTTATTTCCAAAATACTAACAAAATGTAGTATTATAACAGTTTGACTTCCTGGTCAATTAATAAACAAAATCATCAAGAACACATTTTTTGTAAATACCTAGACATGAATAATCTGTGCATATAGTAGCACAGCAAGAACATACAATAACTTAAAAAGAACGCGTAATATTGGTTTTGCACCAAAATTATAAATAAAAATAACAATTCTTCAATATTTCTATATTAAATTTTTTTAAAATAAACTGAGCAATTTAAAAATATATAATTATTTGAGTTTTTAAAAAACATCAATGAAACATGTTTAAACATGTGTACATACTACTAGAAAAAAGGTGCTATTTTAAAAATACAGTTTTATAGATTTAAATAATTCAATTAGTTTGATATAAAGAATATAATATTATTTAGAAAGTTACAAAAGAAGGTCTAAACATTCTGCTGGAAGTTCAAGTTCCTTTTTTGATTCAGAACTTCGCCTCATAGAAGTGATAAAGGGGTCTTATAAGCAGAGCAATCTTCTTATTACATCTTGATTTGTAAGTTTTCTAAAAAATTTTCTTGTAAAATGTTTTCAAAAATTTTTAGCATCTTTATTTCTACTTTTCTGGGCTTCTTCAGATAAGAGGCCAATTGGAACTGGCTTATCTCTTACAACCTGGTGTGAATGTACAATCATCTTGTAAACTCCAACAGGCATAGGATACCATTTAAAATGTGCTAAATATGTCCTAAATGTTTCTTTGCAATATAATTCGAGTTCATCTGGATCAATTGAGTGTTTACAGGATAACTCTCAAACGATAATAAAAAATCTTTTAACAAAACCCTTATCAATTCCAAGTATTTCAGCAAAAGTTTCATGGCTTCTAAATGCCCTTCTTGCTGTGTTTCCATCATTGGGTGTACCAGAACCACCATTTCTTGGTACGTCAACAACAAGTCCAAATGTATCTTTGATTTTTTCCTGAATTTCTTTTTTTCTACTTGCAACTATATTTTTCTTTTTAGAAGTGTTTGCATGAAATCCACAATCATTATCTCATGGTCTTCTTCTCTGTCAAATATGTAACAGACATTCAAAGCAACATCCAGAGATGGAGAGTGTGGATTCCCAGGCCAAAAGACATCTGATTAGATTGTTTATTATAAACAATTACAAAGTCATTCATTTTTTTAGGATTTAATCTACATATATTGCAAACTTGATAATAATCAGTTGATGGAGAAAAAAAAGTGGAAACTTTTCTGTCAATCTTAATACATTCCAACTTGTGCTTGACTTGAAATAAGTCTATGGTTGTTGTTCTAAGTTCAGTTGACATATAAAAATCATATTCTGCTTTAACAATTTGCTGATTTTCTTTAATGTATTGCATTCGAACAGGGCGACAATATTGGTTTGAGGATGTTTTGGGGTTAGTCCAAAGAGTAACATTAGTTTCCTAAACTTTAAGTTGCACAGGTACTGTACATGAAAGAACAAAGATTCTTCAACTGAGACTGAAAATCTGTCCTCTTTATCTTCAGTTCTTTGTTTATAAACAGACTGTCCAGTTGAACCATCGAATTCGACTTTGCTTATAAAAAGAAGAGTATTGCAAGGCTCAGGTAGTTTTGATTTATCAATAACTTTCCAAATCCTGTTTGTAGTGTGATCTATTATTCCTTGAAGATTTGCAGAAGCACTGTAGTTTGTGGTAACAATTCCAGAATCTGGAATACAATCACTTTTAGATTTCATAATAAAGTTGTAGGCAGGGTATAACATGCAACCCTTATCTAAGGTCTCTTGACGGATAGTTTGATAGTCAGCCCTACTTATTCTACAGTCTAACATTAAAGCTAAAGCTTCTTCACCTGAGTAGACTTTAGAGCATGATATATTGCAGGATCCATCAACTTTACTTTCCATATTATGTTTTAAAATTTTTGCGTCTTTATTTCGTCCTTCTTTATTTAGATTAAGAATAAGGGCATGAAATAGCCTTTTAGTAGTAACTCTTAACTTTTCAGTAATCTCTGAAGATCTTATTTTCTTAAACCTTGTTGAGAGATCTTCAAATGGTTTTGATGGTGCACCTCTTTCTAAATGGTTTATTCTAACTTGCTGTTGAAGTTCATTTACAGTAAATTCCATATTTAACCATTTCTCGTAACAACTAATAAATCTTCCTTTTTGTCTCCCTGTCTTATTTCATTTCTTTTCAAAGTTTTTCATAAATTTTCCGGTTAACTTCATCTGGTTGTAGTTCGGATAGCATCAATATGCAAATTTCAGTTTTCGCTTTCTTGCTAATTAAATTTTCGCTTTCTTGCTAATTAAACTTTCATATTTATTATCATATTTTCCTTTAATTAAGTAATCGAAAATGTCTTTGTTCTTCGTATTTAAACTTGATTTCACCACTATAGTGGTGAAAGATGGCCGAGTCTATTTGCAATTATAGCTACGCCAGCCAATATCCAAGTCCACCTTTAAAATTTTTTAGCGATGGTGGTAGTCTAATGTGGCAGTTAACAAAGAATTCCATTTTTTTTTCTTCATTCTTCGTCTTTTATCATTTTTCAAAAAAAATCTCGGCTTTTTATTCAAATTATTCGGCTTGTTCTAAGACTTTACTTTGATCCTCAATAAACTGGTCCGATTATGACGTTACAAAATTGATTTAATGAATTCTATTAATTATTTTGTACTAATTGTATGAGCTCACTACGCTGTTTAAGGTCACTACGCACACGGCGAGTTTGAAGGGTAATCGTGTTAAGGGTGAAAGTGAACGGTAGTTTGAACTAAGACTTGTTAAACGTTTGTCGTATATTAGGTGATTAGTGTCTTAACCCAATTTTGCGGTTCGATACTGAATTCTTTTAATTGTATTTATACATCCTCTGCCATGATAAGCCTGGACAAGTATAGTCACTAATATGTTAAGGCGTGATATATATAGTATATATTACGCCTTAAACTCCAAATAGAGAGTTCAAAATAGATTATATTTTCTGTTGTACATTTTAACATTTTATATTTATTTAATATTAAATTTTTCTACTACTTCAATTAATTATATGGCATTTGTTTACTCTGATTTTTACAAAAATAGCTTTAATAAGTGTCGTAATTCGATTATTGAAAATATATCTAACAAAATTTTAGACAGAGTTGCATATATATATATATATATATATATATATATATATATATATATATATATATATATATATATATATATATATATATATATATATATATATATATATATATATATATATATATATATATATATATATATATATATATATATATATATATATATATATATATATATATATATATATATATAATAGAGAGTTCAAAATAAATAATATTAAAGATTATTTTTTTTGTTGTACATTTTGATTTTATCCCAGATCTAACAAACAGGGTGTAGACAGGCGTAATAAAAGGGTGGATGGGAAAAGTTTTCATTTTTTATTGGTTATTGATATATACTTTTAAAATTTTTTTAAAGTTTTGAGATGTAACGTTTTTATTGTTAACAAGTATATGAATAAACGGGGGTCTTAATACGCTTAAGATAGGTGGCAAAATTTTCAAAAATTAATAAACACCCCCTTCTTAAATAAAATACCTTAGTTAGCTGCATGAAATACAATGCCAATGTAAAGAGTTGTCAGAATTCTCAAATATATTCTTTGGAATGGAAAAGCATGAAACGTGAAACCACTCTTTACAATTGACGCATTTAACCATTTCTTCTTCTTTATAATCAGGAAGACGACATATGCAATATAATGGTAAATTAATTGGTTTAGGTTGTTTTGTCTTTTTTCGTTCATTAGTATCTATAGGGAATGGCGTTAAGTAACTGAAGCATTTTAACAAATGATCCAGCATAAGTTCTTGCTTATAACATTTTATGCTTGGATCATAATTGTAACATAAATCTGTTGCCGCTGCAGTTGCAAAAAAACCACAATCAAGACCAGCAGATTGTTTTTGGAAATCTTTGAACTGTAATTTTAAAAAAGGTTCTTTAACCATCATGATTGATCCTACTTGCATCTTTCCACTAACACTTAAGTCATAATATAAGGATTTAAAAATATCAACTTAGTTAAGATGGGTACTTAAAAAATTTGAAATGGTAAGCCAATGCATTGCACCATTATGTAAAATTTGAACAAACTTTCCAGATTGCACTCTAAAATGAAGTTTTGATCCAAGAATAGGGTCTTGTAATCCTTTTACATCTGGAAACTGCATGGATTTGTGCTTTATTTATGTGCAAATCAGATAACATCTCGAATGAGTCCTAATGGAGAATAGTTGAAGTTCTATGACAGAGAGTTGCTTTTTTAATAACTGTTCCTTATGAGCAGTTTTGCCTAAAATTCGCTGACACAATTGATGGTAAGGATCGTTATACAAATCCCGCTTCCTTTTGAGCCTTGCTTTTTTAATCTTGACATTTTAGGATATTTTTATAATTTAGCAAATGTATGCTTACTTTAGGTAAGCATACATTTGCTAAAATATTTTATTGGACAATTAATTGAGCAATATGTAGCAATTTAAATTGAACGCGCAATAATATTGCAATATGTTGTAATAAACCGCAATATATGTTGATTAGTGAAAGCTATAGGTAATCGGCTGTAAATTATTTTTAGTTAAATCGACTGTAAATTATTTTTTGAAGAAAAATTAGTTTCGTTCCCCCCTCCCCCATGGTCTCAACTCAAATACGCCCTTGGGTATAGGGCCCGTTGAGCATTTAAAAATCTTGATCACTACGCCTCAAATGACAAAAAGTCTAATGGATGAAACTTCTTAATAACGCTATTCATTTTGCTGAGCAGCATCTAAACATTGACCCTAACCATAAAACATTGATCTATCATGAAAGAAAATCATTATTATTTAATGATAATCAAGTTTGGACTAAAAAATTAAGCTGCTTATTCGATGTTTGAATGGGAGCATTTACCGGTGCTAAAGTTTTTGAACTTGTGGGAATTTATCTTTTGTTTCAAATTGCACAATTTTATAATATATATGATTTCGGATTATACCGCGATGATTGTTTAGCAACTTTTAAAAAAATGAGTGGTCCCCAAATAAAAAAAACATTTTGTTGAAATATTTTAAAAAAACGAACTCATTATATCAATACAACATGAAAGTTAAAAATTACGATAAAAATAAGTTATAGCTGTATGCCGAATATGAAATCTTTTATAAATGCACACAATCAACAAATTATGAACAACAAAAAAATTCCACCTAAAACCAACTGCAATTGTCTTAATAAAAATACCTGCCCTTTATCGAACCAATTCTTAACAAAAAATATTGTATACCAAACCAATATAAGTTCCAATAATCCTACTAACACTCCTGTCAACAAATCCTACATCGGTATAAGTGAAACACCATTCAAAATTAGATATGTCGACCATATAAAATCATTTAACATTACTAAAATAAAACCGAACCATCAAAATAATTTTGGAAATTAAAAGATGTCAACTTAAACCCAGTTGTTAAATGGAAAATAATTAGGCTGTGCAATGCTTACAACCCAACCACGAAGTCCTGCAAACTATGCACAAACGAAAAATATGAAATTCTATTTTCTAAAATTAAAAATCTGCTAAACAAAAAAAGTGAAATGGTATCCAAGTACATGGATCAAAACGAATTTTTTCTAGCCCTATTCGGACACAGGTGATTAAGCAATTTTCTAATTAATCAAAAAATTGTTTGTCTTGACGTCAGAACTCATTCCAATGCTTTTTATAATCTTTTCTTTTCTTTCACTTGATATGAACTTTTCCTTAAGTAGCTTTGTTGTCCATCAACCACTCGGAACTTTTCTTTTTAGTAAAAGTTAGTCACTAAATTGCTTGCGGGTTTATTTATTTAAAAAAAATTTTTTATACTAATAAATTTTTTTTTTAGATCGGCAAGATTGCTTGTAGGTTTGTATTTTAGTTTTTTAATTTTTTTAATAATTTTTTTTAGTTTTGTATTTCATATGAAAAATTTGTTAAGACTAAAAAGTAGAAAATAAAAAATATAGCAAAAAAATTTGCTAAAAACTATAATCTTTTTTGAACTAAAAAGTAAAAAATAAACTTTTTGATTAAAATTTAATAGTTCAGTAAACTAAAGATTGACAGGTCTGCACAAGATTTATTTAGAAACATACCTGTTAATCTTTAGTTTACTGAACTATTAAATTTTAATCAAAAAGTTTATTTTTTACTTTTTAGTTCAAAAAAGATTATAGTTTTTAGCAAATTTTTTTGCTATATTTTTTATTATGGTTTTTTCTGTTATTGTCTGTATTTTGTATTTTTTAACGGTTTTTTTTAATTAAAGAATAAAATATGGCTGATAATTATTGCCTAAGGGCATGAAACTTTAAGTTCCATCACAAAGTTGTATTTTTTCAAATAATCAAACTCTTCATATATTATAACTGTTTCATTTTGTAAATAATTTACTTAATAATGATCACTCTCAAACGAACAAGAGACTTTGTATCATAACTTGGTACAATAAAACAACATCAATATATATATATATATATATATATATATATATATATATATATATATATATATATATATATATATATATATATATATATATATATATATATATATATATATATATATATATATATATATATATATGCTCTCAACTTTTTATTTGGTTCCATTTAATGAAAAAATGATATTGGAAATTTTTGGATACAATCTGTTGATGATTAGAGCTAGCTCAGGCCAGTTTTTTAAGTTTGCAAGGTTGTCCGAACCCACATTTTTCATATTTTATTACTTATCTCCTTTTACTAATTAAGTTGAGAATGTTATCAACATTTTATTATTTGTTAATCTTTCGAGTCATTATGCATAATGCACATTAATATTTTTTTCAGAAAATTATTAAGTTGAAAATAAAATTAGTTGACTGGCGTTTAGAACACCTAGTGCATCTATATTTAATTATTCAGTTAAGTTATTGCATCAGTGTTGCACTTTTGCTAAAATGATTGCATTTTCCTGAAATTACAAATGAAATCATTTTCTTGAATGAAAGCAAATTTTTAAAATACATTATTAGATAGATATTTTCAAAGTTGATTTCAAATAAATGGAGTCTAGAAGTCAAAATGAAAAAAAGACAACTTTTTTTTTTTTAATTTTCTTTAAATGTCAGATTGTCAAATCTGACATTGTTGTATACAAATAACAAAAAGAATATCAAATCAGGTTTTATATATTGGCAAAGAGCTAGAATTCCAACAAAACAACGTTATAATGTTATAACACATGTAAAAAAACTTGTTGAGAAATACGGAAAGCTAAAAAAAAAGGCCGCATAACAGAAACTCAGCAAAGAAATGAAGAAACTTTTTCTCGAGAAATTGAATAAGTATTTGATTTTGCTCATAAAGATGCTTCAAAGTTAAACACAATAGAAGTAGCCAAGACGTTTCTTTTACTACAAAGAGAAAGAAGAATTGGCTAGATAAGTTCAGTTGATAGTGTATAATATTTGAAATATAATGTATTATTTTATTCTTTAGCCATGTATTGTTTGAAATATAAGAGTTTAATAGCTTCTAGAAGTTTTTATTTGAACAGTTATTTATAATATGTTTAAATACAAAAATGTGGTTGCCTTAAGTTGGCTTTTGCAACGTGAAGTTATTTATTTTCAGTTATTTAGCTTTATTTTGAGTTATTTTAAATTAATTGTTTAATCTCGTCATACAGTAACAATAAGCACTGTTCCTCTCTTGAGCTGCATACAGTAAGTTTGATTTTAAAATATTAACAAAATCTGTAAAATTGAAATAAATGAAGAAAAAAAAAGTTTCAGTTGGTTTTGAAATAGTATTATTTAGCCCAACAATTGCAGCATACACTTTAATGTAAAAGATAATTTAAAAATATCATTTTACAGAACAGGAATCAATTAAAATTAATTCAAAGATTTTGTTGCCTTATGACAACAATGAACAATAAAATATTAAAAGCAATTAAGGTTATTAATATTATTTGGATTAACGAATAAAAACTTATTCAGACTTGATATTAAATTTAAGTTTTAAATTGCTCTAGATAAGTTTTGCATAAAAGCTAAAACATGAACAGTTTTCGACGGACGCCATGGGTAAGGAGATATAAAGATCTTATCCGAACGCATCTTAAGGGATTATGGGGCTAATACCCCTATAATTTTGGTGCACATTTATTAACCGTTATGAGAATAGAATCACGATAGGTGACATACCCTCGGTAGGAAAGGGGGGTTTAACTGTCAATAAACAACAGTTTGCAACTGCAATTAAAAAACAATTTGAAACTGCAGCTAAAGATCAGCTGCTAAAACTAGTGTTGAAAATACGCAAAAAAATTATTTACACTGATTATTATCAGTGTCGCTGATCCTTTTGGATTGGACAAACCAAGCAAACGGCAAAAGAATTAGTTATGAAGGGATAAACCATAAAGACTTTGTAACTAATGAGAATCTTCTCATGAGAATCATATGTCAATATTAAAGGTAACTTTGTACCACGTTTTTATCCTAAACAATCCTTTACATCAATCACCGAAAATGAAAGACGAATGCAATTTAAAAATTTCCGAAAAATTGGAGATTTTAGCAAACAAAATTATTAGTCTTATACATCAAGCACCGATAGTGTGACGGCTACACTCTGGAACAAAGAAAGGTGCAACTTTTAATTGTAATAACACAATACGTGTATGCAAAAAATTCTTTCTCGACCTTTGTTATTAGTAATAAAAAAGTAAAGAGAGCCCTCAATTAAATACGACATGTCCCAGGCAAGGATTTATAATGGAAGCATGTTGCTGACCAAAAAATTTAATCTGTAAAAACCAACATTATTTAATTTCCAAATTTTCAAAACTACTAAACTAATAAAGATAACCCAAATTGAAAATATTTAAACCAAGAGCTTAACATTTTAACGCAGATTGGCTACAAGAAAATAAATTAACTCTGTCAAAGAGTATAATTACAGACACGTGTTCAATAGTTTATTTTACTTACAACTCTTTATACCTCGGAACGTCCAAAATATGTTGTGGTTGTGGTTGTATTTATAAACAAAGATTGGAGCAAAATCCAGAAACAAAGAGATCATCTTTTTTATTTGGCTAAAGCTGCAAAAACATGTTATAGTTAAAAATCAGGCAGCACACTAGCTACACAGCCACACACTAGCCAAAGAAAGGTTTTGCACATTGACTACGGATCTGTAAAAAACCTTACCGTTTCCAAAATTAATAGTTTTGGAAGCTTGCTATTGCAGAAATATGCATTGCAGTAATTTAGGAGTACAAAATAAGAGGAAAAACGGAGGGTACATGAACGTCTTCAAAGATACAATAAAAATTAGGGGGTCTTTTTATGTTTTACTTAGCATTTGAAACTAAGCTCTCGTGAAAATTTATTACTTTGCAGCAAGATAGAATTCATAATTTACAACGGTTCTGTTCGTGACGTGGACAGAATTGCAACAAAATTGCTTTGAGATTGATGAAGTTGAATCAAGTTAATAATGACTTTGATATGAAGTTTATGGTTTTATTGCACATTATATATATATATATATATATATATATATATATATATATATATATATATATATATATATATCTATATATATATATATATATATATATATATATATATATATATATATATATATATATGTATATATATGTATATATATGTATATATATATATATATATATATATATATATATATATATATATATATATATATATATATATATATATATATATATATATATATATAAAGTTAGTCAACAAAATAAACAGCAAACAAAATATTTTCTTCTTTTAATTTTACAAAAATTATACTAATTATATATTTTAGCACTAGAGGCCTTTCAAAAAATCATTAGTAGTGCTGTTTTTGTTATCATAACAAAAAAATGTAATTTTTTTTAAAAAACAGGAAATGATAATTATTTAATGTTGCTGTTAGCAACTATTGTAATCTATATTGTAATGTCAATTAAATGTGACGTGACAGAATTGCAACAAAATTGCTTTGAGATTGATGAAGTTGAATCAAGATAATAATGACTTTGATATGAAGTTTATAGTTTTATTGCACATTATATATATATATATATATATATATATATATATATATATATATATATATATATATATATATATATATATATATATATATATATATATATATATATATATATATAGCAAACAAAATATTTTCTTCTTTTAATTTTACAAAAATTATACTAATTATATATTTTAGCACTAGAGGCCTTTCAAAAAATCATTAGTAGTGCTGTTTTTGTTATCATAACAAAAAAATGTAATTTTTTTTAAAAAACAGGAAATGATAATTATTTAATGTTGCTGTTAGCAACTATTGTAATCTATACTGTAATGTCAATTAAAAGTATCATGTTTTTGGTTGTGTTAATGCTTCTCATGAGAAACTAGGTTTTTTTCATTTTTTAGCTTCACAAACACAAAAAGCTGGAAAAAAGTATTTAAACAACAATTGTAAACATGGTTATCAAACCTATCTGTTGACTGCCCAGTTCTACGACTAGAGATGTGCCCGTTTGTACGAAGTCGTAGGTTATTTGTTTTTCTGGTGTATGTAGCTTTCTTGTTACATGACAAGCATTTTAAATAGTATATTACATTCTTATTATTACAAGTAATATGGCTTTTTATGTTCCATATAGTACCATTTGATGTTGTAACTAATTTAACTTCTTGAACCTAGAATTTACATATTTTACAACGATTATCATTACATTTAAATAATCCTACTTCTTTACTGGTTGATTGATTTTTTGAAGAAGTGTTCTCAGTAGATTGTGTGGTTGTTTAAACGCAATTACTGGTTGGAAAAACTTCTTTCACTCTTTCATTTGAAGATAGATTAAGCAAAAGATTTGTTTCAGTAATAAAAGGTTGGCAGTTCAGATTGCTGTAAAAAGTTGTAACTAAAGGAAAAATTTCTTTTGATTGATTTTGGGGAGCTGGTTCTTGGAGTTTAGCGTTGTGAAATGATTTTTCAATAATATTATTAGGATATTCGCATTCTTTTAGCCAAGTTTTTAATTCTGCTAAATGTTGTTTTTCTTTATTGTAATCAGATGTGAATTATTCTTTTAGCAAGCCCAAAAGGGATGTTCTTTTTTATATGATATGGATGATGGCTGTTGTAGTTTAAGTAGTCATAAGTATTGGTTTCTTTATAGTAAATATCCGTTTTTATTTTTTATTTTTCTGTTTTTTTCAAGAATAATAGATATGTCTAAGAAATTAATAATAATATAAGTATTACCATCTATTATAAGTTTTTGCCCGTGTCTGTAAAACTGATTGAATTATCTATTTCGGTCAAAGAATTTTTAAACTTAACGATATCTAAATGTTTTGGCCAGATTAAGAAACCATCATCAATATATCTATAATAAAATTCCTGTATGTCATTTACATCTTTGTTGGAAAAGTATTTAGGTAAAATCTTAGGAAAAAGATTCTTATTTCTTCAAAATATCCAATTGTTAGGCATGCATAATCTGGAGCGAAATTCGTACCCATGGCTGTTCCAATAATTTGCCGAAACATTTGGTCGTTGAATAGGAAGTTGTTTTTTTTAAATAAAGTATGTTGATTCAATGATGAATTCAGGAGTAAATCTTTTATCTATTAGACTTTTATGTTTTTCAATCCAATACATTAATGCTTCTACACCTAGGTTGTGTGGAATACTAGTATATAGATTAATAATGTCGCAAGTCAAAATACAACTATTC
This sequence comes from Hydra vulgaris, assembly GCF_022113875.1. Lineage (NCBI taxonomy): Eukaryota > Metazoa > Cnidaria > Hydrozoa > Anthoathecata > Hydridae > Hydra > Hydra vulgaris. Next base: position 43,342,759 of record NC_061161.1, on the reverse strand, counting down.
GCATTTAACGCTCTTGGTATCTTTCTTAAGAAGTTCCAATCATCTTTAATGAAAGTTTTTTGCTTTGTTACAATTAAAGACAAAATTATATGTAAGAACTGGCTTAAATGTGATGTTGGTGAGTTATTTCCAACAATAATTGGTCTACCTTTGATATCTTTTGGTGGTTTCATTTTGATATAAAGTGAGTTAGATGCGTTAACTTTGTCTATACACTAGACGACTGATCTTACAAATCCTACAAGAATCCTATAGGATGAGATGCACAAGTCCCTGCAGGACCTACAAGAATCTTTTGAAGGATCTTGTAGGATTTGAAGGAATTTTTATAAGATAATATAAGGTCTACAAGAATATTTTAAAAGATCTTGCAGGATTAACAGGATTCTTATAGGATGCTGAAGGAAAATTTTAAATTCGTATATAAACGGCCGTAGCCCTCCCCCTTAATCCAGCACTGGTTCCTATAGGAACCAGTGATAGATTAAAGAGGAGGGGGCTAGGGCCCTAAAATTTCGGGATTCCGAAACTATTAGGCGGACCTTTTTCTTTTTCTACTGTTTTAATCATTTTTATGCTATGGCACGTTAAAAAGGACTCCGGGCCCTGAAAAGCCTTAATACGCCAATAATAGGAGCCATAACATTTATTATTTTATAATTAATATCATAAATCTAATAACCAAACTAAGAACATACGAAGTTAGGTTTTTATTTTGACTGGAAGGAAAGTATGTCTATTTTTCTTTTTAATTACTGATAATAGGTAAGTTAAAGTTTGAAATAACATTTTCTTATTAAAAAAAAATCTTTTTGTATAAAAGAAATTTTTCACATATTATCATTATTACAGAATCACAATTGCATTGCTGATTACTTTCGTTTTTTCTTCCTATCTAGGCCGCTCTGATTAAGACTTCGTCTGACGCACGTCCACGAGTAATTGGCAAAAACTGTTGCGAGTTGCTTTTTGAGATTTCGTATTATTGCATCAGGAACTGTGGTTCTATAATAAGAATGAAACTATTTAAAGAGTATGACTAAGTAAAAAGTAAAAACACTTGAAATTTTAGCTACTTGCTCCAAATATTTAGGCGAATTTAAGAAAAAAAAAATTCATTTGAAATGCCTAATCTGAGCGTATTAGTCAAATCCATGGATCGATTCGGTCAAACGAATGACTGGTCAAAAACTTAAATTTTGAATTCTGGCTTTTCTTTGTAATCCTGAAGTTTCATATTTTCCAAGAAGCTTTTTTTTATACTTACATATTTATAGTTATTTCAATAAATGAAGTATGAGAAGATGTTAGTCCAAGATCCTACTTTTTTGGATCTTGATCATGATCCAACAAGTTAAACTAATTGATCCCAAATTTTCAAAATAGGTTAAGAAAAATAGAAAAATTTAATAAAAACCCAAGCACTGAAAGTATGATTTTCTAAATAACCCCCTCCCACCCTGTGCCAACAACTTACAAAAAATAGGTAAGCCTTAAAGCTGCTGCCCAATAACATTACCTACATAAAAATGCCCTAATATATATATATATATATATATATATATATATATATATATATATATATATATATATATATATATATATATATATATATATATGTATATATATACATATATATATATATATATATATATATATATATATATATATATATATATATATATATATATATATATATATATATATATATATATATATATATATATATAATATGTAAAATAAATATATAAAAATTTTTATTATTAATTTTTATTAATTAATAAGAGTAAAGTTTAAATACAATAATAATTATTAATACAACAAAATTTATGCATATTTATGTTACCAAGTTTATAAAATTTTCATAAAATCCATAATATAAAATAATCATGATATAGCAACTATTTATATATTTCTTTAACAAAAATTAAAAAGATATTAAATTCTCTAACAGCATGTTTATTATAATGAACATGCTGTTTGAGAATCTAATATCTTAATTTTGTATCTAATATTTTAATTTTTGTGATTTGTGACGTGATTTAATAGCGCTAGTGACGTGATTTGAATGCGCTATTGGAAGGCATTACGATTTGCGGGAAAATAAATAGCACTTGAGTGCTATTTATTTTCCCGCAATTCATAATGTCTAATGATTTAAATCACGTCACTCTACGACTCATTTTACTCAGAAAGTCACGCAATTCAATGTACACTCTGATTGCGAGAAAAATTTTTATTCAGCTAGATTTTTTTGGTAATAATTTAATTTTAACGTAAGGGACAGATTGTCCCGGGCGGCAGATTTCCAAGAGGCACCAAATAGAATGAAGGTACCTTGGAACAAAGGTCCTTTACCGATAATATAGGAGAATTTCGATAATTAAGAACGCCAATCATGTTGCTGTCCCGGGCGGCGAAACAGTTCTTGGCGGCATTTTATATACATATATATATATATATATATATATATATATATATATATATATATATATATATATATATATATATATATATATATATATATATATATATATATATATATATATATATATATATATATATATATATATATATATATATATATATATATATATATAGTTATTTGTTATTATTTAATTTTTTTACAACACTTTTATTTATATACATTCAATAAAAATAGTTTTTAATTATTTTTTAATTATAACATACTTTTATTTATTTCCATACTTATAATGTTGTGTAGCGCAGGTGGTAAGGCACTAATGGTCTAGTGATCCGGGTTTCGAAACCCACCACCGATAAGTTTTTCATTTTTCAAAATAAATTTAAAAAATTGAAAATCTTACGAAACCTTTAAGATACCCTACAGGATAATCACAGGATTTCTTATGATCTTATAGGATTTGCAAGACAAATAAAATCTTACGAATCCTTTAAGATACCCTATGGGTAATCACAGGATTTCTTATGGTCCTATAGGATTTGAAAGACAAATAAAATCTTACAAATCCTGTAAGATATCCTGTAGGATAGTATAAGATTATATGCGATCCTATAAGACTCATAAGTTGTCTGTAAGATAGTCGACTAGTGTAATTTCATGACATTTATGAATTTTCGGAGTTATATAGAAACTACTAGATTTCCATTTAAAATTTGTGATGTAATTTATTTCATTTTTTGTTAGAAAATTATATTTTCCTATCGTTTTTATTAGATCTCTAAAAACTATTTTATGTGATTCAGGTTTTGTCCTTTCATAAGTACTTGCAAGCTGGTGGTCTTGATGAACTAATTTTTCATTATAATAAGTTGAATTCATTACAATAAAAGTGTTTCCCTTGTCTGCTTTTTTATTAACTATATTTTTAATTTCTTTTAGATCTTTTAATGCTATCCTTTCTTGTTGAGTAATGTTGTCAACTGACTGCATTGTTATAGGTTTAATTTGTTTAATTTTTGAAATGATTTCATCAAGATATGGTAGAGTTGTTTTAATATTAAACTTGACTTTTTTTAATTATGTTTATATCTGTCTACTCCGTTCCATAAAGTTTTTCTTTAAGTATTTGTTTTCTTGTGAATTGTTTTATATCAGAATCAATGTGTAAAATATTTTCTTTAGTAGTAAGGCAAAATTTTGGACCTTTTGTAAGAAGTGATACTTGAGATGTTGTCAGGTGTTTAGTTGATAAGTTGATGACTTTAAACAACAGAAAAAAAACCCCGGATATTTACTATAAAGAAACCAATACTCATAACTACTGTTGGCTTTTACAGATTAAAATTTTTGGTCAGCAACATGCTTCCATTATAAATCCTTGCCTGGGACATGTCGTATTTAATTGAGGGCTTTCTTTACTTTTTTATTACTAATAACAAAGGTCGAGAAAGAACTTTTTGCATACACGTATTGTGTTATTACAATTATGAATGTAAAACAAAGTTGCACTATATATATATATATATATATATATATATATATATATATATATATATATATATATATATATATATATATATATATATATATATATATATATATATATATATATATATATATATATATATATATATATATATATATATATATATATGCTCTCAACTTTTTATTTGGTTCCATTTAATGAAAAAATGATATTGGAAATTTTCGGATACAATCTGTTGATGATTAGAGCTAGCTCAGGCCAGTTTTTTAAGTTTGCAAGGTTGCCTGAACCCACATTTTTCATATTTTATTACTTATCTCCTTTTACTAATTAAGTTGAGAATGTTATCAACATTTTATTATTTGTTAATCTTTCGAGTCATTATGCATAATGCACATTGATATTTTTTTCATATATATATATGTATATATATATATATATATATATATATATATATATATATATAACATCTTAAATTATTCTACAAATAGAGTGCTCTATGTTCTTAAAGAACAAAGCAATAATAAATTAGTAAAATCACTTATCTAACTTTTTTCTTAAACAACTTAAAGGTCTTAAAGGTTGTTGAAGAAAAAACTGAGACAAGTGTTTTTACTATATTATATATATATATATATATATATATATATATATATATATATATATATATATATATATATATATATATATATATATATATATATATATATATATATATATATATATATATATATATATATATATATATATATATATATATATATATATATATATATATATATATATATAACTCTATTTTTGTTCAAAACCGAAATTTTACAAAAGGTATGTATTTCAGAAATAATGTTATATTTTTTAACTGGGACTTGGAAAGATCTTTTTTGAACTTCTTTTTATTGTCCCAGGCCACCAGTATTTAATTTTGTTGCATATTATCAGATTTGTGTCTGCTTACAAAGTCCTAAATAAGGCATATGTTTTTGTCTGCACAATCATTGACGCAAGTCAAATATTTAGCAATATCTTTGAACAAATTTAATATCTTCGAAGCTTTTTTCTAACTTTGCAGCTCTATTTCATCATTAGAGATGTCTGCAATTTTCAACAGGACCCAACTTTCTAGACCAACCAGTTCTTAAAGCTTATTGGAAACCGATATAATCGGTAGCTAAACTTTCCAATCTTGAACTTGTCAGGAACGTCATACTAAACTAATCTATCCAACATATTTTGTTTCACTTTCTGCTCTACATCTTAATCAGCCAGAGATAGCAGGACCTAGCAACTAATGCCAAACCAAGATTTATTTACTGCATTTTTTTATTTACATGTTATTTATTATACTTATACATATATTTTTCAATATTCTGTACCTAGCTTCATGGCATGTTCCAAGTTGATAGAACAAAATCCAGGTACTTCTCCTCCCAAATAGAAACAAAAAGAAGCAGTTTCATAAAGGGGTGACCCAGTGTGATTGGGATTGCAAAAGATGTTGCACACTTTTTATGAACGCGTGGATGTATTTTGTCGCGATCCATGGCTTTATTTTCTGATATTTATTTTTTTTCTACTTCACACTCACGAATGCTGTTTTTATCAAGCTGACATATGGCGTGTGAGCGTCGATCAAAAAGTGGCATAGAGCCTTCTTGTTTAACTGCAAACACTGCTTGCAAATAATTATTTAGTATTGCGCAAACAATATATTGCGAAATATTAAGTTAAACATTATTAAACAATATTAAATATATTGCGCAACCTTTTTAGTAGTTGTTAAATTGTTTGTTGTTTTTAGACTGTAAATTTGTTCATGTACTTATTGTTTGTTGCAAATATGTAAGTACAGTTTGGGTTAGACTTAGATAAATAAGCTAATTCTTCCTCATATGAAAGTATGTCTTTTTTAACTAATTTTTAACATTTTTAAATGCAACTTTATGTGAAATTGCATGAGTATGCCAATTTAAATTTGCATGAGTATGCCAATTTAAATTTGCATGAGTATGCCAAGCGGCAGGCAGCGATGTATTTGAGCTATAACTAAATAAGCTATATAATATATTTTCTTTTACTGCTGGTATTATTTCCGGTGTAACTTATAGTTTTTTTTTTTTTTTTTTAAGGTGGAACTAAAGTTAATGGTATGTGTTCTGCAATGGATTTTCTGTAGATATTAACAAGTAAGTTATCGTTAGCTGTATAACCTCAAACGCGGTAGTTGTTTGAAGCTATTTTGGCAGATATTGCATTATATTCGGCTCAACTCAATTCAATTATTTGAGTTAGGATAATGTCATTAATGCCGGGTGGTTTATATATAAAACCTAGTAACCTAGTAACAATGATTTGCCATCAGATCTAGATCTGATGGCGAATCGTCACAAAAAAATTTATTTCAACAAATTTTTAATTTTTAATAAATAAATAAATATATATATATATATATATATATATATATATATATATATATATATATATATATATATATATATATATATATATATATATATAAATATATGTATATATATATATATATATATATATATATATATATATATATATATATATATATATGCATATATATATATATATATATATATATATATATATATATATATATATATATATATATATATATATATATATATATATATATGACAGTAATAATTAGTTTTAACAAGAAATAGTTGACTTTGAAATGTGCACACACTTTTAGAGGAGTATTTTTGTAAACCTTGGTAAATATACGTTTATTAAAGTTAATAAAATATATTTATAAACCATGTTATATCATACTATTATTTGTACTGTTTAATTTTTAAAATTTTTTAACAAAATTTCATGTTTTTCTTACAATTTTATTGAATTTAGTATAAAAATTTAAAATAAATATTCTACACGAATAAGTTTGGAAAAAAAAACTCATCGTGAATTAAAACTTTTTTCATACCTATTACGAAGACCTTTTTAAAAATGCATAACGACGCATGTTTTAAAGGCATTTTTTATTCAGCCTTTCGTTTAATCCTTGAATAAACGCTATTTATATAACTTTTTTAGCAAATAGTTTTAAACTCGAGAAATAAGAGCTAAAGCTTTGAACAGAAAAGTTTAAAACATGTATAAAGTACATCTTTTAATTTTATTTAACGTTTTCCTTATTGCAGAAGGGTTTGAGGACATAGCGTTTGCAGATGAATCGACGTTTGCGCATAATTATGTGAGAGCTTTGCACTTGGTGTCGCCCTTGGTTTGGGATGAAGGGTTAGCGTCTATGGCAGAGCAGTACAGTAAAGTTTTGAGCCATAAAGGAACATTTATGGAAAAATCTAAAAATGCTCAAAGTGGCTATGTAGGAGAGAATATATTTAAAGGTTTCGATCGATTGAAATTTCCTAAGACCATGGCTGACGCAGTTTACTTTTGGTTAAATTTTATTTTATACCCATCATTAGATATTTTTATTTAACATTTTAACTTTTTTGAAAATTTTGTAACTTCATTTTTTATTTTTTAAAAGTTTGTGTTACTTTATAGGTACTACGAGATTAATGGTTATCCATTTGATAGCGATAACCCTGACGATGAGAAACACGGACATTTTACTCAAGTAACTTGTGTTTATTAATTAAAATTTATAAATAGGGAAAGGTTGCGTAAGTTGAGCATATTTTAAGGGTAATGTATTTTGCTCCCAAAAGATTACAAAATAATATATATTGTTTTAAAAATACTGATTGTTTAATCCTTCCTCTCAAAGAACATAAATAAAAAAGTTCATTTAAAAAAAAAATTTATACTAAAAATTGCGTTATCTTTAACACACCCAATCATTTCATCTTAGGAAACCAGTTTCCTAAGATGAACTTTTTTAATTGAACTCAAAAAAACTCAAAATAACTATTAATAATCACAAAAAAAAAAAAAATTGCATCTTCAAGGTATATACTTAAGTAAAAAGTAATTATCTCAACCTTAAAAAAAAACAATAATAAATCTTTTTTATCTCTAAAAAAGTTAACGATACTATTTTTTGAAAAACTTTTGCTCATGAAATACCAAAATAAAGCTCCGCGGAGAATAACTTTAAAAAAACGTGCTAGAGCGTCTAAAAACGTATCATCTCAGACAACTTTACCAAGTACTATCATATCTTAAATAGTATGACAACAGCTTATGTATTATCTCATGTAATCCATGGAAATAGCAGTAGATAAGCATAAAATATTAGAGATGTCATAAATTTTTGATGATCTTGTTTTGTTCTGACGTAATTACAAAATATTGAATAATAAAAAATTATATCGGGGATGGTAAACTTTTTTAACAGTAAAACAATCAAAGAATATTAACTATACAACCAAAAAATTAAAATAAATGACACCATCGAACTTTTATGAATACCCTTAACCAAAAAAATTTGCGAAAAAATCATTAGCCTACCCGTGATAGAGGTTGTACCATCTTAGGAGCCTGCTCATCATTTTTTAACATGAAGTTAAATAATTTTTTTTTCTAATTTAAACTAGTTATTAATAATCTAAATTAATGTTGAAGCAAGTTTAAGATTGATAAACAACTCGATAGTACAAATATTATATATGAATAACACTTGTTTTGTTTTATCAAAATAAATTAGTGTTTAAAACATGCCAGCTGCAGTTGCAATGTTATTTATATTAATTAAATGCTAATTTAAATTATTTATCTTTTACTTGCAATATAATTTACCAAAAGTTTTCTTTATTTAAATATCAGTGTGAAGTTTGTGATAACTTTATTTTTTTTATATATAATTTAATTTTAGTCTGTTCAAATAGAAAAAATAAATTAGATCAAACGTTAAATGAACTAATTATAAAGTTTCGAATTTATTTTTTTAAGGTAGTCTGGAATTCTACAACTCGAGTAGGCTGCGGTCGTGTCACTAAAGAAGAGTATGGTGGATTAATGACCTATATTGTCTGTAACTACACTCCTAAAGGAAATATTCACGGGATGTTTAAAGTTAATGTTTTGCCTCTAGCTAACAACGGTATGCAAACAATAATAGTTAACTTTATAGGAATATTTTTTTTAAATTGTTAATTAAAAATTTCAAAAGGTTGCATGCAGAAAATTCGATTTCGGTTTACTAAAAAGTTATAACTATAACTTTAAAATTAAATTTTAAATATTTTCTATATAAATCAATTTATTTTTATTTTTTGCTGCAACAATAATTGTAAGCATTTTGAAAATTTTATGCAATTTGAAAACTTGTTTTTTCAAATTAAATAATCTTTATTAAGTGATTTCTAAAAATTTTCAACTTTTTTTACTTTTTCATGAAAAATAAATATCATTCCACCAGGAATACTTGCAGTTAAAAAAAAACTAGTGTGGTTATCGACTTCGACTAAATCGATTAAAATTTGACTAGTCGAAAGTTTAAATTAGTCGACTTTAAAAATAGATTATTCGATTAAATCGTTTAAAATTTCTACAAACCGATTAAAAGTTGATTTAGTCGAGTAAAAATTTTAAAATCCTTAAATATCTTTTCATTCGATTTAACTTTTTAATATTAAATTTTTGTTTATTCATTTAATAACAATAGTTATGTACTACTATAACTATTACCTAGTTTTTTGTTTTCTCTCTTAAAATTTTGCTCTCTTAAAGTTTTATCCAATTCATAGCATGTTAGCATTATTTATACCTAATTAAATTGTGATTAATTATTTCATTAATTTTTTTTGGGCCTCTCCAACCTAGCTCAGGACAAAATCTAAATGTCATTAAGCCGGGTGAATAAAAAAACAATTGCTTTTACTCAATGTTTTTGGAGTAACTGCTCATCCTTACGTGAATAAAATTTTTAGCGATTTTATTCATATTTTTATTCACGTAAAATTACTCATCATTTTTGGAGTAAGTTGCTTAGCTTTACGTTCATAAAAACTTGAGCAAAATTGTTAAAAATTTTATTTATGTAAAGCTAAGCAACTTACTGAGTAATTGCTCAGTTTTACGTGAATAAAAATTACTTAGCTTTATATGAATTACGTGAAACTTGAGCAAAAGTGTTAAAAAATTTATTTTAGTAAAGCTGAGCAATTACTCAGTAATTGCAATTGCTTCTCTTATTCACCCGGCCTTTTTACTCTTATATATTTGAATCGACCAATATATTTTCTAAAATCCATTTTAGTCGACTTCAGAAAATATATTAGTCGATTTAGTCGACAGTCGAATCATTTAATAGTCGTAACAACACTAAAAAAATCGGGTACTTGTAGTTTGTTTTTTTAAAAAAAATTCCATGAGTAAAAAATCCTTTTTTATATTAAATTTAAATCAAATAAAAATTTCGGACTAAAATAAGTGACATAAGTAAACGTATAAAAACAAAATACTTATTTTTTTCTTTAAAAGTAAGATATCAAAACCAAAGATTTAATAATTTACGTTTCTAAAACTTTATATCAGTACCAGGTTTTTTTAAAAAAACAATTTTATATGTACACTATCAAATAAATATATAATCAATAATATATATATTTTTTAAATGTACTATAATTTTACAAACTTTCCTTCCCCTTTAAAAAGTTGAAATTACCAAATGGATCGGGAGGAGGGGGTGGGAGTTGATTTTTAATAAATTGAAAAATTATAATTAATAAAGTGTTATTTTCATAAACTTTGTATTAATTAAAAAAAAATTTCTGATTATTTTTTTACTATGTATTTTTTTTTTATTTTTATTTTTAAGGCTATGTATGCAAGATATTTTCATTTACTTTTACTAAATTAAGTTTCATAATGAGAACAAACAACGCAGAACAAAAATATTATGACAATAAAAATATTAATTTTTCTTTGCTATTTGCTTTAAATCATCCAACATTCCATTTTTTTTTTTTTTTTTTCTACTTTTTTTTATATAGAACCAGTTTTATCTGCTGATCAGCTTCACTCACTAACAGGATGTGTGGATATTCATAAAGATTGCGAAAAGTGGGTAGGCGTATGTCGTCAAGAAATATTTAAAAACGCAATGCTGAAATACTGTAAAAAAACATGTATGATATGTTAAAAAAATTTTTGTATGATTTAAAAAAAAAAAAAACTGTTGATGTGCTAATAAAACAAATTTATACAGCTTCAATCGGTTTTAACTTTTTTTTTTTTGGGACAAATTTTTAAAGTTTTGACGGTATTTAATGTTTGTCAAATAAAATATTCTCTCCATTTTCTTAAAAACCGTTCAAAACATCTCCATTTTCTTAAAAAACCGTTTAAAACATCTCCATTTACTTAGAAAACCATTCAAAACATCTTTATTTACCTAAAAATTTATGTTTAATATGAAACTGATTATATCAAATTATTAAATTAAAACAATATTAAATTAATTGTCCATAACTTAACTGCCTTAAAAATTGGCTGCCACGAGCTGTCCTGAAAAAAGATATACATATTAAAAATGTATCGTTATACTAAAAATGAAATTCGATAAAATTTTAGTGCATTATATAAATGATCGTTAGCTAGGAAGTTTGGTAGTAAATTGAAGTTATTGTCTATGTACCTCATTAGCTAGGAAATTAGGTAGTAAATTGAAGTTATTGTCTATGTACCAAACTTTAGGTCGACACCTCTATATGTTCATTATATATTGGTATTTAACAACAAAAAAAAGAATGTTGCAAAAGATGCTGAGTCAGCATAAATAAGAAAATTGAAACTTGAATATTTTTAATATACAATTTTTTTATAATATGTTATATACATTTTCTATATTTATATTTTTTATAAAAGATATTTGTTACGGTTATTTAGAATGGCCTCAAGGGAAAATAACGTGTGCGATGTATTTACACGTCCAATTAACTCATCAGATTCAATTATAATTTCACTTTATGTATGAGTGTTAAAAATAAAACAGATTCTTTCAAAAGAAGTTATAAATGTTAACGAAAAAAAAAGTAGTGACAAAATGATGACGACACGTCAAATGACGTGTCGTCATCATTTTGTCAGATCTTTATCAATTTAATAAAAACTTTAGTACAGATGTAAAAGTAAGTAATGTTTAGAATAAAAAAATGTATAACTCTATTTAAAAAAAAACAAAAAATGTTGAAAATATATTTAAAAAAATCTTTTCTTTGTAATTTTTCCTCAAAAATTATTTATTTGACCTTATAAAAAAAACTTACAGGAGGAGAGGGGGGAAGGGCAAATGAATACCCCCCTAAGTTTTTGAGAGGACTTTTTTTTTTTTTAATTTTTATCTATAATTATTTTCCATTGATTTTTAACTAAATTTTAACAAACTTTTGCTAATTTTAGGCAATATTTTGGTGCTTTCACCTTCACCATCCTCATTGGAAAAAATCCTATAGGCGTCTATGCTAATTTCTCTAAAACTACTAGTCAAAACAGTATAAAATTTTAGAAATGAGTACTTTTATGTATTTTTTTGTTGTTGTTGAAAATAATAATAGCTTAATGCAAATATGGAGATAATATATTTTTAGCTACCCTTTTGTATGGAACGGTCCTACTGTGTATTAATTGTAACTTGGTGTCAATTGCTGAGGACTTAGTGCCAAAAACATATTTCTATGGTTCTTGACAACTTAAATTACAAATTAAAACCACACACACAAAACAAAATTGTTCAAGATAGAAAGCTTGCAAACATAGATAATCTTACGAATGAGATGAAAAGTATGAGAGTTTTAAACTAAGAAAAACTATACCAAAAACTTGTTTTTATGTTTAAATATAAAAACAACACGCTCCCAAATTCCTTACTAATTATATTTTCCTCAATTTTATCGCAAAGTTTTAACTTGCGTTCAAAACGTTTTAATAATTATTATCATATTTAAATTATCCTGCAAGCCCCCAAAAAACACAAAAATGTAAATGGGCTATCTTCGTTTAAACGGAAAACAAAATTGCATTTTTTTAATATTTAAAAAATGTCATTGTAAAAAAAAAAAAGAAAACCAACAAATAAATAACACAATCTACAGCTGTAAATAATTTTAAATCTACTGTAAGCTTAAAGATATATAGCGCTAAATGGAGAATATACAAAAAGATTTTTTTTGATGTCAAAAATTGAGAGCTATATAAAAAAAGAGTTTATTTTAATTTCATTTTTAGGTATTATAACATATCTGATTACATTATATAAATAAAAATCATTATTATATTCCAAGTTTCCGTTAAACTGCCTGTTCTTTCGTAAGTGTAACAAATTTCTTCATGTCATTTGTCTACACCATTCGTTTTACCTCTGCAAGTAAAAAAAACTGGTCTGTTCTACAACTAAAAACTATTTGCTTCAATCTTTATGGTCGACATGTTTACACTGTAATTGGCAATATCAATAAGATCATTTAGACTTTCATAAAACTCCTTTTGAATAGACAGATTTATTACCCATTCTGAGTGCAGTTTGCGAGCATGTTCAACTACGTAGCTTCTGGCTTTTTTAAGTATTTGGGCCATCTTCCAAATTCTAACAAAAGTCAGAATACTAGCAATAAAAGTAAAACGGCTTTGTCATTATCTTTCTTCAAATGTATGTTCTTGTTAATTTAAATAGGAGAATAAAATGCTTGATGACAATGCCGCATGACAAAAGTTTCATTAATAGTACCGACTAATCAAATAGATCTTGCTGGTCGTGTACTACATACGCTTATTGCTTCAGAGTTATGTTCCCAACTCTACCTCAGTGTTCCTAATTTTGCCTCAGTCTAATAAATCTGAAAATTATAACTAATTGTAACTAAAAAATTATTGAACAGTAATTGAGTGAGTTTTTAAAGACACGTGAATTAAAATAAACATAACAAATACATGCAATAACATAAACATAAATAAACATATGCATTAACATAAGCATTGTTAAACACATGCAGTAACATAAATATAACTAAACTTATGAATTAACATAAACATAATTAAACACATGCAATAACATAAACACATGCATTAACGTAAGCGTAATTAAACACATGCATTAACATAAACAAGTAAGCTGTAAAATACGTATTTGTTTAGACAATCTATGAAAAATGGTAAAAACGTACAAAATAAAATTAAAATGATACATTTTGAAGTCCTATTCAATTCTAAAATATTTTGGCTGAGTCTTAATTTGACATCATCAAAATTTGATGGTGCTCTGTGATAAGACCATAAGGACTATGGCCTTATCACAGAGCACCGTGAATGAGCATTTATTAGGAAAGTCACGCCACCTTCCTAACCAATGTCGCAAAACTTGCCCAAAGGAGGGGTTTGAACCGCGGATCCTTTGTTTCTGAGACTACTGCACTGCTACTGCGCACTGGCTTCTAGTTAATTGATAGTTAATATTCGTTTGTTATTTTATTCTTCAAATTTTTTCGTACCCGCGTTAAAAGTTTTTAATATTTATTATTATTAAATATTTTGCATTTATGTCAGAACGTAGCAACCTATTTAAAAAACTATTATTGCACCATTATTTTATGTTTATCTATTGCTAATTACTTGGGTTATACGAGAGAAAACAAAAGCTGTTGTCAAGCAATTTAAATTTTGAGAGCCGTGGGTGATGGTGCTATGCATGATAAATTTTAAGACACATAATATGGTATAGGTTATCTCAAAGCAAATGCTTTTTTATATATATTATTTTCCACAACTAATAGAAAATTTCTCTAAATATTAAGTTTGCCTGTTATTAGGGTAAAGTAGGGTAATTTCGGCAGGGAGATAATTTCGGCACCACTTCAAAAGACACCTAAAAATATTTATTTAATGAAATATCAAAACTATAATTGAGTATTATAGAAAGATAAACAGTTTTTCTAAAAAATATTAGTTTAAACTTCTATTTTTACATTATAGGTACGTTATTTTATGATTATTAGGTTTTTCTTAACATTTTTTCCTTTTTGAAAATAGAGGATAAATGATTTTTTCCGAAAATTTCTACCAAAAATTTGTATTTATTTCATTCAAAAATATATACTGAACAAAATGTGAGCAACAATAAAATTAAACTCAAAGTATTTTACAAGATATAAGAGTTTCCCCTAGGACTGCTTTAAGGAGATAATTTCGGCTTATAAATAGTTCTTAATTTCTGCAGTGCCGAATTTGCCGACCTGTTGTTTCTCCAAAACTAAAATGGAAATAAACGTTTTAAATATTATGTATAGAAGAAATTGATTTTAGTAACTCAGATAATAGTAAACTAATAACGAGCTAGTAAAAAAGTGAATTTAGTTAGTGTCACTGTGAAACTTATCAAAATAATAGTTCCCCACAATATATTTTAAATTTATGTCATACATAACAATATGTATATAATAAATTTATAATTTGTTATATACAATAATTATTATTGTATATAACAAATCATTTATTAATTATATACATACTGTTGAATATTATTAAATAATATACATATAATAATAATAATATATATACATTTATATAAATATATATATATATATATATATATATATATATATATATATATATATATATATATATATATATATATATATATATATATATATATATATATATATATATATATGTAAACATAATTTTACAGCATCTAATGATATATGTAAACATAATTTTACAGCATATAATGAGTTCAAAACGTGTAAAATATGGTAATTGGTTACAAGAATCATTAAAAATGGCAGTAAGTGCAGTTTTAGTTGATGGTTGCTCGAAATATTCTGCTGATAAACAATATAAAATACCAAGACAATCACTACATGACTATATAAAACGAGCACCTGTTGATAATTTTGTTAAAAAGTTACGTGCAGGACACCCAACAACACTCTCAGCTTTTCAAGAAAAAGAGCTCGTAGAAGTTCTTCTGACCATGTCACAGAGATTGTTTGGTTTGTCTCCAAAAGATGTAAAACAAATGAAATTTCAGTTTTGTGAAGAAAATAGAATTATTCACAAATTTAATTGTGAAACTAAGTCAGCAGGAAAAGAATGGTTTAGGGGTTTTTTGAAACGCCATAATGAACTCTCTGTCAGAGTTGCTGAGTCAACGTCATTGCATCGAACCATTGGTTTTAATAGAATAAAAGTTAATCGTTTTTACGATGAACTAGAAAAAATAACGTTTAATGCTAATGGGATGCAGATTATTCCACCATCAAACTTATTCAACGTAGATGAATCTGGATTGTCTATTTGCCATAAACCAGGAAAAATTGTTGCTCTTAAGGGAAAACACAGTGTTGGTGGCTTAACAAGCTCCGAAAGAGGTAAAACAATCAGAATAGTTTGTTGCCAATCAGCAAGCGGGTTTTTTTGTCCCTCCGATGTTGATCTATCCACGTATTCGAGTGAAACCTGAATTTTTAGATAAAGCCCCAATAGGTTCTATTTCTGGTGGCAGCAAAAATGGCTGGATAACAACTGAGTTGTTTGAAATATGGTTTGATCATTTTTTACAAGCAGTCCAGCCTCAGTCAAGAAACCAACCAGTTCTTCTAATTTTAGATGGACATTCAAGTTATAAAAAAAATCTTAGTGTTATTAAAAAAGCGCGCCACTCAAATGTTATTATTTTATCACTTCCATCCCACTGCACCCACAAACTGCAACCACTTGATGTTTCGTTTTTTAAAAGCCTCAAAATATTCTATGATCAGGAGGTTAGTACTTGGCTTTGTCACCATCCTGGTCGTCCCGTAACTGAACTAGAGGTTGGTGAATTATTTGGAAAAGCCTATGGGAAAGCTGCAACTGTTCAAAATTGTCAGTCAGGGTTCAAAAAATGTGGAATATATCCATTTGATAGAAATGTGTTTACTGAAGAAGACTTTGCTGCAGCCAAGGCTACTGATCACTCGTATGTTGTATCAAAAATTTCAAAACCAAATAATACCTCTGAAATGCACCCTACTCTCAACAATGGGTTAGACTCTGCTAAAGAATTAGATAATATTGATTTTGTTACAGATTGTGTTATTGACACTCAAAAAGGTAAATCGTCATAAATGTTGTATTATTTTTAACATCTTCCGCATTTTATTTAAAATACAAATATGACTTTTTTAAAATCAAGCAAAATATTAACTTATCTGTTAATATTTTGCATTATCTGTTACCTAAAAAAAGGTTTCTTAAAGAAAGTTCAAATTTTTCAAAAACATTTTAACTATTTTTTATTTTATATTTGCATGTTGCCTATTTTTATTCACCCTCTTTAGTTAAATAATTTTTATTTTGAATCTATTTCACCAAACTCATCATTTACACTTCAGAAGTCATCAGAATTAGCCACCTCACACGATGAAACCTCACAACCTTATGGTGTTACATTTGGATCACTACCTGGACTTGACATTAAAAATGCAAAGCGAACAGGTATAAAAAGGAGGGTAAATCATGCTGAAAAAATTACTAGATCACTATATAAATCTCAGCTAGAGGAATCTTTAAACTTGAAATATAAGAACAGACAGCCACGTAAAAAGTGCATTAAAAAAAGTATATCTACTTATCAAAAGACGTGTTTGAAAAACCTTGATGCTAAAGGTGCGATTAATAAACAACTTTGTGCAAAGTGTCAATACAGTTATAATGATCC
The DNA here is from genome assembly GCF_022113875.1 of Hydra vulgaris. NCBI lineage: Eukaryota > Metazoa > Cnidaria > Hydrozoa > Anthoathecata > Hydridae > Hydra > Hydra vulgaris. Next base: position 43,325,215 of record NC_061161.1, on the reverse strand, counting down.
TGTCGATCCTTATTTAAAAGATAATTGGGATAAATGCCTTAAATGCTGTAGATGGTGGCATGAAACATGTGCTGCTATATGTGGTGTTTATACTAAAAAAGTATTTACTTGTGATGACTGTATAAAGCACTGATTCTTAAAAAAAAAGTTATATGTCATATATTGATAAAATGTGTTTTAACTTTCTTAAATAAATCTCTTGTTAAAAAAGTTTCCTTTGAGTTTTGTTTTTTATTTTTTTAAGTTTAACTATTGAAGTTATGTAAAATATTATTTTATGAACTACTTATGAGCTTTTAAACATAAATTCTTATTTAAACAGAATTTAGAAATAATCATCGAAATCGTAGAAATTAGTAATCGTTTCATTAACAATTATTCTTTGGAAGCACATTTATATTTAATAAGGTTTCTGTTTTGGGTGACATTCATACCTTAATAAAAAAGGTGACATTCTTACTTTAAAAATACATGACATTCATACTTTAATAAAATAAATAGGTGGTTCAAAAATTATTATTTTTTGCAACTGAAACGCCCTTAATTAAGTGCCAATTAGGTGTAACAAATTCTATTTAAGAGACAATTCTTTATACAATCCAGATTTATAGCTGTTTATAATATTTTAAATATATTAATGCGTTTTCAACAAACTTCTTAATTTTCATAACTATGCCGAATTTATCGTACCATAGTGCCGAAAATACCATACTAGGTCGCTAATTTCGTCATTTTTGAGTTTTTTGTAAAACAGGTTTTACGTAAAACTTTGTAAGTTGGAAAAAAATTTTTAACTATTATTTAATAGATATATCTGCAGTATATCGATATGCATGATTTTTTAAAATTATTAAAGCAACCGTTGTCTATAAACAGCAAAATAGCTTAATACGCCGAAATAACCCTACTTTACCCTACTAATCTTGTGTATATATTATTACTAATGCCTTATGAATTACTGTTTTTATTATTATTGATATTAGTACATCAGTTTATTGACAATAACATATTAAAATAATATAATAAATGCTACAGTGTTTTCAATTTTGTTTCGTTGCTTTTGATCAAAGTTTGTTTTTCATTTTTTATTTGCTTATATGTGTTTGCTTTAATATGGCAACTTTCCCATTCCATTAAAAATAATGAGTCATGCTAAGAATGTTATGGAAATTTAGAATGGGTCTTGAGGGTCTCAGTTACGGCAAAAGTTTAATATTTTAACTAATAATATTTGACAATAAATGTTAAAAAAAAATTTTTGAATGAAATATTTTTGAAAACAAATTTTGTAATAAAATTCATAAAATATTTTTTGTTAAAAAGTCTCATTTTGAATTTTGAATATCCGACATTTTTATTAATTTTTTGTTCTACTTTAATTAACTTTTTTTTTGATACTTTGCGACTACCAGATCTCCTCGTCCTAATTTTAAAAGAATTAGAATACTTCTACATAACTTATTGAGGTATGCCAGGATAATATTTATTTGTATGACAATTTAACTTGTGATTCCGGTTCCTAAATTTTGCCAATATATCAATATTAAAAGTTTATCGCAATTTCCTTTTTATAATCTCTTAAGTATATAGTTTTAAATTGGTTTGGCAAAGTTTCTGGAAAATTTTTTGAACTTTCAAAATACTATTGGAATGATTTGCAAAACTTTAATTTAATGGTTTGCAAACCAAACCATATTTTTTTATTCAGAATAGTTTTTATCACAGTTTCACGCTATAAATAAAATATGTACAATTTATAAATAACATTAAAAATAAGCTAACTCTGTCTATACTGAAATGAAGAAGACGTTTGAATTCACTGCATTATCGTAGTTGTTCACATATTGTCTTCTAAAATTGGTGTTAGTACTAACAAGAAGTTTTATATTAATAAAATTACTTAAACCGAATGTCAGCACTATGTCAGCATGTTTTTTTTTTCTTTTCTTTCTTTAACAATTAATCGCTATTAAAATATTTCTTTTTCTTATTTTTTCTCCCTTGTTATAAAGTGATACTCTTTCCATAAACCCTTCTTTCTTGTAATAAAGTAATACTCTTTCAATAAATAGAAAATATAAACCTATTATTTTTCATCACCATCATTAACTCGACCATATTTAATAATTGTAACCTAGTAAATAAATCAGAGAGCAATTAAAATAGAAATAGCGAGGGTTGACCACGTTTGTTTACAGAATAAAGAAAAAAAGTTGTTCCATCAAGTACAGACGCCGTAACTCAATAATGACGCAGGGATAATATTGCAAACACGAAGTTTTTTGCAATACATTAGGTTTGTTTAATAAACACAAAGGTCGATAATTCACAACAAAGACCTTTAAACTGTTTATAGAGAAAACGTATTACTTTTTTATTATTATTTTCTATATTTTTTGTTTGTTTAATGTCGCTTATAACATTTAGTCTGAAAAAAATTAGTTTTGAATTGATTAGTCAGTTGACGTATATCCCATAAACAAATGATCTTAAATTGTATTTCTTATTTATTATACATTTCTTATAAGGTAAATACTGACAGTGACAACAATTGTTATAAAGGTAGAAAAGAAAACTCAGAAAAATAAACAATTATTCAGTTTCAATAATTCTTTTTTTCATCATTCTTGTCATTCACTCTGTTGTGTCATTTCTCATGCCATTCACTTTATCAAATCTTGTCATTTTTTTTTGTCCGTGACATTATTGATCCGTGAAATTTTTAAATATCAATGAATACATAGTGTTGTTTTTACGAACGTCTGTAGGTCGGCTACATAATCTTATAAAGTAAATTTTTACAAGTTAAGTCAAAGATCTCTAAAAGTTAAAACTTTTTATAAAAACTTTAATTTAAGCAGGTTTTAGACTTAATTTGTGAAATTCGGTTTAATTAGTTTATTTAAATACAAATAAAAACAAAATTTATTGTATTTCCGGTATATAAAACTCGTTAAATTGAAGTCATTATAGCATTACAAAACTTTTTCTTTATTCAATTTCGTTTTTTGGTAATCCGAAATACAAACATAATTTAGACAATGCAAAGTATACACATCAAAATAAACTTGATCGTTTTATGTTTATAGCAACGGCAATATAAAATGGAAAATTAGTGAGCATAGAAAACATGTTAGGTGCTACACATAGAGAGAAAAATGCAAATACTTTAGTGCGATCCAGGAGTTTACCTAAAAGAATGTTTCAGAAACCGTTGTTTCGAAGTATGTCAAAACAAATGCATAAAAAAGCCATATCAAATCTCCAAAATCATTCTTCGCTCGGATATCCTGTTTCACCGCAGTCTTATTATACGGGAGCATTGTTTCAATATGGCTCGCATTTTCACGAAGCCTCTAATAAACTTTTGAAGTTTTCAGAGTCTAGAAAAGAATCTCTAACTTTGCCAAAAGTTCATAACGAAAACTCGTATGATGTACCACATTTTGCTTCAAATAGCAAGTATGATTTTGAACCTTATTTGTACGAAAAACGTAAAAGAGCCACTAGCATTCGAAGATGCCAAAGTTTACCTATGTGTTTCCAAGAAAAAGACTTTAATGCTATATCAACAAGTCCGTTAATTTTTGGAGAGTTGAAATGCAGCGAAGATATCTCTGTAAATAAAAATGTAAACCTTTTTAATGTGGTTAAAAAAAGTAACAGTATATTAGAAAAAGTAACTCGAACTCGTAAAGGCTCTTTTTCAAGAAAAGACAGCAATTGTAGTGAAAAACTAGAATTTGACAATCTTTTATTGGAAAATCTCATATCAAATGTGCTAAAAAAATATATTAACTCTAAAACATACAATTCGTCATTATCAAATAAACGATCACGACATTTAAGCAAACTACTAGAGGATATGGTTAGACTTCGTTTAATCAATAGCAACGACAAGTACAAAATTGTAGCTCATGTATTTTTGGGAGAACTAAAAGACTACGGTTTATCTTTTGCTACGCAGTGCTCTTATCATCCAACTGAAGATTTTTTTGCGTCCTCAACATCACAGTCAGAAGATATATTTGTTTGTGCTATTGTTACCGCTATGAAATGCGACGAGGGTTTATTTTAAAATAATGGATCGTTATGTAAAATGCAATATTATGTAAAATTTAAGCAACTCAAACAATATAAGATGCAAAAGCTGGTGAAAAAAGCTGAATTTTTTCCTTTATTAAAATGAATGCGAAAGATTTATTTAAAAAAAAGCATGCTATAAGTGGAAACTTTGGATATAGATTTTATCTTTTCATAACCATCAAAGGCATTTTACAACAATATAAGATTAACGCTTGCCATTGATTTATTGGTGCTGACGAACACTATAATAAAACACTTGGTGCTAATAGATGAAACCTGTCATAGTGTCAAAATGAAAAAGTTAGTTGAAAGAAATATTGAAAGAAATAATATTATAATCTGATGTACCCAAGCAAAATCCAAAATAACTTTATAAGTTGAAGTTTTATGGAGAGTGTGTATATATATATATATATATATATATATATATATATATATATATATATATATATATATATATATATATATATATATATATATATATTTATATATATATATATATATATATATATATATATATATATATATATATATATATATATATATATATATATATATATAAAAGAAGCAAGCCCCCTCCCTACCACCCATCCACACACAAATATTTAAATTTCACGGTTTTTTCAAATCTGTGACGCCGATTTAAAATTGTAGACTTATTTTGTTGTCTTGGGTTTTATATCGAGAACTTTTTATTTTATGAATACATATGACTTTTCTTTTTCTCACACATGCAACCGCGCGCGTTCTTTTAGTAAACTTAGTTCTTTTAATACAAGCATTTAAAGTTAAGATAAAGTAAGAAAACATATGTAAATGTAGATTTTTAAAAGATATGTATATATATTTATAAAGATCGAAAACGCTGATAAACAATTCAATGCATAATTAACGTTTTAATGCATGTTTGTTCTCTTTGTTAATTTGCCGGAAATAAATAAATAAAGATCGAAATACGCTAAGTAATTATAGACAAAATAACTTTTTTAAAATTATACGACATAAAAGCTATAGACCTAAAAATTTTAAAAAAGATTTACGACTTTAAAAAAAGCTATAAATGTTATAAATGCTTTTAGAACATTTAAAAAGTTATAGGACTATAAATTAGGCGTTTTATATTTTGCCACAAGTTGTAAATTTCAAAGTTGTAAGAATTAAAAAAAAATTATTAACAAAAAAAAAACAAAAAAAAAACAACTGTAATAAAAATGTTTTAAAACTAAATAAAAACAACTTATCTTTGCCTCAGCTCAACAATATTTCTTATATACTAACTAAATAAATTTTTATCCTACTAGCTGTATTTATTTAAATAATCAGTAATCGTTAGCAGATAACAGTAACCGTAGAACAATCAAGAGGTTTAAGGTTCAAATCCAACCAACTACTCTGGTAGTACCGTGCACAATCTGGTTCTTCGTACAGCAGCCTTGTTTAACAAGGCTTCTGTTTTGGAGTTTAGATTTAGATTGAGATTAGAGTTGCATATAAATAAAAAATAAAAAAAGGTATCTAGCTACCTCGACTGTCCTGACCTAAATGTCTAGGCGAGGTGAACTAAATTAATAAAAAAAAAAAAAAAAAATAACATCAAAAAAACAGAACGTTAAGGTTAAAGATAATAGCAAATAGTAACAATGTTATCATTAAAACTAAATACGATTTTCCTTAATATTTTGTATTTCAATAAGTATCCAAAAATAACTTAGCTCATTCAATCAGCATGACTAAAGCCACAAGACATTTAAAGCAAACTATTTTGTTACCATTTTAATATTTTGAAGAATTACTATAGGGTAGTTTCGAGTAAATTGACCCAGCTAATATGAGCCAACCAAAAAACCAAAGGATTTCTAAAGTGTGAATGGTGAAGTTCAAGTTGCTTTGCAGTTTTTGAATCTACTTTATGTGGTGATAATAGAAAGCAGTAAAATTAGCTTAAATTTATATGCATTAGTGTCTTTCATGTAATTAAAACGCTATTAACTTTTTTGTATTGTTAAAATATATCATTACACATAAGAGTACCTGTGGCGCGAAATTTAGATTACTTTTTCATTAAAAAAATATATTAGCTGGAAATTTGTTCCATTTTTGTTTGGAAAAAAATGCATGAAAACATTTATAATTGACTTTATTTAAAAATACTTTTTTTGTATAATACGTGCATGCTCAAATTACCCAGTGTTTTTTATTGAAATTTTAAGTTTAAAGTCCTAAAATTGCGGTAGTTTTAATTTCTTTTTGAATAAAAGCAAAATATAGTAAACATTTTGAATATATTAACAATACTAAATATCTTTCTGTAATTTAAATTTAAAAAAACTTTTATCGTTTAAAGGTTTGAGTAAATTAAATTGAAAAAAAAAAAAAACTTTGTTTTGCGTAAAACAAAGTTTTATTGTTTTAATTGTGACTTTTTAAAAGTGACTTAAAATTTGATCTTTTGAGGGATTCGTTATTAATAACGAATCTTTATATGCCACTCATTTGTTCTAATTGTCAGATTTGTATTTCTTTACTTAATTAATGTTATTTTTTGTGAGCTAATTTAAAGTGCTCATATTATCATGTGGTCTGGGTAACACGAGCACTTTCGCTACTTAAATCCTTTGTGTTTTTAAGAAAAGGTTTGATCCTAAAAATTATTTATTTGCAAAATTTTGGATTCAGCACCATTGTTCTTAAAAATATTCTAATTTTCGCTGAAGGTGCTCATAATACCCCAATCTAGTAACTAGTATTACCCTCAAATGACCCGAAGCTAGTCACTAATATATATTTTTTAAACTTAACTAGGAACGAAATGATTCTGGTATATTTAAAGCATTAAAAAAAAAAAAAAATGAAAATAAAATTAAATTACAAAAGATACAAATAAATTATAAATAATAGATAAAAATTGAAATTAAAAAATTAAAAATGTATAATATTTTTTATTGTAATATAAAAAATTAGAAATTTATAAAACTTAAAAATAAAATAACGTAATATTGAAGGTAATATATAAAATTAGAAATCTATAAAACTTATAATGAAGGTAATTTGCTCAACCAACACCTCATATTTTTTGAATTACTTAAGCAAAAATTTATTTTGTTTATTTATGCCCAGTGGACATTGAGTAGATAAACAAATACTTAGTTGAAAATTTACAAATATATTGTTATTTTTTATTTGTTTTTTTTTTTTTTTTTTTATTGTTATTGTTAATTTTTTTTATTGCAACTGCATTGTAAAACCTCAAACACTTGAACTTTTTTAATTTAAATTCTTTATAAATTACTTCATTAAATAAAAATTTTTTAATATTATTACACGATTCTCACTGTAAACTATTACACTTCCCCCCTAAATTATTAGAAAAGCAACGATTTTCTCATACACTATTTCAGTTTTAAAACATTTGATTAAGTTTTTGTCAAAACAGGATTTGTAATACAAATAGTGGATCAAATGTCAATGTTATTAGAATGGGAGGACACTATAAAAGAAAATTTGTAAAAGCTGAGTGTATTGTGATTACAATTTTTAGAGATGTCGGTCTACGAAAATCCTAATTGTGGTCGTTGTGGAAAGAAAGTTTATCATGCGGAGCGAATGGCTGGTGGGGATACCTACTGGCACAAAGTTGGATGTTATACTTGTAAAGTATGCAACGTTAGGTTATCTTCAACTACAGTAGCCGAAGCCAATGACGGTATAAGCTTAAAATGATACAGCTTGTTAATTCTTCCACCCTAATCTTTAACTTTTCTTAATATATTTTATTAATTCTTGTGCTATTAGTAATATTAAATTTATTAATTTATTTTTGTAACATGCTTATATATATATATATATATATATATATATATATATATATATATATATATATATATATATATATATATATATATATATAAATTAGTATTTATAATAAAATTTATCAATTTATTTCCATATTATTATTTTATATTTATTTTAAATTAATGATAATTTTTGATAAATTATTTTTTAACTCTGATGTTATCACGATAACTTTGAGGCTTTTTTATATTTTAGAGCACGAAATATACTGTAAGTCATGTTACGGTAAACTAAGAGGTCCTAAAGGATACGGTTATGGCGCAGGGGCTGGAACTTTAAGTATGGACTCTGGTGGTAAATACGAAAGTCATACTGGGCCTCTTGTATCAAGTGATTCGCAGATTTATTTTGGGGGAAATAAATGCCCAAGATGCGGTGGCTCTGTTTATCATGCAGAAGAAGTCATAGGAGCTGGATGTGTATGATATACTTCTGTTCATCATTATAAATTGAAAAGTTTTTTCAATTTAAAATGATATTATATATGATACTAGTTGTAAATTAGTTTTAATTATGCTAATTGAAAAAATTTTAGATAAAAAAACTTACTTTTAAATTATAAGTATATTAACACAATAATTTTTTTATCTTATGAAATTTTTTTTTTTCAAAATGTTGTAGTCTTGGCATCGACATTGCTTTAGTTGCTTTATTTGTAAAAAGAAGCTGGATTCTACAAACTGCCAAGAAAATGATGGTCAAATTTACTGCAAATGTAAGTTAAAATGAATATTTTTTAGTAAGCGTTACCTCTATCTTAAAACTGTTTCTCTGACAAATAAAAACATAAGAAATAAATAACATAGAATGAAAAACGTTGATAGTAAGACTACGGCTTTTTGTTTTAGGTTTTATTTATTTTAAAAAACAGCTGGGACTTAAAATTTAAGAACCTTATAAAAAACATTATTAAAATAACATAACATTCCATAAATTCCACAAATACTGATACCACCCTAAATTTCATCGATGTTAAATACACCCAATATTTTACACAAATTGGACTCATTATTATTTTTTTTTTTCAAATAATAATAAAGATAACTTAGCAATTAAAACAAAAAATTTTGTATGAACGATATAATTAAAATTGATTCAATTTAAAAATTAGTATAATGAGTCAAAGTGTAAACAAACGATTTAACTTTGAAAAAGTTTTCTTTGTTATTTTTCTTTAAAAGTTGAACTATCAAACTGTCAAGTAACTGTTAAAGCAAAATAATTACAATGTGTGGCTTTTTTTTATTGTATTTACGTTTTTATTAATGCGCTAGATATAAGATTATTTTACAATATTGCATGTACCATATATTGTGTGTATTGCACACACACACATATTCTATAATTTGCAATATTGCCAATCATGTGAAATTTTTTGTGTGTAAAATTTTGGAAAAACTTCATGTTTGATTTATAACTCCTACTCGTAGATTTATTGGTTGGCGTAAAAATACTATTCGCGTTTAGTAACAAAATAATCTAAATAAGTCAGAAAGAATTTTTTTTCTCTTTTTAATTTGTTTTTAATTTTGATCTTTTAAAAAAAATTCAAAAGTTTAACATAAAAGTTTCAACAGGTATAAAAAAACAAACAAAAAAAAAAACAATAGTTTTTTATTGAAAATTTTCTAAATTAAAAAACGTCTGTTTTATAAACTTAATTAAGATAATTTTTAAAATCTTATTGGTTGCAGAGGTGGATCCAGACAATCTAGTTAGGAGGAGGGGAAGCGATTTTTATATATTTTTGATTTTGTGGATTCTGACCATCTTGGAAACAAAGGAGGGGGGGGGGAAGAAGGGAGCAATTTTATGATTCGGTGAATCTAAACTCTAATAAAGTAGCAAATGGGCGGCAGGAGGGGGTAATATTTATATTTAAATTATAAAACCTTTTTAGTTAGTTTTTTTAGAATTTTTTTTAAACAGTTTTAATCTATGCAACTATAATGAAATGACGTTGATATTGACGTTAAATGACGTTATATTGATATTCCAACAACCCAATTTTTTTTTTGCATCACACAAACTAACTAAAATTTCTTATCAATTGTAAACAGCCACCCTACTTTATTTTTAAACAACATGTCTTGTTAAATATATAAGTTTGCAATAAAAAGTTTGCTTCTAAAATATTTTAAGAGGAAGGGGCGGGGGCAAAGACAATCGTCGCTATTGCCTCCTTTCCTATAGATCCCCCCTTTTATTGGTTGTTAAAACAATAACAATAACAATAACAATAACAAGCAACAAGAAGCTTATATAATTGTAAGTAACTAACAATCATAAACTTTTATCTATTTTTTGATTTAGTTTAAACTTTGTGCACACGCGATATAAATATAATAAACAGATATGCGGTATTCGTTAAAACTTTTTGTTAATTTTTATTTCAGCGTGTTACGGTAACCAATTTGGACCAAAAGGCTACGGATATGGTGGAGGAAGTGGAGTTTTAACACACACTACTTAGATCAATTTTTTAAAGAAATAAACATTACCGTTGTATTATAAAATATTTCCAATATATGATATTTATAACATTTTTTTTTAAAGTATATGTTTTTAAGTATAACAAGTCTAACAAAACCAAGTAAATTGCTCAGTTTATAAAAATGGCTTTAATTCGCGTGTAAAGATTGATAAATCTTTATTTGGTTAGATAAAGAGCTTTTTATTGTTTTACACAAAAGGCCGGGTGAATAAATTGCTTTTTTTGAGCAATTTATTTACCCCAAATTGAGCTTTTACTCAGTAATTGGCCAGCTTTACGTGAATAAAAACTTCAGCAAAATTGAATAAATTTTTATTCACGCAAAACTGACCAATTACTGAGTAAAAGGAATTGCTCATTTTTATTCACCCAGTTTAAATTACCATAGCAAAACTCCTAACAATAATTAATGTTTATTTTAAAACTAATGTTTATCGCGGTGCATAGGAACATGTCTGAGACCTTGCGACGCATCCCCAGAATTTTTTTTTGTTTATTATTGAAGACTTTTCCTGATTTCAAAAATTTAAAAATCAACTTTTTTCACCAGGGGCCTGGGAAGAAATTACGTATTTCAGGTGAGTGCTTAGTAGTTTTGTTGTTCAAGATACGTAGCTAAAAGCTATGTGGCATACTCAAATTTTCAGTATTTTAGTACTGGTATCAAATGAGGTTGACTTACAAAAAGTTTAAGTAATTTGAGCTAACCCGATCCCGTCCCGGCCGTAAAAAAAAAAACTTCTGGTCTATATAGTTAAATTATTATTTATATTTTGCATGTCATATATCATTATATCATATATCAAGAAATTACGTTAAACAATTGTTCATAAAAAGTTAATATTATGTTTTTTACAAGCTACTAGCAAATTGAAAACTACTTTAAAAGTGTTTGCAGTTGTAAGCAACAACTGCATTTTTTAGCGCTTCAATACAGTTTGGGCTGTGTTCTGCAACACTTCTCATTCGTCAAATCTGATTGAAATCCTGGTGAATGGATTCGAGAGCTTGTTCGGCCCAGTAACCTAAGCCTAAAGAATATAAAATTCACAAAATAAGTTTTAGTCTATTTAATGAATAATCGTCATATTTTATGCAAGTTTGCATAAACTATGACGATTACTTCATATTATTACAATAATACAACTTGTATAAACTGTTGTATTATTGTAATAATAAGTATTTTATTACTATTATTATAATTAAATAAAATTATTTATATCTTATGAAAAACTTAAAATTTATTTATTATACCGTAGACTCCACCTTTTATGTCGATGAATTCGATAATATGTTGCTCAACTATGTGTACCTTCAAAAGAATTGTAGGCCCTAGATTTCTATAGCTCGTAGAGAACTGCTCTACATCATTGACATAAGTAGCTCTAAAAAGTACCTTAATGTATTTAGATACGGGATCTCCAAGACTGGACTCCTGAAAAAAACAGCTCGAAGCTGTCTATGTTTTTAAGCAACTTATTGCAAGTATTGCCTTCCAAACAATGCTACCCATGGCAGGATACTTTGTAGATGTTTATTGTAGACAGATATCGGTTGACAAACTGTAACCAACACTCCTTGTTTTCAAACTAGTTTTTTTCAATCTCTTTTAAAATTTTGTCTATAACACCTAAAAGTATATGCAGACTGGGAATATTTACAAACTCTGTTATCTTTTTATTTTTGTCCCCTTATTAACCCCCTGTTAATAAAGGGGGTTGAACAACATTTTTGAACATTTTTGCATTTTTTATTTTTCCACCATCAGATACCATTGGTCGTATAATCTGCACAAAGGTTCTAAAGAACAGTGATCATCTTTTTGAAAGTTAGGAGGTGAGGTCACGGAAAAGTGTGCATTTTTGTTTGATGTTGCAGTTTGTTTTTCAACCATTTAAGGCAAAACCTTTAGACCTTTAAATACTGTGTAATCTAAGGTAGAAATATTTAATTTATTAAAAGTTATCCGCAGATTATGGTATTTTTTGTTCAATAAAAGCAAAAAGGCAGTATAATAGTTTTATGTACGTATCTTTGAATTCTTTGAACGCATATCCGTCACCCTTTCTCAATTTATTTGGGATTTTATTATTTTCTAGCTCTGGTTTTAGAGTGATTGATAGAGTAACTTTAAGGAATCCCTGTCCTTCATCTACACCTAATTTGTATCAACATCATTTGGTTCTTGATGTCTGTGATGAAGCACCATTGCTACAAGCTCTTCAACATCACAGAAATACACCATAGGGTTATCTTTTTCTACCAACTATTTATGAAAAAAAATTCAAAATTAAAGATGCAGATTGCATTCAAGTTATTTTTAAAAGTTGTAGGTATTAGATTACTTACCTCTTTGTTAACATTTACTTCTAATAATAATGGGAGTTTACTACCATTGAATACTTTGAGTCAGTTTAATATGTAAACCAGATTCCACACTTTTCTGTCCTCCTTCCCTTCTCAAAAAGTGTGCAACTTCAATCATATTACCATTACTTAAAAGTCATAACAAAATTATTTAAAAATTGGCTTTAAATTCATTAATAAATAATAAAAAAAAAATTTTAAGCATCCAAACCTTACCTGATATGAAGTTTTAGTTGAAGTTTGTTCAATTTAAAGAAAAGGAAGGTTTTTTAACTTCAGTCTTTCCGACAGAGACAGAAAGTTGTTTTGAACCAAACGTTTTCAAAGTTATAGTGTTCCTCGATTCATTTGTGTTCAAGCTTTAATAGAACTACCTTTAATAGAACTGGACAGAACTTTTCCTTGCGTTGCAGAGGATGTTGATCTTACAATGGCCGTCTATTTTTTTTGTCTTTCTTACTTTGTACATGAATGTGGAATCTTGTGACACTTAAACTTAGCAATCTGGACAAATAAATCTTTTTCAAGTTAATATGAAACGGCTTTGGCACCTTTATAAACAAGTTTTCCCGAAACACATTCAACCAAAGGGGCCAAGATTTTTTTATTTTTGATTTGTGCCCATTTTCACATATAAAACATTCACATTTCTGCCTCTCATAACAGGTCTAAATTTCATTGCGTATGTTTAGTAACTATTGTTGCCATAATAATGTAACTAAATTTTAACTAAAGTACATTATATACAAATACATATATTTTACCTTCATAACACGGTCACATTGTGAAGTTAGTGTCAGTCCCAGCAAGCTTTTTTATATTTTTTGAGCAAAGCATGGTAGGAAGTTCTAAGTTATTACCTGAATAATCTTTCCAGAATTTTGTTTTGATAAAGTTTGATTAGTATTTTGTCTTTTTATCTAAATTTATATATGTTTTTTTGTCATTATTTATTGGTCTTAAGTCCTTGCGCTTCCTAAAGCAACAAATGCAAAACATTTAAAAAATCAACGTGTTCTTTTGCATGGTTAGGCATTTAAAAAGAATGCTTCAAATAAAAACTTCTGATGCGCATTTATAATATTGGCTAGGATTGTTCGCCGAAAAACAAAACTTGCGAAAATTTCGCATCTTTATCTACCGTAATAGAATTGTTATTACGGAAGTTGCACATGCGAAAATGCACATTCCGTAACGCGGTATACGAAAATATAAATAAATAAAATTCCGTAATAAAGCATTGCGAAAGAAAACTTGCCAAACAAATCATTTCGTAAGAATACTTACGAAATAGTTCCTTACGGAAAAAGCATTCCGGAATGTGTAGTTACGAAAAAGACGCAAAAGATTTTATGTTACGATATATTTAAGATATTAACCGTTAACAGTTTAAATAATAAATAATAAAATTATAAAAAAATGTTGTCAAATGATTCTTCAAATGTTTATACAAATATACCTAATATATATATATATATATATATATATATATATATATATATATATATATATATATATATATATATATATACATTAACGGGATTTTACTGTATATATATGTATATATATATATATATATATATATATATATATATATATATATATATATATATATATATATATATATATATATATATATATATATATATATATATATATATATATATATATATACTTATATATACAGTAAAATCCCGTTAAGTTGGACTCTCAATGAATAGATAAACAGTATGCCTTTCTTTTTAAAAAGTATAAAGAGGATGTGTGATAAACAATTAAATACTTTATCATAAAGAACGAGAGATCTCTCTAAAGGTAAATGATATCAGAAAGAGTAAAAAGAGAAGAAATATATGTGAAACAGCGGGATGTGAACCTGGGTCTACGCGGCCAAATGTCTTAACTGAATGAGCTATACGTTCATTCAACTAAGAGAATAGTAATATTTATTTAATATATAATTTGAAACTATATAAAACAGAATTTACAGAAAGAGATACGTATGCAAATAGGATTCTATATATCAGGAAAATGAATAGTAATGTGAACCTTTAGATGCTTATAATTAATATCTGGACTCAAAAACTAGTTACTTTTAATGGAACACAATAGGCTGTAGGAGCCTCAGGGAAATTATATTCAGAAATGGTTATATTAGACTCAGAGTTAGCTAGAAATTATTACAAAGTATTTAGGACAGATGTCTAGTACAAAAAGCAAAAGGTTTAAAGCAAAATGAATTATATTATTTGAAAAAATTGTTTTACGTACATTTCATCATAATTTAAGTAGAACTTAGTAAAGCAAGGGAAACGTGTTGAATTAAGCACAATGAACTCAATCTTAAAAGAATAACTAACAGAAGAGAGGTTGTCACTATTGTGAAGGCGACGAAAGATCTGTAATATAGAACATGGAGGTCAAAAAATGCTATCTTAAGTAAAAAGAGTTTGATGAACAAAAGTTACAATAACTGCGGGATGCGAACCCGGATCTCTGCGGCGAATTATCACGTATCTAACTGATTGAACTATACAATCTTATGCTCAAATTTATATCTTATTAAAATTAAAAAACAAAATTTTCTATCATCTATACTTTGAAAAGCGTATTCAATCAGGACTCTACATACCTTTAAAATCTGCTAGAATTTTAGTAACGTGCACACTTTTAGAAATTATTGAAATAGGTATATTTTATCAGAAATATGCTTAAGCTAAAGCATATTTTTGAGCCTCTTTTTACTATTTGCTTAAGCATATTCGAACCTGTTTCAAAAATTTCATATGCTTTAAAAAAAAAACATCTATATTCCTACCCATCATTCTTATTTTTAATATACGTAATGAGTTCAAAAAACATCGTTGTATATATTTATTATGGCACGTTTCGTAAGTTTATTTCCGTTAAGAATTCTTTCGTATGTTGTGATCCGAAATACTTTCGTTTCGAAAGAAATTTTATTTTTTATCAATATTTCTAAAAATAAAACCGTAAAAATTTAATAAGTTATTTTACTGAAAATAAAAATTCATTATAAACATTTTGGGATTTAAAGATGTTAATTTTTACAATTAAAATCAGTGTGGCAAACAAATTTTCTTTATAGACTTCAAAACGTCGTTTGGCAAAAATGTTTGTTTCGCAAGTGCGACTTCCGAAACCGCTACTTTCGTATGTTGCAAAATAGTTTTGTTTCGTATGTCAACTTGCGAAATGCTAAATTTCGGAAGTGGCTTTTGCAAAATGAACATCGGCGATTTTAAATGTTTTGTAACATTCGGTACGAAAAAATGTAATTCCGTGTTCTCAATCTCCTTACGAAAGAATGTTGTTTTTCCGGAATTGCACGAAATCCTCCGGTTAACAACCCTAATATTGGCCTGATATATTGGTTCCATTAACTAAATTTCAATTTAATTACCAAAAGCATGTTTTTAGTTTAAAAATCAACGCGTGTAAAGAGTTATTATTTTAACTATTAACAATTAGCGACGGCTAGGCGTTGCTAATAGGGGTAGGGTTAGCTCCAATTACCTAAACTTTTTGCAAGTCAACCTCATTTGATACCAGTATTAACATACTAAAAAATTTGAGTATGCCACATCGCTCTTAGTTACTTCGCTTACTTAGTTACATCTTACTTAGTTACATCACCCTTGAACAACAAAATTACTAGGTACTCGCCTAATATACGTAATTTCTCCCTGGGCCCCCCATAAAAAAAATTGTTTTTTACATTTTTGAAATAAGAAAGAGTCTTCTGATAATAATAAAAAAAAAATTTCTGGGGGTGTGTTGCAAGTCCTCAGAGCATGTTCCTATGCGCCGTGTTATTTTAACAGTTTATTTTAAAGCAGTTTATTTTTAAACTAATAAAGCACTTTTCCCGTTGTTTTCAAGTTAAATCAGTTTAATTAATTAAGCATGACAATTTTCATCGTTCTTTAAAAAATCTACAAAAATAGTACCCAAAAAAACATTAAACAAAAAAATTGTAATATGTTTTTTATTTTAAACGTTAATTTTTTTAATTTTAAAAATTATTATTTTGTTTTATTTGCTTTTTTTACTCGCATTGAAGAGTATGCTCATCGCGCAAATAACCCATTGTACAAAAATAATGGAAAGTCCGAAAGAAAAAAATACTTTTAAATAAAAATATAAAATCCAACTATAAAGTTTGAACAACTTTAACGAAAAAAATAGCCAAAAGCTTTACAAAAAGAAAAAAAAAACAAAAAAAAACGAGAAAACAAAGCAGGCCTAAATGTGAAAATGCGCTAAGATGTCTTTCTGTTTTGAAGAATTGTTTTTATGTTGGAAAAAAAACAACCCTTTAAAACAGCAAGTTTTAGAAATTAAAACAATAATGATGCTAGAGGTATGTCTCACAATAATGATGCTAGAGGTATGTCTCACAATAATGATGCTAGAGGTATGTCTCACAATAATGATGCTAGAGGTATGTCTCACAATAATGATGCTAGAGGTATGTCTCACAATAATGATGCTAGAGGTATGTCTCACAATAATGATGCTAGAGGTATGTCTCACAATAATGATGCTAGAGGTATGTCTCACAATAATGATGCCAGAGTTATAACCTGTCATAATGGAGTAAAAATCTTTATATTTTGTTTTCGACACATAGCAGGAGTACAGGTATAAAATTTTTTTTGTGTGGAAATGAAACATTAGTTTTGAATGAGGAAGAAAAATAAATTTAATTCAAAGTATTGACATTTGCGTTCTAAATTTTTTGACTTTCTTTCTTGTAATTTGTTAATACCACAACCAGTAAAAATGTTAGTCTTTTGAACCAAAATAATCAGACGCCCATTTTTTGAGTTTTTTAAAGAAATCAAAGCGCTGTTAAGCCAATGCGTGTCCCATCAATGAAAACAAATGGTAGTCAGAAGAGACCAAGTCCGCTGAACATGGTGGGTGGGGTATGTTATATAATATATAAACATAAGTTTTGGTCTTATTCTACGCATAGTGTAAAACATTTGGCTATTAATGTCAAAACTAAATGTTTTTGATTTATTTTTTTGAAATCCATACAATTTAAACCATCAATACATTGCACAACTCAAGTTTAAAAGCAGTTCCTATTTTTTGAATGATCTTTTTACTAAGAAACTGTTGTTGCTTTAAATAAAATAAGATAAAATAAAATCTTTAAATAAAACTCTACAGATTTCAGTTACCAAGAAACTTCTTTTTCATCGTTTACGAGATTTCGAATTGACGAGATGGTTTTTCTAGCCAAGGATTTTGTTAAAAATATTGCCATGACTTCAGTTTCCAAAAATATTTCCTCCAGAGATTTGCTGCATGTGTGTACAGGTTTGGTAGTTATTTTTGGTGTAAATGTTGTCAACTTTTCACTGTCTTAATTAACTGATTGGCGAGCACAAATGAAAACCTACCAGCAAAATGCTGCACAGTTCAAAAGCGGGGTTAAAAAAGCTGTTAAGAAAGCACTTTTTACCATAATAGCTTTTTTTATGTAAAAGTTATGGAAGATATCACTAATGGGAAGAAAAAAAAAAGAGACAGGTTTGCTTTTTCAGCTAATATTAATAAAGAAAATAAGCTTCTCAGAATTCTAGCTAATGAACATGGAACTGGAGCTGTTCAGTATGAAGATTTAGATCACGTACTGGAAGACTATGGAATGAGTAATGATGTGAAGAGATTACATTTTGACACAACTGCCTCAAATGGTGGAAGGCATTCAGAAACCAATATTAAGTTTAGTCAAAGACAAGAATCAATTTTACTAGAGTTTTCTTGCAGGAGGTATATATATGAGCTACATCTCAAACATATCTGGGAGCAAATTAATTTAGGCAAAAACAGCAACTCAAAAAAATTTAATGTTTAATTGGTTTCAGACAAACTGGATTGACATAAAGAACACTGTTGAACCAATTCCATCAGCAATACCTTCTTGGCAACCCAGATTAAGGAAACTATTCAGTTTTGCAAAAATGCGCTGAACACTGCAATATTCCACAGAAGGGATTATAGGGAGTTATTGAAACTTACCCTGATTTATCTGTGTTTTGAAATTTATTTTCAAGACACAGATACATCAGGGTAAGTTCCAATATATTTCAGGACACAGATACATTATTTACAAAATTTGACCTGTGTTTATCATGCTAGGTTCATGTCAAAAGCCATTTACTATTTGAAGATTCAGATAATGAGTACAAAGCTGCCCTGTGATTTGACTGCTGTCCAAAAGAAATAGTTGTCGATTTCAGAATTTATTTTAACTTTCTATTATGCCTGGTTTCTGAGAACTTCATAGCCCTCAGCTGCACCGTTCCAGGATGTAAAAGCCTTCAGGCAATACAAATAACATGTTGAGAAACACGACCCATTTCCCAAGAGAGCTCTAAATGGAATCAAAAGAATAATAATGTCAATGGAGAGACTTAACACAGGTAGGTACATTTAGAGAAGTCAAGCTTGATAAAAGAGCTGAACTTTAAACAAGAAGACTTTCTTCCTTTATTGTAAAGAAATCATGGTTCATTTTTAGTTTGCTTAACCTGAATAGAATGGAGATCAAACTTTGGTTAAACTGTTATGCTCCTATGTGGTTATATTTTGAGCAGTTTAAAAAATTTTGCAATTTTGTAAGTAAACTTGAAATATTAAAAAATAGCTCTGAAAGGGCTGTAAATTTTGTGTCATAGTTTGTGAGCAATGTTTACAAAAAGGATGATTGTCAAGAATTTATACAAGCTGTGCAGCAAAGAAGAGATCAGCTCCATGGATTGGAATCCAAGGAACAGTTGCAGCTAGCCTATGCAGCAATAGGCCAGCAGAAAAAACATAATTTATATATTATGTTTATGCATGGTATTATAATATATAAAATTTACATGCCACTATTTCAATACTTATATTGCCAAAATGTTTTTTTTTTAATAGAAAATAAAGTGATATCCAATAATATGATTTGTCATAATTTTGGAAGCGCCCTTCTCCAGTATAGGGGAGGGGGTTAACTCCCAAACATCGGGTAAAGAGAGGGAAGTAGCAATTGACATGCCCCCTTTTAAATAAAGGTTAATAATGGTTAGTTCTTATATTAATTTTTAGAATTTAGCCTGATTATGAAGAATAAACCAGCGTCATTGCGTTATAATGTCATTTTACGTAAAAATTCTTTTTTTTCATCACTTTTTCTAAATCTTAGAATAAAAACCACCATATTTCTTTTTGGTCCTATTCTACTATTAATAACTAGTCCAAATATACCATATAGAAGAAAAGGTGGCTTTCTGAATTAATTTAAAAAAAGTCTCTGCCAGACTTCTGGAGTCTCATATATTTTTATAAATAAACTAGACTGGAGGGAATTCTTAAATCATCTGAGATCAAAATTTTGGGGCCTAAATTTACTTTTATATTAGTGATCGACCATTCAAGGTAGGACTAACTTGATTTTCAAAAATTGGTAAAATAGGAATCACCCTAATATATATATATATATATATATATATATATATATATATATATATATATATATATATATATATATATATATATATATATATATATATATATATATATATATATATATATATATATATATATATATATATATATATATATATATATATATATAAATATATATATATATATATATATATATATATATATATATATATATATATATATATATATATATATATATATATATATATATACATATATTAGGGTGATTCCTATTTTACCAATTTTGTCAAATCTGACAAAAAGGAGTGACAAGTAAAAAAATTGTAAATTTGATAGAATTGCTCATATTCGTAATAATTTATTTTTGAGTTTGACATAACCAATAGTTTTTGAGATTTTGATTTTTTGATATGTTATTAATAACTCTGCTATTTTCTTCATTTCACGCAAACATTTTTTGTCTTTTATTCAACTTAAATAACTCTAGATCAAAAGTTTGTATTTTGTATACCTTCACAAAAATTATTTTTACGATGTCTTTCGCCAAAATTGAATAGACTATAGTGTTTGTTTCATTTTTTGATTAACCTTAATGCAGTGACGGATCCAGGATTTTTTTGGTGTTTGAGATAGCTAACTTCCAGACATGGAACTAACTCCAAACATTTGTATGTTTATACTTATGTCAATAATGATGTTTGTGCTATTCTTAACTAGACTTATATTCGTCGATATTTATACTTATATTCCGATAAACATATTAGATAAAATTGATATATATTTATACTTAAATTCGTCGATATGTTTTAAGTTTCATCGTATTATCTCTCAGTGTTCAAAAATTGTGTTCATATAAAGTTTGGGGGTTACAAATTTTATATGGTTATCATTTTTGAACGCTGAGAGATAATACTATGAAACCTAAAATTTATCAATGAATATAAGTCTAGTTAAGAATAGTTCAAAAAATATTCTATCAATTTTATATGTTGTCCCTCACGTTTGGGTTGGAGGAGGAGAGGGGGAGGGGTTTTTAATGAAATTAAAGGGTTTTTTTTGTTCCAAGTCTCCAATCATTGCAAGTTTTTGCAAGGCATCATTATTTGATATAAGAATAAATATACAAATGTTTGGAGTTAGCTCCATATTTGAAAGTTAGCTATTTCAAACACCAAAAAATCCTGAATTATCTAGTGTTTGTTTATCATAAAACTACCTTTATTTGATTTAATATAAAAAGAAGTTATATTTGTATCTAAGAGATTGGCATTCAGATAAAAATATAACAGGTTAGTAAAAATTAATGATTCATTAGTATTTCTGGAAACGTTTAATAAAAATGGTTTTTTGACTATATTTTTTTCGCTATCATATATATTATTTTTAAGATAACTTAAGATTTTGAATTTCATTAATTTGGTCACACTTTTAATAGAATTATGAAATATTGAAAAAAAATAACTATGCTATGATTATAACCATGACCTCCACAATGGTAGGGACAGCTGGTACTCTTTTCGAACCGTTGTGTAAGTCGTTTCTCGCGTTTTTTTCAAAGTTTTTTACTTGGTTATTAAACTATTAAACATAGTTGGGCCATTAATTATGATTTTGATTGCCAAAAGTAATAAAAACAGGCACACTGTCAATATAACTTCTTGTTTAAAATAACATTTAAAAATGATGTTATGATAAACAATAAAAATGTTTTGATAAATAAAAATTGATGACCAAATAAGGAAACTGTCTTGTTTGGTTGAATATTACAAAGTAAAGTTAATTTTTTTTTTTTTAAAGCCATTTTTGTAATTTTAATTTAAAGAGTTAATTAATGTTTTAAAAGGAGGGGGGGGGCGCATTGATACCATTCCATGACAAAAAAGAAGTTAAGCACTTCAATCTTTAAAGACATTTTAAATAAATCAAATCAAGTATATTCTGAATAAAGCTGTTACGTCAAGGGTGTTTACAATAAAATACAAGTAGGAGTTAATAAAAATGTTCAAGTTAATAAATCTTTAAAGACATTTTAAATAAATCAAATCAAATATATTCTGAATAAAGCTGTTACGTCAAGGGTGTTTACAATAAAATACAAGTAGGAGTAAATAAAAATAATAGCAGTAATAAAAGCATTTAAAAATTAATAGTAAAAATTATAAAGAGTATATACTATATTATAATAATATTATTAATAATAATATAATAATAGCAATAATAATAATAGCAATAATAACAATAAAAATATTTATAATGATAAAAATACAGCAATAATAACAATAACAATAATAGTGATAAAGAGAATACTAATAAAAATATTTCAGTTTAAGAAAGAACAAAATTATCAATCCAACCAAAGACATTAAAATTAGTATTATAACAGAACAGAAAAGAGAAAAAATATTAGATAAATAGAAGTTCAGAAATTGGGTTGAAAATTAGAAGATTTATATGTTGAAAGATAGAAGGTTTATAAACAATAATTTTCCCTATAATTAAAAAAGTTGATAAATGTAAGAGGTAGGTTATTGTGATTTTGGTTTCAAGCAATTTGATAGCTGAATAAAGTTACTCAATTTAAGAACTTCAGATAAAAAAAATAGAGTATGTTACTGTTTGAATCAATATGTTGGAAAAAAATTAACTTTTGAGCTTAATTTTGAAGATGAGTTAGTCTTGAAAGCGGCTTAGATTGTCCCCATACTTGACAACCATGAGATAAGAGTGAAAAATAGCATAATATATATTAAAGCAAAATGTTATGGTTAACATAATCACGGATTTTAGCTAATATGCTGTTTGATCTCCTTAATTTCAATACTAAGTCTTAAAGATGCGATGCAAAAAATAAAAATGCTATCAAATTAATTCATATTTGAATAAAAAATTTTATTAGATAATTAAAACTCAGTCTCATTTAGTTGAAACTTCAATTTTAAAAAAATGATTATTTGAAGTTTATCTTTAAAGCTTTAAAAAAATCTAATCCTTTTTAAAACAAAAATCTCTAAATAAATACTAAAATGATTTAGATTTTAATCAAACTTTATTTATTTTTTATGATTGCCTCCTTTTTTTTATCTGCCAAATAAAAATAAAATTTTCTATTTTTGTATGGACAACCAAAATGGTAGGGGAAGCGTACGGGCCCGCAAAAGGCTCAAAGATGGGGCCCCATTTCAGCATGTGGGGGCCATGATTATAAGCATAATTTATGAATTATGTTTATGAATTTCAATTTATTATTTAAGAATATTTTATCACGCCACATGAAGTGCATATATCAAAGTGGTCTAGTGAATGCGAAAAGTAAAAAAGCAAGAAAGACGAGAATCACTAAAATCACTATCTAGTTCATGCTTCAATATATCAGGAGACCAAGTGATGACCAAGGATCATCAAAAGACTTTGTTCCTTAAACTATAAACAATACTTATTTCATCAATCCTATCAGTGTGTATTTTTCAATAAACCAAATAGAACCGGAATCGGAGGAAATCGATACAGAAACACAAAAAACAGTAGTTGAAAAATATAAAACAGAAGTTGAAAATGATTCTTGCCATCATATTGTAAATGTGGCGATGAATCAAGTTAATAAAAAATATTGGAATGTTTTATGTGATGCTTTTTTTTTAGGTATAAAAAAACTTCGTTGAGATGATTTAAATGTTTTTTAATTATGGTCTGAAATAACACCTAATGAGATTAAAGCAATTTTCAGGTAAAGCAAAAATATCAGTATCTTATTGTTCATCAGAAACTCAGAATTCTATTATAAATGCCCTAGAAAATCATCTAACGGTGATTCTTCGACGAAATAAAGGCTGCAAGGTAATTTTGAATTATGTTTGACACCACATCTGACATATCACACAATGACTATCTATATGAGATGATCAGATTTTTGAAAATCAACAATTAACATCTGTATTAAGATTTCTTGCAGGCCAGTCTTCTTTTATATAATATGAACTTCTATCACTATTGTCCCACATACACAAAATGAAGCAGTTTTTAGTGTACCCTAATTGCATTTCTAAAGTATAGCAATGACTTTTAGATCACCACAAGTTCTCCATTTTTGTTCATTGTAAAAATTGAGTTGAGAAGAGCTTTCATGTTTATATAAGTCTCTTCCATGTGAACTGCATGGCCAATAGGAACAGAAGGAAAACGGTTTCCATTGTGCAGTAATACAGCTTTCAAGTTTAGCTTCGATGAGTCTATGAATAATCTCCATTAATGACATCAATGTAAATAACAAGATTATTTTTCTTCTCAAAAAAATAAAGCAGATTCTGTTGCCGTTTTCTGTAATGTGAAGGCTTCCCAGGAAAAAAAATTCTATAGAACTTTATATAAACTTTTGAAACATATGGCCTATAAAAATTCTATAGAATTCTATAGAATTTTTTTAGAGTTTCTGTTAACTTCTATAAAAATTCCTATTGAAACGTTTTTTTACTTTTTTTTATAGAAAAAAAGTTTTATCGAAATTTCTATAGAAAATAATAGACATTCTATAGAAATTCTATAGAATTTCTATAGGCTATATGTTTCAAAAGTTTATAAGAAATTTTATAGAACTTTTTTCCTGAGTTGACATCAAATTGGAGAAGACTCCACTGCTTTAGTCTTGACCCTAGAAGTTTTGCCTTTACCTATGACAACTCCAGATCTCGAACAAGGTCACTTAATTCTGCTTGACTCAATCTGTGTGGCACATCATCTGTTAACAAAATATCAGGATCATTTGATGTTGAAGGGTTGTTTTCTCTTTTTTCTTCTATTTCTACTTCATATCTGCGATCATTTTCTGCTTTTAGCTCACAACTGTGGTGGAGTAGGAACTGGTAAAATATCCGAATGTGGAATAGGTCGAATGGCAGGTGGGAGATTCGGATATTTAATTTTTCCTATTTTCTTCATTGACAAAACCTGCCTTAATAGTGGGGCCAAGCAGATTTATCAGTCATCTGTATGGTTTTTAGGCTCCCTCCATACCATAGGAACAGCAAAAGCCAAAAATTTTTTTTTTATTTTTCAACCATTTTTATAGTGTAACCGAACAAGAGCTACAACATATATGTGGAGCCCATGACTTCTCCTGGTCCCCTACCTTCATATCAAAGTAATGCTAGTAAGCAGTCTTTGCAAGACGTGTCATAGTTCTTTTCTGTGAGGTAAATGCTATTTCAACGCAAATGTAACAAAAATTGTCCACTAGATTTATACACTTTCTTAGCATGTTGATTTGTCAAATTTTACACTAGTAAATGAAAATAAAACTAAGAATAGATTAGACCAGAAACTTTAGCAAACACACATAACTAATATCCCAAGTTTTAAACATGAATAAAACATTAAGGATAGTCAAAAAAAAAAAAAAAAACATTTCCAAAAATTTTATATCCTTGAGAGAAAATCTTTGCTTATATTTCTTAAACTAGAGCTAAAATGTCATTTTTAATTTTTGAATTCAACAGGTGGAAATACATAAGAAATAACTAATTTTGATTATTAAGTTATATTTAATAACCAACATTATTTAACAATATTTAGATAAAGGCGTTTTGACAGGGTCGTAAAGAATAATGCTTTTGTAAAGTTTAACTTATTTTTAACAATAATTAGTTAAGAAGGTATAATTGTTGTTTACTTAAAAATCAGATGGTTTATTTTAAAAACGATGAAATATATAAGTAAAAAAACAGCTTTTATGTTATTTTTATTTTTTGTATTTTTGTTTTATTTTGAACAATAAAAACAACATTAAATGTTATTTTAACGGACGTGTATTTCAGGCACCCCTTTTTAGTAAATCCGTAGAAAAGTCTTTTACGAAACGTATTATGTTGAAAACAGTACCCTAATCAAACCCTAACCCGGACCTTTAGGATTAGGTTTAGGGTTTTGCCCAGGGTTTTGGTTAGGGTATGGCTTTCAATAAAATAAAAATTATTGTTGGGTTCAGAGTTATAGTATGGTTTTCTACAAATGTTTTGCATAAAACGTAACTCATTTTTTTACGGACTTCCTAATTGGGGCGCCTGAAATACACGTCCGCAGTTATTTTAATTGTTCAAAAGGTAACAATAATGCAAAAATTAAATGCCATAAAGAGCTCTTTTTATACTAATATATTCCAGTTATTTTGTACTAATATATTCCAGTTTGTTTAAAAAAAAACTAGAATATATAAGTATAAAATCTTTAAATATTGAAACATTTATAAAACAGTTATATAATAAACTTTCTAGCATACTGAAGAGGGTAATTAAAAATTGAAAGTATGTTAGGTTTAAAACTGTATGGTAGACATCAGTCGGAGTGTTATTTAAACATGTAAACATTTTTTTTTTTTTTACAACCCTAAGATGAGTATATATTTAAGTTTTGTAAATGTTTCGATATTTAAAGATTTTATTTAGTAGCGCAAAAACTATACAACTGCTGTATGAATTGTTTATTGTGCTCTGTTAGTATAAAACAACTCATATGTTTCTTTTAATGTTGATGTTTTTAAAATTGTTTTTTATATTTTTATATATGTTTTTGTTGTTTTTATTTTCCTAATCTTAAATATGATAAAAATTGTTAAGGATATTGAATTTTGAACAATTGTAAAATTTGACATAATTAATTTGTATATCAACAAAATAGTGTGTCAATTTTTCTTTCGAATACGATATTGAAATAATAACATCTAAGGTTAAATATCAAATATCTCCTAATATCTAAGGTTTTATCTATCATATGTAAGTTATACAATAGAAAAGTTTAATACTAACTAATCGTAATTCCCTAAGGGAAGTATACATATAAAGTAGTAATTATATAAACAAGTATAAAACAACGCAACTCCCAAAGGCAGATAATAAGTAATTATTTATTCTTCCAACTATTAAATTTGTTCATCTTCCCAACCTTACCTTAGGGCACTCTCCGGTAAATAGCAAGTATTCGTTTATAATTATAAAGATAAAACGATTTTTAGTTAATGTTAGAAGTGGGCTTTTAAGATCTACATTAAGTCGTTTAAATGGTTGGGTTTCTTTTATAAGGTTAGAATTAGGTGGTTTGTAGAATTGAGGTTTAAGTTCACAGCCGATGATGCACTGGTTTACAACATTTTTGATTTCTTCTATGGAGAATAATAAAAAAAGTATATTAAAACAAGTGTAAAATATTTTATTTGCTTTCAAAAGTTAATCAAAAAGAATATTTGAGAGTATACAAATCTTATTAATGATTTCTTTTTTTTTTATTTTGTTCCTAATATCATTTATTTTGTGCTTTGTTTACTTTATATTTTATTTTCAACGCATTTATAAATAATTTAATGTCATAAAAACATCAATACTAAACAGTGGTTTTTGATTAAAAGACCTACTGGTTTTCTGCGAGTTGTCCGCGTTTATTTTTAACCAAAACACTCGTATTTTATGAAAATTTTTAATAATTAAGTTTTGTAAGTTTTGACATTCTAGACAAAACTGTCAAACGCTCTTCTTCTCTTCTGCTCTCCCCCTCCCTCCATCCCTCAACTAACTTTTGTAAAGGAATGCTACAGTTAAGTTATTAGATTATGTATTTATATTCAGAAAAGTATATGCATGCATAATCATATATAAGCGTATATTTGTGTAATAAATATACGTTTATATATATACGCTTATTATAATCTAACAGGTTGTAACACAATCTGTTAGATTATTTTTTAATATAAAATTTAGCAAATCCTGTGGCAATGTACACCTTGAAATTCTTTTTAATTTTTTTAACTTTTTTGGTATCTTTGAAGATATTGGTATCTTTGAAGATATCTCCATTTTGCAAAGCTTTCTCAAGATTCAAGCAATGAAAACTTTCTGTGAACATCATAGAGAAAATCAAACAAAATAGACTTATTGTTTCATAAGAGTTAATCTTTCTTCAACCAATTGTATTGTTTTGTCAAGAACAGTAAAAGTTTATTTTGAATTTTTTTTTTTGATCTTGAATAGGTTCGTCATCTCCTTTATATGTAAATTGTTTATTCTTTCTTCTGATACGGGCCGATTCAGGTTCGAAAAGTGCTGGTATCTCTAAATTTACTACAATTTTAACTGCATCTACCAGTGTTTTCTTAAACTCTCTTTCATTTCTGCGGTTTACGAGAAACTTCTTTGTTTGTTTTTCTATGGTGCCATGCATATCAAATTCTTTTGCGTGAAGTTACTTACTACTATTGTTAATCTCAAACAACACATTATACCACACAACCAGAGGTACAACAAGCTTAAAACTAATGGCGTTTGCCTCATAAAAAAATATGTTTTTTTTTTTTTTGCTTCGGTCATTTTAGTATTTAATAAATACTGAAATTATAGATATTATATTAAGGGCAAAGAGAAAAACATAAAAAATCTTTGCTTCTTTTAAACACTCTACAAAAATAATGCACAATAAAACTTGTTGATCTAAAAAAGATTTTATTCTTTGTATTTTCTGAATATTTTACATCTTTTTTAAGAAAAGTAAAAGCCTGATAACACGAATGCTGGCTGAAGACATTAATTTCAATCAATCCACGTTCGTTATTTGCGTCAAAAAGTTTGGAAAAGTGTTAAAAATTTGCCGATGGGTCCCACACGAGCTCTCCGACAACAAAAGAACAGATTGCGTTTGAATTTTCAGTTGCTGTAGCAAATAAAAAAAACCATTTTTGAAGAATCTTGTCTCTGGGGATGAATCATAGCTTCTTTTTAAAAACGTCAAAAGAAAGAAGGCTTACGTTTCGCCAGGGGTTTACCCCGAAGGAATACCAAAACATGTCCACTCTAAGAAGACTATGCGATGTGTGTGGTGGAACAGAAGCGGAATCATCTATTGGGAGGTCAATTTAAATGGCATGTGTTATAGGTTTAACAACGCGTAGAACAATAACAATGGCAAATACCGGACAAAAACGGTAAGCGGCAGTTCATCATCAACAACGACGCCTACCTGGCTCAGTTTAATCGCCTTCGTGTTTCAATCGAGGCAAAAAGACCGCGCAAAAAGAATCATATTGTTTTCCACAACAATAACGTACGTTCTCATGTTAAACGCCGCGTCGTCAAATTTATCACCTATAATGGCTGGGATCTGCTTTCACCAGGGGCGGATGCAGGATTTTTTGTGGGTGTTGCCTGTTTTTTTTCAAGTTGCCAAAATAGTTTGCAATATTTTTTTTGTAAGCTCCTTCCCCGCGCTAGCGAGGGGGGTGTTCAAAGCGGCATCAGTTTATTATTACTTTATTATTACTTACCGGGCATTTTTCTCAATTACCTATATAAAACAAAACTAACAACAATATTGCCTTGGCTATTCTGTTCATAAGTTAGACATTTTTTACTTGTCTAACCTATTTAAGGAAGTGCACCAACGAGAAGGTAAGCCATAGGACTTTGCACTCCATCTATAAACTGTCATGTGACCTAAGGTTAGCCCTCCATTTCTGGATTCTTTCCTTTTCTTGATAGGCAGTTAGTGTAAAGTAATTGTATTGTTGCCTTAGGTTAGCCCTCCATTTCTGGATTTTTTCTTTTTCTTGATAGGCAGTTAGTGTAAAGTAATTGTATTGTTGCCTTAGGTTAGCCCTCCATTTCTGGGTTCTTTCCTTTTCTTGATAGGCAGTTAGTGTAAAGTAATTGTATTGTTGCCTTAGGTTAGTCCTCCATTTCTGGATTCTTACCTCTTCTTGATAGGCAGTTAGTGTAAAGTAATTGTATTGTTGCCTTAGGTTAGTCCTCCATTTCTGGATTCTTACCTCTTCTTGATAGGCAGTTAGTGTAAAGTAATTGTATTGTTGCCTTAGGTTAGCCCTCCATTTCTTTTTTTCCTTTTCTTGATAGGCAGTTAGTGTAAAGTAATTGTATTGTTGCCTTAGGTTAGCCCTCCATTTCTTTTTTTCCTTTTCTTGATAGGCAGTTAGTGTAAAGTAATTGTATTGTTGCCTTAGGTTAGCCCTCCATTTCTGGATTCTTTCCTTTTCTTGATAGGCAGTTAGTGTAAAGTAATTGTATTGTTGCCTTAGGTTAGTCCTCCATTTCTGGATTCTTACCTCTTCTTGATAGACAGTTAGTGTAAAGTAATTGTATTGTTGCCTTAGGTTAGCCCTCCATTTCTTTTTTTCCTTTTCTTGATAGGCAGTTAGTGTAAAGTAATTGTATTGTTGCCTTAGGTTAGCCCTCCATTTCTGGATTCTTTCCTTTTCTTGATAGGCAGTTAGTGTAAAGTAATTGTATTGTTGCCTTAGGTTAGTCCTCCATTTCTGGATTCTTACCTCTTCTTGATAGGCAGTTAGTGTAAAGTAATTGTATTGTTGCCTTAGGTTAGCCCTCCATTTCTTTTTTTCCTTTTCTTGATAGGCAGTTAGTGTAAAGTAATTGTATTGTTGCCTTAGGTTAGCCCTCCATTTCTGGATTCTTTCCTTTTCTTGATAGGCAGTTAGTGTAAAGTAATTGTATTGTTGCCTTAGGTTAGTCCTCCATTTCTGGATTCTTACCTCTTCTTTATAGGCAGTTAATGTAAATTATTAATTCTATTACTTAGGTTAACCATCCCTTTCTGGATTCTTTCCTTTTCTTGAAAGACAGTTTATGTAAAGTATTAATATTGTTGCCTTAGGTTAGCCCTCCATTTCTGGATTCTTTCCTTTTCTTGATAGGCAGTTAGGCCAATTTTTTTTTAAGTTTTTATTTTTCATTTTGTTTTTCCTAATTTTCATGAAATATAAAATAAACTTAACTATAAAACAAACTAAAATACAAGAATATAGTCAATAAATAAAAAAGAAATTTATAAATTAATATTAGGTAAAAACCAACTCTAAGCGTCGTTCCCCTAAAACAGAAAAAATATTCATAACTCTTTCTACATCAGGAATTATTTCTTGAGGAATAGACATCAGAGCTAAAGAATTAAATCTTGACTCTGTCATATAAGTTTTCAGTCTGCGTATAACAGAAATGCTCCTCTCGCATTCACATGTAGTAATTGGAATTGTTCCCATTATTAAAAAACCTTCCCTAATGTTTTGGAAACCCCTCATATCAATAGATTTTAAAGTTTCTGTAATAGTGGATGGGATCACAGATTGATTGTTCCAAAATGTTTCCCACAAATCTTATTCAGCATGAATTGATGAAAGATGAGGCATATCCAATATATAAAAATGCAAAAATTCTATAAAATCTAACTTCCAAAAACATTTTTCTTTATTTTTTTTTACAACAGTTGCAGGAATACCAGATAAACCTTTGTAAACAACCATATCACCTTTATCAAATCTATCTTCTAATTCATTCATTAAATGATCTAGAAGAGGAGATGTGATGGAATATTTGAAATAATCTGAAACTGTGACAGAGGGATAATTATCTCTATAAATTTGTCTGCCACAGAGCCTTAGTTTAACTTCTGAAACATCAAGAGTCTTAGCTAGATCAAGAGCAATTAAGTACCATTCGTTATGATAGACATCAATATTTTATTTTAAATCTAAAATTTGAATTTTTAAACAATTTATTTCATTACACTGTTGTGATATATCAAATGCTTTAGTTTGAAGAACAACAGTGATGGCATAGAAATAGTCCATTATTTGTTTGGTTAAAACTAAACTTACAATAAAAGAAAAATTAGTCATAAGATTTAAAAAACATGAAGCTTTTGAAGAAGTATCAATATTATAACTCTTACTTTCATTGTATGTCATTTCTTCCATCGAATGAAAAACGGATATGTAGTTTTCAAAAAAAACATCCAGACCTTTAAGTTTCTGAACCCATCTAGTTCGACATGTATCGATTAATTTTGCTTGACCAGGAAAAATGAATTTATTAAGACAGCTGGCACGTTTAGGTGATAAGTTAAAAAAATATGATATATCTTTGATTTGATCAAGAACATTTCTAACACTCTGAACATTGCATGATTTACTTACAACTAAATTAAGTTTATGGCATGCACAGTGAACAAAAATAGCTTTTGAATTGATAAATTTAATTCTTGATGAAATACCTTTTAATTTACCAGACATTGCCCCAGCACCATCATATCCTTGACCTCTACATTTTTGGATATCAAGACCAAGATCATCAATTGCAGAAACTATGTTTTGCCCAAGACTAAGACCAGTTGTACCAGATTTACATTCAATGAACTGTAGAAAATCTTCACAAATAACATTATCACAGTCAATGTATCTTATAACTAGAGATAGCTATTCAATATTAGAACAATCAGAGGCTCCATCACACAAGATAGAAAAATAACCTGACTTTTTAATTTTATTAATTAGAACTTCTTTGATTGTTTTTCCACAGCACTCAATAAGTTCGTTTTGTGTGGTTTTAGATATATAGGTTGCATTTTTAGGAGCAGAACGAATATGGTGCTCAAGAACTTTATCACCTGCTTCAATGCGAAAATTTAAAAGCTCTACAAAGTTACCTATACCAATGTTGTTTTTACATGTTTCTCCAATCTCTGGATGATACTTACTGTCATCACGATGACCTCGAAAAGCAATATCATTGCGGCCAAGAAAAATAATTGTCTTTATAATTGGAATTAATTTATTTCGATTACTTATAATAAGTTTTTTTCTCTGATTATCGATGTCAAACTCAATCAGATTTTTTTTTGAATTATATCTAGATTGCAGCATGTTAAGACAATGCATTGACATTTGATGAAGTCGACAATGATTATTGTGATCCATGTAAGCACGAATTGCATTACCCCATATTTTAAAAGGTTTTTGAATGAAGTTGATTATTAAGGTATTGTTTGGAATTCTGCTTCCCAACAGTGTACATGGAAGGCAGTATGCTCCATCTTCAATCTGTGAGTAAGCTAACCAGGAATATTCAAGTAGCCATTTATGTAAAAATGATCGTTTCTTTTTTTCACCAGAAATAGGAAAAACAAAAGACGAGTTAG
This sequence comes from Hydra vulgaris, assembly GCF_022113875.1. Classification (NCBI taxonomy): domain Eukaryota; kingdom Metazoa; phylum Cnidaria; class Hydrozoa; order Anthoathecata; family Hydridae; genus Hydra; species Hydra vulgaris. The sequence goes on along the minus strand of NC_061161.1, from coordinate 43,291,956 downwards.
GAATAAATATTTTATTAACTAGATCTAATAACATTGAATCATCTTTGCCAACAGATAGTTGTCTACTGCACTCATAGTAAGTAGAAACATCATAAAAAGGAAGGCCTGCAGACTGATCTGATGAACAAGGAATACAATTAAGTAAGATTGGATTAGGAGTAATATCAATATTTACATCTATAATTTTAGTTTCATTACTTATGCCAAACTTTATGTGAGATTGAACTAATTTTTTTTTTTTTGGAAATAGATTTTTAGGAGGTTGACAAGATAAATTAAGAATCTTAGTGTTAACAGAAGAATGCAATAAAACATTTGGCAAAACTTTCACAATAGGGACAAAATGATTTGGTGACCACATATCTTTATCCTTGGAAATAGAGCGACAATCAGTGTTACATCATAAAATACTCAGAATTTCTTTATTTGTTTTATGATCATTACGTGGGTATATACATACATTAAATAACTTTTTATATTTTTCAAGTCCAAATTCAGGATTAATAGACCAAATTTGTTTATTTAACACTGTAGATAATGCAATTAAACAAAGAAAAGAAGCAAATTTATTGTTTCTGCAATTCTTAAAGGCTTCTTTTTTTATAAGTTCAGCGATATTTGTATCATTTAATTCTGTAAAAGAATCAGAAGACTTAAATGAAACACATGCCATGAAAACACTAGAGAGCGAGGAAAAACTTTTAGATTCCACTTGGTTTAAGATTATTGGGTATCTCAAATAAAAGGTTGCTTTCTCAAACAGCTCAACAGAAGTTAATAGTCGAAGAATTTTATGTGTTTTATCTGATGAATTTATTAATAAAGCAGCAGAGTTGTAAAGACAGTTACCAAGTCATAACATATATATATATATATATATATATATATATATATATATATATATATATATATATACTAAATATAACTAAAACAAACATATTTAACTAAACATTATTTGTCAAGAATTATTGTTTTATAAACAAAATAAAACATAAAAAAACGCGTTTAAACTCATACTTTAAAACAATATAGTCTTCATTTTCTTTTTGCATAGGAATAAAAGCTTCCATTTCAGAATTTCTTAAAGAAAGAAGATCTTTGTTTATAACAGGAAAATTTGAATTTAATTCTTTAAGATTATTACGAAGCTTTGCTTTGTAAGTTGTAATATTAGGCAAAGGCTTGGCTTTGGATAGCAACAAATCCATAATTGTAAACAAAAATAAAATTTGTAATAAAAACTACTTATTAGCTAATTTTTGATAAACTTCAATTTATTCGAATACTTAAGGCTTTATGCGAATAATTAAGGCGTTATTAGAATAATTAAGGATTCATTTTTATATATAAACGGAACCGAGAGAACCCTTTTGATCAAACGTTCCTGCAACTTTTTTTGTTGTCTACCGGAAATTCGGGTCAAATGAATCCTGAAACAATAGGGACTTTATTACGGCAAGCAAAATAAATACATTGCAATAACGATTGATTAATAGGGTTCTTTCGGTACCGTTTACTTTAAAAAAAGAGTCCTGATTTAATAGCGGCGTTTTGAACATGACGGAGGAGAGCTAAGTCTGAAACATTGTTATGGCCGTGTATGTTTTTCTATAAAGGCAATGTTTTTTTTTATAAAGAACTCATATATACATATTAGTATACTATAAATTTAAGTTTAGTATTTTTTAGATTATGAAACGGAATTTTTTATAATTTCTTAGAATATTATGGGTGAATCCTGGGCAACACAGGATACCCCCTAGATCCGACTCTGTTCACATCCGCCATATTCACCAACCGAAAAGTACCTATGGACTATCACATCAACCGCTCTTTGATAAACTGGAAAATGAGTAAGTTTTACGAAGATTTGGATGACTTGGTGGCCAACGTCAAGGCGTGGATCGCCTCTAAGAACCGTGTCTACTTCGCTCAAGGAACAATCGTTTAAACATGTTTTTGTCAAGTAATGTTATTAATTCTGTTAAATAAAATTTGTTGATAAAACGCCGGATATTATGCATTGATAATATACGTAATATACGTTTTGAAAAAGTTATATACGTAAAAGTAACATTGAACAACTTTGGCGTTTTATTGCTGTTTTAGGAAAATGCATGACTTTTGACTTAAAAGACTTGATTATAAAAATTTGACTCAAAGATGTGAATTTTTTGCTTGTGGGTCTTTATTACTTTATATTTTTTGTTGAAACTTTTAAAGAATATACCATGATGGAAGAACACATTTTTTTGAAGCAAAAAAATAAATTTAAAACTATTTTAGTTTGCTGCAATAAAAACATTTTTGAAAATTTCTGGAAATTTTGAGCAAAATTTCCTGGAAAATTTCAACCCTAGTAAAAACGGTTGCACCTTAAAGCCGGCCCGGCCCAAAAACAGCCAAGATAAGAAAACTTATTTAATTATTATACCAAATTCACAAGTAATAAAAATATTTATTGTTTGAAATTTTTTTTTACAAAAATAAACAAAATTTTAAACAACAAAAACCGGTAACATAACATTTATTTGCAATTTTCATTTTGCAACATTTTTATGAAGACAAATGCATTGGCTTCATGAAAATGTCGTGTAAGAAAACTGACACGGCGCGCAGGCATAATGACACCAGAGATTGCACCAAATGCATTATGACCATTTTGAACAGAATATCGCATATATCTTTGCTATCAAGGTTAGCGCTCATTCCTTGTACAAATCTAGCACGAATGTATAGCCGGTATAATGCAGCTGGGACAAAAAAACCAGTGGTATTTGCATAAACGGACTTTTTTATAAAGGCAATCAAGTTTTTTTTCCACCCATCGTTGAGTTGAAAAAAAAGGTAAAGCATAATGAGGCAAGCATGCATTACAGCATCATTTAATTACTCATCTGAACTTAGTGCTGCTAAATCTTCACTGTTAATTATTCGACTGTGCCAATAAGAAATTTTTCTTGGGATAACAGGCCACCAACTCGTGATTAAACGTTCAAGTATTCCTTTACAATTTTTAAAATATGTTATGCGATTGCGTTAAATTCTTCGTGGTTCATTGAGTTCATTGGTTCATTGAGACGATCACTTTTTTATGAAAACATTTTGTTATAGTCACTCTCAGCATAAGGCATCGCATTGACATCTCAATCTCCAATTATAAAGTATAAACGTAGGTAGATTCCTTTAAAAACCGTACAACGTTATAATATAGACCCTCTTAATAATTTTTTTTTAAAACCAAAAATATACTTTTTTAAATATTATTTTATTATATTAATTTTTATTATATTAATTTATTATATTATTTTTTTATATATTTTAAACTTTTAACTAATAAAAAGGTAAACAAATGTATGTCTTTGGCAAAAACAAAGATTTTTAGTAAAACAAAGAAATTTTTAGGTTGTGTCGGGCCGGGCCGGGCTGGGCTCAAGGTTTTTGGGCCGGGCCGGGTTTTAGACAACCGTAAAAATTGCGTAAAGTTTTAAATTTGCGCTCAAATCATTCAATTTTGTTGAAATATAATTATTGAAAGAATTATATAATTGCAAAACCTTGATGTTTTATATTTCGAATGCCTGATTTTTTAAAAAAAAAATAAAAACATTTAATTAAACTGTTTGCAATATTATTTATCATTATTACCATTTTTATTACTTCTTATTTATATTTAATCTGCAACGGTATATACCTTATATGCAGTATTTTACTATTTTGCAGTTTTTTTTTAAACTAATATAAATAAATGTGTATTTTTTATTTATAAATTAATTTATACTTAGCATCAAACGGTGATGTCTTTTTCCTAAATATTAATATTTTTTAAATTGTAATTATTTTTAAACGGCAAACTAAATGCGATAGAAAAAAATACATAAAAAAAATATTATTAAAGGGAAAAATAGAGTTTATGATATTTTTAGCAAATAAATCGTTAAGCAAATTAGATGGGCCCAGAGGGAATTTATAATTTCAATATAACATAATTAGTATGATAAGAGCATATAAATATGATATTTTGCTTTTTAATAATTCTATTAACAAAAAATAGCAAAATATGACATTTTTAACTAAACGCATTAAATAAGTTTTATTTTCTTGTAACTCCTTTTAAAAACTTTTTTTTAACTTTATTAAACTCAAAACTTTTCGCTTTTATCAAAATACAACTTTTTTGAATTCACACGCTGCACTGGGCGAATTAGTTTTGAATAAAGCACTTAAAATGCGCTCAAAGGGTAGATCGGGGTATAAAAAGCACCATAATGGAAAATAATGCTATTTTTAAATGTATTATTGAGTGCTGAATATTTTTAAGAATGACTATAATCGGAATTATTACTCATAATGAAGTAAGATTTTTGAGCATCCATAATACTCACTCTAAAATACAAACAATGAAAAGCAAACAAATATATGGTCAAAAAACCTATAAGCACTTCAAAAACAAATTCTTTGATAAATATTACCAATACCTATTAAAATTATTTGTGAAATATTTTATTAATATTAATTTACAAAACTTTTATTGAAAAAACAACATGCAAAATTTTTTTATTTAAATTAGATCTTTATTTAATTTTATAAACTCCTATTAAATATATGAACTATTTTGCCTTGACTTGTTTTGTTAAATGGTTAAAACACGAACACATTTTATTCGTTTGATTTTGCTGCAGATAATAATATTTTTAGGTGATTCAATTTTCTTTTCTTTTTTACTAATATAAACGATTAAATTAGACGGAAACATCAAAAACAAAGGAGCGCCTGTCTAATTTTTATATAAATTGCGGTCAGATTGCTTTATTATGGCGATTCAACCATAAATATGGCAAAAATTAAATTAAGTTATGCGGCGCTTATTTTTATATATAATTCTTCATAATTTCCACTAACATATATTCCGGCGATCTAAAATTAACTATTACGTACTGTATACAATGTGTAAAAAATCTGAAGTTGGATCAAGTTTGAAAAACTTGAGTAATTTTTTATTTACACTCTTTTTTTTTTTTTTTTTAACTATGAAAGTTTTTTATTTTACCTGTATAAAGCTCAGAACACACTTAATGTCATACGCCTAATATAACAACAAAACAAGCATGTGCTAAGCCTTTTTTGAAAATCAAAGCAGTTTGACATTTTGAATATTTAGGATTTAATAAGTTTTAGAGCTATTTATATATAACCCACAATCATTTTATAGTATAAAAACGGAAAACTATTTTTTTGTTGGTTATAGATTCCTTCTAATCTTCTATTTAAAAAGTTGCCTAGTAAAAAACACATACAAACCTTTTTGCTCTATACTACCTTAACATCCGCATAAATTAATTAGGCGACCTAATTAACAGTAAGTATTGCACACTCTAACATCTAGTGCAATTTCTGTTCGCTTTCTCTAGGCTATTTTTCTATCTTAACTTCTTCTTACTTTCACTCTTTTATATTATCGTTCTTTCTAAAATCACTTTACTCTTGGTCTGCAAAGCGGGTTATGATGCTCTTTAGTGAACTGAATTCGTCTTTGCGGGCCTAGGTAATGTGGCCTCTGTATGGCAACTAGCCGGAGGAGGATAAACCACAATACCTAAAGAGTTGCCTTTGCTATTGCCTATGTCTTAAATAAGCAATAGTTTAAATATTTTTACGTAACGAGAGTTCATATCAAGTTAACTTGATATGAACCTAAATTGCACATTCTAACATCTACTGCAATATCTGTCCGCTTTCTCTATGCTATCTTTCTAAATCAATTTCTTCTGACTTTCACTCTAATATCTTTCGTTCTTCTTAAATTGTAATGTTCTTTAGTGAGCTAAACTCGTCGAGTTGTGATGTTCTTTAGTGAGCTGAACTCGTCTTTTCAGGCCTTAGTATGTCGCCTTTATATGGCAATTAAAGAGTTGCCACTGGCCCGGTTTTTCAATTTTAGTTACTTTAGCGCTACATTCCTAGCGCTGCAATTCTACGTTTAGTTACTTTAGCGCGTGTTCCTACGTAAAAACGGAACAATAGTCACCTAATTTATAACCCTGACACCGTATCATTTTAACACTTTTTTATAACCAAAGGTCAAGTTTAAGTTATTTGAATAAAGTAAAGTAAGTAGTTTGATCATCGTTTTGTATTTTACTAAAAATAGTAACTTTTTTATTTTTCTTTGTGTGATTTATAGTGCGCTCCCAGAGGTCTTTACGTTCGTATCTTAAAGCACCGCAGAAGGATATTACTTTGAATATTTATCCATCCTTTCTTACCTATATTGCTTATTATGCTAAAGCCGGCGCCAAACCTAGGACCTCTATATTCTGAGCCAGTACTCTAGCCACTATGCTGCATCTAATGAAGCTATTCTGCATCACTTTAAATGAACAATCAACCATGTTGCATACCCAATTTGTATATATGCATAATGCATGTATTAGCAGTTTTCCATTTTATGATTTTAAATATTTTGGTTCATAAATTTCATCTTAAAAAGTTTTAATATTTATAATATTTATTTGAATATCATTATCATCTAGATATCTTCAAAGATTTCAAGCTAGAAAAGTTTAAATTACTTTTTCTATTGACGTCAAATTGTGGTAATTGAAAAAAAAAAGAGTTCGAAATACAGGTTTTGTTGACTTTTAAGCATAACTTAATTTGCCGAACGTTGGTTCACCACATTTGTTGCTATTTGTGCAACAAAGAGTTTTATATGGCCAAATGTTGGCATTGCATTATAATACGCCTGCTTATTTGGCCAACATAAGCATTATATGTAATTTATTAATTTTTCATTATGTTCCTATGGGCACGGTGTTTTTTTTTTTAATGTTTTTTCAACGTTTTTATTTGGTTTAAACTTAATAAAAGCGTCCAAAGAACATTTTAAAAACGCACAGTGTCTACTGGGGTTGGGCCATTATTATTATGTTGTAAGCTTTCGTTAGCTTAATTTAGTGTTATGGTTAGCGTTGCATAGGCATGCCTTGGGCTAATTTTGGCATCCATACTTATCGAGACTTAATACAATGCATATTTAACGAAGTTGTATGTTAGTTTAGGTAACTGCTATTGTTAAGTTTTAGTTGTTACGATGGCCTAATGTAGTACTATGGTAACTAGGGTTGGTTTGAAATTAGCTGCTTAGCAGAATAACATTAACTTCATTCATTTTTCTCCAGACTAGCATGGAATTGTGGGTATCTAACTTAGCATTTAATTTCAACCTTTACGTAATTTATTGCTTACTCAACATAAAAATAAGTCAGAAGGTCAAACTAGCGAGTCAATTGACCTATAACATTTTTAACAAAAACTTATTACTAGTGTTAACTTTCTGTCTAATTAATTCCAGTAATTTTTATTTTGAGAATAGTTATTATTTCTATACTAAACATAGTTAAAAGACAACTTGTTGTGCAACAACGTGGTAAACAACCCCTTCATACGCCATCACAACTCCAATCCTCGTAGTTATCATTTAGCGCAAATTGAGGTCCAACTGCAAACCCAATGGAACTCCACTAACTAAGGCAAAATGGTCAACCCAAAAAAATGGGCTGCTTGGGTAGCTCGTTAAATTTCTAAAAAAATTGTTAAATAATAATAGTATTCAAATATTTGACTTTTGTTCGATCAAAAACAAAACAAAAAAAAGAAAACACAATGTTGTATTTTTTTGAAATTAAAATATTAAATTTCCTTTATACATAAAGTTTAATTTTTTAATAACATTCTATTTGTCCAACAAACTTATGGTGTTGGCTTATGGTGTTTAGACTTTTTTTGTCATGGGCCTTAAATAATTAAAATGGGAACAAATATATAGCAAAATAAATAAGTAACAATAAACCGTTTTACATTGACCCACTTCAATCCTATTTAGACTCGATGTGTTCAGGTTTAAAGCTCCAATGCAAGGAATGATCATTATTTTGGTTTTAGGCCAGTGTCATGATAATGCAGGAATTAAGTAAAATAAAAATGACTATCATGTTTTCTATGTTTAACTATCCAAATTAAAAACAGTCTTTGTATCAGTCTGAGTGTATGAAAAAAAAAATTGAGTCTTTTATATCAGCTGAGTGTATGAAAAAAAAAAAAATTAGGCCATCATGCACAATATAATAATGACCTTATATTAGACTACTACAATATGTAAAAGTACTACAATATGTAAAAGCCGAACGGTAAAAACTTGCCAGTGTTAAAGCTGACATCCAAAAAACACTAAGTTATACCTAATATTACTTAAATCAACTGTGATTTTATAAATCCAGGATAGTAAAAAGTTTTTCTCTATTTTCATCAAAGTCTCACATGTTAAGAGATTTATAAACATTGTAAATCTCTTAAAAAAGTTTAAGATACTACTTCTTAAATTTCAACTATTTTCTTTCAACAGCAAAATTTTTTTTCTTTTTTAAATATGTCGCCAAAAACATTGTTTAAATACTCTGCATTAATTTACAGAGCTGTTTCTAAAATTTCGTTATCACATCTTTTAAAAATGACTTTTGAAAACAGTTTGTTTATAATATTGTGAGCCCACTCATAAATTTGATAACGAAAATCAGGAAATCGTCCGCTATAAATAATTACGTTAGAGAGACTTCCAGAGAGCACAAGCAAAGCAAGCCAGTCGTTAATTATTATTAATTTAGGACCGTACTCGTTGACTTGTTCTTCGTTGAAATAGAAACTGTACAGACAGCACGCTGAAAAATGATATGCATTAAATGGAAATGTTATTATCATGAACATAAGTACAGCTAAAAAAAAAACAATAATGGTTTCACGATCTGCTTTATTTGATGAGTTTTTTCTTGAGCTAGGTGTTATTACTAACTTGAAGGTAGAATGTTTTGACCACAGACAATTCCATAATTTAGAAGTTTTTTTTGAAAGTTGAGGAACTTTTATACTTAACTCTTTCAACTCGATCTCATTGTAGGATTTTCTTTCTTTTTTTATAAGATTATTGTTTGAACAAGAAGATACTTGGAGTAAGTTTCTGGAATATTTTTCATCATTCGTTGAAAAGTTATGTTCTTTTTTTCCCGAATATTTTTCAGCTAATATAAATGAGTTTGATGAAGCGGTATAACTCTTTCTTAGGCAAATAGAGTTATCATTTTTAGCTTCAAAGAGTTGTGATCTTTTCCGCATTGTTATGGTCACGCGCACTAAATAGTAAGATAATAAAATAATTGGGATTATGCTTTCAGCCAAAAGTGAAACACCTGCATTTATTGTTTGTTCAATTCCATCATTAAAATAGGAAAAACACTGTTCATTTATAACACTAGTTCTAATAAAGGTAAATATCTTCATTCCAATGCAAGCTATCCAAGTTACGGCAACCGAAACATGTATCATTCTTTTTGAAAACCGACTAGTAAACGGGTGGCAAATTGCTCGATATCTTTCGTATCCCATTAGACACAAAATCCATGCACTGACATTCACTGAAAGCGGTCCTGATACTGTCAGTATTTTGCATAATTCTTTACCAATATTCCATTTTGCATTTGTTGCTAGCAAATATATTATATGTATAGGGCATACAACAGCATAAAAACAATCGGCAATGGCAAGATGAACGACAAACCAACGAAACTCAGCAGTTTTTTTCATTTTTAAACTGAAGAACACGATTACTAGAATATTTCCAATCGTTCCACATACAAAAACAAAAGAACAAAAAATACTTTTAAATATGATTTCCCAACGACTTAACATTATTTAGTTTTTTAATCAATAATGTAAATTTGTACTTTTACAGCCAATTATTTGTGTAGGAAGGTGTTTGCTTAGCCAACTGAATGCGTTCGTGCGTGCGCAACTTTAGTTAGTATGAGTGAATCGACCATTACAAATATAATATTTCGAATAATTTTTTATTATATTTGTTGCCTTAAAATAGAGAAATAATATATTTACTTTGAAATATGTTAATTATATTTCCTATATATACATTCGATATACTTTATTATATATATTTTTTATAACATGTCCAAAAATAATATTATTTTTATAAATGTTATAAAAAAATAACCATAGAGATTTAAACTCGATGTATTAATTCATTTTCTGCAAAAAGTAAATTAAAACATCGAGTGCTGAATAATATACACACACACGAGCACACACACCAATATATATATATATATATATATATATATATATATATATATATATATATATATATATATATATATATATATATATATATATATATATATATATATATATATATATATAGACTGATAGATAGATAAATACCTCCATATAAATAGGTTATTAACTACTAAAAAACTTATAATAGCAAAAAATGTTTATAAAATAATCAAAAAAACGAATGAACGATTTGCACTCAATTTCTTTTAAAATAAAACCTAAAATAAAACTTATCTTAATTGCAACGAATAATCTCAGTGTGATATCAAAATTGTCAATATATTTGCTGTTGAAAGGTTCGTAACTAAATTAGCAATGATAATAAAAAAGATACAAACGATGAGCAGCACAAGACCCCAGTAATAATCAATTCGATTAAAGTTTTAGAGAAAAACTCTCGAAGTTGTATAAAATAAGTTTGTAAAGCATTAATTGAACAAAAATATAGCGATAATAAATGACCTCCTTCTCTGCATGTTTAAAAACTAAACCTGATAGCATTTTAAAGACCGCTTATTGTGCAATACTAATATTAAATCTTTTTATAGATGACATAAAAAATGGTCAGGATTAAATTACTAGCGTTTAATTATTACTAAAAAGTAAATTATCAAAACTTAATATATTTATGTATATATATATATATATATATATATATATATATGTATATATATATATATATATATATATATATATATATAATATATATATATATATATATATATATATATATGTATATATATATATATATATATATATATAAATATATATATATATGTATGTATATATAAATATATATATATATATGTATGTATATATAAATATATAAATGTATATATATATCATATATATAAATTTTAGTTTATATATATATATATACATATATATATATATACATATATATATATATATATATATATATATATATATATATATATATATATATATATATATATATATATATATATATATAAATTTTAGTTTATATAAATATATATATATATATATATATATATATATATATATATATATATATATAATTTCAGTTTATGTATATATATATATATATATATATATATATATATATATATATATGTATATGTATATATATATATATATATATACATATACATATATATATATATATATATATATATATATATATATATATATATATATATATATATATATATATATATATATATATATATATATATATATATATATATATATATATATATAAATATATATATATATGATTTTACATTGTCATAGTTGTTATCCATGCTTTTAACTTTAATATGGTATTAATTATAATTAATTTTCGTCATTTTAGATATAAAGTATAATATTCATCAAAAGCTGGCACAAGTTATTCAACAAATGATTACTAACAAATTATCACTTATCAAAAGCAATTAATAAAATTTTACACAACTAATGTAATGACGTAAATCTAACAATGATTTCAATGCTCCTCACTCTACGCGTTCACTTAAAATGTAATTTACTTAATATAATTTGATAGAAGAACAGAGACTGGCAGCAGAGACGCTAAATTTTTAAAAGAATTTTATTTAAATAATCTTTTTGTATCTTTAATCCAATATGTTGCGTATGTTAAAAATAAATAGGATTTTCTAACAGATAACATTTTTTGATTCGTTTTGTTTCCTTTAAGCGCGCTAATTTTTATAAACGGCAACTTTGTATAAAGTTCTCATAGAAAAGTTTTTCATCCTCCAAATTTTACTCATCATTTGTTCACATCACTTCCGCTACAGCAAAAGTGTTTTTTATTTATTTATTGCGGTACAAATAATCTGCTTTATTACAATCTTGTTGCTACTGCGTTGTGGTTGCTATAGTTGCTATCGCAATAATGTTAATTAAAAGGATAAAATAAATATAAAATATTTATTTTATTGTTTAGATCAGACAAAATCGAGTTGTTTTCTACTTTGTGAAATTAGTTTCCTTTTTACTCTCTGTATCTCTGTAACAATAAAATGATGTAACAATAAAATGATGTCTTTTAATATATGTTCGTATTTGTTCAGAATCAAAAAATTTTTATAGATTTTAAAGTTTTTGTATCAAGAAAGCTCTGTTAAAGTTGTTTTTTACTCTAAAAGTTCTAAAGAAGATCAAAAAAAGAGTATGGATAAATATAACTTTATCTAGAATGAGTGAACAGTATTTATTTAACTAATGCCTAATAATAATAATAAAAAATCGATGTTTTAAATACCAACACCCTAATATTTCTCATAATTCAAAACTGTTAAAAACATACGGGCTTAACTCACAACATTTTGTTACCATTACGTCTTTAAGACGCCATTGTTTTAAGGTGGTTAATACTATATAAGTATATAATGCCAATCACCTTAAAACAATAGCGTATATACGTTAAGATGCCTTCAAAATATAGTGGAGTTTAATAACCCAGTATTATGGTCCACCTGACAGACCTTTGTTCTTTCACATCTTAAAATAAAACTAAATATACATATTTTTGTTTTTTTTATTGTAATTCTTTTATAACCTTTTATTAATTTTTTAAATCCAAATTTCGTCTAAATATAAAATTGTAATTATAAATACGGCATACTAAAAATAGGTCAAGACAACACGCTGCAGTGCGTGAGCTTCATGTGGACATGTGGACTGTGGACAAACTTCATGTGGACTGTGCTTCATGTGCTTCATGTGGACTGTGGACAAACAACATACGGATATTAAAAACATATGCACAACGACAAACGGATATTAAAGACACATGCACAACGGCACACGAATAGTAATTATTAGATAGTATTAAAGTAACTTAAAAAACTGAAATTAAATGTTGGAGAACACGTTTGTGAAACTCGATTCTCGACGAAAATATGAAAAACATAATGTCGATTGATTTATTAAAAAAAAATAAACTGTAAAAAAAATATTTAAAAATTTAAGATATGCCCTTTCATTTAATCAGCAAAATATGCATATTTAAAAAATATATACTGTACAAAAAATATATGTTGTTGTTTTATTGTAATTTTTATTTCTTTGTTTTAATTCTGCGTTATAAAAAAAAAATTTATCATTTTTTTTTTTTTTTTTTTCCTTACTACTAACGAAAAAAAATGTTTTAATTATCTTTTTTTATTTTATATTGTGACGTTGTAAAGTTTTATTTTATTTAAAATGGAAAAAAAAATTGTTTTGCGTGATAAATTAAATATTTTTTTTTTTTTGCAAGTCTTTAGTTTACAATGATTAGTCGTAAACGACTAACATTGTAAACTAAAGACTTACAATAATACATAAAATAAAAAGGGATACACTTAATAAAAAGTTTACAATATTTAAAAATTTTTTCCTCCGTTTTTACATAAAATAAAACTTACAGTATATAAAATAAAAAAATAATAATTAAAACAAACCGGGGCTTCGGAGAAGATGAGGATAGCCATACGTCATCGCAATTTTTTTTATAGAGCCCCTTTGAGAAAATTTCAAAAAGAATATCATAATATGCTAATATATACTTAATAGAATTTCAATAAAATGTCATAATAAAATGCGTAATGCGCACAGTGTATCGCTTTACACAAGCTAGGTGGACAAAAAAATTTTGTTCTGCAATTTGATTCCTAAGAATGTAATTAATATTATTTTGGTGTTTTGTTGATTAGTTACGCATTTTTTGATGATTTTTACCTTTTTTTTATAAGTAATTTTCATAGTTTCATAAATTTTTAAATTTTAGCAATGAAAAAAGTTAACTATGTAATAAAACAAATAATTTATTCTCACAAAAAAGTTATGTAATAAAATTTTGCCGAAAATAAAAATAAACAAACACGCAATTATAATTCAGCTTATAATGTAAAATAAAAAAAAATATTTTCTTAACAACTATCATCGGATCAATCATTGTTATTTCACTATCCGAAAAATTGGACCTTAAATAATCTTCATCGCCACACAGAATTGTATTTCTAACGAGCTATGGTGGAATTACAAATGGGACAATTAAATTTAAAACTTCTAACGGTAATTTACTGGTTCTCTTACTTGACATTTCCTTATTTTAATTATTTATTTACACTTTTGCCGAAAAAAAATTAAAATTTACAGTTGTAACTTATAAAAAATAATTACATGACCGGGGCTAGAAGAAGACAAATTTAGTCTTATCACCAAGCCCCCAAAAATGCTTCATTCCAAGATAAAATATAGTTTAACAATAAAATATAGTGTCAATGTATATATCTCTGAATTATTAATATAAAAGAAAATGTAAATATATCGCTTAGCGTTTAAGAATTGATTTGTAAAATAAAATAAACAAAATTTGATAAAACTTTAAAATGACAAAAGTAACATTTAAGAATTGGTTTGAAAAAAATAAGAAGATATGATTTTATATTTTATATATAACAAATTTTATTGTTAGAGCAATTTATAGTTTAACTTATTTAATTAAATTTATAATACTTGCCATTTATCATTTTTATTTATTATTGCCAATTCAGTAAAAGTAAATAAACAGTAAAAAGTAAAGGACTAATAAAATAAACGACGCAAAAATAAAAATAAATTTCTCAAAAAGAAGATTATCATTTAAAAATAATAAAATATATGTGCATATGTTGATTAATTATGTTTTAAAAAAGCACGTAAAGTAATTAATTAATTAACTATTAATTATTAATTTCTAATTTAAAGAAGCTTTATCAGAAGAAATTTTATTCATTTTTATTTAACGAAAGTAATTGCTTAAGTTTTGTTTTGTATTGGTTTGGAGAATAGTATGAATTGGCTTCGAGAATAATTAGTTTTCAGTTCATTATTTAATATTATGTTCCACAACTTTGGTCCTCGGTTTACAGTAAAGAATTTAGTATATATAATATATTTTTATCAAGTTTGAACATGAAAATAAGAACATGGTAGAGGTTTAATTCATATACATTTAGGATATTGAGTTCATTAAATAGTGTTTGTGTGTGTGAATAACGATCTACGTTTGAAACAATCCTTAAAGCCTGTTTTTGTTTGCTAAGCAATTTTTTATTTTCGTTGCGTTAGTGCTACACCAAGCAATGTTCGCATAACTTATGTAGCTATAAATAAAAGAAAAGTAAATGTTTTTTAAACAAGATTGATTTAATAAATGCTAAGCTTTGTACATTATACCTAAATTTTTTGATATTTTATCTTCAACTACACCTATATGTTCCCTCCAGGTTACATTTTCGTCTAGAAACACGCCTAAAAACTTTATTGGTTTCTCTATTAATTGATTATCAATAAAAAGGTCAAAGGGAATATCAGATTATTTTTGTAGACAATGGAATAAAATGAATTTTGTTTTAGTAATTGCAATGATTGTTACACAAAACAATTCAGAATAGCAATTAGCGATTGAAATACAAGCAATTCCCTTTTGCGAGTTGCACAAAAATTTACAACGAAAGTATTACCTTGAGAGAATTCCGCACGAGGAATTCTCGCTTAAAAGCCAGTGCGCTAAATTAAATTACAGTTGAAGTTTCGACGTGAAATTATACAGAGTTTTATATTTAAACTAGTTGTGATAATTTAATATGAAAATATTGAAATAAATATTAAATAAAAATCATAGTCGAATTCTCTTTATAATAATAAATATAAAGACAAATCATTACATGGTACCAGAAGTGAACTGAAGACATTTTAAGAAGAGATTTTGGAAAAGTACTTATTTTAACAAGAAAAAGAAAATGGAACACTTTTTGCCAAAGCCAAACGAAATGGACTTCAATGAATCCAATATAGCTTTAACATGGAAAAAATGGAAACAAACTATGCAGTTGTATCTAAAAGCAGCAATGACAAACAAATCTGAGGAAAAAAAATACGCGACATTCTTATTTGTGATCGGTGAAAAAGGAAGAGAAATATTCAATACATGGACTTGGAACAAAACAGAAAATGACGTCACGATAAAAGAACTATTTGAAAGATTCGAAGAATATTGTTTACCGAAAAGAAATCTGGTTTTGGAACGAAGAAAGTTTTTCTTATGAAAACAAGATGTCAATGAATCATTTGGTTTCTTTGTAACTGATTTAAAAAATCTGGCTCAAACATGTGAGTTTTGAAAACATTCAAGATGGTCTGATATTATACAAAATAATTGACGGAATCAAATCAAACAAAGTCCAAAATAATTTACTTAGAAAAGGAGCGGATTTAACTTTTACTAAAGCGATTGACATATGCAGTGCTGAAGAAGTTGCTAATGCAGAAATGAAACAAATTACATACGAAAAAGATAATGACTTGGTAAAAAAATTCATAAAACCAAGACAAGCAAATGCGTCAATCGGACAAATACCAAAATAGACAAAGTTCTCGAATAACGAAAATGAGTCAAAAGGCAAAGACCGGGTTGAACCAAACAAACAAAACTGGAAACAAATCAATAATGGCTCAAATAAAAAACAACAACATAGACAGTGCAAGAAATGCAACAGAAAACATGAACCAAGAAACAGTCCTGCATTCGGTCAAACGTGCCATAAATGTAATAAAATAAATCATTGGGCAACTTGCTGCAACTCGAAAAACATACACGAAAATTGCGCTGTAGAATACCATGTGGAATCTGTATCATCTGGTAAAGTAAATGGTAAAAATGAAACTTTGATAATCTTCAAAATTAATAATAAAATGGTACGTGGAAAAATTGACACTGGAGCTGAAGTTGATGTTATGCCAAAAAGAGTCTACGACCAACATACATCACGTGATAATCTCACTTATATAAATGTTAAACTACGTGGTTATGGAGGAAATCATATTCCAGTGCTTGGAACATGAAATATAATGTGTTACTACAAAAGTCGTAAAAAGTTGGTTAATTTCTATGTAGTTGAAACAACAAGCAAACTCGTTCTTAGCTTACAAACTTCACAAGACTTAAAAGCCATCAAACTACTAGATGAAGTAAAAACTGTAGACACGAACGAGGCTAAGTCGCAGCAAAAAGAAATATCTACTCTAAACAAAGTAAAACGGGTTGAAGGAAAACAAGGAAAAAAATTAAAAGAAGAAATACTAAAAATGTATCCGAAGTTATTCAACGGATTAGGCGTGATTGGACCTGAACATCACATCGTGTTGAAGAATGACTCAAATCCTGTTATTCATCCACCAAGAAAAATTCCTGTTACCTTGAGAGAAAAAATAAAAACAGAATTGGATGAAATGGAAAAACAGGAGTAATAACAAGACTAGATGAACCAACAAAATGGGTAAATTCGTTAGTGGTTGTGGAAAAACCAAATGGACAACTAAGACTCTGTCTGGATCCAAGAGACTTAAATAAAGCTATAAAAAGAGAACATTATCAATTACCTACTTTTGAAGAAATATCAACTAGACTTTATGGCGCAAATAATTTCACAAAACTAGACGCAAATAAAGGTTATTGGCAAATTCCACTGGATAAAGATAGCTCTATGTTAACCACGATGAATACACCATTTGGAAGATTTAGATTCACACGTTTACCTTATGGTATACATTCGGCTCAGGAAGTATTTCATAAAAGAATAAGTCAATGTTTTGATGATCTTCATTTTGTGGAAACTGATATTGATGATGTTCTGATATGGGGCACAAAAGATGTCACGATGAAAATCTAATAAAATGCCTAGTTCGAGCTGAAAAAATGAGAATGACCCTAAATATTGAAAAATGCCGATTTCGAACACACGAGTTGATATACTTAGGACACAAATTATCAATAAACGGAGTACAACCAGATGAATTAAAAATTAAAGCCATCAATGAAATGGCAAAACCTGAAGATAAAAAAGGAGTTCAAAGATTTCTAGGTATGGTAAACTGTTAGTAAATTCCTACCTAACTTATTAGAAACAACGGAACCATTTCGAAATCTAATTAAAAAAGGAACACACATGCAATGGGGCAAAGCACAAGATTGATCCTTCAAAAAAATTAAAAAGCTGCTATGTTCGGAACAATGTCTTGCATTCTACGATATTCAAAAACCTGTAACGATACAAGTAGACGCATGCAAAACTGGTGTTGGAGCAGCACTTCTTCAAAATGAAAAACCAATTGCATTTGCATCAAGGTCAATGACACCAGCTCAATTAACTTATGCAATCATTGAAAAAGAACTTCTTGCATTACTTTTTGGGTGTATGTGTAAATAAACTGTTACTGTTGTATATGTAAATAAACTGTTACTGTTGTGTAAATAAACTGTTATTACATGTGTATGTGTTAATAAACTGTTATTACATGTGTAACCAATATATATAAAAAAGTTTGCTGTTGTATTCTTTACGTTACATGTTTGCTGCTGCATTATGAACATTCTATATATTCTTTTCTGTGTTTGATGTTGCATTTGAAATTTGTTCTTTTTGGCCGTCTTCACCTTTATCTCGAGCATTACCAAACCAAGCAGAAAATGCTTCTTCAGAAAGTTTTTTGATAAATTTTGTTTTGTTCTATAGTTTTTTTATGCATCTAAACATATGTTAGTTGAAATAAATTGTAAAAGAAATGTTACAATAGCAAGTTTCTTTTGTAACATATTTTATCCAAAAGTATGGCATTAGGTAGTCTCAACATATTACTATAAAATAATATGGTTTGATTTAGTAAGTATACCTTCTTGTTTTAGTAGGTATATATTGATTTCATTTGTATTAACCGTTTATCTTATTTAATAAAATATACATGTATATGCCGATGTGTTTTCAATTTGCATAAAAAATATTTAACTTTTTAAACTTTTATAAAAAATAATATTCAATATAAAATCATAATTAAATTAATCTTTTAATTTGTTTAAAATGAAAAAAAATTGCTTTAGAAAAATTGTCGTTTATTTAAGATATAAAATATCTAAATTATACATAGTAAAAAATAAAAAAACATTTTTGGGAAAAATCTGCGTTCAATACGAGAAAAAAGAAAAAGCAGCCGCTAAAATTATCGTTTTTTTTTTAAATTTGGCCCCTAAGGTACCCATATAGATCCCGCGGCCAAATCCCGTACGGTTCCCACACGGCACCCCTATCACAATCCTAGCTGGGTAGTCAAACTTGGATCTTTTCAAACAATATTATAGATTTCAATGATTTCTGATGTTGTTGCATGTTTTGGACGTGCACTACGTGGTTCATCTTCAACGCTTTTAAAAACTAAAATAATAAAACGCTTTGAATAAAACGCTAAAATAATAAAACGCTTTGAAAATCTAAAATCCATCGATGCACATTTAGAAATAAAGGAGCAGATTCTTTTAACATTTTAACCATTTTTTTATGAACTTCTGTTGCTGATAAACCTTTCAAAACAAAGACTTGTGTCACTGTTTTATTTTTCGGCTTTTTCTATTGTAACAAAATAAAACTCATAGAGGAGGTTTGGGGCAAACAGAAAAGCATATTACGAGCCTCTCTAGCTTGAATTTGAAGCTTTAAATGTTTACAAACTTAACATTCATCAAGAGATGCTATTTATGTTTAAAGCAAAGCGTGATTTATCGCCTGTAGCATTTCAATCTTACTTTAATTAAGTTTCTCATAAATATCCTACTAAATTTTCAGAAAATAACTTTGTTACTCCTATAACCCATCTTAAATTAAGCTCTTACCAGATTCAATATCGTGGACCTTTTGTTTGGAAAAATTTTCTTCGCATTTTTAATGATAAACTTGAATTCGTCTTAAACTCCTTAATGGAAAGTTTTAAGGCTGATTCAAAACGGCATTTACTAAACATGGACTTTGATATACTAGATCTTAAATACATATTTTGAAAATAATTTAATTGTTTTGAATCAAAAAATTATTTTAAATCTGTACTACATTTCTCTAACTCTTTTAGTACATTTTTTAAACTTTTTTACTACATTTCTTTAACTTTTTTTTGTTGATATTAAATAATTAGTAGTAAATATTTAGTTATATTTCATTATTTATAATAAAACACAAAGCAATTTTTGTGGATTTATAACTTCTTGGTTATCCATCTTTTGTTTCATTTTAATACTTCAATTATTACGTTTAAATATTGTTGTTAAAAATTTCTTTTTTTCATTTGGAAAGTTTTTCTTTGAAAGTTTTTTTGTGTATTTTATTGATTATTTATTTCGCATGTAAATATTTAAAACGTTTACAAAACACTAATGTAACGGGTTCTCGGCGATAAGATAATTTGTTTTCTTCTTGTTCCTGCCAGGTTTTTATTTAATTGTAATTTCTTTTTGTTATTTTAACTAACGGCAAATATATATATATATATATATATATATATATATACATATATATATATATATATATATATATATATATATATATATATATATATATATATATATATACATATATATATATGTATATATATATATATATGTATATATATATATATATATATATATATATATATATATATATATATATATATATATATATATATATATATATATATATATATATATATATATATATATATATATATATATATATATGTATATATATATATATATATATATATATATATATATATATATATATATATATATATATATATATATATATATATATATATATATATAAAGTAACGCTATTTGAAGTCAACTTCAAATAGTTATAAACATAGAATGAATTAACAAAGCAAAACAGAATTTTGGGTGTGTTCAAATGGAAAATGAAATATTTAAATATTGAATTTTTTCTACTTAATGGGTGTAACTTTTTTCAAACAACTTGTAGTAATAATTTTATAAAAAAATGCCTTTAAAAAAAAAATATGGGAAAAGTTAAACCTTTTTCAAAAATGTCTAAAAATATAAAAAGTATGGGAAAAGTTAAACCTTTTTCAAAAATGTTAGAAATCGTTAATTTTAAATGCTAATTTTGTTTATAAAAAATGTTTACTATTTTTGAATCTTATATAAAATTTCACTACTTTTAAGGTTGACCTACTTTTAAAGTTATTTTATTAAACTAGTATAAGGGACACGTTAAATATTTAAGGGTCAGTGGGGACCCCAAAAATATTTTTTATTTTTTAAAATGTTTAAACCCAATTTTATTTTTATTATATAGAACAAACCTAAGAGTGTAATAGTAGTAACTTTTGAAAAAAGTTATTTTCAGCCCATCGTACTGTAGCACCCTACTGTACCTGACCCTATTGTACAGTTACACCCTACTGTAGAGTTACACTCTACCGTACAATTACACCTTACTGTACACTCACACCCTACTGTACAGTTACACCCTACTGTACACTCACACCCTACTGTACAGTAACCTGGATATTTAAATGCTCAAATAATAACATCAGAAAGTAAGTATATTCAGTAAACTTTATATGTTCAAGTAATACATTTTCTTAAGGCTAACATTTTTTAACAAAAGTAACAAATGAGCTCATCGAAGAAGGATTAGTACTTAAAAACAGATATCTTTTTTTTAAAAGAATAATTATACTGCAAGCAGATCAAAATCAAAACAAAGTTGAAATTAAACTCCTACTAATAGTAAACAAAAACGTAGCAGTTCCTTATACAAATTCTGATGACTACACGCAAACAACTTTTTTAATATAATTTATGTTGTATATAATAAGATCATTTTGTCAGAAATCATTTTTCAAATAAGATAATTGCTTTATGTAATACAAAATAAATATTCTTTTAACTAAATGTAAGCATCATTATTATTATCTTTTATTTTGTATACAATCAGATCATTACTTTACAAATATCTTACCCTTGATGCTATTAAAACAAAAAAGAATTTTTTTAAAAACCCAGTTCGATAGATTTTGTATTTCTTATACAAGATGATGAGTATTTCCTTGGTCTGGGTTTTATACAAGATGATCAATTTTTTCTGGGTATGGTTTTTTTTGTGTTCTTTATTACAATATTTAATACAATATTTACAAATATATCAATAAGAAAAATAACATGCGAAGAAACCGTTAAAAAATAAAGAATAAAGATAAAGAACGTGGATACCCAAAGAACCGCTGTTGAAGAACTTTGAACTTAATTTAGAATAAAAAAAAACAAAAATAAACAAATACAAATTTTAAAGTTTTCTTTAGTTATGGTCTTTATGGCTTGAATTAAAATACTAATTCTTCTAAACCGCATTACTCAAGTGAAAGCAATAATATTCTTGATAAACGAATACGTTTTGCATCTTACTCGCATCTATACGATCACTGAATCTTGTTACGTAAATGTATCTTACAGTTACACTAATCTTAATTGTTAATTAATAAATAAACGAAAATAATAAGAATATGATTGCACTAGATACATCCATATGCAATTCAAGGTTGTTCAAAAGATTGTGTAGAAGAATTTAGAAAGCCAAATGATGATGTCCCTGTGTAAGAAGGTTTTAAACAAAGTGAAGAGTATTGTCTTGGTCTGGGTTTAAAGGGAAGAAATAAAAATTTAGTATTATGTACTTTTAGAAAAGGAAAAAGGTTGAAATCAACTTTACAAGTTATTTTGAACAATTACTTGAAAATATATAACAGAACTTAAAAACATCCTTCATCGCTTTTAACAAGCACCGAATGCCTTTCTAGGAACATATACTCTGAGTATTCATAAATAAAAGAATTATTCAAAAAGCTTATAAAGAATGATTTATGATATCCAATTCTGTAGAGTAGAATGCCTATTAAATGGAATGGGACCAAGTCAAATGAAAACCATCTGCATATGCATCTGATTGTTTTTTAGAAACTATAGTTATACAAGTATTCTTGCATACTTAGCCTTTCTAAAAACGCATCTGAAATAGGGAGAGAATATACAGCTTATGCATTGACTGAAGGTTTGGGTTGGGTTAGCTATTATCTAGAATTAAATCTATTGCTTCTAAGCAATAGATTTAATTCTAGATAATGGCTATTGAATAATAATTGTTTTATTTAATAAAAAGATTGGCACCGAACTTAAATTAAAATGAAAAGAGAAGTTTAGTATTAACTATGTAATTAGCTTGATAGCATTATTTATAAAATAAATTCTTTGAAATTCTGACTTGAAAACTAGACATGAAGATTAAAGGTAGAGAGTTTAAGTCTTAGTATAGCTATTACACAAATTTAGACAGGTGTCTACAAGAAACTATTATTTTTAAAGGTATAGGTTAAACTATTACTTTGACATAAATCATGAAATAAAACATTTTTTAGCAGTTTATTGGTGTTTTGATCATTGGTTACTTAGTGGGCCATTAGTTGCAGCCGCCTTACATGACAAACCGATAATTTTCCTACATTTTAATGGTGGTTTATTATTGGCAAGCCACTTTTTGTGGCTACCACAAGTGATCCTCTAAGTAACCGATGGGCAAAACTACAACGGTCCGCTCAAAATGTCTATAAAGGTCCACTGAATTTCCGTTAAAGCATGTTTACATACTCTACCTGGGTAGAGCATGTATCAGGTAGATTGTGTACATACTCTACCTGGGTAGAGTATGTACTCTTTGACTGAGGGTTTTGGCTCACGCAGTGAGTTTAATTAATTGAAAAGTTTTTTAGAATTTAATGAAGACCTATTTAAATAAGACATTTTATAACGGCTTTTTTTAAATGTAATAAATTCTATTTAGTTTATATTAAATTTTGATTAAATTTATACGATTTAGTGGAACTATTTCTTTGAGTTGGGATTTAAATTTAATTTATACGGTTTAATTAGGTGGCAAATTATGGATAACGATGAGACCATATGGTTTAATTTTTTTTTTTTTTAAAGTTGTCATTTACTTAAAAGCATTTATTTATTAAGAAGTAATTTTTAATTGCAATAAATTAGAAAAGGATACAGGAAATTTTAATTGTGATAAATTAGAAAAGGATAAATGTTTTTTTTAATTAGTACCTACTTACTTTTATGTTAAACTCTCTCCTTCTCCTTCGCCCCCCTCCTCCCCATTCGCTTTCGTAAACTTCTTGAAGACACCCTCTCCTCTACCTATGAGTGTACATATTTTATCGACGGTTTCTCATATGTATGGTTAAGTGTAATATTTGTTTTGTTTTTAGTTTGTATTAAATTAAATTTAAATTATAAAGTTTAGTGGAGTTATCCATTTTATATTTGATTTGTATTAATTTAATTTATCTGATTTAATAAAAATATTCGTTTTTTATTTGAAGTAATAATTTACGGGCTCAAAATTAATTTATTAGCTGCAAGAATAATTGCAAAAAGTTTAATGTTTTAATTTATAATCCATTGGGAGTTTTTTTTCGTAAAATTTATAATCCATTAGAGTAATTTTTTAGAGTATTATTCTTTGAGTACTATTCTTAGAGTAATTTAATCCGTTGGAGTTATTGTCTTAAACTAAGTGAAATAGTTTAGTTAATATTGCTTCGGGTAACTAAATAAATAAGTGAATAATAAAATTTCATAGTTTATTAGAATAAACAAATAATAACAAAGAAAAGTATTATACAAAGAAATATAAATATATATATATATATATATATATATATATATATATATATATATATATATATATATATATATATATATATATATATAACATTTAAATAAAAAAATCATACAATAAGAACTAAGTAAAAGATAATATAGTTATACATGTATTTAATTTTGAAAAAAAGAGCGCGGAGACTCGTAGAAAACCGTCAGGTCTTGTCATCGTATTTTACAATCTCAATAAATCGTATTCAAGTATAGATGCATATATCTCTATAAAAACTTTATAGCATAAATACATCAAACATTACATGAAATTATTAAACGTTTAAAAAAATAAAAATATATTATCCAGAGACAAAATTATTTCTTTAAGTTTATTTTTAAATGAGAGGTAACTCTATTCCAGAGAAAAGTTAAAATGTTTTAAAACTATTTTATTCCAAAGAAAAGCTCCGCGGAATGCAATGTTTATTTTTCCAAAATTAGTTTGATAAAAAGGTTGCCGAACTAAATTGTCATTTCTCATATTGTATTTATTTTTATCTTTCAAGGTATATAAATTATGGAAAGAAACTGGGGAGGAATTTATTTTACATTTGTACATAAAACAAAGAGTATTAAAAACATTGAGCTGAAATATATTAAAAATTTTCATTTCAGGTAAAAGAGGCCTGGCATGAGTAAATCTGTCTTTAAAGTTGATAAGACGAGTAACATGCTTCTGCTGACGATAAAGAGGTTTTAGTTTACTTTTACTGGAATTACACCAAGCAATATTTGCATAGTTTAAATGACAAAGAATAAAAGAAAAATATAGTTGTGTTAAACTTTGTTTATTTAAGACATTTCTAGCCTTATATATTACTCCTATACTTTTAGCAATTTTGATGTACAAAAAAATTAGTGTAGTATTTCCACCTAAGGTTTTCATCAACATGGACACCTAAAAAGTTAGTATTTATTTCTCTTTTTATTTGAATTTTGTTTATAAAAAGTATGGGCAAGTTAGGAGGCATTAGTTTCTTTTTAGAAGTCGGATGAAAGAATGACCATTTTGTTTTATCCACATTTAGTGACAATTTATTCATTTTGAACCATTCACAAATTTTCTCTAATTAGATGTTCATAGTTTGAAATAATTTTAGAATACATTTATGCGATAAAAAAAGATTAGTTTCATCAGCAAACATGACAGTCATTAAATTTGACGCTTTAAGGAGATTATTGATGTAGATTAAGAAAAGAAGAGGTCCGAGTATAGAGCCCTCGGGAACTCCACTTTCATTACTATTAACAAACTGTTTACGGTTGTTTAAATAACTTTTTAGTATCATTAAAACATTCCCTCTAATTCCATAGTATTCTATTTTTTTAAGGAGAATTCGATGATCAATAGTGTCAAACGCTTTTGATAAATCTATAAAAATTGCCAAAGTATATTGGGACTTCTCAAAAGATTCAGCTATACTGTGAGTAATTTGGAGATTGCGTGTTCTATCGAGTCATTTTTTTGAACCCGAATTGATTGATATATAGTATATTATTTAAGGAAAGATGATTATAAATAACATTATATAAAATTCTTTCAAAAACTTTAGAAAAAACAGAAAGAACAGAAATTGGGCGATAATTTATAACATTGGTTGGATTGCCTATCTTAAAAACCGGAGTGACTTTAGCTAATTTTAAATGATCAGGAAATATTCCCTGTTTTATTGAAGAATGAAAAACCTTAAATAGTATATCTTTTAAGGTTTCATACGAGTCGATGACAACATTACTATTAATTCCATCGTGACCAACGGATTTATTCATTTTAACCCTTTTTGAAAGATTTTTCGAATTCTTCAAAAGAAAGTTCATGAGATGTTAAGGTTGACGATGTCGAAAAATCATAAGCATCTATTTTGTTAATAACAAAAGGAATATTTTTGGCTAAATTTGGACTAGCTGATACAAAATATTTGTTTAATTCATAGCATATCACAGTTGGATTAGAGGAAAAATCATCGTTAATTTTTAATGTTTTGGGTAGAGAGCACGTTTTTGTAATCCGTGTGCCAGTAAGTTCTCTTAGGATCTCCCAGGTGCGTTTTGAGTTGTTCTTGTTTATCTCAAGTATATTAGAGTAGTACAATTTTTTTATTTATTTTTTTTTCAAATATTTTGGCATAATTTGTTACACTAAAGACATAACTTGTTACACTAAAGAAAAAATTAGCGTAAAATTACTAAAAGAACTGAGTATAAAAAAAAACAGCGTTGAAAAAATTTGTGAATTATGATGTATAAGACCAGGTTCTCACAAAAAAAAGGATATATTATTGACTCTTGTAAGGTTTTAATACTCTGTTATGTGACGTTTTGAATGTTTTAATGCTCTTTCCTATGAACTATTAACGTTGTGAAAGAAATTAATATTTTATTATATAAATTCCCTTTTATTTTGTTGTAAAACAATTCTTTTACTATTTTAAATTGTTTTACTATTTTAAATTGTTTTACTATTTTAAATTGTTTTACTATTTGCATATTACTTTTATTGTTAATGTTTTTAGTTGAAAATATAAAAATTGATGAAAATAAACGTATGGTCACATAACGAAAAGGTAAAAACACCCACCAGCTAAATCGAAATTACGCACAACACAATTTCAAATAAACATCTAAATTAAAGAATCTATTTGAATAAAATATATTACTTTATTTACTGCAATTGCTTTTTAATTATAGATTTTATTACTGAAGTTGATTTTGAAGAAACCATTTGAAGTCCGCAAGTCCCAAATTATTCTGAGGTACTGCGCACATGCACACTGCGCACATGCTCACTGCGCACATGCTCACTGCACACATTTATTAAATGATATTTGAACTAGTCTGTGTGGCTTTTCTTTTTACTTGATACTTTCATAGATACTATGTATAGTAGGAAAAAAATATTAAAAATTATACTAATCCTGAAATTATGGTTTTTATATTTGAAGAATTTTTTTTTATCCATTTAGTTAACCATAAAGTTGAAAAAAACAGATTTATTTATAATTTTACAAAATTAGGTTCGGTGTTACTCGTATATTTAAAATTTAGTCATTGGAGAGACACCTTAGTAAATTAAACAAATAAAGCAAAAAAGAAACAACAAAAAGTAATAATATTGATAGTGACCAAAAAATAACAATAAAGAGAAGAATAATAACTATTAAAAAAAAAAAGCCAGACTAAAAACATAAACGGAAAAAAGCCAGACTAAAAACAAAAACGGAAAAAAGGAAAAATTTCAAACTAAAGTAATTTTATCAAACAATACTTAAAAATGTTATCAAATTTTATCTTTTTCAGTTAGTGTAGTGATTAAACTTTAATCCAAATTTTCTAAAACTAATCGCCTCAAAATTTTCTAAAACCTCGAAAGTCTTTTTGCCTCGAAAGTCATGACCAAAACAAGAAGCGTTTAATTGTCTTAATATATGTAAAGATGAGTTTTATAAATAATTTACATGTAAATAAACTTCATTATATCAATATAGTGCTTATTTATTTAAATACCTTCTAAAATTTTTATTAATTGATACGTAAAAATAGTAGCATTTGTTATTTTCTACAAATAATTAATAAAATTTATAGCAATTTATGTTATTGTTATATTAAAAAAATGTATTGCTTTAAATTAGGTTTAATGTCATTAAACAAAATTTATTGTTATATTTTGAAATTAAGTTAAAATAAATAAGCACTTATTTCACTAAAGGTGAGAGTTTCCACTCATCCGTTTTTTCACGGGAACGGGAAAGAGAAGGGAAAAATAATCACGTGAGCATGCGTAGTTTTACTTTTTACCCGTTCCCGTGAAAAAAGGGATGAGTGGAAACTCACCTTTATAATATAAAACATGATTTATAACTTAACCATGGTTAAGTTTTAATCTTGTTTTATATCTTAATACCACAATTATGTTCTAATTTTTTGTTCTACGTTACATAAGACTCCAGCTGGAGTCTGAAAAAACATAGAACAGAATTAAAAAGTTTGAGTTTGAAACATAAGTTAAAATTTAATAAAATTTTCACTTCTAACTTTTATCTAAAACCTGAAACTTAAGATAAAAGATTGATTATTAACATTTTGCTAACATCGCTTGATTTAGCCTCCCGAGATCGCATTCTAATGTTAATCCAACTTTCTATTTCCAATATCGGTGCTACATTACATGCAATATCGCTGCTTCATATATAATACTTGTATTGCCATTACATCTCAATTTGACGAATAAAAACAAATTATTACATCTTTAGTAGATTTTTCTTTTAAAAAGATACCTCAATTGTATTTAAATGTAAGTATATTTATGTGTTTGTTTAGCAATAAACGATATATATTACAAGGTGACTCGTTACCTCAATGCCAAACACAAGGACAAAGTTACTATAAATAATTTAGTAAAGAATAAAGTAAAGAAAAAGTTATACTTTATCCAATAAAGTTTCAAAATTATTTAGTTCAGATTGCAAAAAAGCTTGCTACAGATAAATAGTACCCTGCGATAAATTGCTATATGGATTGAAATTTTTTAAATTGATCAAATACTAGATACAGAGTATTTTAATGGTGAAAAAGTTATTAAAATTGAACAATTCAACAAAAAATTTTTAAGTAACAAATTATTGATATATAGATTTGTTGAAGAAACAGTGGTCAAAATTTAGTTTTTATATGTCTAAATTGTTCTAACTTCTTCAATCCTTATCTAAATACATAAAACCTTGTATCGCTTATAAACTTATTATTTAGCAAAAATTATATTTTACAAGATTATACATGTATTAGTGGCAGACCTATGGCTAGACTTCCCATTAGGCAAGACCCAGCAAATTTAGGGAGCTCATTTGCAAATTTAGGGGCCTTTTTTTAGATGTACGGAACTATTTTTTTTTTGTAGTAATAACTTATAGAAAAGTTTTTAAGATTTTGGAGCCCTTATAACATTTTTTAGGGGCCTCGGACACAGTAGTCACAGCGCTGATTTGTGCATTATACTTCGACATATAAGAGGACGTCCACCTCCTCCCTCCCTTCAACTTAAAAAATGAAAAAAATAAAATTTTTGTTTACATTTCTTAAAAAGTTACAAAAATTATAATCCAGACCATAAACAATATGATAGTAAATTTTAAAAATGGAGGAGTATGGGGTGTTAATGGTTTAATTCAAAAATGTTTATTCCGTATATTTAAATCTGAAGTTATATATATTTTATTACTCTGTACAATACATACAATCAAAATTATCTAATACATTAACTTATGGAATGGTGTATCCCTCTCCCCCATAGACCTCACCCCTTATAACCTCAAAAAAATTAAAAGAGTTTTTGCCAAAAAATTCTATTAGACATTATATCATCTAAATCATCAAGATGCTTGGTAGACAATTTATATAAATTATCAATTTTGTTAAAAGATAGTACACACTCTTGTAAAACCTTTCCTTTTTCTCATTCATCTTTTTATTGGAAATTTCATAATTTTTTTTTTAAATCTTTGCTCAAATATTAGTATGTATCAGTCAGTTTACCTTTTTTTTAATCATTTAAATAGACCACAAAACTTTATTTTCTATACATATATAATATGGTTTATGATATATGATATGCAGGGTCGCACAATGTGCCAGGACATGAAAAAATTCATTTATCTGACCTTTTATTTTTTCACTTTAAATATCAAATTTATATTGTGTAGGTCAGTGCGAAAATTTTTTTTGAAATTCATTGAACCATTTTGTTTTTATAGCTGTTTAAAGTTGAAGAAAATATTGACGCAAAATATTTGTCTTAGAATTGTACCAATATTGTTTTTTAATAATAACTTTGAAACGCTATACATTAACAACTACTCCATGAAATTTTTTCTTTCCTAGTCTGTAAATAATATTTAATTTGTGAATTACTTAATGAAAAATAAAAACTAAAGTTTAAACGTTTGTTTTGTGCAGTTTTGTTTATACCTAAAAAAATTCTAAAATATATGAAAATATATTTATTTGATTAAAAACAAAGTAACAAGAAAAAAAAGGCCAAACTCCAAACTTAACTATATTCATACCTATGTCAAATGAGGATGCCTTGCAAAAAATTGGGACGGCAAAGCCCTGGGAACAAAAAAGCCCTAAAACGTTTGTACCCCTTACCCAAACGTGAGGGCACTAATGTAGTAAAATTGGCAACTTTAATATCTTAAACTAAACTTAAATTTATCGACAGATTTTAAGTTTCGTGGAAAAATATTGTAAATTACAAAAGTTATGACAATCCAAAAATTACACCCCTTCATTTTGAGGGCGTTGGAAGAAGATTTTGAGACTTGAGCTTCTCTTAAAACTAATGTTGCCAACAAGGAATGATGTAGATAACTTTAAAAGTACTTTGCTATCAAAGGAATTGAGTAGTGATGACAAACAAACTTCATCCCCTGTGAACAATGTTATCAAAGACACTGTTGGGTCACAACTTGATATATCCGGGTTTTGTGCTAAAAATTATTATATACATGTAGAGGGTATATTTGGACTTGATGGATCTGGAAATCACAACTATCATATTCAGTTTTCTGATCCTCAAGATGCAGACTTAAAAGGAACAAATTATATTCGTTCTTTTTAGTGTCCCCTTGAAATAAAAGATTCTAAAAACCAAGTAATCTGGAATAATCCAACCCCTAACTCCATTAATTTTTCCAGGCCTGTTATTCTAGTAAAAGTAAAAGAAATTAGGAAGAGTGTAAAGGAGTATTTTAAACCAACTCTGAGTCACCTGCTTAAAAATTAAACTCAGCCTGTTCTTTCAAAAAACGGTTTACAAATATTTGTAAAAACAGATATAAGTATGGTTGATGGCAAAATGGTAGATTTATTGGTGGGTGATTCTGGAGCTTTTTTTTACACTGAAAATATTCCAGAAGTGATGCCAATGACCTGATATGTATACTATATGGGTTCACCATAGATAAAAACTATAATGATGTGCTCAATGCTTAGAGAAGACTAGAAAATGGCGAAATCTCCTACAAAGATATTAAAAGACATGGACAATAGGGTGGGTCACTTTTAAAATATTTTTGAATTTAGGTTCGGCTGTGCATTTTTCTTATGTCTTTGACCGTATGATAATGAGAACCAATTCTCTTTTTATTTGCATTAAATGTTTAGTCAGGTAATTTTCAGCTTGAAAATTTTAGTTTTATCATAAATATATAATTTCCCCAGAGTTTTGTCAATTTTTTTACTTTTGCCATCTTCAAACCATTTTAAATCAATAAATGTCTTAAGCTACACCCATTTTATCAATAAAAATATTAAAATATGATCCTAAAGTATTGCAACTAAGGGGGGTATTTTACCATAGAAATGGGTAACAGTTAATTTTTTAAAATGTATTGATGACGTATTTCTGAAAATTTTTGTTTATATTTGCCAAAGTCAGACCACTAGTAACAGTTTTATTAGTTTCTTAAAAGGAAGAAATAATAACGTATGTATTTATTGTATCGAAATAAGTTTATAGTTATAAAGAACGGCTTAAAACACTCGTGATAAAGTTAAATGTAAATTAACAAAGCTAATTGGTACAGGAAAAACATTATTAGAGTCAGAACTACCAACTTTAAGAGATATTTTAAGATATGGTCTCTTTCTTAGAAGGGTTGAAGAAAATAATCAAAATTTAAGGCTAACTTCTGAAAAATTGTGGACCTCAGTAAAATATTTATGGCAAAAAGCTAATCCACTTATACCCATTATCTCTGATAAAAGAGGAAAAGAAAGAATCATATATGACTGGAAAAAAGCATATAATCTGGCGTTAGATAGGGAAACATCTAAGCAACTATCTGATCATAAATTAATCTTAGATAAACTGTTTGACATAGCTAAGTGTAAATGTTCAAAGAAATCATGCGAAAAATCCGATTGTTATGGCTGCAACCAAGTTTTTCATATTGTTTGCAAATGTTCTCAGGAAAATAAAATTCCTTTTATTTAAACTTAAATTTTTAAAGTCATAGAGGGATAAAGTTGGTTCTAAAAGTGGAATACAAATAGGTTCAGTTGATAAAAAAGAAGTATCCAAACAAAAAAAATACCATCAAAGAAAGCAGAACAAATCAAAGAGAGTTAGGATTGAGACTGTACAGTATTCTGATGTATTATCTCAAAATGACGTGGAGTCAGACTATGCTGAGAATGATTATAATGACAATCTTTATTTACCAGAAATAAAAAAAGTTTCTCAGCTAAATAATTTAAATGTAAATCAAATCGCTTTGTCAGCATTACGATTTAGTACAAGTAACAAAGCAACTGTATCAATAGGCACTGCAACATTAAAAGCAGCCAAAGATGCAGGTTTTTTGAAAGATCATATACTTAATAAACACCTAGCTCTGGATTATAAAAAAATTGAGAGATCAAAGCAAAGAATAATGAAAGTCTGTAAAGAGAGACATAATAATGAAGTAAAGAAAGAAGGCATACAATGTTTAATGTTTGATGGTAGAAAAGACCTTACTAAAACAGTTGTATATGGCCATGATGGTAAATCTTACCCTAGGGAGATCAAAGAAGATCATTATAGTGTCTGTTCTGATCCTTGTGGAAAATATTTATTCCATTTTTTAAATAATTCAGAGAAGAAAGAAGCTCAAACACCTGTTGAACATATTGCTGAACAATTATATGATTGGATAATAGCACATGGCATTGAAAACCAATTAGTTGCAATTGGATGAGAATTAACCAACCTTAACACAGGTTTTATTTTTATTTCTTTAAAAAGTAGTGAAAAATTTGATGTACTTCTTTTTTTTTTTAATGAAATAAAAATTCATTTTAGGTTAGAAGGGTGAAATTATTCAATTTTTAGAGAAAAAACTAGGATTCAAACTTATCTGGATTATTTGTGCGCTACATACCAACGAATTGCCACTTAGGCATTTAATGTTAGCTTTAGATGGAAAAACTTTATCAGAAAATAGATTCTCAGGAAACATCGGAAAACTTATTAACATAGCAACAAATCTTCCTATTTTGACAAGCATCCCTCAGCTTGATTTTGTTGTAGACCTAATTCATCTTAAGAAGGAAGTTGTAGATTCACTGTCTACAGATCAGAAGTATTTATACAGAATACATAATGCAATAGCATCAGGTGTTTTTCCTGATGACTAGAAGGAGATTCAAATTGGTCCACACAATCATTCAAGATGGTCAAATCTCAAATAGACTACTTCGAATCTGGTGCTCAAAGCATGTTTTAAAAATCAAAGATCTACAAAACTTGAAATTGTTAACAGAGTTCATCATGGGTGTTTATTCGATTATGTGGTTTGATCTTAAGGTAAGAAACTTAGTTATGTAAATAAAGATATAATACAATAATTTACTTAAATATTATAATTTCCTTTAATAATTGTAAAACAATTGTGATTATGCTAAAGAAAAGTAATTGACTTTTGACTAAACATAGCTGGATTCAAGGTCCACATTATATCCTTAAGCAACTAGCCTTAGTAAAAAAATAGAACAAGTTTGTGAGGGATATTGTATTACCGCATGTCTGCTCCTCTGCCTATAATGCACACAGTGAATGTATTCTTCAGACAATGCTCTATAGGTCAGATGAAGGAGAAAGGAGATTTGCAGTGCAGAAAATAATCGATGTTAGAAAAAATAAGGATGTTGGAGACAGAAAATGCAGGAATAGAAGAATACCAGTGATAAACACTGAATCAAATAATCTAATAGATTTAATCAATTGGGAAACAGAGGAGATCAGGGAACCGCTTCTTACTTGTTGTTTGATAAGAGATGATATACAGTTTATTAATAATCCAATGGTTGTACCAAACTTCCCTATTCATGGTCAATCTATTGAACGCATTGTGAAAGAGGTCGACAGGGCTTCAATGTCGATGTGTGGTGTCGAGAGAAGAGATGAGTTCATAAGGGCTACAATGGCTCATAGAGAGCTGATGCCTGTGTGCCAATCAAAAAAAGATCTGATGAAAATTTTGTAATCAGTATTTTAACTTTTTATTATGAGTAAACAACTTATTTTAGAAAAATATGCGGAAAATGCTGTTATCAATATTTTAATGTCTTATTACGTGTATAGACTTAATGTACCATAAATTTTTAATTTTTGATGTAACTTTAATATATTATTGATGTAACTAGGTTAATAAAGGCTCAGGAATTTTTTTAGACTTTATTTTATTGAGTAGTAGCAAACCTTTTTTCATAACTTCGCATAAACGATATATTTATGGTATAAATAAAATTTTCAGTATAAAAATTACCTAACTAAACTTTAAATGCAAATAAAAAGAAAATTGGTTCTCATTATCATATGATCAAAGACATAAGAAAAATGCCCAGCCGAACCTAAATTCAAAAATTTTTCAAAAGTGACCCACCCTATTGAACAATGCCATTAACCTAAAGTTGAATCAGATGTAAAAACTTTTGCCATTTTACATCAAAAGCTACGTGCAATTGACCACTGTCTGAAGTTTTTATATCACATTGTGGGCCAACAAACCCATACATGGTTTGAACAGGACATAAAAGTAAAAAATATTCTGAAGACAGCAAAAAGAAAAGTTATTCAAAATGTACGTGAGAAAACAAGAATGCTTATTGATTCTTCTACTTCTAGTGGTGGTAACACTAACAATGGACCAATAGCAGATCGTTTTTTTAGTACAAAAGAAAGAAAGTCTATCTGTTCCGTAATTCTTAAAACAGAAGACCAAGATAGCTTCTCGGCTTGGTTATCTAAGTTCAATATACTCTCTAGCATTAATCAGAATGTTAATGTTAGTAAAAAAGTTGATCCTGATAAAGTTAAAGAAATTGGTTATGAATTGATGATATTCCATAAACAGACATTTCCATCGGCTATGTATAGCCCTAGCTTGCATCAAATGTGTTCATATGCCTGAGAACTGTTTTTTATTACAGGTGGATCACCTATTGCCAAGTACTACGAGCAGTCAGGCGAAAGTTGGAATAAATACATTAAGATTTATAAATCAGGAACAAGTTGTAAAGCAAGACAGATGTCTTTGCAAATTAATACACATAACATTTACTGCAGACTGATAATAAAGACACATCCAATTATTGCCAGTAAAAAAAGACTTTTGCAATGTGGAACATGTGGAAAATTTGGTCATACCACAAGAGGGTGTAAAGTAGACGCGAATAACTTACTTAGTGAAGAGAAAATGGTAATTCAAGAATTTTTTATGTGACCATAAAAAATCGATAAGACTAATATCTGTGTATATTTGTGTTTAATATCAAATTATTATGAACTCAAATATACTTCATTATGAATTGGATATGATATCCTTTTCCTAGCAACTAGTCGGGAGGATCGAGGAGCTATTTGTTATATGGGGAGGGGGGCGGTGGAAGACAAGTTTTTTAAATAAAATTTTTTTTTTAATTTATACTTTATAGTTTATTTGAGAATTTAAAAAATAGTAAGGGCATTACTCTCGGCGCCCCTCCCCATCCCATACCGTTGCCCTATTCTCTGGGTTAGAGTGCACATACGTAAAATTTAACTTCAGAATCAGATTTGTCAGCCTAAAAAAGTTATATACTATAATTTTCAAAAGATTTCATTAATAAATAACGGATTTATTAATTTTTTTCAAAGAACCACATAAAACACTACCCTGGTCTTCCAGGGGGGTGTTTTATGTATTTTTTTCCAACTAGAGACACCTAAACACAAAAAGGTCCTCAATATTTGCAATTCGCCAACTATAGTTCAAAACTTGCTCAATGTGCCAACTCAAATGCTAATACGACAGCTTTAGGGTAGAGGGGGGGGAAAGTTTTGGACCACCCCGTACACCCCCAGTTCGGGACGGCTCTAATGATATGGTTTTAACTATCAACTATTAACTTAAGCGCTATAATTTTTATCTTAATTTGTGTAAAAAACAAATTTTTACATTAGATAATCTTCCCTAAGCATCGCTAAACATTCCCATTAACTCTTCATTATCTATATTGAGAAACCTTGCACTTGAATTGAAAAATATTACTTGCAATAAGACATACAGATGTCATATTAACAAGCTGGCCATCAATCGAACATAAAATTGTTATAGTTTTGAAAATATTGGACTCCGAAAAAAGTGTTGTGTAAAATAGTGCAGCTAAGCTGAATTTATATGTTTGAATTGTTTGCTAAATGTTTTATACTATCAGTATATCATTAACATGTTCATTTATCCTAAGCTGTAATATAAAATATATGGAACTATGGTCAAAAAAGCATACATTGAGCTTTATTGTAATCTAAAATCATTTTGAAAGTTATTCAGAAACTTACTAGCATTAACATATGCAAATAGTAAAAGCTACAAATAATAGGTGGAATAATAAAAAATAAAATAAAAACACTGAAATAATTTTAAAAAGCATTGATATAAGTTATATATACTTTTTACTAACTTATAACTGATCTGTTTTTTAAGATCATTAAGCGTTCTTTTTTTGTAAAATTCACTAACATTTGTTTACATTTAGGGAAAGTGGTGGCATAACCGCCCCCGTAACGTTTGGATTGATGTTATATGAAAATAAAAAGCAAAATGTGTTTTTTTAAAAGTTTATTTCAATAACCATATAATTAAGCTTTTAATTGCTGCAATTGGAAAAAAAATAAAACGGCTTTTGAAAATGTTATAACACAAAAAGTACACTTAGTGAAAAAAACGGTTTGCCCCTGTTACCCTCAAAAAATAATACTTACCGCACCCTGTTGAAGTTACACTTTTCATGGTACATTTTTTTTAATTAAGAAAATTATATACCTAAAATTTGTAATAATCATCAGATATAGATAAATATAACAAGATTTTTCCTTTTTTTTTATTTTTTTGTTTTATTATTATTATTATTTTTTATTTTATTATTACTTTTTACTTTTATTTATACTCTTAGCTTTATATTTTATTCAAAAACTCATTTATAAAAATGAAATAAAAAAATACGAAATCTAATTTGGGCAGGCATTCTATCATTTAGAAAGAAAAAAATTTTTTTTTGAAGTTTTTTAACATTTTCTGGTCCAATATCTCAAAACGAAACTATTTATATTCAAGTTTTTACATGTAAACATTCAAGTGCGACGATTGTATATACTGTTTTTCGTAATTACCTAACTTTTATAAATATCAAATGTATGCGGTTGTGCCTTTTGTGCGTTTAAGTAGTTCTGCCCCAGAAGAGACTTTTTAGAAAGAATACTGTTTCATAGCTTCCCAAATAGGTTATGTTAATATCAAAAATGGTTTTCACTTGATGGAATAACATTGATAAGACATATCTTTAATACTAATATCAAATACTGCTTAATCCTCAAAAGAAAGGTCTGGAAAAATAGGATGTAAATATAATATTTTTATCAAAATAAACATTATTATGCATATCTTCTCAGAAACGCATCAGGCACTCTTTATATGAGCGATATGAGCGAAATGAAGGAAACTGTTTTACCAACGCGTGGTATGTTTTTTTACCATATTAGATAACATTTTTTAAAGGGAAACGTTAAAAATTGGTTGTGCATCCATATGCGGTTATCCCCCCCCCGCTTCCCCTATTTATGTTAAATAAATTAATTAAACATATCTGATATATATATATATATATATATATATATATATATATATATATATATAGTCTTGCATGTCTCTTGCGTAGCATCAAAAAATATTTCTCATAAACTGTAGTTTTAAAGAGCGCGTTAATAAACCAGACCAGAAAAAGTTTTAAAAATTAAATTTTTTTTTAATTGATAGACTGCCTGGCCAAACCAAACCCTCAGTCGATGTAGCAGCACTCTCTTGCGAGTCAGGCTATTTGTCAGTCGTTGTAGCAGCACTCCCTTGCGAGTCAGGCTATTTGTCAGTCGATGTAGCAGCATTCCCTTGCGAGTCAGGCTATTTGTCAGTCGATGTAGCAGCACTCCGTTGCGAGTCAGGCTATTTGTCAGTCGATGTAGCAGCACTCCGTTGCGAGTCAGGCTATTTGTCAGTCGATGTAGCAGCACTCCGTTGCGAGTCAGGCTATAAGATAGTCGATGTAGTAACATTTACGCATGTTTAAAAAATGTTTTTTATTAAATCAATAACAAAAACACCACTAATTAAAAAAAACTTTCTAGTCGTTATAATTGCGGTTTTTTAAAAATTTTTTAAAAAACAATTAAATTTAATGTACTTCCGCATAAATTAATTGCTTTGACATTTCGATGACAATCAAAAACAGCTTAAGAGACGAGGTAATTAAAATTGTAGTCGTAAGAGACTTTTTTTACATTAAAATGCTCTTAAAGCGACACTATATGAGTGTATATATATATATATATATATATATATATATATATATATATATATATATATATATATATATATATATATATACAGGGGCGCACAGAGGGTGGGGAATCCGGGTCGGTTACCCCTGGGCATCACGTTTATGGTGGCATCATCAGATAACAAAAAAAATTATCAGTATGCAAAATAAAAAATTGAAAACATCGAATAGAGAAATAAAATTTTTTTACTTTGTCATTTTATTTCGATTTTTGATTTGGTTTCGATTCAATCTGATTAAACCGATTACTGATTCCTAAAATTTTTTCTTTCCTTTTTCCGAAGAAAAATTTAAATTTATTGAACGTGCGCAAAAATGATGTGCTTATTACGGACAAAATGTCTTTTTAATAATGTAATTTTTTTTTTGATTGTTAATACAATTACGTAGCTTCGTGGACGTTAATCAGTACGCTTAGGAAGTTTGTATCTTTGAATCCTCTGAGCAGTAATCTATTTTTGTTTTTATGTACCAGTTTAAAGTAGTTTTATGTTTCTCTACTCTTTTTGTTGTTTGTTTATAGTTATTTTTAATATTTATTTTTATTTTTCAAAGTTGAATATATATATATATATATATATATATATATATATATATATATATATATATATATATATGTATATATATATGTATATGTATATACATATATATATATATATATATATATATATATATATATATATACATGTATATATATATATATATATATATATATATATATATATATATATATATATACATATATATATATATATATATATATATATATATATATATATATATATATATATATATATATATATATATTATTAATAATAAACATAAATTATAAAAACTGAACATAAATTCAGAATTTTTAACAAACTAATGATTAAACCCCCCCTCCCCAACACACACTTCAAAACCCGTGTCGTCGGCCCTGTAAATAGCTCTTGAAACCTTGCGAGAAAACTACAAACTACATGTAACGTTATCGTGAACAACAGGAAAAAGAATTGTAAAAACATTTTTTTTAACTTTTTAAACTACTTTAATTTAACTTTTATTTCCGTATATTTAACAAACTATTACAACTAATAATATAATTTTAAACTTGTCGTAGTTTCTCCTATCAACTTTTTAAAGTACGTTAAGTTTTACGTTTTGGATTTCATTCCATTCGTGCGAGAGTTCCTCGTGCGGAATTAATCTCCAAGGAAATAGTTTTGCAATTATTATTGATTGTCAAAGAGAGTTTTACAAATAATTGTCGAAAGAGAATTGTTTATGGTGCACTCGTTAATCGTCAATGGTTAATTGAAATGAACATTACAAGTAATTTTCTTAAGAGAATTTTTTACGTAGAAATTGCTAAAGCGGCTATAACACTACATAAATAGAATTCTGTTCTATAGTTTTGTGCTTTAAATATGAAATGAAAACCAATCAGTCTACAATCAACTCTTTAACCAAATGGAAGCAGCCATCAGGCGTAGCAGAACGAAAAAAAAGAGAGTAAAAAAAGCTGCTGAAGAAAAAAACAAGCGGACTCTCAAAGATCTTGGATGGGAGCTAGTTGTAAAAAATAACAGTAAGAAAAAAGAGTCTCAGCACCAAATTCAGATAGACCTTATATCATTTTGTATAGTAATTAGATAACATTCTTGCTTGATTGTTTTTAATGTCAAATAATATATTGGTGATATATTCAAATATATTTCTTTTTATAGGCTTTAAGAGTTGAATCTGATTCTGAAAACAGTAGTGATTCAACACATCTCTCTTACAAATCACAACTATTGTGTAAGATTAGTTGGGGTGTTAGTTCAATGCATTCTATGCGCCAGAGCCAAGTCAGTTCTTCTAATAATCATTTAAATGAAGATCAAGAGATGTAACCGGTAACCGACAGTAAATCTGACCAGCTGAAGCTACTAAGGACTATCAAGCAATCCTCATCAAGCTACTAAGCTACTAAGGGCTATCAAACAATCCTCAAAAACAATTACAATTTTGCAGGTATAACATTCTTTTTTAATTCAAAAAAAGTTCTATTATTTAAAAGATATTTTATGATTTTATTTTTATTTATAAAGATTTCAAGAAGTAGATAATGAAAACAGTGGCATAGACAAGATGGATTCAAATCCAGCCATTTTAACCAATCACATATCTAACGACCCATCTCTTTGGACTGCTTTATCAAATAAAAATAGAGATACAATCGTTTTAATAGGCTCTCCTTTAAGTCATGCAGACCTTCCAATGGATTTAAGGAACCACATTTTTCCAACATCAATATTTACCAAAGTGTTACAAAATGGGGAGAAACTGTAAAGAGACTGGCTTGTACGGAGTGAATCGGCAGCTGGCCTTTTCTGCTTCTCCTGTTCTCTTTTTGGATTGTCTTCTGACCCACATAAGAACAAAATGTAGTTGCTGTTATTCTGGAGAGCTGGTATCAAAGACAGTTGGAAAACTAGTTGGAAAAATCAATTCTCATCAATAGTGTAGCCTCCATCGCCAAACGTATTTAGAATGATAAACAGCACTAAACAACATGCGCGACCTTATAGAGATTGATTTAAGCCTTTAGAAAGTTATTGCAAACGAAACTGAGGGCTGGAAAGATATTTTCCGTTGTATCATTCAAGTTACCATATTCT
This sequence comes from Hydra vulgaris, assembly GCF_022113875.1. Lineage (NCBI taxonomy): Eukaryota > Metazoa > Cnidaria > Hydrozoa > Anthoathecata > Hydridae > Hydra > Hydra vulgaris. Next base: position 43,250,160 of record NC_061161.1, on the reverse strand, counting down.
TTGCATATAGAAATCTCACATTCAGAGATATTATGATATTTTTAAAATTATTATAGTCTCTTTTTCAGTCTCTTTTCACCTTTTATTGATTAAAATTTAATATTCTATAAATAAAATCTAATCACAAGGTCTATCAGGATGGAAACGGCAATTTTCTTGGCGCTTTAGAATTGGCTGCTGAACACAACAAGATACTTGCGGATCACTTGAAAGCAGTTGTTGAAAAAGAAAAAGAAGGTAAGCGTACACGTACTATTTATCTTGGCGTTTGCAAATTAAGTTTCATGGAGAGTGTATGAAATAGGTGAAAGTTGAGGCTGTGAAAGAAATACATCAGGCCATCTATTACACTACCATTACTGATGGAGCGCCGGACCGTTCACACAATGATCAGATCTGCTTCCTTTTTCGTTTCCTTTGCCTAAGTGAGGAACGGCAGTGAGAGCAGCAGTACCGATTTTGAAAACTTGAATAAATGGAAAAGAAGACAGGAGTCGACATTGCTAATTTGATCCTTACTGTTTTACATGAAAACGGACTTAACATAAAAAATTGTCGTAACTAAGGATACGATAATGCTTCAAATATGGCTGGAACCTATAAAGGCGTTCAAGACTTAATTAAACAGAAGAATCCAGCAGTCGATTTACAGCGTGCCGCTCATAGCCTCAATTTATGTCGGGATCACGATGTGGTATCATTTGTTCTGGCTTAGCATTCTTTGGAAATGTCCAGCTTATATACAATGTTTTCAGCAAAAAACCCACTCGTTGGAAAATTTTTTAGGATCTTGCTGGCCTTTCTTTACACCAAACTTAACAGACTAGATGGAGCGCTCGAATTGAATCTATAAAACCACTTTTAAAGAGACCGAGAGAGATAGTCAAAGCGTTGAAAAAACTGAAAGAAATAGATCTCACTGCGGACGTTTTAAATATAGTACGTTCTCTACATAAGTGGATAAAGTCCTTTGAGTGTGTCATTTTTACTACCTTCTGGTTCAAAACTTTGACAGCTGAGAACAATGCTAGCATCCTTCTAATATCCCGCAGCATCAACTTGGATGACAAGATGAAACTTATAGAGAGATTGATTGAAGTTTTAATGCAAATTCGTTCCTCCTGGGATGCCATTTTAGACGAGTTAAAAGAAGCAGCCACAACCCTTGGTTTTAAAACTGATTTTGTAGAAAAAAGAAGAAGGAGGACAAAAACGTTTCACAACGAACCTAGCAACGCGTCTCATCATCAAAATGATGCATCAAAAGCATTTGAATTCGACGTATTCAACTCTGGGTTAGATACCTTCATCCATCAGATTACAGAGAGATTTCAAGCTCTAAAACGTAGATTATTTTCGTTCATCTGGTCTACGCCTGACATCAATTCGGACTTAACAAACAGTCAAGAATCTAAAGTTAAAGATTTCGTACTTCTGTATCCAAATGGTCTTAGTGATGAGTTCTGATTATTGATGAGTTCTGCTACTTTTTGTCTGTTCGACGCCATCTACTTACAAATGATTAGCCCTTAGATCTTATGAATAGCATTTATGCAAAGAAATTTGAAGAAAAACTCCCCCATGTATGCATCTGTCTTTGTATCTTTTTTACTTTGCCAATATCTGTGGCTGAAGGTGAGAAATCTTTTAGCAAGTTAGCTCTCGTCAAGAACTCTCTAAGAACTACCATGGGACAGGATCGTCTTAAAGACTGTCTTATTTATTCAATCGAAACAAATCTTACAAAGAAAGTTAATTACAATGCTGTAATTTTCAACTTTGCTGCTAGAAAAGCTCGTAAAGTCTTGGTATAACATCAGAAACACTTGGTACCAAATCTAGAAATGTTTTTTTTCTTTGTTGTGTTTAATTGTTTGATTTGTGAACTGTCTTAAATACAGAATTTAAAAAATATTTTGTGAATACTAGAAATAATAACTTTATTTTTCTTATTATTTTTATTTTGGTGGTGGTTAGAGGGGGTATCTAGTAAATTTTTTCAATAATATACCCCAGACACAATGAAGTGCGCCCATGTACATATATATATATATATATATATATATATATATATATATATATATATATATATATATATATATATATATATATATATATATATATATATATATAAATCGAAGGGTATATCCTCTTTTATGCAGCGGTTTTTAAAAAAATAAACGATAAATGTAATGTTTACTATAACAAATCAAATACTTTTGTTTGATTATTTTAAATTAGACGTGTAATGTTAAATTTAAAGTTTAGTATATATATATATATATATATATATATATATATATATATATATATATATATATATATATATATATATATATATATATATATATATATATATATATATATATATATATATATATATATATATATATATAACCCTCACTAATACTTTCTCAATAAAGTCACTCAATGACTCGAAGTCCCGTTAATTCGAACCATTTTATCTATTCCCGCCTTTAATACTCTTCCGATAACTCGAATTTTAGAAGAATAAAACAAAATCTATGTAAAAGTTATTATTTTTCTTTAATTAAATTAAAATTTTTGTTCTCAAGCGCAGCCAAGTTTCCCATTAAAGTTTGAAAAAATTTATTTAAACCGCTTTTTATTTTAGTTTTGATATTAGAATAGTTTATAGTTTGTAGTATAAGTTATGCAAACGAGCGTTGGAATATTAAATAACAAAACGTGTATTGTGTTTACATTTTACAATAGCTAATGTCGCTGTAAAGAGAAATTAACACAAGTAAATCAAAGAAAAGAACGTTGCTTTTAGGTATATTGGAGTAGGATTATCGAAGTCTCAGGTAGCTATTAAATATGGCGTTCAAAAAATACGCTCTCAATATGGATCAAAAACAAAAATAAAAAAATTTTCGAATGTATGAAGATGCAAAGGAACTAGCCAATACGTATGAGAGTTAAAGAAGGAATATTTTCAAATCTAGATGATCTTGTTTTTAAATGGTTTTTAAATGTCAGGAGTAGAAACGTAGTAGTATCAGCATTACTTCTAAAAACAAAAGCATGAGAACTTGCTGAAAAGACAAATATTAAAGGATTTAAAGCGTCTGATGGTTGTCTTGATCGTTGAAAAAACAGCTAATAATAATGCAACCTAATAAGTCACTAATTCTTTGATCTAAGACTCGTATAGAGGAAAGCGCGAAAAATTCGTTTAATAGGAATTGTAGCAGTAAATGATGTGAGTCATAAAATTTCTATGTTTGTAATGGGTATATCACCTCGCTGCTTCAAAGGAGTTAAGCTCTTACTTTGCAGATACAGAAATCAAAATAAAAGCTGGATGGATGAGTGGATACGGAAAATAGATACAAAGTTTGCAAAAAAAAAAACAAAAAAAACTGTGTATACAGATAACTGCCTAGCACACCCGGCGATTAAAAACCTAAAATCTATTGAGCTCAATTTTTTTACCAACAAAAACCACGTCTAAACTTCAAACCAATCAGATCAATCAGGATCAGAGCAATATACGCTTTTTGAAAGTTTCTTACATATTTTTGGCATTACAAAGACTGGTTGTTGCTATCGATAAAAAAAATGATCTACTTGTTTTTTTTTAATTTTAGATGCATTTAAATGCTTAATATTGATAACAAAAAGAGAAAATCATCATCGTTAAGTGTTTTGCAAAATCACGAATATTGGAAGATCATCAGAAATCTGTCCATTTGAATGAAAACGGCGACTCGTTTACTCGATGTCATTTCTGCAGATGAAAACTTAATGAGCTTACTATGCTCAGATGAACGTAACTTTACTAACAGATAAACAGTTTTTAGAAGTAAAAAAAAAAAACAAATGAACATGATGCTGATGACGAGGAGGATAATGATAATGATAATGTGATCGCTCTAGTTTGCCCAAATATTACTGATATTTGTTAAGCACTGCAAGTTTTGTATGACTACAGGCCTTGTCTTAGTGGTGAGGGTTTTCAAAAAAGCTCAATGAAGTCTCAACTATTTTCGATGGAGTTTTTTCTTCAAAACTAAGACAGATATCAAAACTTTTAATGACTTAAATTGTTTTTACTTATCGCCAAATGTTATCGTGCTATAGAATGTCTCGATAACTCGAACATCCGCTAACTTGAACTATTTTCTCGGTCCTTTGGAGGTTTGAGATATTGGGAGTTCACTCTATTAATTTAAATTTCATTTAATATATATATATATATATATATATATATATATATATATATATATATATATATATATATATATACATATATATATATATATATATATATATATATATATATATATATATATATATATATATATATATATATATATATATATATATATGTATATATATATATATATGTATATATATATGTATATATATATGTATATATATATGTATATATATATATATATATATATATATATATATATATATATATATATATATATATATATATATATATATATATATATATATGTATATATATATATGTATATATATATATATATATATATGTATACATATATATATATATATATATACATATATATATATATATATATGTACATATATATATATATATATATATATATACATATATATATATATATATATATATATATATATATATATATATATATATATATATATATATATATATATATATATATATATATATATATATGTATATATATATATATATATATATATATATGTATATATATATGTATATATATATATGTATATATATATATATATATATATATATATATATATATGTATATATATATATATATATATATATATATATATATATATATATATATATATATAATATATATATATATATATATATATATATATATATATATATATATATATATATATACACACACACAGAGTGAACTCCCGATATCTTATAATTATAATTATCTAATTATTAGCTAAGCAAATGAGCATTAAGAAAATTTTAGCAAATAAGCTAGCGATAAAATTGGCCGCTAACATTATATTTTTAAAAAATCCTAATTTACCTAATATCTTAATGGCCGATGCCGATGCATCGGTTAATGCAACGGTATCAACCTGTACCAATCGGCATCGGCCAAATGTACGCATCGGTGCACCCCTACAAAAAATATGCTAACATTACAATTTAACATAACAATTTACTGGCATTATATAAAGTATACACATTTGTTTCTCGAGTCCAGAGTGCATACTTTGGCACCACGTGACGTATAAGAGGCCAAATACGGATGTTAAAATTTTAAATATATCGGCTATTTTTTAAGCTCTTTTTTTAAGATTTTTAGTACCCCCTTTAGATTTTAAAAAACTATAGCAAACTTAAACTTAATGCACTCTAAAGTAGGCTGAGGACTAGTATAGAGAGAAACTTAAGTATTATAAAAAAAACGGTTATTTTTTATTTAGTTATTTATTTACTTACATAATAGATGCTTATATTTAAACATATATTTTTAGACTAACATAAAATATCAATAATTTATCATATAACACCCAAAAAAAATGTCCTACCTGTCAGTTACATTGCTACATAATACCTAAACTTGTAGTTCCGGGGAAACACGGTAGCTTTGAAGTTATTACAACCTAAAAGCTAAGGTTATAATAGTTCAAACTGTATAGCAAAACACTATATTATGTTTTCAAGTATTATTAGGCACTTCATAATATAGGATCAAGTAAAGAGCAATTTAGTCTGCTTTAATTTTTATTGAAAATTATATTTTTATTTGGTTTTTTCTTCAAATAAAACCTGTCTCACTTTGCCCCAGGTTTTGGGGAAAGTGAGACAGGGTAGTTGTTGCCAATTTGAAGTTAATTATGTACCAATGCAACAACCTATCACCACAAATATTTAAGAGATCGTTAAACACATAATGCGCTAGTGGTCTGCAAAATTTTTTGTTGTGAAACGTGATACTTCTTAAGTTATGAACATTCTCCCTGAAAGTGTCTCGCTTTGCCCCAGGTTACCCTAGTAGTATATGAAACAACCAAAACAGTTTATGAAAACAGTAGGCCACTTTTTATCTGTGAAAAAAAAACCTAAAAATTCTTTTTATAATTTTGTAAAAATAATTTTTTTCAATATTGTTAAATATTAAAAGAGAAAAAAAAAATTTTATATATTTTTTTTCCATCGTAAACGCTAAGAGCCAACTTACCCCGTAAAAATTTTGCCAAATTACTTCAAAAGCTTTATTTTCAATAAACAGTCTATAGATCCTGAAAAACGGCAAATCCTGAAAAAAAGTTTGTCTGGAAATAGTAAACCAATTGTGAATGGAATTTTTACAATAAGTTTTTTTTTTCATATGACTAACTATTTTCTTTGTAAAATAAAAAGGAAGCGATGTTCCAAAAGTTACGTTTTTGTCCAAAAAACACAAAAATCCTAATATCTTTCATGCCCATGCGCGAATCTTAACAATATAATAGTGAATGATGAAATGGTCTATTAGGAAAGTTCTGTGTAATTTTTGTTTATTTTCTGATGAAAGGCTCTTAAGATAAACGCAGTTAGTCAACTTACCCCTGCTGCCAACTAGCCCCGGTCTTCCCGACTTTTAATTTTATTTAAGTTTTTTTTTTTCTTTAAATATTGCAGTTCGTTACATTTTAAATCATATACGTTACTGAGTTAAAGAAGTTATTGTGTATTAATATATTTTGTGTATTTGATTTTACAAAAATGATTTAATCTTTTTAGTTAAGATAAAAATTAGCGCCTGTTTTATAAAATTTTTTCCTTATTAATTTTAATTGATGTTTTAAGTAAAGTTACGAAGACATTTAAAACGTGCCTTGCTTACATTCCGAATTTTAATCTTTCTTTTAAATTACGTTAAAACATTTTTATTTAGAATTGGCCTTCTCATGTTCCTTGAATTTATTTTTAAAAGTATTTAAATTAACAGAATTAACAACGTCATAGGTTAGACTGTTCCATTTATTAACAATCCTATTAGTAAAGTAACGCGTTCTTGCTTTCGAAATACGAACATTTTGTTTGTGCAACCGTTTATTATGACCTCTTAATTTTGGATAGTTTTTTACTGGAGGGTATTTCCAATTTACTTTATGAATGTCGTTTTGAATTTTATAATATTCGATTATATCACAATTTAACTGAATTTCATTAAAAATAAATCTACGTAGACAATATTGATGTTCTAAATATTTTTTATGTTTTTTCTCAGAAAAATCATGTAAAGTAGTTTTAAAATCCAACTTTCTTGCTTTTTGACTTTCAATCAACATGATCTAAATTGTTTAATCTATCGTAAGTTATTGTTGATCTTAGATTTTAATCGAGAAAATTATCTCTCACTAGAATTGTTAATTATACGCAAAGAGCAATAAATAGATTTGGAAATCTCGTAGTTCTTCCTTTTCGATACTTTGAAATCTTCCTAAAAACTCAAGTTAATTATTTTGATTTTATAATTGTTTAAAACTATCTTCTAGCGATTGTTTAGCTTTATCGAAAATTATCATAAAAAAAAGATATGTTGAATGCATTTCAAGGTTCAATAATAGAGTCATCATCGTTTTTGTAATTAAAATGTTTTTTTCATTTCCAGATCCTTTTATTTTGAAATTTTAAATATATTTCCAAGTCTTCTAAGATTGTTTTCGCCTTTAATAAAATGTGCTCAAATATAGTGTTTCTGTATTTGATCAACCAACTTGAAATTTTTTCAAATGAGTAAAGAGCTGTTATTTGGTTTACTGATTTACTTTGGTAAGTTCTTTACTGACAAGATTTACCTGGAAGAGTAAATCATACCAAAAAGCAGAGTTGCTTATAATCTTTCATTAGGTTTCCAAGTGATTTAGTTTCACTTTTGTTTTGTGGATTTTTAGAGGTTTCTGATACTTCAAAAGTAAAATTCAACTATTTGGAATCTTACTGCTTTAACACTTCAATACCAACATTTCCACATGGTAACACATTTCCACCTGGTAACACATTCCCACCTGGTATCACATTCCCACCTGACATCACATTTCCACCTGGAATCACATTTCCATCTGGTATCAAAAATATGTTTCACAGTAAGTTCTTTAACATATTTGAGAAGCACTAGCTATCCTTTTGTAGATACCGAAAACAAAACATATAGGCGTTGAGGACTACCAAAAAATGTTTCTAGACAAATTTTGGCTATATCTCCCAATAGAAGATTGTAACGATGACATATACAAGGAGTAAAAAAACGCTCTTGAATATTCTTTTACATACAGTTATATGTAAATAACATAAATTAAACCTTAGCTTTGTGTATATCATTTGTGTATGTCATTTTCAATAAATAATGGATTTACCTAAAAAGTACTAAAGTGATTATAACTTTTTGCAAGAGACTGTAGAAGTTCAGCGTTTAGCAGTATAGCCTTGCTCTCGGATGTCATTAATGTTTAGTCCTAAAAATTTAATTTTCTGTTTTAACAGAGAAAATAGGTTTTTTCCTGTACTGCTCTCTACATATATAAATTTAATAAACTGCTCATATACCCTGGAACTTAAACCTGGTAATCTACCATCTAAAGCATATCTAAAACTAAAAGAGACATTTGTTCTTTATGACTGATGTCTGGAGTACAGTCAAAAATCACACCAAAATACTTTTTTCAAAATACTTATTTTAAATTTTATTGCACATTTATAATTTCAGTTTGGATTGTTTTGGATGTTCATTAGTTTTTTACGTAGATAATGTTGATTAGTTTTTTACGTAGATAATGTTGATTAGTTTTTTACGTAGATAATGTTGATTAGTTTTTTACGTAGATAATGTTCATTAGTTGTTTACGTAGATAATGTTGATTAGTTTTTTACGTAGATAATGTTGATTAGTTTTTTACGTAGATAATGTTAATTAGTTTTTTACGTGGATAATGTTAATTAGTTCAGCTAAAAGCTCAACCAAAAAAATATTTATTAAAAAATTTTTTTTTAAATGAATTTTTTCTTGATTGAGCAGCTTTTACTGCACTTTATTGATTGTCTGTTCAGCAGGCAGTCTTTTTTAAATAACTATCAAATGATCTTTCGAGTTTTTATGTTGTCGTAATCTTTTATGTATATTTGACCAATTATTAAATCCAGAAGTACCATATGCACCAAATAGACGACAATAAAAACAAAATATTCTGTTCTTTGACTCAGAGTATATTATCCACGGAAGAACTATTATTTCTCCATTTTAAAGTTTTTTTTTTCATCAAATGTACTTTTGAAAAACATCCTCCTTCGTCTTGACAGAAAAAGCCATCTGAAAGAATTTTTGCTCCTTCTTGTCTATATAGTCTTTTATTATTTGTCGAGTAGCAGGATCATCTGTTATTATTCCTCATTGTAATATTTTTCTTTTCTCTCAGTTATACTAGATTGAATTGTTCCCACTATAATTTTAAGTTCAAGATTGTCTAATTGGGTTTATTATCTTGTTTATTATTTTTAGCAGTATTTTCTTTTACATCTTTGTCAATAATTTTCTTTTCAAATTTATCATAATTTTCTTTTTCATCTTTTTAGTTATTTTTCTTTTGGATCTTTACTATCATTTTTTTGCATCTTTTCCATTATTTTCTTCTGGGTCTTTTTTTTTTTTCTTCTGGTTTTTTCTTACCATTTGCCTATTTTATATTTTGCCTAAATATAAATATAAAAAATAAACCTTTAAACAACAAATTTGTTAAGACTATATAATTTGATTAGTTTCTTTCAATTTTTTGAACAAAAAGATCAATAAAGCTTTTATAAACATGATGATGTTGAATTACTGCATTTCTATATACATTTTTTTTCAAACTTACTCGTTTGTTAAACTAATGTTTTAAGTATAAAATATTATATCAAAAAGTAGTAATAATAATAGTAATATAGACGCTGTAGCAAGTTAAATAGCAAAACATATATGGTTACATATGGCCTATGAGATCCTACACTACTCTTTATCTTATTTGTAATAATTTACAATTTAGTTAAAAATCAAAGTTATATACTAAAAAATTAGAGTCAAATAAATTCCACAAAATTTGTAACAAAAATCTATCAAGTAATGCATTCTTTTCATTTGCAACACGGTTACTAAAGAGCGCTTGTCGAGACGAGAAATACTTGGCTTTTTTTTTTTCAATTCTTAGATTATGACCTTTTATTGCTGATGCTTGTCCGTTTGTCTGTAATGACGGTGCAAATTGTTTTGGCTTAAGTCGTGTAATGTGATCTGTATTGTTCAATAGTTTGTACTCTTGTATGAGATCGCTGCGCAATTGTCTAGTTTCCATCATAGTCAATTTTATTTTGGATAGTCGTTCCTCGTAAGACAGATGTTTTAGGTTTTGTTCCAATTTGATTGCGCGGCTGTGGACCTTTTCTAGTGTTTCAATTTCATTTTTCGAAGAAGGATTTCATACAGGAATTGCAAACTCAAGGTGAGTTCTTACTAACACTGTGTAAAGTTAGCACATCATTTCCGTATTTAGATGAGTGAAGGTACGCTTGATGATTCTGAGTACATTCTGCGCTTTTACAACTGCATCATTAACTTGATGATGCCATTTTATGTCTGATGAGATCAACAATCCGAGGTCATGTTCTACTATTGTTTTGCCATGTTTTTATTTAAAACCATTTTCAGTCATCGTATAGATGGCCTGAGGGTTCTTTTTTCCAATGTACATAATCTTACACTTCTCTTTGTTTAACTTCATTTGCATACTTGCCTTTTTAGCTAACTTGTTGATATCCTTCTGCAAACTGATTTTATCCGGAATGTTTTTTATTACTTTAATTTGCTTGCTATCATCAACGTAATATTTGCATACACATTATCGTGTTCCTGGTATGTCGTTGATGAATATCAAAAATAAAAGAGTCTCCTGAAGAACAAGAACAGATCCCAGAGGAACACCTATAAGTGTATTCAACCATGATGATGAAACTTCTACTATTATAATGCGTTGCCTGCGATTAGATTAAAAAATCTCTATCCATATCAACAAAACACCGGATATTCTATATGCTTCACACTTGAGTAATAGCCTTTTGTGCGGTACCTTGTAAAAGGCCTGACTGAAATTGAGGTATATCATGTCAATTGGACACTCGCTCTCCATGTGCGTTGTCAAAAAATAAATTGTTTCCAGTAAGTTGGTTACACAAGCCCTTTTTTTCATAAAACCATGCTGATGTTGCGATGGAGCATTATTTATTTGCAAATGATCAGTGATTGCTACACAAATAAATACTTCCAAAATTTTGCATAAAACTGAAGTTAAAGACACTGGTCTGTAATTTAACGCTACATATAGTGCGCCCTTCTTGAACAAAGAGTTTATGTTTGCTTCACTCCAACTATTGGGGTAAAGCAAACATAAACCCTTATGTATTGTGTCTGATCCATATGTAAGGCTGAATGTAATTGCTAGAGGTTTCGAGAGTCTTAATGCGCATTGCTTAAGTACATACGGGCTCACAATATTGCTTCCCATTGCTTTTTTTGTGTCCAATTGTTTTAGTTGATTTTTACGTTCTCGAATTTTAATGCAATCCTCTAATCTTAGTCAATTTTTTCAAATAAGATAATCAAAACAACTTTCAAAACTAAAATTCATTCCAATAAATAATTACGAATATTTACAAAGAATGACGCTTTGTTTTTGTTTCTGCAAAAGATTGAATAATATCATTCATACGATATTGATTAAATAATAACAGATTCAATGGAAAAGATAGCTGAAGCATTTAATCTACCTTCTGACATTTTTCGACTTTAAGTAATTTTAATTCTTTTGAGACATGAAAATAAACTTCGGCAGTAGAATTTGTTGCTGCCATACTTTTAAGGATATTAAATGAAATGTCATCATTAGGATATAATTCCACTAGATCATTTTTGCGTAACCAAACGTACGTGTTATTTAATGATTTATTTTTATTTTGCTCCAAAAGCAACTGTTCTTTTAAATGCAGACATTCCTCAATTATCAAATTTTCAATGTCCTCCGGATAGGTGCTACAAAGAGAGAGACCGTGTTTTCTCATATCTACGGCTTCTAAATAGACGGTTTAATATAGAATACATTTAAAAATAATTAACACTATTGTTTCCAGCATGAAAAGTTATATTCAAATAATCAAAAATTTTGCAGTTTTTCACCTTAATACTACCTCAAATTAAAAAAAAAATGTATATAGAAATATGCCGCCCTAGACTATTGCCTATCAAGCCTATAGGTAAATCCTACCCTAATATTCATTTTTTGTGAATGTCTATACTCTGTATATTTAAACAATTTTTAAAAATATGCAAGTAAACGGTAAAGTAAGGGAATGTGTTGAATTGTGGTGGTTGTTTTTATGTTTTTTTTTCATTATTATTTGGACAAAAGTCTTTCTTCGCAAGGTCTTCGCAAATGGCGGATGCGTTTTTATAAAGGCAAAAGAGAAAATTGAATATAAATAATATAGAAAAAATCAAACTATACATAAAAATACTAATTATTTGTTTTATAACCACAAATAACTTGAAGTTAATTTATATGGTCATAACTTCAAGTCAATTTATATGATCGATATTAGTTCGTGGTTTGTCAAAGTTTTATTTATTTTGATTGTTTAATTTTGTAACTGTTAGCTTTTAGTTTTCTTTAGTGTTACTCATTTTTTCCATCATTTCTTTATATTGTTATAAAAATTATTTTCGATTACTCGCGCCAACGGTCATCCAAGTTTTATATTAATAAATTTAGTCTTTTGCATTTTTTTTTAATCTCTATTTCACACTTTAGTCGCTTTAACTAGTTAATACTGCATATACATATACAAATTTTATCTAAATATTATGGCATTTAAATCTCTCTGCAACAATCGCCATAAAAATATAACTGACAATCAAAGAGCCATCCAATGTAATCTTTGTAGCTCATGGGTCCATGCAAAGTGTAACCATATCAATGCACAATCATATAACCTTCTTTTGAATGACTCGTCAGATTTGTATTGTCATAGCTGTTTATTTAAGAGTATGGCCTTTAACTCGATTTCCAGCTTGGAGCTTAAGTCAACATTATTATGCAAAAATATATCAACTAGTTCATTAAATTCTTTTGAGACTCCAAGTAATCATAAAAATATCTTTAAAAATATAAATAAATTTCCCAGTTCTGTTAATTGCATATACTATGATGTTATTGATCTCAATAAAACTATGCTTTCCAATTCAGAACTATATATTCATCTTAACATCGCTTCTCTACCATTCCACATTGATGAACTCTGTAGTCTTATCAGCTCTCTTAATAATTTTTCTTTAGCAATAGGTATTACAGAATCTAATTAATATATAAACGATACAAATATAACTGATATATACATAAACGGGTTTAATAATAAGCATTGTCCTACTGAGGCTAAAAAAGGTGGAGCACTTTTACAATTACGCTCAAATTTAAACTACGTTGTTTGCAATGATCTTATGATTTACTCTTCAAAATATTTAGAGTCTATTTTTGTTGAAACTTTAATACCTTGTGAATCAAATATAATAATTGGTTGCATTTATCGTAATCCTTCAATGAATCAACATGAATTTACTTCTTCCCACTAAACTCCTCTACTTGAAAAGTTAAGTAACGAAAAAAAAAAAAGATTTCTATTGGGTGATTTTAATATGGATTTTTTAAGTCACAATGAATCTAACCCTGTTTCTACATATCTAGATTCTTTAACATCTTACTCACTAAGCCCTTCTATAATTTTACCATCACGCATAACGGCTACATCAAAAACGCTCAATCATAACATATTCACGAACTTTCATTCAACTGACCAATTCTCAGGTAACCTTAAGATTTCAGTTTCAGACCACATGGCACAATTTATTAGCATTCCTGGCATACCCCACCACCACAAAAAAGTAAAAACTTACAGACAATACTTCAAAAAATTTAATAAAAATATGTTTATTGAAAAAATTTCTGATATCAACTGGGAACTCTTCATTAAAAAAGATGATGATGTTAATAAATCCATGAATTTTATTTTGAAAACATTTGATGGAATCTTAGATCGACATTCTCCATATAAAATACTAACCAACCAACAAATTAAACTAAAATCGAAACCTTGGGTTACGCATGGAATACTTAAATCTATTTCAGTTAAAAACAAACTTTATAAAAAGTTTATAAAATCAAAAAATATTCATAAGAAAAATGAATTAATTGCAAAATTTAAATTTTTTAGAAAAAAATTTCTAATTTATTAAAATTTAGCAAAAAAACTTTATTACTTATTTTAACAATAATCTGAACAATATTAAAAACACCTGCAAGGGAATAAAAGAAATCATTAATATTAGACCTTCTATACACAATACATTTTTTAAACTTAAATTGAACGAAAATCTTATCACCGATCACACTAGTATCTAGTATATTTAATAATTACTTTAACACTATACAAAACAAATTACTAGCTTTCTAAACGCATATTTAATGACTTTCTTAACATTCCAAATGCTAATTTTTTTTTTATTAATCCGATAACTTAAAATGAAATATCTGGTCTCATTACAAACACGCTTAAAACAGAAAAAAGTCTTGGTCCTAATAACGTAATATAGATAGATATTTTTAAAGTTTCCAAAATTATTCCAATACTTAAAAAAGGCTCTCATCTAGATTTTCCCAATTACCGACCCATCTCTCTGCTTTCTAATATAGGTAAACTCTTTGAGAAGACAATGCATAATAGGATATATGCTTTTCTTGAAAATTTTAAATGATTTTATGCCCATCAGTATGGAATTCGTGCCAATCACATCACAACTTATGTTCTCATTGAAATGAATGAGCTAATTAGAAAAGCACTTTATGATAAATATTTTGCATGTGGTGTATTTGTCGATTTACATAAAGCGTTTGACACAGTGGATCATTATGGGATCAGAGGCGTACCGCTTATATGGTTTTCTACATATTTAAACAATAGAACATAATTTGTTTCTATTAATGACTCAAAATCTACCCTTGTAAAATGTTCTAATGGTGTTCCTCAGGGTTCAGTATTGGGACCACTGCTTTTTCTTCTTTTTTTTAATGATCTTCATACATCCATTAAGTTTGCTACTGTTTACCACATTGCTGATGATACTAATCTAATGCCAATCTAGTTCAGTGGCTTCGCTCCAACAAACTTTTTCTAAACTTTAATAAAACTGAACTCATAATCTTTAAATTAAATAAAATAAAAATCTATAAACATATGAACTTTAGATTAAGTAATGAAAAAATTGAACCAGTTAACTCAATTAAATATCTTGTGATAAAAATTGATTCAAATCTTTCCTTTTTATCCCACTGTAAAGACTTAGCAATGAAACTAAGTAGATCTAATGACATGTTGGCCAAAATTCGCCATTATATTAATTTTGAGACACTCTTGAACATATACAATGCTATTTTCGGCTCACATTTTAGATATGCATGCCAAGTATGGGGGCAGTCCCATCAACAAGCTCTTATTAGGTTATCCCACCTCCAAAACAAGGCTTTAAAAATTATTCATTTTCAGAATATTAAATTTAATCCTAATGTGCTCTACCTAACTTCTAAAGTATTAAAACTATGTGACTATATTCAACTTTTAAACTGTCAATTTGTCTGGAACCACCAACATAATAACCTACCTTTAACTTTCATTAATTTCTTTTCCAAAAGTGCCAACACTCGTTATCGCCTTCGTTCCGATAGTAATTTAAAACTGTCTCTCTCTAAACACTGCTATCATAATTACGGTCATAAATCCATAAAATATCAAAACACATAAACTTGGAACAACCTTCCTTATGAACTAAAAGCTCTCAATTTATTCTCAACCTTTAAAACCAGTTTATTCTACTTTTTATTAAAAAGATATAGTTAATGTTTATAATTTCTATCATCGATTTTTGTTCTCTAAAAATTCTATATTTTACAATTTCTATTTTATATTTTTTATTGGTTAATGTTATTTTTATTAATATTTACTATTAATAACTACTTTTAGCTTTTATTATTACAACTAATATTGTTGTTATTATTGTTATTATTATTAACATCGTTATTTATGTTATTTATGTTACTTCGTTTTTTTTATGTTATAAAGTTTATTACCGTTATTATATATTGTGAAAATTAGCATTATATTTGTTTTAATTAGATATTATTAACATTAGTAGGTGTTTACTTTATATAAGTAAATTTACTATTTGTAAACATCCTTGAATGTAAAAACATAATTCAAAAATAAATGATTGATTGAAATGATTGATTAACTGAACTTTGTTTTTAGATTTTGTTAAGTTTTCTGAACTTTGCGAAGTTTTTGAGTTGGATGATAGTTTATGATTTGAGATTTTCCAAATTTTTTTTTTCAATTTCTTTAAGAGCATTGTTTTTATTAATCTAAAGAAAGCCTGATCCTTTATCAAAAGAATATATACTAATTGTGCAGCTAGACTTAAGTTTTTTGGGAGTTTTAAACAGATCATTGTCTAAGTTGTAAAAACAGGATTATGCATTTTCAAATTCGAAGTACTTTTTATTTCATCACTATTTTTGTTTAAATATTTTAACTTTAAAGTTGCAAAACATATATTAGTAGGATTTATCTGTAATTTTTTAAAAACCTTTATTATTTACACACGATTTTATGAGTCCATTCAACTTTTTGATTAAAATTATTTTGTTAACGTTTGGGTATGCAGAAGTAGATCTTATTATTATTAGGGTTTTACTAAGTTTACTTTTCAGTGGATTTTTTATACGATGAAATTTTGGGATGATTCAGTATTCAACACATCTTTGAAAGAAATATCCATTTGTTTCTTGATTTTGCTGCGTTTTTAATACGTTGATGTAATATCTTTTATTTAGATTTTAAAAAGAGTTTTAAAAGAAAATTTACAACAAAGGTTTACTATATTTATACTTTATACAAAGTGTTATGAAATAACATGAAAAATAACTTGTTCTTTTCAAATAATATATATCCTAGTTCCACAATTATTAGCTTTGTTTTGATGATGGTCTTTTTAAATGCTCCTTGTATTTAAGAAAAAACAGATTACCTAATAATGGCTATTTAAAAAAGTAACGCGGTAACTTTTACTCAATACATTTTTAAAAGCTACTTTCCACTTTTATTTAAGTAAGCTTTTTGACTGGTAATGTTTACTTTTACTTGAGTAAAACTTAACTTAAGTAACAGCACTTTTACTTGAGTACAAAATTTAGTTACTTTTTTCACCTCTGACAAAAGGAGCTCGTAGCAGAAATATTTTGCACTTACCGAGCACAATGTTGTTAACTGCATGGCGACGCCATTTTTGGAAGCTTTAACCCTGCAGTCATACTTCAGGACCAGAGAACAAATAATTAAAAACAAAGTTTTTAAAAACTATTAAAATGATCTAGATACTAATAAGCAAGATTTGAAAAGATTGTTAACTCTTACTGATTCCTGGATTACTGGAGTGCTGTTCCGTTTTGCAGATATTGTTGGCAATAATTATTATTTTTTAATAATTAGGATTTTTAAGGCGAGTAATAAAAGTTTTATAAATTAATTAAGTTAAATCTAATTATCCATAAATAATTTTAAAAAAATAATAAAGTAAAATAGTACTTCATTCCGATTTTTTTAGTTTTATCTGAGTTATATAGCTTTAACATAAATTTGTCATAAAGTCATAAAGTTTCCAAAAAACTATCAGGAATTGTCTTAACCTACTTTGATTGTATTATCACCAACCAACAGATTCATACTTCACTGACAGATTCAAACTTCATCGACAGATTCAAACCTGACAATCCTGGAGCTGTCATCATGCCAGACTTATAGGTAAAAGTTTATTTGATCTAAAACTATTTCTTCTTATGGAAACAGTACCTTAAATCAATGAATAAAGCAGGGATTTTTATGTTTTACACTGAATGGTTTCTTATAGCTGAGCTAAGATCAGCTGCTCCGACATAGGTACACGGTCTCAAAAACTGTTTAAAAATAAATATATAATTTTGAATAAATATATAAAATAGCTATATTATGTTTTATCTAAGCTTTATCTATTAGAATATGAAAACATACTAGGAGATGAAAAATTTTGAGGAATGGAATAAAGCTGGGGCTCAAGCTGTTTATAAATCCATACTTGGATTTAGATTTATTGGTAACTTAGTTTATATTTAATCATTATAGCAATTGCAAATTAGAAATGTAAAGAACGTGGCAAAATGGCTAAGATTTATTTACTTATTAATCTAAATTGAGCTCCTGTAGACAGGTGCTTTCTAAAAACTCTCTGATGAGCCTATACTTTTTCACAAGATAAGCCTCCCAGCTTAAATTCCACTCGATACAGATAATTCATGATATGTGTTTGATATGCTTGGTCATAAAAAAGCTGAGAATCAATCGATGAAGCGTATTATTTTAAATGATTTTTATCAAGAAATTGAAACAGCCATTATGAATCTTGGTGTTGTGGATGATTGCTCTGAAAAGCAGTCAAATTAATTTATCAACTTGTTAGCAAAGCAAATACAAAAGATATATTTCTATTTACTCATGATTACAAGGGAAATCGAAACGGTAGAAAAAAGTTGGATGATGGTGAACCAGCACTCTTAGTATTATTTAATATTTAATTTTGATCTAACTTTTTTATTGTAAATTTTCGATTTATGTTTTGTATTGATACTAATGTTTTGTTTTTTTATTAAACACAAAAAAAATTTATTGTTTTTTCAATGTTTTTTTATTCTTCCTTAAAGCAACTTACAGGAATATTTTTGAAAAATTTAAAATTTTTCAAAAGAACTCAATAAACTTAAATAGTAAACTCGTTACCATGTTATAGAATAGTTTACTTTTTGAATTGGTTGAGATTTAAGGTTTCCAAAAGCGTTGTAACGTTTTACCTAAAAACGGAGTAAAACTGACCCTCGTTCACTCTTACAGTCCTTTCCGATGCTCAAAAAACATTTTGTAAAAAAATTTCAAATATCAATTTGCGGTCAGAGCAGATCATAAAAGTTTTATTTCTTTTTAAATCTTTTAAAAGTTTTGATATGATTTATTTTTGAATAACCCTAATATATAAACATATATATATATACATATATATATATATATATATATATATATATATATATATATATATATATATATATATATATATATATATATATATATATATATATATATATATATAAAAATATACATATATATATATATATATATATATATATATATATATATATATATATATATATATATATATATATATATATATATATATATATATATATATAACCAGTATTATACAGGGGTTAGTTAATAGACTCAATTTATACTTTACAGTCTCATTTTTTTTTAATAGTCATTTTAAAAGTTAGAACGTTCGCTTTCTAGCTTTTGCATTAGCAAAGTCTCTAACTATAGCGTTTCTATTCACTTCTTTAAAGCGCTCATTTTCAATGCTGAAAGTACCCAAGTCACTCAAATGTTCTTACCTCATAAAAAATTGCAAGTATGTTTTCTTAATTTAAGCATCATTAATATATTACTAAAGTATTAATAAAATAAAAATTAGCTTTGCCAATCAAGTAAACTTTCATTAACCCGAATTAACTTGCATTACCCCGAGTTAACTTGCATTATCCTGAGTTAGCTTGCATTATCTCAAATTAACTTGCATTATCCCGAGTTAATGATCAGTAATCGTTTCAAAATAATCCAGCTTTGATAACTTTGATTTATTAAAATTTATTCATTATAGCAAAATTATAACTGATATAAATCGTTATAAGTATCATAAAGATGCTTGTAATATACTTTGAGTATATAAGAATAATAAATTATATACTTAATTGTAGTTAAATTTTTTTCACTTTTAGAATTAGTTGTTAAAAAAACGTTTTTTCAACTAAACAGTTTTGTAATGAATTAATTATTTAACAAAAACCAGTCAATATTGAACCTGCTTTTGATAAAAATCTGTCCAACCTGTTCTACAAACTTGATTCTAAAACTTCATTGTTTATTTTTCTAAAATCAACTTTTGAACATATTTTGACTAAAATATTGTTAGCCCATTTATAAATTTGATAACGAAAATCGGGGAACTTTCCGCTATAAATTATTACATTGGATACACAACCAGAGAGAACAAGAAAAGCTAACCAGTCACTTGTCTTTTCCATTGTAGGACCATATTTTAGAACTTGTTCAACACTGAAAGAATAACTTAGCAGATAGCAAGCGATAAAATAATTTAAAGTGAAAGGAAACGTTGTTATCACAAACATAAGCACAGCCAAAAAAAAAACGATGATAATTTCTCGATCTGCTTTGTTAGAAGAGATTCTTTTTGTTACGCTAGATGTAATTACCAGCTTAATGACAGGATTTTTTCTTCTTATGAAGTTCCACAACATTAAAGTGTTTTTTTTCTTTGAAATTTTTAACGGAGCTTTTGTATTTAAATCATTCATTTCTATCTCACTGAAACAATTTACATCGTTTTTCAAAAGATTATTGTTAGTGCTAGAAGCTACTTGAAGAAAATTACTTGAGTTATTTTTTTTACTATTAGAAATTTTATTATCGTTAATTACAGAATGGTTTTCATGTGTTATTAAAGAGTTTGACGAATTGTTGCGTGAATCTTTTCTCAAGCAGATAGAATTATCGTCATTAGTTTGAAACAATTTAGATCTTTTTTTCATGGTTATGGTCACTCGTACTAAATAATAAGATAATACAATAATTGGAAGAATGCTTTCTGCCAAAAGAGACACGCCTGCACTAATTGTCTGCTCCGCTAATCCATCAAAATGTAGATAACACTCGTCATTTGTAACATTGGCTCTAATAAAAGTAAGCATTTTTAATCCAATGCAAGCAATCCAGATCAACCCAACCGAAACATGAATCATTTTTTTTGAAAAACGTCTAGCAAACGGGTGACAAATTGCTCGATATCTTTCGTATCCCATTAGACACAATATCCATGCACTGACGTTTACCGTTAACGGTCCTGAGACTGACAGTATTTTGCATAGTTCTTTACCAACAGTCCATTTGTTATTGGTTACTAGCAAATATATTAAATGTATAGGAGATACAACAGCGTAAAAGCAATCAGCAATGGCAAGATGAACAACAAACAAACGAAATTGAGCAGATTTCTTCATCTTAAAACCAAAGAATAGAATTACAAGTATATTTCCGATTAGTCCGCATACAAAAAAAAAAGAATAGAACACACTTTTGAAAATGACTTCCCAGCGGCTTAACATTTTTATTTATGTATTCAGTGTATTGCCAATTTTTTTTTGAAATTGTATTTGTGAGTACTTGCCGAAAATTCTCGCTGTTATCTGGAACTTAAATTTTGTTTGCACGTGCGTTTTACCTGTAGGTTTAATTTTATTAAATTCCTAAAAGAGATAAAGTATTAATCAAACATAACATAGGTGTAAACTTTTAACAGGTTAAAACATTAACTTTAAACTTAATTTAAAAATAAACAACAATAATGTACCAGGAAAAACATTTCTTTATATAGGTTTGATTTAATGCTAAATGCTTTAAAACATTTATCATTAAATAAATTCTAGAAAGGGTTGTTAAATAACCTTTTTTTTTTCTTTCTTTTTTCTTTTTTTTTTTTTTTTTTTTTTTTTTTGCGTAAAAAATGTATCAACATAGTTGTAACTCGTGGCAACAGTTACAAAAAGACAACAATCCTGCTGATATAATTTGTTTTGCGATCAAAAAGCGGTATATTAAAAGCAACAACAGTAACTATAACAAGGTATGAAAAATTTTTCCGTGCACAAGTTTTTTCAAAATATTTTGTTGTTTGTATGATAAAAAGTAAATTTCAAAAAAACGTTTACAGAAAAGTAGTTTTAAAAAAAATAAACAGTGAACTCAAAGAAGATACTCATAACCAAGTCACCACAATCTTTTCATAAAGCCTCTATGTGGATTTTAAAAATAAAATTATTAGAATTAAAAACATTTCTTCATTTTCTAAAAATGTAAATGATAAAAATTAATATGTACATAAAGTAAAAATAAGAGTTAATATAAAGTGTAAAAGTTGTATAAAGTTAAATTTTAAATAAACCTTAAATTTCACAACTGTTGGAAACTCCTAATTCAAATATGGCGTTTAAATTGGTTGTCTAGCGTTTATTGTGGTTCTGTAGCAATTAAAGTGGCTATTACAAACTGAAAGTTGCTTAACTTGAGATTAATATTTATATCTTTAGATATTTTCAAAACTGTTTGCATTAATAACTAAGCAGCAATGGCAATAGAACACCCTGCCTTCAATCTTGCAATTAAAAATTAGATATCTTCAATCTTTTAATACATTTTGAAAATTTTATACTCAATCTTTGGCAATCTGATATCCTTTGAATGATTACATAACGTAGCTATAAAATGATAAAAAGATGAAAAAGTAAAAAGTTTAAACAAAATATAAATCCTAATTTTTGTAACATTTTAATTTATCTTTATAAATTAGGTCTACGCAAGACCGATACAACCGGGCATGAAGGCTAGGGGTAAGTTGCCCCCTTCCCCAATTTTTTCTAAAAGACCTTTTTTTTTTAAGAAATCTTAACATATAAATTATCCCCCCCCCCCCATTACTTCGAAACTTGTGTTATCGTCCCTGCCACGTAAAATATCACTTGAGTACTCAAATATTTTACAAATTTTTAGTTTTTTTAGTTTGAAAATTTTTATGATTAAATGAGCTGTTTTATTTTAATTTTGAGGTCATTTGGTACATTTAGTAAATTTTCGCTTTTCGTTTGGAGAACAGCAACAAAAAAACTTTGAATGAAGTTAAAATGTAAAGTTTGGCAAAAAATGAAAAAAGTACAAATAAAAAATCTTTTTAAATGTTGCTATATCTTTTTTTACTTTTATTTCGTGGTTCCCAAATATGTGGAGAAAATGCAATGACTCCAGAATTCGTATCCAGTTCGAATTTGTAATAAATTCTTGCAGTTTTTTCCAAATTTGGATATCTAAAAAAAGCATTAACTTACTTAAATAAAAAGTATGAAACACTTATGTTTGTTTATCCCTTGTTTGCCTATGGCTTCTAATTAGAAAAGTGGCTTCTAAATACAAACATGGCATTTTAGATCTCGCACTACAACTTAGCCTCCGTTTTACAAACCGTCATAAAAATTGGTCTTTTTATGCTCCAAATTTTAATACTTATTCCCAAATGTTAAACTTTAATAATTGTTCATCAATTTTGTTTATTATGTAGCAATGTATATATGTATATGTTTAAATTTTCACTAATGCAAATATTTTAATATTCAAAATAAGTAACGAGACAAAACTTTAAATCAAATTAAGATATGTACATGCATATACAATGCCAGTAGGCATTAAATACTATTTACACATAATTGAGTAAATAATTTATATTGGGTACGATAAATGCATTAAACAAATGTTTATAAAAAATAATTAGTAAAGTAATTACAATTTATTTTATTGCTTTTTATTCCCATGACATCCATCAATAATATAACATATAATTTAACTCTAAATAAAAAGTTCTATATTTTCATAACCTAAAAAAAAAGCATTAACGTTAAAAAAAACCACACCACATTTTTTTTTAGTCTGTATTCATATAGAATCTTATAAAAAATTTTGACTAGAGATCGATCTTTAACATCTATGAACGCTGCAATATCAAACAAAATGTAAAATAATTCTTTTTTGTAAATATTTTAAAACTGCTGAAAGTACTACTAAAGGTTTAATTACTTTTAATGTATTTGATTGTCATCATAATTTAACGTAATTTAAAATGTAATAAGGATTACGGTGCGAATGTATCAATGACTTTTAAACTGGACTCATACAGCGAATAGTACATTTCGAACTTAATATAACTTAAGTAATTTAAAATGAATTTATAACATAAAAATATTAAAGATATTAACAGGATATGCTAATTAATTAATAAAAAATACATGTAATACAAATGACAGTTTGAAAGAAGATTTTATGTGTGTTTAAATATAATTTGTATACTGTCCAATATTATAAAAATAGTTATTAATAAATTTCCTGTCTTTTTTAAAAGTAATTTTGCCTTACAAATATTATGATAAAAATAGGTAGGAAAATAACAGAGCTAGCAGCAAATAAAAAAAACATAGCTACAGCCAATTATTAACGATTAAAGATTAGTTTTTTATGAGTTGCTAGGGAATCTAAATGCTAGAATATAGTCAACATTTTTAAAATTTTAAAAGGAATTATGTAAAATGGCAAAAGTCTTCAAAAACCTACTCTTTAACCCTTATTAAAATTTTTTTAATTTTTTTTTGAATTTTCATGTTATATTTTTCTATACAATGTTCTTATATCCGAAGATATTGTTGGCTTTGCATAGAAACAGCCACAAATAGTCATTCAGACTAATCTAAAGTAGCGTCCGATATTAACCAACATTTTTGCAAAGTACTACTCAAGCGCTGAGTTGGCGGCGGCAGGATTCTACCTTATTTGGAATCTTTTTATTATCAAATAACAAAATCTTATCCATTTTTTTCGAATAACATCGAACTTAGTTAATGTTGTTGGAGAGATTTTTATTATCATTTCAAAAACTTCTGAGACCTCCTGAAGTTTTATTCTAAACATTTTTTTGATCAATTCCCTCTTTACTTAATTAAAAAAGACCAATAATTGTTATTTATTTTATTTAAGCAAACTTAAACTGTTTTTAAAGTTGAAACTTGAACTGTTTTTAAAGACGTTTCAGTCATTTTCGCATCTATTTCATTTTGGATCTCTTATAGTACATACTTGGACTTCTATAAACCAATTTTAAATCACAGATTTGTTTGATTTTCAAAAAATCAAACATAAGAACTTGAAGAGCAACAAAGTTAAAACATAGACAAAAATAACGTCAGCTAAAATGACGCCAACTAAAATAACGTTAAGAAAATTCTGTTATTAATCTAAACGGCACGATCGTTAGTTCAAAAATGCCGCTAAAATAAACTTAAAAAACATGTACAATCACATTTAACAAAAAGATAATTTACAAAAATACCGCAAAGAGTAATAAAATTATAGATAATTATGAACATTTATTAAATGGTTGTATAAAAATATATATCTATATTACCACTTAACAGCATGTGGCGGAGTTAAAAATAAAGGGAAACCTTTTCATGATTTATTATTGTATGCAATTTATTTATATTTTAATCATCATTCATATATATATTTTATTAAAGTTAATTTATAACTTATTTATTTTAAATAACTTTATTACTTTTTAACAAAACTGTAATCGTATATATAACAGGCACAATTTATATGAAATTCGTCAACTTTTTAACTATATTATATAATAAAGCTTAAATTTTTAGTACTTTGCAAAGTGAATTTTTAGTACTTTGCAAGTTTTTTAATCAAAAAAATGTTAAACTCTTGCTTAAATAAATAGTTTTAATATTTTATTGTGCTATTATATGCAGGACCGGCGCGAGTAGGTGTCACGTGGGGGGAGGGGGGGTGCCATTTCAACTTTTGCCAACTAAAAAAAAAAAAGGTCTACCGACTAACCTATATCGAAAGGGTCGACATTTGCCGACTAACTAGCCAATTTGCCGACTAAGGGTCCAATTTGCCGACTAAAAATCATTGATGGGGGGAGGGTGTTTAACACCCCTCGCACCCCCTTATCGCGCCGGCCTTGATTATATGGCTGTATAATTGGAATCCATTTTATACAGTAAGAAAAAAGTTGAAAAATAGTACAGTAATTTTTACTTTTAGTTATTTTTCAAAGTTCGTGTAAAAATGTTTTGATATTGTTTTATCAGATAAGCAAATGGAAAAAGTAATTATGTTGACGTAACTTATTTAGAGTTTAAATTTATTTATTTATTTTTGTTAATACAATTATTTTACAATATTATCATGGTTTGATTTCCTACTGTAATTGTATTTTATATTTAATGATTAATTTAAAGAAGTTTTAACAAATTCTAAAAAATTAAAAAGTGTGGAAGAAAAAATCACGTGTGGAGTCGTTGCTTTGCGACGTGTGGAGTCGTCTTTTTGAGATAGCTTAGTTCGCGAGGTTAGAATTAATTTGTTCCATCCCCACTTTTTGAAAATAATGAGTCATTGCGTTATGCATCTCAAAATAATATTTTTCTACTGCGGAGAAAACATTAGCACTAAAAACCTTTTTGAATCCAGTTTAGTAAAGTTTTTATTTTTTTAAATCGTTTTATCTCAAATCTCTAAGATGTGGAGATGGAGCAAGATTATTCTTATCTCGCGAGTTCATAAATAACTAAAAGAAAATTGCTTTCAAGATAAAGATAATCTTTAATAATAAATTGTGTTTTTATTAAAAGTGGATTCCATAAAAACGTAAGTATATTAAATGAGTTGCAATTCAATCGCATTTAAGAAAAAGGTTTTAAGGGCAATATCTATACAATTTATAATATAAATTAAATTGGTTTCTTAAGTATTAATGTATATAATAAAGTAAATAATAATAATAAACGGATAGTTTTGTTAATAGCAAAACATTCCATTTTCAAAAAAATATTTTTAGGGTTAACTGCATACCATTACATGTTTCGTTCGAGTGTTTTTAAAATCCTGCACTACCGTCTGTGAGACTTTCAGTCAGTTGGTATGGTTTGATATTGTATAGAATGAGGCACATAACTTTATTTTTTAAAGAAATTTTATAAGAGTAACTACTAGAGAATATCTGAATTAGGATCCTTGCTAAAAAATTGGGTCGTTAAACCAAAAAAAATCTTTTGTCGTTGTTTTTTAAAGTTTATTATAAAAAAAATACAGTAAAATGCACATATTTTTATTAAGCTAAATTATTTTATTACCAATAATAAATTTGATTTTCTTTAAAAGAGTTTTTACTTCAATTTCTTGCTCTTGTAATTGATGACACAATGAAAAGATTCGTTTGAATAATCAGGATAAGAAATGTCTTTTGTATTTCTGCCAGTTTGGTTTAAAATTTGATTGTCTCTGTTGCTTGTTCATACTGTTCATACCAAGATCCAAATCATAGCTAAATAACGCTTCAACAGTATTTTATTTTAATTTTTTTTTTTGTTAATTTATTTGCCTTCAATAAAAGAAATTACAATTACAGAATAGCTTTATTACAAATATAATCGGCAGGACTTCCAGAAGATCATACGATCTTATCATGAAGCCCTTTACAATATAAAATATAATATAATAACAATAAAATCAAATTAATCAATAAAAATATATCAACATAAACTATATATAACTGTGCATTTAAAATATAAATATTCTGGATAAACTATATGAAATATATGAAGAAAAGAACTTAAAAAAAAAAAAAATAGTTTCTGCTGAAAAAATAACTTCTTTTAATATTCGTTTGAAAGAAGTTAAAGTCTATTTCAATGACAAATCAAAATTTGGCAAAACTATTTTATTCCATAAATAAGGACCACGATAAGAAATAATTAGATATTTAAATTTAGTTTGGCAGAAAAGTTCTTGTAGATTTTTTTCATTGCGAAGATTATATTTGTTTATGGGTTTTATATTATAAAGGTTTATAATATACATCAGGAGATAAATGATTTTTACATTTAAACATGAAACATAAAATATTATAAACATTTAGTTCGTATACATTTTAGACTTTCATTTCTCTTAGAAGTGGTTTTGAATTTGAAAAACGATTTACAAAATTAATTAGGCGAGATAAGTGTTTCTGATGCTGATAAAGAGATTTAAGTTTAGTTTTGTGCGCGCTTCCCCATACAATATTTGCATAATTTAAATGGCAGTAGATAAACGAATAATATAGTTGTTTTAATTGTTGTTTATTTAAAATATGTCGAACTTTACATATAATTCCAATACTTTTAACAACTTTCAGGGAGATATTATCGATGTGTTGTTTGGAGGATAAGTTTTCGTCAACAAGAACTCCGAGAAGTTTTGTAACTTTTTTTCTTTTTAGTATTGTATTATCAATGAAGAGGTCGGGCAGTGTAATTGGTAAACATTTTTTTCTAAATATTGGGTAAAAAAGTGTTTAATTTGTTTTTTCTTGAACCAATATGAGATTTTATTTAATTCTTGTGTCTTATCAAAAAGTGTATTTATATTTTCATGAGATTGGAAAAGGTTTGTGTCATCAGCAAAAATTATAGTGGTTAAGTTAGAGGCTTTGTTGAGGTCATTTAGATATATTAAAAAAAATAGGGGCCCAACTACCAATCCCTGTGGAACACCACATGTTACATTCATTAATAAAGGAAAAGAAGAATCTTGGATATTTACAAACTGCTTACGATTACTAAGCTTTTGAACCAGCTTAAGGACTTATCTTTAATTCCATAGAGTTCTAATTTTTTTAATAGAATGTAGTGATCGACAGTATCCAAAGCTTTAGACAAATCGATGAATACTTCTAGGGTATAATGGGAATTTTAAAAATAATTACAAATGCTGCGTGTTAGTTGGAGTGCCGTGTTCAGTAGAATAGTTTCTCTGGAAGCCGAATTGATTATTATATAAAAGTTTAGTATCAACAAAATAATTGTAGACTCTGTTATACATTATTCTTTCTAGTATTTTAGAGAAAACTGGAAGAACTGAAATAGTTCTTCCAGTAGATAGTTTGTAATGTATAGATAGGAGATTTTAATGTTACCATGGTCACCTGATTTATATATAGGAGTAATTTTTGCTACTTTTAGAGAGTCTAGAAAGGATCCTTGAGCAATAGAGGCTTTACAAATTTTAACGATTATATCTTTCAAAACGTCAAAGGAGTCTATTATAACATTTCCACTTAGGCAATCAGCCTCAATTACCTTATTCCGTTTTAATAATTTAAACGCTGCTTCAAATTCGCTGTATGTTAGGTTTGAAAAATTTAAAGTTAAATTAGGTGATGTTATAAACTCATCAATTGATTTGTCATTAAGATAAGGAATTTTATTTGATAAGCTTATTCCGATTGAAGAAAAAAATTTATTAAATTCAAAAGCAATTTTATTATGGGTCATTAAATAATTTGTTTTTAATTTTTATTGCATTTGGTAATATTGTAATTTTCTTATTTTTTACGGTGATCTCTTTCATTAGTTGCCAAATACGCTTTAAGTTATGTTTATGCTTTGCAAACAAGTCGGAGTAGTAATTTCTTTTCGCATTTTTGAGTTTTTCGAAATTATTTTTATAAATTAAATAGTTTTTTTTATGATTGGCTGATTTATATTTTAGATATTTAATATAAAGTTTTTGTATTACTTTCGATGATTTTTTAAGTCCTTTAGTTATCCATAGACATGACACGTCCTTGACGTTAAAGATTACTTCGCGAATAGGGAAGTTTGTGTTATAGATGGATTTAAATTTTTTATACAAAAAATCGTAGATCAGGTTTATATCATCATTAAAGTTAATATTGCTCCAGTTTTGATTCGAAATTTGTTCCTTAAAAGATTTTAAATTATAGTTATTGCATACACGCTTTTTTATAGTTGTTTTACACAGGAGATTTAATTTAGGGGACGGTGGCGGGGCAAGTTGATACGGGGGCAATTGATACAAAGCTAATAAAACAGCTATTACACTAATTGTGCGAATAAGATTTGGTACGGGAAATAGCTTTTTAGTTCCCTAACGTCCGATGTTAAAAGATTTCCACTCATTTCAAAGTTGATCAAGCTGGGAAGCATTTTGTAAATTGAGCAATTTTTGAAAAAAACTGACAATGTGTTTCGTAAGAGATTTTACAAAAAAGGTAAGTACATTTAGCTCGTCAACCCTTCTTTAAGTTTAAGAAAGCATCGCTAAATGATTTTGCATACGTTATTTATTTGTTCCTTGCTTCTGTTAAAATTTAATTCGAATTTAATGCAAGGCGGTCTAAAGGGGCACGTTGATACAGACCACTAGGGGCAAATTGATGCACTATATCATCTTACCCTTTTGGTAAAGCATTTGAATATGGCCGAAAATGTTTTTGTTTATGTATTTGCATTAATGCAATTAAATTGTTTGGTGTAGACTAATGTTTTTTTTTCTCTCGCAGAGATAGTAAATAGGTAAATAGGCCTAATTATTAGTAATAGCACTATTTAAAACAATAATAATGTATAATAGTGACTAAAAAGTTTATTAGCCAAGTTATAGCTAGAGCGGCTAGGGGAGTTGTAGGATTTTGCTAGGTCTTGCCTTGGATCTATTAATATTTTATATAATATTCCCCCTGACCCCCAAGTAGGAGGGTCAGGGGGGAAGCGCCCCCCAGAAATTTTTTTTTAAGTCTTGCTAATAAAAGGACACAATCTAGGTATGTTTTAGAGCATTTTTTTTATAATTTTTTACCAACTGGTTAGGTACAGCTACACCCCTTTGGCCCAGACACCCATATATATGTAAACTGACAAAAGGTCTTGAATCATGACTTAAGAAAGCAACTGCTGAGCTGTAAGTATATTTACTATTGAGACAGTGGAGTACGTGTATCAAATTGATAATGTGTTCACCTCCAATAAAGGAAGAAAATACCAATAATATTGGTATTTAAATGAAAAAATTAAAAAAATAAAAATAAACAATATTTCATCAAAATTCTTAAGGTATTGTATTGTTGTTTTATCATGTAATTATTTTTTCATATGTTTTCCAGGATATAGATCATTGGGCGGTGACAATTTGGCAAAGGTCAAAAAGAGAAGTGAAGTACATCATGTACTTCACTTCTCTGTTTGACCTTTGCCAAATTGTCACTATGTAATGTTAGACTGTACTAAGGGCATACATGTACTGTACATGTATGCCCTTAGTACAGTCTAACATTACAAAAGCACCAATAACAATATTTATGTTATATTGGAATAGGATAGCATTTAGCAATATAAGCAAACATATACCATTTTTAGTATAGTTGATGGTGTCAAATATTTAGCTGAAGCTAGAATCTTCATATATTTTTCTTTTGAAAGTATAAAAAAAAAACAATAAATATAAACTGTAGCATAATTTATGTACTATTTAGTTAATCAATTAACTTTAAAATAGTTTTTTATATATTGACGTTTCTGGCCTTTTTTGAAGCAAACTTCTTGATCACTACGGTAAAATCTCTTGATCTAACTATGTCACTTTCAATGCATAATAAAGCCAAATCATTTAAGCGAGGTTGTCCCATTGTTCTAAGTTCATTCTTACTCTTTTAAGGACTGAAAAAGATCTTTCTCCAGTTCAGTTTGTGACCATAAGAGACAAATAAATTCTCAACACAG
Source organism: Hydra vulgaris (assembly GCF_022113875.1). Taxonomy (NCBI): domain Eukaryota; kingdom Metazoa; phylum Cnidaria; class Hydrozoa; order Anthoathecata; family Hydridae; genus Hydra; species Hydra vulgaris. The sequence continues at coordinate 43,218,690 of NC_061161.1, read as the reverse complement.
TGTAGACATTCACAAAGGTATCGGTCAAACTATTCTTAACTAGAAAGGTGTACATTTGCAGTTCAACACAATCAGTTGGATTGGGCGGTGACAATTTGGCAAACAGAGAAGTGAAGTGAATAAATTCACCATGACAGTTAGGATCAACATCTTCAAAATATGTTTCACATACAAATGAAACATGATCTCTCATACCATCATTGGACAAAGATTGTAGATTTTTAAGAAAACTAAACCTTTTGCTGACTGTATCATATGCATTAGCCCTCTGTTTAAGAGCAACTAACAATTGATCAACTATAGGCAAAAAACACTGAACTTTAAACTTATCAGAAGGGGATAACTCTAGATCTTCTGAGTCACCATAATCCCATCTCTGGTTCCTCTTGCGCTTTCGCCTTGATTCACCTTTGTACGAATCGGTACCCAGATCCTTTACTTCCTTTTCAAATGCTGTGAACTGGCTCCGAAGAGAATGAACAAAATCACCCAAAGAACGAAGCAGTTCCGTAGCGGTGTTGAGATCCATGTCTGCCCCTTGTAAGTACTTGCTAGTTAAATTGAACCTATTCAGAATTTTTGACCACAATTGAACTAGGATACTTGTTTCATGATGACTCATTATATCTTACAATCCTGCGGCTTCAAGTCGTGTTTCTGGCTTTTGAGACATATCTTGACACATGATATCCAGTGTAGACTTCACTTGCGTATAGCCAACCTGGAGGGAGTGTACAGCATCATAATGTGCTGACCATCTGGTATCAGATAACCTCTTTAAGGTAGGCATATTAAGTGGCTTTAAAACTGCCATCAAACAATTCCAACGAGAGGTGGAGGCAGAAAAAAATACAAACAGCTTATTTACAAAGTCAAAAAACGTTACAGCCTCAGAACAACATCCTACAGCACATTGACCAACAAGGCTTAGCGAATGAGCACAACATGGTATGTATTCAGCTAAGTTATTATGTTCGACCACTCATGTTGGCAGCATTATTGTAGGATTGACCTCGGCAGTCTTTAATTGAAATGCCAGTATTTTCTATAAAATCAAGTAACTTTGTTGCTAATCCTTCCCCAGTGTGCTTTTCTATAGGGATAAATGTCACAAAACGTTCAGCTGGTCCTTTAGAAGTCATGTAACGGAATATAATGGTAAGCTGATCTACATGTGAAATATCTGGTGTTGAGTCAACACTAACTGCAAAGTATTTTGCTTCTTTTTCGTTGACAGAACCCACAATTTCGTTACTGCCACGGAATGACAACCCAAGCGATGCTAACATTTTGATTACGGTAAGAATACGCAACAGTATGCCATTCCAGTACTTTTTCTCTGATTCAAATTGCTCTGTGAGCCTTTTACTAATGTGCTCTCCAGCTTTCCTACGTGTTAAAAGGGTTTCAATTGATTGAATGTGGGTTTCACTTGTTTCATGGCGAGCTAAGTCTCTTGCAGGGTGTTTCCAATCATCATATCCTGATGACATCAAAGCAGATGCTCCAATTCCACATTTTGAATTAAATAATTTACAATGGGCGCAGAAAACCTTACCAGTTGATGGGGAATAGCAAATCCAGTCTCTCTTAATTTTCTCACCATTCACTTTTTCCCGGAAAAAAAGGGACTTTGTACACTGTCGTTTAAACTTAAAAGTGTCACCAGGCAGTACTTTAGTAGATAATTTAAAATCGCTATCCATATGTTGGCATGATAAAAACCCATCTGCACTTTTGCTGAAATACTCACGCAGGTTGTCGGTTATAATCCACTTAGCCACATCGGTGTTGACAGTGTGGGTCGTCAGAGCCAGGAGTAACACTGCTGAGATAGTTGAGACGCTTGAACTTGCTGTAGCTGAGTCTGTTGAGACACTATTAGAATTACCTGGAACTGGTGCTGACATAGTTAGTGAGTTTGAACTCGCTGAACTACCTGGAACTGGTGCTGACATAAATGAGTTTGAACTCGCTGTAGCTGAGACTGCAGGGACACTATTAGCACTACCTGGAACTGGTGCTGACATTATTGACATAATTAGTGAATTTGAACTTGCTCTCGCTGTAGCTGATACCGAGACACTACTTGCAGTATTACAAAACTCAGTCATTTTTTTATTTTTGTTCAATAATTCATTTAATTGAATCTCATTCTTCTTCTTTTTTTGCATTTTGTCCCAACCGCTCAGGCCGCTCCTTTTCATTTTTTATTTTAATTTTGTAAACGAATGAGCAATGCCGTAATTTTCTGCGGTAACGGAAGTGATCATAAAATAAAAAATGAAACTTAATCTCTATTCATTTATTTACTAAAAATGAAATTTATTTATAAAAAAAAAATTCATAATAAATTCATAATAAAAAAAATTCATTATAAAAAAAATTTCATTATAAAAAATTCATTATAAAAAATTCATTATAAAAAATTCATTATAAATTCTTTATAATGAATTCATATAAATTCTTATAATGAATTCTTTATAATGAATTCTTTATAATGAATTCATTATAAATTCATTGTAAAGAAATTCATTATAAAAAAAAAATTTTATTTATAACTAAAAATGAAACTATATCTCTATTCATTTATTTATTCACAACGCCTCCGCAGCTCCCAATAAATTGATTTAAAAAAACTGAGAAACATAGGAATATTTATCTGGTTCCCTAAAGAAAAAAAAAAAAAAAGTAATAAAAAAAAAAAAAAAAAGTCACGGTCCTTAGGGCCTATTTTTTTTATAAGGGCCTGGGGCTGCAGGCCCATCCGCCCCCGCCTTAATACGGCCCTGACAGTGGTTGCAAAATATTCTGGATTATTTACTGCTTTTCCAAATAAATTACCGCCTTGATATGTTAGTTGTGGTTTGCATAAACTTCGTCAATTATAATAATGATATTTTTTTGACCAAATATTTGTTAAGAAAATCAACATCTTTTAATTTAGCAACGTTTGATATAAGTTTACCAAATGTTACAATACTTGGCATTTCATAATCATCTTTAATATGATTTTAAAAAGATCTTGGAATTACAAAATACTCAAAAGCCCTACTTTTTTCTACTAAATTTCTAGTGAATATTTTTTATTACCAACAAATGTTAATACATACTTGCTAATAACTGGTTGGAGGACAATTTTTTTTTTATCCATTTTGATGGAATATAAATATCAAATAGCTTCAATAATTTGTAAGTAAGATAAAATTTTATGTATTTGATTACTGCGTAGTGGTTTAATCGTGCATCTAGATCCACAATGAATACCTTCATATTGCATATTCATTTTAATTTTTAAAAGAAACTGTGGAACGACAGAGGTATCAATATAATTTTTACTTTGGTTTATTAAACCATCACCCACTGTAAAGGAAATTACTAGAAAATATATTATAAAATAATATTTTTATATAAAAATATAATATGTTTTATATTAAAATAATATTATTATTATATTAAAATAATATTATTACTGGAAAATATATAACAAAAGGTATTACTGGAAAAGTAATATTCTCTTTGCTTACTTTTTTGCAAAGGTCATCAAAACAACTAATTTTATACAAATCCAGTGGTATAAAATTTTATCAGCATTTGTTAGGTGTGATTTTGTTGTTGATCTTTTTTTTGGTAGAGGTGTAGGAATTTGACTTGGTAATACACAGATAAAAATAGTTTGTGGAGTTACAGGACGAAACTTTACAATGAACTTGACAGGTTTCATAATCAACTGGCCGATGATTTTTGAAAATAAATGTATTTGGATTTTCTGGAATATTTTCTCTTGGTATTGTATGAATCCATCTTTTTCTGGTAACAGATAAAGTTTACTTTATGTTTTTTGTCATAGTTGCCTTTGCAACCAGTTACACAACATTTAAAGATCATGATTTAGTTTTCTCTTGAAATAAAATTTCACTTTTTCTAAATATAGAAAATATACTGCATATAAGATAGTATTGATTATCAATCACCTTATAGTAATAAGCAATATATATATATATATATATATATATATATATATATATATATATATATATATATATATACACACACACGCACATATATATATATATATATATATATATATATATATATATATATATATATATATATATATATATATATATATATATATATATACATATATATGTATATATACATATATATATATATATATATATATATATATATATATATATACTATATATATATATATATATATATATATATATATATATATATATATATATATATATATATATATATATATATATATATATATATATATATATATATATATATATATATATATATAGCTAAGTTTTTAGCATATATACAATATTTAAAAATGCACATGATGTTTAACAAATATATATATATATATATATATATATATATATATATATATATATATATATATATATATATATATATATATATATATATATATATATATATATATATATATATATATATATATATATATATATATATATATATATATACATATATATATATATATATATATATATATATATATATATATATATATATATATATATATATATATATATATATATATATATATATATATATATATATATATATATATATATATATATATATATATATATATATGTAGCTAAGTTTTTAGCATATATACAATATTTAAAAATCCACATGATGTTTAACAAAAATAAAAACTAACAACGATGAAAAATCAGCCAACATTCTCCATTTTTGTTTATTTTTGTTTTTGGTATATAAACATTCGCCTTCAGTTATTATTATTATTTTTTTTTTTTTGCGTGTCTTTCATGCCTGTTATTAAGTAGGCCGTGAAAAAAAATGGATTAATTACGCAAAAAACAAATAATGGACAAAATCGTATTATTTTAAAATATAAGGCGGGCGGGGACAGGAAACAACTTTGCAATTCATAGCGGCCTTATTTGAGTAAAAAAAAAAAATTAAATACCCTTTAAATTGATTGAAAAATTAAAAACAAATTTGTTACAATCAAAAAAAAAAGACCTTAATCCGTATAGTGGTAGTTATTATTTTATCTGCCTGAAAAATATAAAAATAGATTAGCCATCAGCAATAAAAAAACAGATACTAAAATCCGGATACAGTTAATTATTGTTTTAAATGTATGAAAGTAATAAAAAATAAATCAGCCACCAGCAAAAAAAAATAGACACTTAAATCCTGATATAGGTATTTATTATTTAACGCGCATAAAGATAATGCATCGGTGTTAATTGTATTACTGTATTATAGAATATGGATAAACATAAAAAAGAAGAGCAAGAGAGTCAAATCAAGCTAGCTATTAAAGCTATTACTGATAAAAAAAAATGTCATATGTACAAGCTGCTAAATTTTATATGGCGAAATCTACTATTTTTGACAGAACAAAAGGGTCATCTAATGACCGAGGAGCGCCAAGAAACGGAAGCTATTATTGTAGATTTATTAAGATTTATGAGTGATATAGGCTTTGGTTTGAATAGAAAAGACGTGTTTATTGTGGTTAGGGATTACAATACCGGTTTACCGGTAATTACCTAAATTTGGATCAAGTTTTTTACCAGTAAATTTTGGTAATTTACCAGTAAATCAAGCTTTTTTTCATGCAAGGATTGTTTTAATTTCTAATTGCTGAATATTTTTATCTAATAAAGAAGTTACTATAAATAAGAAATAAGTTATTTATTTTCTTTTTAATAGAATAAAATTAAAAATATAAAAGTGTAAAGCATTCTTTTGTTTGAACTTAACGCATGAATAAACTTAACAACTAATTTATGTTTTAAAAAATATGTAGAAGACGCGCAAAAGAACCGGCAATTGCAATAGCATCGAAAACTACTTCTTTTATTAAAAAAGAGATTAATCTCTTAAAGCGGTATTTTCAGGAATGAAAGTACAGATTCAAGATGGCATTCCTTTCAATAAATTTTGTACATCTGAAGATTTAAAGATGTTACTAAAAACAAAAGGGTACATAGAGTTACCAAAATCGTCTAAAACCTTTCACAAAAAAGTAATGGGTTATGCCGATAAAATAAGGAATGAAGTTGAAAAGTAAATTTCACGGAATAAGCTCAATAAAAAAACTTAAAGCCTTACCATAGATGAACGGACATCAAATAAAAAACCGCCAGTATATAAATATTATTCTTTATGAAGATGACGCTAATTTTTGGAATCTTGGGTTGAATCGGATTCTCAGATCCGCACCTGCTGAGGTATGCGCAAAACTAATTAAAAAAAAGTTTAAAGAGTTTAATATAGCTTCGTCAAATATTTTGTGCATAACATCAGACGGAGCTGCAGTTAATAAGAGAACGGTAATGTTATTTAATTAAAACCATTAGTTACGTATCGTACTTGGCATAAAAATGGCAATTATAAAAGTACTTTATAATATTAGTTTAACAGATGTAAAAGATGTTAATGAACATGATGGTAATGTATTGCTTAATGTTGATTCTGATTATTTGGAAATTGAACTTAAAAGTTTTGAAGTAGACCACGAAGATATCGACACTACCCAACTTATTCTACAAAACGCGGAGCTAAATTCTTTAATTACAAAAAATCGGAAAGTTGTAAAACTTTTCAGAAAATCACCAACCAAAAATGATAAACTACTGCAAAAATACGTTAAAGAAACTGTCGGAAAAGAACTTTCTTTAATTTTAGACCGTAAAACTAGATGGAATAGTTTATTAAGCATACTGGAAAGATTTTAAAACTTAATGATGCTGTTCGAAAAAGTTTGATAGATTTGAAAATTGACATTGATTATAATGAAAATGAAAATGAAGTAAAATTACTTTCAAATATAATATTAAGCTTGCAATCTATTAGATTGGCCGTTGAAACACTCTGCATTGAAAAGGTTAATTTACATGTAGACGATTTTACATTAAAATTTATGTTAGACGAGCTAAATAACCAAAACACTTTTTTAAGTATTGTACTAAAAAATGAATTAATAAGTTGTATTAAAGAAAGAAGAATGATAATTTTAGACGTGTAACACTATATAACAGACCCTAATGATATTATTTTTGTTAAAGACAATAATGGCATTTTTAATTTCAGCAACATGTAGAAAATTTTTTTTTTAGAATAATGCGGAATCTGGTAGGTGTATTCAAAAACACCAAAATGAATCAAATTTGGATTTAAATAACGACCTCGTTACTGCTAAACCAAATGCTGATTTTTCTATGAAAGAAAAACTTCATCTTTTTCTTCAAAAATAAAGGAATAACTGTTTTAAAAGAAATTAACACAAAAGATCTAAAAGAAATTATAAAAAAAGAGTTGGAGTACTTTTGACAAGAAAATTTACGAGGGAAGTACATTCAAATAATTTTTGACTATTTGATGACCATTCGTCCAAGAAGTATTGAACCTGAAAGAGTATTTTCAGGAACTGGACTAATTTATATTAAAATTAGATCTTGATTAGGAGACAGGACATTTGATAGTTTAAGCTTTCTACGAAGCTACTTTTTGAAGAATGATATTTTATAAAAGTTTTATTGATTTATTGATATATAAAGTTTAGCGGTAGTTTACCGATTAACCGGTATTGTATTTTCATTTACCGAATTACCGGTAAATCAAAAAGTCGGTAAATTTACAATCTTTAATTGTCGTTGAAAATTATTTTAAAGAATCAAACCAAACAAGTTTATTCAAAGACGGCGAACCGACTAGAAAATAGTACTCCGGTTTCATAAACAAATATCGTAAAGAAATTTTCCCAAGAAAAGTAAGCGGTACGCAAACTATTAGACCTGTAGCCGTACTGCTAGCTATAATTGACAATTGATTTGAGCAATTAGCAGCAGCATATAATGAACATAATTTAGACAATAAACCGTTTCAAATATTCAACTGTTATGAGTCTGGTTTGCAATTTGATCAAGGCAAAGTCGAAATTATTTGTAGAAAACGAACAAAAAATCCTAAAAAGCTAGCACTATCAAATGAAAAGCAAATGACGACAGTCTTGACTTGTTGTGACGCTTTCGGCAATTATTTATCTCATCAAATAATTTATAAAGACCAACATATTATGAAAGACTGGTGCAAAGGCGGAGTCCAGAATGTTTATTATAACAATAGTTGTTTAGGCTAGATGGAATCAGGCTGGATGGAATTTTTTGTCGTGGTTAGAGTTCTAAATCTTGATGGTCATGCTTCACATTTAAGCTTAGAGTTGAAAAAAAAAGCTTTAGAAAATTATATTTTACTTTAGCGTTTGACTGCTTATACTATCCATTTTTTACAGCCAATAAATGTTGGCGTTTTTAAAACAGTAAAAGGCAAATGGAAGCGAATAGTTGAAAGTTATTTGACTAAAAATCACTTTCAAAGTCTAACAAGTTGGCATTTTCCGGCCAAGGTTAAGGATCTCATCCAAAAAGGTGGGTTTAAACCTGAAAATGCAAGGAGTGGTTTCAAAAATACTGATATATTTCCACTCAATTGTTCGCAAATTTCTTCTAAAAAAAATTCTATTGGTGCTGTGTTTCAAGCTGTCGAAAATAACAATATTGAAAATTTATTTGGTTCTTCAACAGTATCAAGTCGATTAGTTTTGGGAAATGATACCAATACACTTAACACTCCATCAAGAATGTCAAATCGTGAATTTTTGCTTCAAAACATTGCTACTTTGAATAATGCCGTTCAACAAGTGGGAAAAGATATAAACAAATCAGTGTTAAATATGCTTTGATATCGATTGACACCGACTCTAAATAAAAGAGTTCAAAAATGTGAGAGAATAAAGCGACAAGCTAATTATAATATGATTTTGGAGGATGCCATAGCTTACGTCATAGCTTACGTCATAGCTTACGATGAAGGTGAACAATCATAAAAAAAACAAAAACTAGATGAACAAGTTGCAAAGAAATTGACTAAAGATCAACAAAATATTGCCACTGCTATTCAAAAAGCAGAAAATGCTAAGAAAAGAGAAGAAAAAAAAAAGTTGAAACAAAGTCAGTCGGCTAAAACACCAGATAAAAAAGGTCAAAGGACAAAGAATTAATCAGAAGACTCAAATTTACCTCAAGTAATAAATAGTATTTTAGTATGTGATGATTGTATTTGTTATACATGCGAAAACTATTGGGCTTAACCAATGGCTTGCATATGAGCAGTGTTCTAATTGGTTTTGCATTGCATGTGTTGATTATCGTTCAACTATGAAATTTATTGTAACAAATGTGAATAAAATAGTATATTTACTTTTTTAATTAAACAATTTAATTTGTTTTATGGATTAAATTAATTAGCTTAATGTTTGCATTATTTGTGTGTGTTTTTTCTATATTTTATACGCATCCGGAATTAGGGACACACACACCTAATTCCAGATAAAAACAATAATTTTTAATAATAAAATAAAATAAAGATTTAAATTACAAAAACAAAGTTTTTTTATATCGTTCGATTTGCCTTGTTATGAAGATTATTTATTTAAAAAAATCATTCCAAAGTCTTTTATAATGAGCGAGTTATGATGATTTATGTACTAAACCATCCGGAATTTTGGGGGTTTTACGGTATAGTTAAGAATAATTTTTAAATATTAACACTTTAAAATAAAATTCAAAAAAAAAACATTTCGCTCGGCGATTTGCCATCATTATTTTTAAAAAATTTATAATAATCTGCCTCGATTTCAAACAGAAGTTAAAAACACACATCGTTTTAATGTTGAATAATCAACTTAAGTTTATCAACTATTAATCAACGTGGAAGTAACGTTGAAAATTCCGACGTTAAACTTTCTACATTACTAAGACGTTGAAACGACGTCGTATTTTTTAACGTTACTTTATCAACGGTAAATCAACGAGGAAACGACGTTGAAAGTTTCGACGTTAAAAATTTCAACCTTGCTTACATATTGACACAACGTCGTTTGCTTGCTGGGTAATATATTATCTATTGCATTGATTGAAGTTGGAGTTACTCCAGTTGGTTTGTTAATAATTGGGAAGATTTAATATTGAAGCATTTCGTCAAACAAAAGTTTGGTATTGGCATGTTTATCATATTGTAAAGAACTTATGCTTGTCTCCAATACAGCCTTTTTTTTTTTTGCTAATTGTTGTTTTTTCTAAAAATTTGTTTTAAATGATTGGAAAATTTAAGTAAATCACCTTCAAGTAGCCCGTAGCATGTGAAGACCATTACGTTTTTTGATTTGTTGCTAGTTATTTCAATTGTAAAAACCTCACTATCAACTGAGATTGAAAAGTCATCTCTTATATTGGTAACTTGATCATTCCTAATATAAGTTAAAATTATACCTCCCCTTTTGTTAGTTTATCTTTCAGGTGATAGCAATTTGTAATTAGGAATTTCTAAACCTAAATATATTCTACATGATTCGTCAGAACACCACGTTTCTGTTACCATACTGAATAAATAAGCGCATTTTTTTTTTTTTTTTTTTACTTTTTATTTTTAGGTGCTCTAAGAAGTCTTACGGTCTTATCACAGAGCACCGCGGATGAGCATTTAATAGGAAGTTCACGCCTCCTTCCTAACCGATGTCGCTAAACCTGCCCAGAGGTGGGTTTGAACCACGGATCCTTTGTTTCTGAGACAAGTGCGCTACCACTGCGCCACGGCTGCTCTCACAGCGTTCGATAAGAAAATGTATTAGCTTACTCATGTTGCTATTTATACATCTTATGTTAATATATAATACACTAAAATTACTTTTTAAGGTTTTTAGTTTGCTTTTAAAAGTTTTTATTTCAAAGAAGGATGAACTAACGTCAGAAATATTATTAATGTTCAAATTAAAAATTCATTCTTATGACCAGTAGCGTAGGAAGGTTGCGAAAGTTGTGGGGGGAAGGGGGTGGGGTGAAGCTGAATCACATGTTAAAAAGGAAAAAGTTCCTCATTTTCGTATGATACAGCAAAATAGTTAAAAGTGATCTATTTATTCAACTACTTATCACATGCAACTTGATTAATCATTTTTTTTAACTTGATTAGTTATCTTTTGCCTGCACACGTTCATTTAAAAAATAGTTAGTATGCAATAGTTGCTTAAACAGTTTTATGGATATACTTTTCCATGGTGATGTTTAATTGTGATTGAGTCATTGCAGACTGCAAAATGATAATTCCGCTGTTGCTATCATAAAAGATTTTTTGAAACTGTTTAGAAAATGGGAAGTGGTGACTAAATGCAGTGTCCGCCCTCTGCCCCCTGTTCCTATGCCAGTGCTTATGACTATGATTGCAGAGTTGGAGTATTTGACCGAAAAAGTCAATCAAAAATATTTCATTGAAGTTACCGCAACAACAAATAAATCTTTAAAGTTTTCGCAGAATTATTTTTTTAATTATGTAAAATATTTTAAAAATATATATTTAACAAGTATATTTGTAAAAAAAAAAAAAGTATATTTATAAATTTAAAAATACATGTAGTGCATTAAATTGAAATATTAAAAAAATATATTTAATTAAAGTATTTTATTTTAAAAAAGGTTTCATTTTTTTTTTTTTTTTTTTTGTTATTTTAGGTGCCCAAAGAAGTCCTAACGGTCTTGTCACAGAGTACCGCGGATATGCATTTAACCAGAAAGTTCACGCCTCCTTCCATACCGTGACGCAAAACATGTACAAAGCTCGTTTCGAAACTGGATCTCCTGCTTATAAAGCAAGCGCTCTAACCACTGCACCACGGCCGCCCTAATTTCATTAAAGTTAGGGTAACTTTACACGGCCGTATTTATTTCATTAAAGTTAGGGTAACTTTACATAATTTTGCTCATCACTCAATCTCGCCCACCATCTTTAATTGCTTATATGTCAGTCAACTCACACGCTGCACCATCAAAAAGACATTCTTTTAGAGCAGCAAACCAGCCTTATTAACATCAAAACAACATTGACCTCAAAAGAATTGCAAATAAAAAAGTATCTCTTAAAGAAAATTTGTTTGTTTACGGTAATTTTTTTGCTAGTTAATTTGCCGAATTTAAACCAGCTGATGCAAATATACCGAGTTAATTATTTATTATGCATGTTAAATTATAATTTAATTTTATTACCCACTGTTTAACCTCTGATTGTAATAGCATTTATAATTGTTTGAAATGGTAGAATATGCATAAAATTGTTTTCTGCTCAACTTACAAAATTAACTCAATCTCGCCCACAGAATAAATGTATTGTCGCCCAATGCATTTAATCTCGCCCGGGAGAGCGAGAATAGATGCAGCATAATATATTAAGACTTACGCTACCAGCAGTTTTAGCAAAAAAAAACCTTTTGCCGTGACACCCATTATTTTTTCATTAAATTGGGATGACATATTTAAAAAATAATTGAAAAACAAAATTAAAATTTCGTAAGGATACATATTAAGAGCATAATCTTTTTGAATGCTTACAAAGGAGTATTTTTTATGTATTTTTATTCTATATATTATTGAGGAAAGTATTTTATAAATTAATTACTCTTAATTCAACATCTTTAGCATTATCGTAACAATGAACCTAAAACTTACTTGATAGTTGCTTTAACAAAAATTGATGATATCCGCGTTAATTTATTTTTGGTTGCCTTCAAAACTATACTCTTTCTCTGTGTATTGTTACCAGGAAATTAATTAAAAAATAAATTGTTTTGGTTCTGCTTTGAGTAATTGCATAAAAAGCTCATGTTCATCAAAACCAAATAAGTTAGCAAGATGAAGAACAAAGAAAGTATCGCAAATTAGTAAACTTTGTCTGCTATTGCATTTTCTTTTCCTGATAATTATTGGTAAGAAAGAATTTGGAATTTTATCTTTTTATGCTATGTTTTTTTTTAGAAATAATTTTTAGTGTTTAGAAATAATGCATATTTTATCAACGATGTTTTATTTTCAATTTAAGAACTAATGTTTTAGTTATTAAAATACCTAAAACATTAGGTCCAAAACGTGAGGTTCAAAAAGTCCAAAACTCATTTTATGCATAATAAAAATGTTTTTATTCCTCTTCAATAGACTTTTGTAATTATTTAGCTAAATGCTCATTTACTTCATTGTAAATTAAGTACTGCGAATTCAAAGGTTGGGATTAGGTTACAAATTCTAACATATGGTTTTCACCACGTGTTAATATTTGTAGCTCTTGTAAATTTGGAGCACTTTAATAAAGTAATATGACATTCATACTGCAATTTAATTTATCAAGGTATTGTCTTGAAAAAAAACATGGTTAAAATAAGAGGTGGAGGATGTAGATCATTACCAAGATTTCACCGGATGTCGGTCAAAAAGATTGCTTCTGTATCAGAGGCTACAATATGTTATAATACAACTCATCTTTATAAAGGTATAACTCCTTCAATATCTGGTAGTAGTACTCTTTACATTTGTCAAATGAAACAGCTACCAACAATTGATGTTTCTTTAACTCGTGTCAATGGTTCAAATCATTCCATTGATCGATCAGCCACTATTAAGAAACAGGGCAAATTCCTGAAATGAAATGAAGAAAATATAATGAGTGCAATTAAGCATGTCAGATCAGAGCCGTCATTTTCAGTGCGTAAAGCAGAAATATTGTAAAATACGCCACGTACAACACTGAGAGACAGACTTTCTGGAAAAGTTGTTATTGGAGCAATGCCAGAAAGAAAACCTACCCTACCTTTCGCTCAGGAAGAAAAACTTATCGATTATGCGAGCAATGGAGAAATGTTAGGGGTAGGTTTTGAAAAGTCACAGTTCCTGAATTATGCTGGGAAAATTGCCGCAAAACATAAATTCAACTTCAAGAAAGGGCTTCCAAGCAATCAGTGGTGGACTAGGGTTAAACACCGGCATGGGCATAAATTTACTCTGCGACAACCTGAGGGTACAGCTTCAGTTCGACATCAGTTTATGGATAAAGATAAAGTGTCAAAGTACTTTAGTGCTTTGAATGACGTCATGTTGAAATATGGTTTTCACGTTAAACCAGAATCCATATGGAATATGGATGAAACTGATCTACAACTTGACGTAAAACCAAGAAAAGTGGTTGCATGAAAAGGCACAAAAAACTTCCATAGTCGAACGAGTGGAAATCGAGAGTCAATCACCGTTATTGCATGTGTGAATGCACAGGGAAAGTTCATTCCACCCCAGGTTATAGTGAAAGAAAAGACATCCAGTTTTTTATGGGGTTTTAACACTGAGATTGCGCCTCCTGGAACAAATTGGAGCTGGTCCAATAGTGGTTGGACTAAACAGGGCCTAGCAAAACTATGGTTTACCAAGACATTTTTAGAAAACATTGGTCAACAATGTCCTCAGTTACTGATTATGGATGGGCACGATTCTCACAACTTCATTGAGCTAATTGATAACTGATATTGCTATGCAGAACCAGATACATATAGTTGAAATGCCTTCATACAAGTTAAACTGACTTCAACCATGCGACCGCACTTTATTTAACCCACTGATGGATTATTATCGCTCTACAGCACATAATCTGATGGGCCAGTTTCCAGGAACTACTACTTATTGTTCAAATTTTGCAGGGATATTTGCTTCAGCTTGGGAAAAAACAAAGACTTCTAGCAATATTACATCTGGGTTCAATTTGTGCGGAGTTTATCCAATTAATCCTCAGGCTATTCCTAGTAATACATATTTACCAAACTATCTACTTATAGCTGAGGATATATCATTTAATATAGCTGAAAACAATTGTTCTTTTGGTTAGTATTGTAGTATCGTGTTTTTGCTAATACTACTATACAATAAAAATTATTATTTAAACTTTAGCGAGCAATTGTGACTAATATTTTATGTACAAATTGATAAAAATTCTGAATGAAGCATTAAATTTACTAACTTGCATTTCAATCGCATTATTTATTATTTTCTTCGGAATTTCAATCATCAATTGTTTAAGAAATTAATTTTTCAAACGTTGATGCTTCTATAAATGCTGGAAAAGTTGCTAATTATCTAGAACAATTACAAAATTGCATGAAGAAGATAACGCAACTCACAGTTCGTTGCAAAGCAATACTTATATTTAGGAAGCAGAGACTGTTGTTTGTAGTAATCATCTTGTATATTTAGTCAATCTAGTTGAAGAAAAAAATGTTGATTGCATTGTGAATAGTTTTACCAATCTTACTAAGCAAAAAAATAAATAAATTTTAGAACCATCTAGATTCATCTTCATTAGAATCATCTTCATGTTTAAACTTGATAAAAAAATATCACCAATGTTATTTAATTCACTTTTTGAAAAAATAAACCACATATACCCTACCAGATTTTCAAAAAACAATTACATTCAATCCAAAACACATTATTCAGCAACCAAATTCTCAATTGCAAATCGAGGTCCTAAGCTGTGGAATACAATATTAAATAATGAGCTGAAATCTAATTATTCTTTAAACCAGTTTAAAACAAAACTTAAGCAATTACTGATGATACATGAAAATGAATTAAAGTTCTTCTAAAAAGCTTTTTAAAACAAAAAGCAAAACAAAAAGCAAACAAAAACAAAAATTAACCTACTAATTACTCTTTAATATTATATTTAATATTCTAAACAATAGTCTGCTATTGTAAATGTATTTCTTATCTTATAAGTTCTGAATTTACAAACGATTTTTTAAGTTTTATTATTTGAAATACTAATTACTAAAAATATTGTAAAATTTTATATTTTCAATTTTTATTAAAAAAAGTTATTGTAAATTCTTTTTGTAATATTAATACTTATATATCATCTTATTTTACTAATCAGTTCTTAAATATAAATACTCTTTGAATTACTAAATATTTTAAACGTTATATATTTTATTTTTTACATTTTGTTAAATATTTTATTTGATGAATATGCATTTTTTTGGGGGGGCTTAATGATAAGATGAATTTTGTCTTCTTCAAGCCCCAGTCATGTAAATATTTGTTTTTATAAATTACGAGTGTAAATTATTTTCAATCGGCAAATACAATACTGAAAAAAAAAAAAAAAAACCATCAAACTTAAATTCTACAACAGTTTTAGATTTTCCGTGTGCAAACTCTTCGTACCCTGTTAAGTAAATCACTTTGCAATTTTTTTTTCATTTCATTTGATTAAGTGATCAATAGTTGCATAGCAACAATGTAACTTTTAATGAGTTTTTCGTTTTAAAATAATTCAAATTTTTTAAAATTATTTAAATACTTGTTTTTTTATTGAACTTATATGTTTTTATCAATGCACGTGATGAAGATGATGATATCTTGGCATATCCTAAGGCAACCGCACAGAAAAGGTCAGCTTAAATACTTCGTTTTAATTTCTCAAAAAACATACTCAGCAAAGTTGAAATATCACCAAGACAAAATCCAACAGGAAAGAGAAAAATGCGAATGAAAATAACTGCAAGTCTATAGCAACAACAAAAAAGAAGTTCATTTCATTATCATCTGAATTGCAACCATTGGTCGATCCCGAGAACAATACTGATTAATATATACTAAATATTTAACAATATTTTTTTATATAACTAAAAATGCATACAGTTTCGTCTCATCTATATAAACATTTTTACTATTTTTATTTAAGAATACCCTATTGGTCTTATTTGTGATAAGACCTAATGGTCTTATTACAAATAGGACTAATAGGGTAATCACCAAGCACCGCCACAAGGGCTTAACCATTTAATGAGTTGGTTCCCCATTTCGAGCTTTACCGATAACGTATAAGTGTTTCGAGCAGGATTCGAACTCGCAACCCTTATACAATGAGTACCATGCTCTAATCACTACGCCACGGCTGCTTAATATAAAAATTAAACTCATGACTGGGCCAAATAGAAGACAATATTTGTCATATCACTACGGCTTTTAAGCATTGATGTGTTAAAACTATACTTTATTTATACATTTTACAATTACATACGAGATTGATCTCAGAATCCAGATTGAAATCAGAATCTTGAGAGGTAGTTCGCATTCACAAAAACCCCCAAAAAAAGGTTTTATACTTTTCTAATTAAAATGGTGCAATTGAGTATAGAAATTAGCTAAAGAGATTTAATCTCACTCACCTGTATATAAAGTCGCCCTACTAAGTATAAGTTCTTTTTTAATTTACACAGTGGGCGACGTTAAATCAACATGGCAAGTTCAAGTGGGCGAGAATCAGTGCTTTTGACACACTGTACAATTTATAATGGTACTGCCAATTACTCTTATGAAATCTAAATAATTTTAGTTTTGTAGCTGAAGGAATAAGCAATCTAATGATGTATAGTTCAGCTGTGCAAGTCTAATAATAGCCAGTCGACATCAATTTCAGTGCGGATATGGGCGAGGTTCGATTAAGTTACCCTAATTTTAATCAAACTTAAATTGAATTCTCTTTAAAAAATTTAATAACAATTTTATCTGTTTAAAAAGCTAGGACTGTTTATACAGTTACAATCCCAACACAATTTTTATTGTATGATCAAGGCTATTCGATAGTTATTGGAGAATAATTAACAGTTGTGTAAAGATCTCAAATATTGAGATCTTTACACAACTGTTAGTTATTCTTTTGAAAAAAAGTAATAATTTTCAAAAATATTAGGGAAGGGATAAAGTGAAAGTAATAAGATTTTTATGGAAATAATAAGTTCTATCTTTTAAAATTTTTTTACGCTCGCTTTTATACCTTTTTTATTTTGTCGCAAAGATTTTTTTGTCATTTTTTCTCATAAAATTTTACTAATTTTGAAATTTTTTTGTCTTGATTGCTGTATAAGGGTTCAGCCTTATACAGCAATCAAATTTGATTGTGTGTAAGGTTGAACCCTTCAAAAAACGAGAAATTGTATTTTTTATTTTTTTTTTATTTTGAAATTTTTATTCGTACGTACTTTTAATGTGTTAGATAAGGACCACCTTAGATAAGGACTGGTAGAACTTCCCCAGCGGGCATTTGTTTTTAAAAGTTACGTTCTAAATGTATTTGAAATATCTTTTAAACGTCTTCTAAACATTTTTACGTAAAGAACATTTAAAAGACATTTAAAAAACGTTTAAAAGTCATTTAGCATGTAAGTAGGTATATTTGTCATCACCCAGTGAGATCAGATCGGTAAAGGTAGAAACTATTGTGGTGGTGCCGGTTACTTTTGGTAATATAGGGGAAGTTAGAGCACAGTGGATCGGATTTCTGTATTTTTTAAATAAAGCAAAAGTTAAAATATGTATTTTATTTTTTTCAAGGCTAAACGTATTCAGATATATGTTTTTCATAATGATAAATCAATAAAACCCAAATATTTATTATCTATCGGCTCACAGAAAGGTTTAAAGTGAGTTCTATTACGTTATTCACTATGCCCCAGTACTGGGGCACAGTGAATTAATGGACACAGCTGTGAATTAATTATAGTGAATTAATTATAGTGAATTATAGCATAGCCAATTAAATATGAGGCTAAAGACACTGTAAAAATAGACATTTTGAAAATTGAGAAAAAAAAAAGAATTTTATTGATAACAAAACTTATTAAATTAAAAAATTAATTAAATATTATTATTAAAATATAAAACTAATAAATTCATTTTCATGTAGTTTGTTTGTTATTTTCCTTTCAAATAAATTACCCTTTATTTAATTACCCAATTATTTTCCTTTCAAATAAATTACCCTTTCTGAGTCTCCCATGGGTATATGTGCCTTCTACATGATCATGGGCGGAAACCTATTATTGATATTTTCAAACTTTACAGTAAAGAAATACCCAGAACCGCGCAAATCGAATGTTGCGGCAAACTTGACGAAGGTGCCTTAAATTTTTACTTTTTTACATTACTTTTGTACAAGATCCTGTCATAGTTATTGTAAAATTTGAGTATATTTATTTACTTACTTTATATAAGTTACTTTTAATTTACTTTATTTTATAAAATATAATTTAAAAAGTATCATTATATAGTTATATAAAATGTAAGCTTATGTAATTTAAATTTTATTTTATATAACTTATTTTTAATTAAGATTTATTATTACTTTTAATATAAAAAATTCTTACTTAAAAAATATAATTTTTTTTTTGGAAATCTAATTTATATTTGCCAGCATATTACTTTTATATGGAATTTTATACTTTAACTTGAATATTTTTTTTTTTTTTTTGTTATTTAGGTGCCCCAAGAAGACCTAACGGTATTGTCACAGATCACCGCGGAAATGCATTTAACTAGGAAGTTCACACCTCCCTCCTTACCGTGACGCGAAAATATGTTCAAAGCTCGTTTTAAACCTGGATTTCCTGCTTATAAAGCAAGCGCTTTAACCACTGCGCCACGACCGGTAACCAATGCGCCACGGTCGCAATTTTTTTTTAATTAGTTACTTTTATAGGCAAATGTAAATTACAGTTTGAGGAACTTTTATATTATGTAATGTTATTTTCAAAAGTAATTAACTTTTAAATGTAAAAGTAAACAGCTTTTTTACGTTACTTACCTTTACATGTAAAAGTAAATTACTTTTTGATGTAATCTTTTTTTACATAACTTACTTTTGAAAGTAAAAAAACTTTACAAAAGTAAAAAAACTTACATTATAAAGTAAAAGTTGTTTCAAAAAAATAAATTACTTACACAGAAATGTAAGTTTACATAAAAAGTTTAAAATTACTTATTTAATTTACTTTTTGATCCAAATTAACTCGTATAAGTAAAAAAAAAAGTAAATAAAAGAGCCATCCCTACTATTAACTCCAGCAAGGCAAATAAATGTAAAACTTGATATATGTTAAGATTATTATTTATTTTTTTTAATTTAATTTTCCGATTTTGTTACAATTAAATTCCGTAATATAATACCAGATACTCTTATTCTTTCAAAAATAAACCAGTTATAAATATAAAAAAAGACAAAATAATAAGAGTTAGTTATACAAAAATAAATAAAAACGCGGGAAACTTGCAGAAGACCATTAAGTCTTATCATCAAGAACCGTTGTAATTATGTTTTTACAATATTAAATTCCTATAATAGTGTTAAAATCAAAACTTAATTAACTAAGTAAATAGTGTTAAAACCAAAAACTTTTCAATGTAAAAAGACAAAAACAAAAAAACAAACAAACAAAAAAACAAAGCAGTTTAAAAGAAATCATTAATAAGATTTGTATACTTTGAAATATTCTTTTTTATTAGTTTTTGAGAGCAATTTATATTGTTTACACCTGGTAAATTACTATATTTTGCTAAGATTTTATTCCAGATATACGAGGCACGATACGTAATTTTAAATTGTTCTTGTTTAGTTTTACACAATGGTTCAATTAAGCCTGTTGTGCGTAAAGTATATTTAATGTTAGGTTTTATTTCATAAAGATCATTAAAAATTGAGGGGCATTGTTGAAATTTACTTTTGTACATGAGACATAAAATTTTATAAACGTTTATCTCGTATAACGTAAAAATACTCATAATTTCGAACAGTGGTTTTGCATGTTCGTTTTTATTTTTAAAATTCATTATTTTTAAGGCATGTTTTTGTTTTTGATAGAGTGTTTCAAGCTTGCTTTTAGATGTACTACACCACGCAATATTCGCGTAATTCAAGTAACTTTGTATAAAACTGAAATAGATTTGTCATAGATGATGCTTATTAAGTAAATCCCGTGACTGATATAGAAAGACAATACTTTTTGATATTTTGCTGCCAATATAGGCAATATGTTTATTCCAGGTAATATTTTCGTCAATGAGAACACCAAGAAATTTTGTGACTCTTTTGCGACTAACTTCTGTGTTTTCAATAACTAGTTTTGGAAAAGAAATAGGATTTTTTTTTTTTTTTTTAAGGGTGGAATAATGAGAACTTTGTTTTATTTGAATTAATAGAAAGTTTATTTGCATTGAACCATAGTGAAATTTTATCTAACTCGTTGTTCATTTGTACGAAGAGTTGAGGTATATCTTTTCCTGAAATAAAAAAGTTACTGTCGTCAGCAAACATTATTGTTGATATATTTGACGCTCTTCAGAGATCATTCACGTATATTAGGAAAAGTAGAGGCCCAAGAATAGATCCTTGGAGCACTCCACAAGAAATTAAAGATGAATTTGTAAGTCTTTTATTTCCGTAATATATGGACTGTGTACGTTTACTCAGGTAATCTGCTATCCACCTGCAGGATACGCCTCTTATGCCATACACCTTAAGCTTTTTTATCATTATTTTATGATCCACTGTGTCAAAGGCCTTAGAGAGGTCAATAAACACGCCTAAAGTAAATTCTCCGTTTGCAAAAGAGTTTTTTATTTCATTAATTAAGTGAAGTATTGCATGTTCAGTTGAAGTGCTTTTCTGGAATCCAAACTGTTTTGAATAGAATAAGTCATTATCTTTAAAAAATGCATATAACCTATTGAACATAATTCGCTCAAAAGTCTTAGATAAAATGGAAAGTATAGATATTGGTCTAGTTTCCATTATCCGTTTTATCGCCTGATTTATATATAGGTTTAACTTTTGCTGATTTAAGTATATTAGGAAAGATACCCTCATTCAGAGAACGTTTACAAATTTTAAATAAAGGCACTTTAGCTCATTATAACAGTCAATAACAATGTTGCTGTTTATACCATCAATTCCAGAAGATTTATTACGTTTCAAACGTTTAAAAGCTGTTTCGTATTCTTTAAAGGTTAAATTCTCATTTTTAAATTTATTTTTATTGTAATGAAGGCATTCCTTAATGATTTATTTACATTTGGAATTTTTGCCGCAAGTTTAGGTCCTATATCACAAAAAATTGTTAAATTCATTTGCTATATTGTTTTCATTGGCAATAGTTTTATTTTTAATATGTAAGATTTTCGGAAAGAAAGATTGATTGATTTTCGGTTCTCCAATTATTTCATTTAGTACTTGCCAAGTTTTCCTAGAATTTAATTGACACTTTTCAAGTTCTTTTTATAATAGTTTGATTTTGCAGTTCGTTTGATTTTCTCAAATAAAGTCCTGTAGTTTTTATATTCCGCCTTGGTCTTTATGCACTTATTTTATAGATATTTGTCGTCAAAATGAACTAGGAAATATAGACTGGTCTCCATTAGCATCATTGAATGATTCTAATGGAGACCAGATTTTGAAACGCTAATTGATTGTTTAATGATAGGAGGCGTCTAGTAAATGTGACTTTATTTTGTTTTTGTTTTTGTTTATTTGACGTATTTGCAGATATGAAAATTGGCATGTGATCTAAAATTGGTGCTTCAACTATTCATTTTTTTAACGAGTTTTCAAATAAAAAATTAGTTAATATATTGTCTATTAATGATGCAGAATTTCTTGTTATTCATGTTGGTCTGTTTATTAAAGGGATCACACCATATCGAAATAAATCATTGTAAAAGTTTTGACTTTCTATATCATTGTCATAATTTAGGGCGTTAATATTAAATTCACCTAAGACAAACAGTTTTTTTTTTTCTAGAGTAACTTTTTGAATAATATTCTGGAGATGATTTGAGAAATTTTCTGTGGACGCATTTGGCGGTTTGTAACAACAAGTTACTAAAATATTTTTGGTCTTATCATTAACTATTTCAATCGAAACAAATTCGCCGTTGCATTCAGATATGCACATGACATTTCGCATATAAACCGTAAGCTATTTTTGACGTAAATAACAACACCACCACCTCTTTTTTTAGACTTTCTTTGTAAGTGAATTGCGTCATATTCTAGTAAGTCTTTAAAGTTTACATAAGTTACATATTTCCATACACTTTCGTTCACAATTTCTTATACAAAAAGTGCTGCGACTTTTTCTCGCTAATAATTCGAGTGTTATGGCCTCCGTGAGTTTTGTGGAAACACGCACGAATAAGTAACGGCAGAAGCATTAAATTCGATATTAAAATATTATAGTATATAGTGTAGACACTATATACAAAATTTTAAAAGTTAAATTCCAGGACATTTCCTGGATATTCCAGGACATTTTATATCCTTATAAATGAATATTATCAATTATCTTTACGGTATATTTTTTTTATACTGATTGAATTATAGAATAGAATATTATATTATTATATAATTATTACTCTCTTATTTAAAATTAAATTCAAACCATTTATATAAAAAAAAAATTTCGCATAAAAAATTTAATATTACTCCAACATTCTTAGTAATTTTTTAACTTGACTCAGAAAAAAAAAAAGTTCCAGGACATTTTTGAAAAAAAATGTAATTTTCCAGGACAATTCAGGACATTCTAGGTCACTTGCAAAAATCCAGGACATTCCACGACATTCCAGGACTGTGGCCACCATGTATATAATATTGACAAAGTAGATTTAAAAAAATAGTTGTAATTGTATTTGAACATCTCCTTAACTTTTCTCCTATAATAACTTTTCTGCTATTTAACTATATCTTCTTAATTTTTTATTATATCTTTTTATCCACTATTACTTATTTATTTAATAAAAAAAATAAGTTCTTTTTTTGTATTATTTATATTTTTGTATTTAAATATTAATTCTTTTATTGAGAAAAAAATTGTAAATAAAATAAGGAAGAACACGCAACTTGCATTTTATGAGCATGTGCCTTTTTTTTTACTGGGTTAGAATCTACTGTAGTGGAATATGAATTGGTGTAGCTTGTACATCGGGTCATAAAAAACATACGGATCTTTAAAACAATTTCATATTTTAATATAATTTTTGTTTCATTACATTCTTTGAAAAACTATTTAGAAATGATTTATTTACCACCACCGACTAGAGCTGCTAAAGTACCTGCACCAATACGTGATTTTGGAGGAGGTTTCTTTTGTGATTTTAGTTTAAGCTTTTTCTGTTTATCGGCTGATTTTTCACTTAACACCAGCACATTTTTGTTTAGATTTTGAACAATCATACATTGATCCCAATCATTTTGATTAGGAGGATTACAATAAACACGGTTGCTATAGCGATCAGGATTTTCGGATCTTTCAGTTTCACTCACTTCTTCTACAAACCACGAACCAGTTTCAAGAGCAGCACCAAAAACGCATATATATTTGTTTGTTCCATCATAATCTAAGCAAGGAAGTCTGCACTTGATAGCTCTATTTTGAACTTCACCATAACAATCATCAGAATAAGCAAATCGAACTTCTTCACTTAAAATTAATTTCGGACACTGGCATCCAGATTCAACCATTGTCTAATAAAAATAAATTATTAAAAAAATTACAAATTAAAAAACCCAAGCCAAACACTAAATCTGAACATTATGGAAACGATAAAATTTGAAAAAAAAAAACAACACAAAACAAGAAAATTCAGAATGCTACAGTTTATAAGTATTTTAATTATACATAGATCACCCTAGTCATATTTTTAAAAAATCCGGAAAATTGTTTGAATAAAATATCCGCAAAAAATCCGGAATTTGCTTTCCCTTATTTTCTTTTTAATTTCACTTTTAGCTAAGTTGTTTTTAATTTTTTTTTTGACACTTTTCATAATTTTTCTATAAGTGATGAGTGAAAAAGCCTAAAAAACAAATATATTACAAAAATATATACCTCAACTTGTATCTATTAAAAATGTTTCGAATATCCGGAAAAATTAATACTTAAAAAAAAATTCCGAATTCCGGAAATATCCGGAAAAAGATAATCCCTGATTACACTTAAACTTCAATTTAAATTTGTTAATACAAACATTAGATTTTAAATGTTACTATTTTATGTAAATAAACTATAAAATAAAACTTTTTGTTATTTTACGTTTTTTTATATAAAACAAGGTCAAACGATAGAATAACTATATTTTTAAAATGTTGCGTTTATTTAAATACTGATAAATATTATAATAAATTATAATAATTGCAACACTTTTTTCTATATATTTCAATTAACGTAAGTGAAAATGATAAAAATAAAACATCGATTGTAAAAGATCGTTGGTAAAGCTTCAAGCTGCAAAGTTACTTTACAAAATTAAAAGAGCTCTGCAATCAACTACATTTAGTATAATATATTTTGAATAGAGAACAAATAACAATTACAAAGAAGTGGTAGGATGGCTCAAAATCCATTACCAAAATGAAAAATAAAAAAGTTACATTTTATCAAAAAGAAGCCGTTTTGATTAAGTAATGATCAATCTTGTTTTAAAAAGATTTGAGAATGCTATTTAAAGATTCTTTTAAAGGTCTTTCAGAGAAAAAAAAAAAAAAAAAAATATATATATATATATATATATATATATTTATATATATATATATATATATATATATATATATATATATATATATATATATATATATATATATATATATATATATATATATATATACATATATATATATATATATATAGGATGCAACAAATCAACGAGTATGCTAACGTTTGTTAAAAAAAAATATCTATATAGGGGAAATCTATATGTATACATTTTTAAATCTAAATATATATATATATATATATATATATATATATATATATATATGTATATATATATATATATATATATATATATATATATATATATATATATATATATATATATATATATATATATATATATATATATATATATATATAGAGAGAGAGAGAGAGAGAGAGAGAGAGAGAGAGAGAGAGATAGAGAGAGAGAGAGAGAGAGTGAGAGGAAAGTCAAGAAGCCGCAGACGGGCATAACTCCGGACACTTGATGTACAGATTAAACTAAAGAAGCCATGTGATTTTAAATACTATAAAAACATTATTTGAGTGAAAATATGATAGATGCAAAATGTCTATCATAATATGCCAAAGCGATTGGTCGGGAGTGTAAGATATTGCTTCCTAACACCAGAAGAGCAATGCATTAACATATTTGATTCACATATTAATATAACCTTTATGTAAACTAATAACTTTCTGTTGATTATAATACATTTTTATTTACATTTGTATTTATATATACATTTTTATTGATATTTTCTATTGACATTTGTATTTACAATATTTATTTAAAAAAAAACTTGTTAAATACTTTAATTCATTGGTTTTAAAACTAGTATTTATGAATGAGGTATGATTGGAAGGTATCAGAAACATGTTTGGAGGGTAGTTTCAGACAACTTAATCCATTTACATATTAAAAATAAGCATCTTTTTTATTTAAATAATAATGCATTTAATATAAAACACAAACACATAATAGTTTTTTATTTAATTCCAATAAACAGACCTGAGAAAAAAGTGTTTTTAAAGTGTTCATTTTCATTGGTAAAATGCTAATATCTTAAATGATGACATTTTCACTCTCATTCCTTATATATCTGAGGCAATTTTTTAAGGTGATTTTTTTAAATGTGTTAAGAACATTCTAATGCTAATTAATTATATATACATATTTATGGGGGTAAAAAAGAGATAAAATACAAGAAATAAATTTTTAATAAATTATCAGTTATTAGGATGTTGAAAAACAGTAGCAGTATATATTGTATACTGCTACTTAATTCTAATTTGAGTAATATACATTTAATTACTTAATGACAATTTTTACATATATGAAAAATATACATAAAAACATTGTATATTTTGTGATCAATTCTGTTGTATTTTACAATATAGAAAATAATATTTAATATGGCTAGTGCAGGACATGTTAGAAACGCTAGTGGAAGAAGAATTCTTTATTTGTTAGGGTACCCTCTCCAGATATTTTCTGCAAATAGAATTCCAACCGGTAGGGAAGTTTGTCACAGAATTTACTGGATTAACCAGAATCATGCAACTGCAATCAAAACATTGTCATCCAAAATTGAATGTCCTCTGGGGAGTACAGGCAAGCATAAAAGCAGTGGTGGTATGTGTTATGCTGATAGCAGAAAGGAAATATCAAATGTGTGCATCATAAGAGAGCTGGTTAACATTTGGAACAAGGCTGGCTTTGATGAAAGTTTTATCATGAGTGAACGGTCGATTAAGTATTAAATATAAAAATCTCTTCTCATAAAAATTAAGTATTCTGTGAAACATATTTATTTGTGAAATATATTTACATATAAGTTTTTATGCTATATTTTAAAATGTTGACATTTTTTAATGTTGTAATTTTTTAATTTAGGAATAGAATGATTGCTCTGTATACCCAGTATATTAAAGTTTTAAAGATGAGAACCCTAGATATGAGCAAACAAACCATGAGTCAAAACATTCAAGACTTCTTAGACAAGACCAATCTTTTGTTTCCTATACACAAGGAAGACATTTTCAAGTTAATTGGCCAGGATCCTAGAATAAAGTAAAGAGGCTGTAAAAGAAGATTCAATTTTTTTGAAGAGATGTTTAAAAGGGGACATGGTCAAAATGCCATAAAAAAATGACAAAATATTTGCTAAAATAGTTGCTGAAAGTGAGTGAAGGATGAAAAACCTGCTGTGGAAGATGGTAAAAGAAGCAACAGGAGGAGAGGCTGAGAGCAATTGTTGAGCAAAAAAAGAAATCAAATTACAGGAAAAAGAAGCAGAAGAAAAAGCTTTGAGAAACTTTGAGCAGGAATCCTCCAGTGGGTGTAGTACAACAAATTATGATTAAGACTTTGAGACTCCTACTGCAAAGAAAAAAAGTTATACAATTCAACAAAGAATTGCCTTCAACTAAGTCTGAATGAGATTTTAGATAAGTGGATTCCATTTATGACAAGGTAAATAAGTTTATGTATTAAAAAGTGAAGTATATTACAAATATATATCAAACTTTAAGTTAAAACAACTTAAATGTTACATAATTTAAAAAATTACAAAGATCTGTTTTTTTTTTAAGGTATCATTATAGCAAGAAAAAACCATGAAATTATAGAGAATTTATAGTAAGAGAGCATAACATGGATTAGATAAGGGGTTTAAAACTTGTTCTTCACTTTGAAACAAAGTTGGTAAAACAGTACAGGATGGAGGTCAAGATTTCGAAAACAGTAGAAAAGTTGGCAATTAGTGTTTTCTCTCTAGAGTCCAGTTTACTTTCTTCTGGGAATACTTAAAGTTACCTCCTCCTAAGGAAAAGATCAAGCACTGGCTATCCAAAGTCTTGTAGAACTTTATGACTCAACAGACCAGATAAATTAATAAAAGCTTGTTGTGCTGACACAACTCGCTCAAACACTGGAAAACATAATGGCACGATTAGAAATATTGCAGTTTATTCTCTACCTTGTTCATTTCTTTGGCTATTGTGCAGGTATGATGTCTTACTATATAAACTACATGCATTTTTTCTATTTTTATTTTTTCTGATAGCTTTTACAAAAAATGATTATATTATTAAATTCAGGCACCATATAATGGAACAACATGTTCATCATGTTATGATGGAACTACAGGGAGAAACAAAGGGACCCAGTCATTCCTTATACAAAAAACATTAAGATCTTTGAGCTAAGATTGAAAAAGGTGTGAATACACTGGCCAACATTGAGAAATTTGATTGGAACAGACCTGAGTTTGCTCTTGGAACCCTCTTTTACAATCTTGCAAATGAAACAATGCAGTTTTGTATGACAGCTCTTAAAACTTACTTTTGATAGAGGTGATAAAAAAACTGGAAGCTTTTTACCTCGGAGCAGATTTGTTAAACTTCATGTTTCTACAACCTGGTGAATATCATGAAGCAAGATTTATGGCTGATTTAATGTATCTGTTAGCAATGCAAATGACCAAGAATTACAACAAGCAACTCAATATCAATGATATTAAGATGATACAGGAAGCAACAGATTGTCCTGTTTTTTCTTTCTGAAGAGTCTAATGGCAGCTCAGGTTCCATGCAATGATCTTAAAGCATTCAAGATTTTATCAAAGATCATGATAGACCCACTTTACTGCAAGAAATACGGAAAGATTAGCAAAACTTATAATCTTAGTATTCTCAGACACACTTGGTATTTTACACCACAGTGTGTTATCTTTGCTTTAGCTGACCAGCACTTAGAGGAGAAAGAGAGGATGGATATTCCTGTGGAATTGATAAAATATGATATTTCAGAGATGAACAGCTTTGACAAAGAACAACCAGAACCTCTTAACAACCAGAACCATTTAGGCCTGTCTTTTCTCAAAGCTATCAGACTTTGTTTCTCAAGAGTCTTATCTCTTTTTTCCCCATCTTATTATAATCAAAGATTTTTCTCCAAATTTGACATTGCTTCTTCTTTCATGGAAAGAAGAAGAAATGTCAAATTTGGAGAAAAATCTCAACAATAGATCTTTCATGACATTTGTGTTCAGTGTACATCAATTACCAGTGGTTAATGACAGGGCTGAAAGACACATCATATTAGTGTAGGATTTCATCCGAAGGCCACATTCCAAAGACAGGCTCCAAGACACAACGTTGGTGCTTTTAGACAACCGGCGGAAGTTGTCTAAATGAGCAACTAAACAAGTCTTTAAGAATATTTAGATTTATAGCACTTTATAGCTATGTTTTTGCTTCTGAAATATATTTTTTTCAACAAAACTTTAATAATTCTTGTACCAATTAACTTTTTTTTTGTATTCAGCAGTATTTCTTTTTAAAAAACATTTTAAAACAATGCAATTATAATAAAGAATAAAATAATTATGAAATTTTTTCAAAGTTGTAGTAAGTATAGCAGTTAGAATTAATGAATTGGATGATTAAAATTAAGTTAATTTGATTATTTTATAAAATTATTGAATACTACGAAAGTTTCAATCAAAAAATGAAAAAAAAACTCATTAAAACTTATATGCAAGCATTTTCTAAAACTCTTTCATCAGCTAAACAGTAACTTTGAGCCTAGGTATTTTATCGTGGTCTACTGGGACCAAATAAGGTGAATTGACTTTATTTTATAATATATACTAGGTTGGTTGAAAAGTTCGCGGAGCGGAAATGAAAAAACAATTTTATGATTCAAAAAATGACTTTATTCTTCAGTATATTCTCCCTTAAGAGCAATACACTTTTTCCAACGATTCTCCAATTCATGTATCCCATCTCTGAAGTGCGATTCCGAAAGGCCTTCAAAATACCCATTTACGGCTGCAATGACTTCTTCATGTGATGAGAAACGCTTTCCACGTAGAAATTTTTTGAGATGTGGAAAGAGGTGGAAGTCGGACGGAGCCAGATCTGGTGAATAGGGTGGATGTTCCAAGCGTTCGTACTTTAATTCGACCAATTTCGCCTTTGCAACATCGCTGATATGAGCAGGTGCGTTGTCCTGGTGATAAATTATTTTTTTATGCAGCAAACCAGGTCTTTTCTCACGAATTTTTTTATCCAACTGGTCCAAAAGATTTTTATAATATTCACCTGTTATCGTTTTACCGGTTTGAAGGTAATCTATTAATAAAACTCCTTTCGCATCCCAAAAAACTGATGCCATAACCTTCTTTGACGATTTTGACGCCTTCACTTGCTTCGGAGCTGAACAACCGGGTTCTGTCCACTCTGCAGTTTGTTGTCGCAGCTTCGGATCATAGTGGTAAACCCAAGTCTCATCCATGGTTACGAATCAACGCACAAAATCTGTTTTATTCTTTTGAAAACGGGCCAAATGTTCTTGAGAAAGTTTTACTCGAGTGCGTTTCTGATCCAGAGTTAGCGAATGCGGCACCCATCTTGCCAACAGCTTTCTCAGACGTAATTCATCGTGCAAGATGTGTAATACCCGTTCATCTGAGATGCCCACAGCCTCAGCAATTTCACGTTTGGTCAATCGTCTATCATCCATAACCATGTCATGCACAGCATTAATCGTTTCTTCAGTAGTAGCACTTTTTGAACGTCCAGAGCGAGGGTCATCTTCAAGGCTTGAACGCCCACGTTGAAACTCCGCAGCCCATTTGCATACTGTTGTTTTTGAAGGAGCATCATCACCCAACACATTTACCATTTCATTATGAATTTCCATGGGCTTTAAACCTTTTTTCACAAAGAATTTTATTACAGCACGATGTTCAATATTTTCCATTTTAAAAAATACTATGACACGTCTAATTTCAATAGCTTGTAAACAAAGACTGAAATGACATATCGACTTGAAATTTTTTATGCGTTCATACGAAGAATGAATACGTTTAATACAGTTATAAATTTGTTTCTACTACTGCAACATAGGTGCCGCTCCGCGAACTTTTCAACCAACCTAGTATATATATATATATATATATATATATATATATATATATATATATATATATATATATATATATATATATATATATATATATATATATATATCAACATTATATATATATATATCAACATTATATATATATATATATATCAACATTATTAAAATGAATATAATAAATTATAAACCTCATCGCAGTTGCTCCCAACTAAGCTATTGTAAAACATAGTCATTTGCTCAATCATCGGACTGATGCTTTCTCTCACAACGAGGTCAAAATAAAAGTGTTTGATATGAGGTAAAGAAACCGAAACGTTATCATTTAAAAATGAATCACTGAAGCTAAATAGATATATAAAGGTACAAATTTACAAAAATAAATACACATTATACTGCCATACATACATACATACATACATACATACATACATACATACATACATACATACATACATACATACATACATACATACATACATACATACATACATACATACATACATACATGTACATACATACATATGTATGCTTGTACATATGTATGCTTGTACAGATTTTTTTGTAACAGTGTTTTGTTTTTTAGAATCATTTTCTTTGAAAAGGCTCAATTTCAATTTTTTTTAGGCCCTACGATTTCTGTGTTCCACTTCATAAAAATGACTCCTTTAAAAATTTGAAAACATTCTGTGGCAGTTAAATGGGTCTGCATCTCACAGTAATAAATTTTCTTTTAGCTATTAAAACATATTAACAATTATTTTCAAAAAAAAACTATTTACAGTTTTTTTTTTGAAAACTAACTGTTCTTTTGAATTTAATGAATTACTACAATATTTCTAATATTCAACAAAAATTTATAGCATTGCTATTATCACACAAAGGTGCAACAGTAAATTTTATTTATTTAACCTAGAGGTTGAATATACTTTTAATTTCTTCTTGCAGCTGAGCCGACTTGGAACTTTTTTTCTGTCAGCTTTAACACCTTAAGGAATGTTCTGGTAACTCCTCAGTTTTGGTTGCATCCAGAAAACCTGCATTTAATTTCATGCCGCCACCTGCAATGTCATTAACAATATTAAAACTAATTGTATTCATCTCTGATGTTAAAATACATTTTAAGGTTAATTTTCAACATCATCATAAAAAAATTTTAATCTCTAAAAGACTGAAAACCATTAATTAACAGTTACTAAATCTCAATTGTGGCAGCGATTTCAGTTGAAAACTTGAATTTTTCCAAGCCGGTGACATTTAGATTGTGTGGAAGTGCCATTCCATCATTAACCTTACTGCCAGAAGTTTCTCAGCTAAGTACTGCAATTCAGGTTTTAAAGGAATCTGACTAAATAATAGGGAATCATTTCAAAACAAAAGTACCACCTTTCAGTGCTTTTACACTATTTTCAGAAATTGCAGAACAGATAAAAACAGAGATCTTGTCATGAAGCATCAATTGCTGATCCACAAGTTGTCTGCCAGGCACAGTATATCAGAAACATAAAACTGATGAAACTATTTGCTGCTATGCAGCAATGATAATTAATCATCCTGGCAACAAAAAAAGTTTCAACCAATGTGGGAAACAAAAATCAAACTATTTGCTTTCTAAATCAAGGTACATAAAGCATAATTCTCTGAGTTGCAGTATTCTTGTTGGTTCTTAACAAAAAAATTTAGCAGCACTCTTTTTCACTTTGCCCTTTTTTTCCATACGGTAATTTGAGAAACACCTTGTGAACTATAAGAAAACGGTTATGGGTCAAATCTTTTGATTTGACCCATAACCGTTTTCTTATAGTTCACAAGGTGTTTCTCAAATTACCGTATGGAAAAAAAGTTGTTAATTTATGGAAAAAATAATTTGTTCAACATGACAATGGCATGCAGACCAGAACAATGTACAGCTAATTTTTTGCTGCATGGAACTCAAAAGTCATGTTTGTTATTGACTCAGCATAGTTTTATAATTGCAACAGTTTTATAGTGCAGACTATAGCATGATGACTATAGCATGATAGCTAGTTCTCTGATCTGTCCCTAGTTTAAAAACAGACATTCCATAAATTTTGACATTGTCGTTTTTTCTAATAGCTACAAGCCTTTCCTGATAGACAATGTGTTGCATGGCTCTTCATTAATTTTTAATCTCAATGCATGGAATGTTTGCATTCGCCATATGTTTTGATCTGTCTGCTGAATAAGTGTATTGATCTTAAAATGACTATCAACAGGCTTTCCCAGGAAAGGTGTGCGGTCGCACGCCTTGTTTGTCCACGCATAGAATAAATTTTTCAGAAAATGTGACCGCGGCAATATTTTGTAAGAAAGCGGAAATTATCCATAGAGAATAAAAAATAATATTTAAAAAATGAAACGAAGTCTAAACAAAGTATAAAATTGAAATTGGATGTAAGAAAAATATTTCGATAATAAAAAAAAATTTAAAAAAAAAATTCTTGTAACAAAAAAAAAAGTCTTGAACATTTTTTTCAAAATTTTATACTGTTTTTGTTTTCTTTTATTAGGGTTGCTATTTTCAGCTACGAAATTTGATACAAGTCAAGGAAAAGATGACAATAAGTCATAAAGTTTTTACGAAAATAAAAAGACTTGATACGTAATTTATTCACGAACTTTATCAGACAATGTATTAAAAAATTGATTCATTATTTACGCTAGACAAATTTGGTCAAACTTTTTCATTTAATTTAGTTTTTACGAAGGTTTATGCAAAGGCAATGACTTTATTCCCCAATACTTAGACAAGAAAATAAATTGCTGTTTTAATTATTAAATATATTACTTGAGATTTTAAACATAACAAAATTTTAATGTGAAAAAAGTTCTCGACTTATTCTAAACTGATTTTACTGAGTCAATGCTCGCCTTTTATTACGTTGAAATTATTCAATTGCATAATTTTGTAATTACGAAAGAAGTCAAAAAAATAATTGCATTGCTTCTGTTGTCATTGTTACGAAAACAGTTCCTTCGGGACATTATTATATATTAACACTCGTTCACAATGTTAATTAATGATCGCAAAATAAGCAACTCAATCGTTTGACTATAACATTTTCTTTCATTTAAAAAAAAAAAAAAAACATATTTTACTAATAAATAGCAATCGTTTTCGTGTTTTCTTGCGTATCAATACATTCAAACATTAAAATCAATACATTTAATCATTTAAATGTATTTACGAAACATTTAAAAATTGTTTATAGTTCTATCGTGAATTTTAAAGTATTACTGACTGATAAAAGTCATAAACAAATTTTACATTAAAAGGTCCTTTTATTTTCTTTAAGCATTAATCTTTTTCTTTTTGATTTGATTTTTCTTATTGATTTGATTTTTCATAGCTTAAATAACTACCACCTAAATAAATAAATAAATTATAGGTAAATTTTTTTTTTAATAATATGCATTAATTTTTTAATTTTAAAGCACAATCAGATTTCAGTTATTCACTTTAAGATTGCTTGCATTTTTGCGGTATTTTCGTTTAGCTTTGTTTTGGCGCGAATTCTTGAAACGCATAATAATAAAACGTGATCAGTTAGTCAGAAAAATTTATTCTATGCGTGGAAAAACAAGGCGTGTGACCGCACGCCTTTCCTCGGAAAGCCTGTATCAATATCACATTTGTGATCATCTCTACTATCTTTGCAGTTGTTGCTAGAGTACTGGACTGCAAAAACAGCAGATGCTGTAGTATTTGCATCTACTTCTGTCCTTAGTTGTTTTTAGTTATGTTTTTCATCCTAACAACCAAGTACCTTCTTGCAATCTAACTGAAAATGCCAATTTCAGTTACATTGCAAGAATTTTAATAATATTTCTAAAACTGAAAAAAAATTTATAATAGTTTATATCACTATCTATTTATTTACATTTTTACTACAAATTACTAAGTTAAATACACAAAATACAAAGAAACACCTACAATGCAATGAAATACATACAATACAATAGAATATGTACAATACAATATGTACAATACAAAACAATACAAACACCATCAGGTAACTTTTCTACAAAACAACATGAAACACTGATCTGACACTTTTTTTAGAGGATTTCAGCCTGATTATAAAGGCATTAGTTGAAAAATATTGTTTTTATTGTTTGCTTGAACTTAAGTTGCTATTTTATTTTAAAAAAAAATTTTTTTTAATCTGAAAATAAATGAATATGAAACCTTCAAAATCTATTTTCAACTTGGATTAGATTAACTAATACATTTTTACACAAAAATTAGTTTTAATGAACTTTAGTGTTCCAGCTGTAGCTGTCCTATTGCACTCTAGCTTCATTTAAAAACACATATGAAATTATATGTAAATAAAAACTACTAAAAACTGATACTTACGATAAATATCCATGTGTGTCGCTTTTTTTTTTATATTTAGGAACCATAAAAGTATCAAGTAATACGCCTTCAGGTACATCTTTCAAGTTTCCAATACCTGCACCTAAAAAAAAATTTATTTTGATATATTCCACAATTTAATTTATTTACAGCTTTATAATAAAAACCAAAATAATGACATAAAATTAAATTAAAGACCGTATACAAACGGTCTTTGTGTTGTGCGTGTATTATGCTATGTGATGCAACCTGTAATGACGGCTTACATTTAGTGCAATCAAAAAGATGAGCATAAGATTTTTAGAAATATAGTTTTTAATGAATCAGTTGGTAAACAAAAACACAAAGTCTCTAGAAATAAAAAGTAACAAAACATCTGATATCGCTCTGAGCTGTGGCTAAAAAAAGGGCCCTTTTTTTATTTAGAGTTCAAAAAATTTTAAAAATTTAAGTATTAAAAAAACTTTGGTACATCAAGACTAATACATTTTTAAAGTGTATTAGTCTTGACAAAAAATAATTAATCTTTATATGATTTTTTTTTAATATATATATTTAAAAAAAAAATTATATAATAATTATTTTTTGTTAATGTTTTGAGAGCAATTATATAATAGAAATGTTGTACAACTTAGCATAAAATTGTACATATTTTTCATATTTTGAATCTACATACTGGATAAGCAGTATTCAATATTTATAGTTAATGATGTAACATATGTTGCTTTTATTGCATATACAACTTTAAAATAATGGGTCTTACAGAACATACAACACGTTGTTTAGATTGTAATGTAAGAAAGGTTTATAGTTTATTAAAATAACTAAATTCAGCAACATGTTTAGACACAGATATATAAAAATGTAAACATTAGCATTTTTAGTAAAAGATAATAAACTTTTGTCATATTATTCCATATTACTACAAGAATAAAAAATTATATAAAAAACATTTAAAAACATTTCTAAACCATCTATAAATGATTTAACTGAGTTATAGTAAGACTATTTAATAATCTATCATTCTATAATATAATAATCTATTATAGACATAAACATTTTTATAATCAGTAAAATATTTTTTATAAATGATTTTGCGTGTTGATCACATGATGTTAAAATGTTATATTAAAAAATTCACAAATATAAAGGGACATATGTAAAAAAAATTAACATATAAAAAGTAAACAATATGAAAACAACTAACAGCATATTTAAATGTTAATAATGTAAAAATAGAAATATTAAAAAAAAAAACTTTTTTACGAATATATTATGTATAGTTATGTAAGGTTATCATAACCTTCCATAACTATACATAATATATTTGTAAAAAGGTTTTTTTAAATATTTCTATTTTGACATTAATAACATTAAAAATTACTGTTAGTTGTTTTCATATTGTTTACTTTTTATATGTTAAACTTTTTTACTTGTGTTACTTAATATTTGTGAATTTTTTTATATAACATTTTAACATCATGTGATCAACACAAAAAATCATTTATATTAATACCTATATTATACTTAATTAGGAGGAGAAAAACCCTGATTTAAAATTTAATGATATAAAATTATTTATAAATATAGGTTGTAGAAGCTTGTAAACTATAGTAATAACTTACATAATGTTATTATGTAAGTTATTACCATGGTTTACAAGCTTCAACCAATATTTATAAATAAATACCATAATATATCATACTTTTATTACAGTCAACCATCAAACTAGTTTTTAAAGTCCAATTCATTTTTGCAACAAATCAGAGTTATTTCAAATATTTGTTATAAATCAAAGTCAGATATATTAGAGCTACAACCTAGTATTAAAATCTAATATTGTTGTAGATGTGGAAATAATAAATAATGCAGATGTCAATCTTATTAGGATTCAGAATCTTGTTTGTCAGATAGATTTGGGCATATTAGCCCTCCATATTGTGTGGATATCCTGCATTATTATTTTGGTTTTCTTGGGTCTTTTGAAAAAAGCATCAATATTTGAATTTCCTTTTGAAACAATTCAGAAATTGAATTTTTGAATTGTTTCAATGATTATTGATTCAAACTTTTTCAATTTTAAAGCTTGTGATGATTGTTTTTTTTTTAATTATAAGCAGCTAATTTAATTATTTATTACTAGTTTTACAGAAATAAAAAAGAACAGCCCCTTACTTGGCTGTAATTGTCAACAATGGGGTAGTAGTGTAGTAGTAGAGCACTCGCCTCATGAGCGAGAAGTTCTGAGTTCAATCCTCACCACATCCCTGGTAGTACCACACTCAATTTGTTTCTCTGCACAGCGACCTTGTTTATCAAGGCTTAAGATTTGGGAGAGAGTTGTAACCACAATTAAAGTAGCTTCCTCGACTGTAGTGGCTTTCATGGCCTTTTGGGAGGTAAATTAACTTAAAAATAAAAAGCAAAGGTGCAAACTAACTGCTGTTTAAATTTAATTTTTTCTTTGGAACAATTTGTTTTTTATTCAATGCTGATCTCAAAGGATTTTTTCAAAGTTTTTATTCAAGATCAGTAATACGTGTTTTGTTTTATATGTTTTTGAATATTTAGTTGTTTTCTTTTTAGTTTAAGTTTTTTACTTTTTGTCTATTTTTATCATCATCAAACTCATTAATGCAACTGATACATCACTAATAATTATATTGCTCACCTTTTATGGTGTGTTGATACCTTAACTTATACAGATGTTTAGCTGCTCCAATAACATCTCCTCTCAGTAGTTCTAATTCATGATGAAGTGCACATTTATTTAGTCTCTAAAAAAGAAAAAATTCTCATCAAAACAATAAAAATAAAAAAATGACTTATTAGTCAAGATTAATGTTTAGATCAGATTTTAGACTTTGTCTTCTGATTGGTTCATTCTTCATTGATTCGTGATTAACATGATTTTAAAAAAATAGCACAAGACGAAGTAAAGCGAAGCCATTTTTTAAAAGATTTTTTTTTGTTGGGGCAGCTAAATCATAAGTTATTATAGAAATAAATCACTTTATCATGAGCATACTGCGAACCTTAAAGATAAAATACTTGACAAACCTCATCACTTGTGTTTTTGTACTAAAAAAGCAATGTTTTCTAAATCAAGTAGAAAAGGGGAAAAAGTGTTTTGCCACTTTACTACTCCATAACTGAAAGAAAAACCAAAATCTAGCAATGTTTAAGCTTATTTAAAAAAAAAGTTAAAATTAGGTTAATCAGTGGTTAAAGTAAGTTATTCATGTATGATCACTTGCAAATGAAATAATGCCAGAAATCAATCTCAAAATAAAAATTTTAACAGTTTATTATTTAAAGATTGGCACATGCAAACACCAGCTATCCTAAAATTTCAAAACATCTAAAGAAATTTGGGACCAGCACAAATATGCAATAAGAATAATTTTAAACCAGCTTGTAAATATATGAAATGATCAGACGAAGTGTTACTTTCGACTTTAAACAGTGTTAATAATTCGCTTAAAATGTCTGCTGGAGCTGTTAAACCTTTTTAAGTACCCAGAAGCAATGTACTGCTACATCAGTTGACAAATAGGTAGAACATACAAGAAGTGCTGCTACACCAACTGACTAATAGGTAGGACATGGCATAAGTGCGACTACATAAAAAATGAAAAATATACTTTTTTTATAACCCAGTTTGTTTAATGATATTATAGCTCAATAAAGAATATTCTTAGATAAATTTAAGTTTAACACATCAATACATAATATATTTTATTAGGAACTAATTAATATACAACTTAGTTATTGATTTAAATTAGCAATAGTAGACTTAATTATAAAAACTTTAGCTTTAGAAAATTCCCATACCCTAATTGAAGTATTCACAAATATTATTTACATTTTCTGCAAAAAAGCATATAACAGAAAAGTTTTTTTGCTCATTTTTGCTCAGCTGTTTTAACTAATCTTTACTAAACTATATAAATACCTTTGTTTTAGAACGACTTGGATCTATTAATGCCAAATGGATTAATGAAGAAGCTCTCATGTAAAAGATAACTAAGGCAATCCAGTTTGGATCAAATGTCATATTACTGCTTGAAATAGCTTGTGGAAAGAACTTGTCCTATAATTAGAAAAAAGGTAAAGTTATAAAGTACTGTTTTATGTTTTCTTTTAAAACAGATTTTGAAAGCATAAAATTGATTTAGCTAAATAAAACAAATTTTATTTTATGAATCAATATTTTTGTTGTATTTTATTATATAAAATCTAATAACCTTTTTTGTAAGAAAATTTGAAAAATCATTTTTAATATCTAAGCTATTTCCTTTTTCTAAAAATCCTGAAACTGCATCCACCTCATCTTGTTTTTCGCTAAAATAAAACACAGTATATTTTAAAGTGCCGATACTGTTAGGTGTTAAATACATGGGAAGGGATGTTTATTATTTTTTAGAAAATTTTTCTACCTGCCCCAAACTTACTAAGATCCCAAAGTAACTGTACCTTAAAACTAAGAAAAAAAAATTGTCGATAGACAAGTAACTGTTCAAAACAATCAACTGTTGTAAAAAATTGAAGGATAACTTGTGCATTTTTTACAATAGTTGATTGTTCTTAGAATTAACTCTAAGAGTTATTATTAGATATAATACATTTTATTATTATTAAGATGTAATACACTCATTTTAAGCTACAGGGAAGTTCAAAATTTACCTAATTATTATTCGTAATTAACCACAGATACCAAAGCTGTCCTTAGAAAATGCGAGCCCTGGAGTAAAACAATTTTGCGAGGCCTTCTTGAATCATCATTTCAAGCGCTTTGAAAAAGAAAAAGTATAATCTCTTACTGTCTGGAAAGGGGTTGTGTAAGTGCAAAACATAAATTCCAGGTTGGTATAATTTTGAGTTGTTATTTTCATGTAGGTTTATAAAAAGAACTGAGTGCTTTATGAAATAACCTGGAATAATAACAATAAGGTTTACTCTTAAAGTTATTATGGGCTAAATAATGTAAAATAAATAATTTTTGTTTGACAAGAAATAAATGAATTTAAATAACAAATGAATTTATCATTGTTGGGTTATTATTGAATAATCAATTATAAATAATATAACATATTATTACAAAATAGTAATGTCATTTGCACATATTATGTTTTCAGCAATCGATATAAAGGGTGCTCATGGTAGATGTTACATAATAAGTGTTCACATCTGTAAAATAACAGAACATAATTTTATAATAGATTCTATTATAGAATCATGAAAAATAATAATTAATAAAAACAAGTTGTTTTTGTTTACCAATAAAAAAATAATACAGTATTATTAATACTGTAAAAACATTTGCCCATGGTTAGATTAGTTTTTAAAATTGCGTCAAAAAGATATAAACTTAGATATCAATACTTAGACTCACACTAAATGACCTGTACTTGTCTTGCTTTCATTGCAGCGAAGTCGTCAATAATCATTATTGACGACTTCGCTGCAATGAAAGCAAGAAAAATACAGGTCATTTAGTGTGAGTTAGTATACATTATTGAATAATGTACTGGTCATTTAGTGTGTGTTAGTATACATTATTGAATAATGTCATCAAAATAGATTTGGCTGTTGAGTCAGATTCAAATAATAACGTTGCCAGGGATGCCTTTCTTGACCCATGGACGACCTTAAATATGTCTTGATAATTTTCAAGAGTGAAAAACTCGGCGGACTTGTACACGACGCACCCACAGATCTCTATAATAACTGGATAGCGCATCTCTATTATCAAAAGTGAAGCCAATTTTTTGTACGGCCGCCATATTGGAAAGCCCCAGAACACCGAAAATACAGTGATTGCGCTTGAAGATGTACCTTTTTACTTCGTTTATATCTACTCGACCAAGTCACATATTTCAATAATATTATTATATTTAAAATGTTTGAAGGTGTAAAAATTATAAAAGGGAATCAAAAACACACAAAACATTAACAACGAAGAGAAATATCGCTATAAAGAAATAATAAAATTTGTTTCTATGAACTTGTTAAATTTATTGAATTTATGATATTCTAAATAAAAATTTTCTGAAAGACAAATTAATATTTAATCTGGTTACTTTTGGGTGTTTATTTTTACAACTTGATGCGACC
This sequence comes from Hydra vulgaris, assembly GCF_022113875.1. Classification (NCBI taxonomy): domain Eukaryota; kingdom Metazoa; phylum Cnidaria; class Hydrozoa; order Anthoathecata; family Hydridae; genus Hydra; species Hydra vulgaris. The sequence continues at coordinate 43,177,008 of NC_061161.1, read as the reverse complement.
TTACTTAGCAATAGTAGCTGGAAAGTAACTTTACAAGTATAAAACATGATAAATACATTGTATCAAACATTTTTGTAAATGGTTTTCTAATTTTTGAGACTCCGAGGACATGTTTATATTGTTCCGCAACTGATATATCATCAACTATGCAATACTTTATTAAAATTGATATCACTTAATAACAATATTTTGTTCTGTTGCTTTGCTAACTTTAATTACACTTTGTGAAGGTTTGACAAAGCCATCTCTAACTTTAAAAAACACTAGATATTTGGTGATAACTAGTTATTTGCAGTTTTACATTAAAGTGTTTAGTGTTTTAGACTAACAGTATCACATACATGTTGATTGTGTATATGTAAATATGGTATAAATGAAAACAGACATGGTTTCTTTCAAGTTTTTTTAAAACTATCGACTCTAAAGTAAAATAATAATGATTCAGCTAACATCTATCAGTTTTATACTGATAGATATTAGTTGTATAATTAATAAATATTAAAAATATTTCTTGTGAAAACAAATAAGCAACATAAAAGACCAAAATGAAAGGTGAACAATTTTTTTTCTAAGTGTACATACTTTTTTACTTTTCCCTACCACATAATACCTTTTTATTCATGTTTGTTTTGTTATTCAATGCTTATACAAGTTATTCAATGATTATTTTGTTCAAGATGATTGAGCTAACTATTATTTTATTTGCAGTTTTTTACTTTAATATATTCTTTTGTAATTGCAATATCTATACAAATGTTCTGATGTTGTGAAAAGGTTTAATGGCATTTACAAAAATGTCTTGAAATTGGCTGGCCACCCTGCATACATAAGTTATATATATGTATATATATATATATATATATGTATATATATATATATATATATATGTATATATATATAAGTTATATATATGTATATATATATATAATATATATACATATATAAGTTATATATATGTATATATATATATATATATATATGTATATATATATATATATATATATGTATATATATATATATATATATATATATATATATATATATATATATATATATATATATATATATATATATATATATATATAATATATATATATATATATATATATATATATATATATATATATATATATATATATATATATATATATATATATATATATATATATATATATATATATATATATATATATATATATATATATATATATATATATATATATATATATATATATATATATATATATATATATATATATATATATATATATATATATATATATATATATATATATATATATATATATATATATATATATATATATATATATATATATATATATATATATATATATATATATATATATATATATATATATATATATATATATATATATATATATATATATATATATATATATATATATATATATATATATATATATATATATATATATATATATATATATATATATATATATATATATATATATATATATATATATATATATATATATATATATATATATATATATATATATATATATATATATATATATATATATATATATATATATATATATATATATATATATATATATATATATATATATATATATATATATATATAATATATATATATATATATATATATATATATATATATATATATATATATATATATATATATATATATATATATATATATATATATATATATATATATATATATATATATATATATATATATATATATATATATATATATATATATATATATATTATATATATATATATATATATATATATATATATATATATATATATATATATATATATATATATATATATATATGTATATTTATGTCACTCTCCATGAAATCATCTGAACATATAACATCAGATTTACTCGGTTTTTAATAATCAATGCATTTATAAGGTTTTTGCATTTTTTATTTATTAAGCGAAATCTGAGTTTTAAGCGCATTTAAGTTTAACGCAACTACGCATTTATAAATTCTGGGGCTTTCCAATATGGCGTCTTTTGGCTTCAAAAATTTTGAAATTTTATTAGGTGATGCGCTATCCAGTTATTATAGAGATCAGTGGACGCACCCCCTTAAGTTTAAAACACGTTCTATCGAAAATGGTATTTTACTAACCAAGTAAAATTAATTAATTTAATTAATTAAAGTGTAATTTCCTCAATTGATCATAATTGATGAATAGAATTAAATATAAAAGTTTTGACTAATAAATAGGGATTAACACAACTAAATATACATTCATTAATTGACCGTGAGAATTGGGACAGTTTTGGTGACAATTATTAATATTTCATAGGGGGTGCGTCGTGTACAAGCGCGCGAAAAACTCTTTTCTGCGCTTGCCAAAATTCTATACGCTATAAATACGTCAGGAAATGGGTTTTGAGTTTCCAACTCAGCCGGTAGAAGTTCTCGAAGAACCTTAAGTTCAGAAAAAAGGTTATTTCCACAAACATCTTTTTCTTCTTCAAAACTTAGGAACAACTCTAGATCTTTACACTTTTGAAACAATTTGTCTTTTTTTACTGCTTTTAGTTTTTTGACATGATACAATAATCTAAACATAGTATCGTAATTAGTTATTTGTTCAAACCTTCTTTTCAAGGACTGTAACTCAGTATCTGCAATATCAAAAAAATACTCCACTTTAAACATTTGCTTGGCAGATTCTGCCGAATTTTCGATTATTTGTTTACTTGATCATCTTCTCCCTCGTACTCAAACATTCTTCTTTTCTTTCTCTGCCGGACTTTTTTGAAATTTGTCTCTACACCAAGAGTTTCACTAAGTTCTCTTGCTACCAATGTTGCCACCACAAAAACTTCAGCTCCAAATTTCTGAAAAAACTGAATTAGCCCTTGAAGTAACTGCGACGCAACTCCAAGGTGCATTTATTAAGTCAGTAGGCCATTGCTAACACTGTTTAACACAAGCAATACATAAAACCGAATACATAGAGTTAGTAAGAACTCATAACTACTTAATTCATTTATAACTGATGGTGTTTCACTATTGGGTTTTGGATCCTTAGAACCAACTCAACTAGTTCAACTAATGCAGTTTGAACTTCCATAATTTGATATCGAAGCGCTTTTATGCTTTCCAATTTCCTTTCCCAACGAGTGTCACAGGACCTTTTTACAGTCAGATTTGGTACGTGTTTCATGAAAATTTGCCATTGCATTGGTGACGAAGAAAAAAGTACATAAATTTTTTGCACAACACCAAAAAACGTCACAAATTTAGGTGAACACTTTATTGCGTCATAAATTAGTTGGTTGAGGCTACGGCTAGCGCAGGGCATATAAAATGCCTTTGGATTTATTACTAAGACCCGCGCTTGTACTCCAGAGAGGAAATCTTTCATATTGGAACCGTTGTTATACCATTGTTCCATGCATTTGCAATCCAATTTCATCTAACTCTTGTAAAAGAACATCAGTTAGATTTTTTCCCGTTGTTGATTTAACGTCTAAGAATCCAAAGAAATATTCTTCGATACTTACATCTTCATTTTGACTTAAGAAACGTTGCATTTATATTAATTTTTACAAATCGTATGATCAAGGATAAATACTCCTTCTGATTAAGATTCGGTGTGCATCTTATTCATTTTTTACCCTTTTTTTTGTTTAACTTTTTTTATTTCTTTAATTTTACTTACATTACTTTTGAATTTTATCTTATATTCTTTCATTTAATTCGTTTTTTTTTTTCTTTTTAGAGATTTTGTTTTTTCTTCTTTTTTATATTTGAAAAACAAAATTAAAATCTCGCTTAATCTATTTTTATTTTTTTTAACTTTTTCACTTTATAAAAAAGTATTTGAAAGCCGTTAAACAAATGAGTTCTTCGTTTGTGATGTCATTGCAAAAAGAGCTTCAATAGCTTCGAACGATGTTTTGCATTATTTTGTTCGCTTTTATCGCGTACGAAGGAGAATTTTATTGATATGTTTTTTAATTAATAAATGATTGCGCGGGTAATTAGATATTTTTGGCACGTATATTATTATTATATTATTTTCATTTAACCAAAATTTTTTTTATTTTTTAACGACAGTAAAGAGTAAGGCCTTGCCGCGCGAATCCTTACTCTCGTTAAAAATAAGTAAGAGTTTTAGCAACTTTATTGAGCAGACCCATAATTTTTACAAGTTTATTATAGCAAGAATTTGTTTACACCCACACACTTTAAATTCTATGTGATACGAAAACGATAAAAAAATTTATCAAACCAATTATTTTTATATTATACTTTATAAATATAAAATATTTTTATATTATGTTTATATGCTAAATGTTGTTTTATTACTTTAATAAAACAACATTTACGTCTAACGTTTGCAAATTTGAAAGTTTGCTTTTCAATCATGGAAGATTCAATATTATAAAGTCAGCGGTTAAAGTAGAGAGGAACGCCGTTCCTCTTTGGCCAACAAATCACAAAATCGTTCCGCATATCACAATAAATTTGGAGGAGGTCCCAAAAATTCAGAATGTCATTGAAAACGATATTTTTCACAATGTGAATATACAAAAAGGAAGAAACCAATCTTTAAATTATCAGCCCAACTTCAGAAGCTGCTAATAAGTTTTAAGTCACGCAAAAAGTCTGTCGATCTTAACCCAATCAGTGGAATGCTTTGAAACATATTTATAGCCAACATATGATCAAAGTGAAACACAAGTCTTCCCAGATTTTTTGGAAACTCTGCTGAAAAAGTTATGCAACTTTCTGCTTGATGATTTCTCTTTAACAAAACATGAACTTCGTGACTTAAAGAACATGCTGTTGACGTTTTAATGATCAAAAACATGCACCCGTTTCTTAAGATCATTTTTTCCAAAGATTAGTGCGATTTATTTAAACATTATTCCTCATTAATCATTATACCTTTGAGCAATGCAGAAAATTAAAATACCTCTGAGCGATGCAGAAGACTTTTTGATCATCAATGTTATCCGTACAGATGTACAAAGCCTATTGTCAGTAAAAGTACATCATCATTGATGTTGATCAACATTATAGGTCCTACACTGAAAGAACTCCCACTTAGGTAGACAAAAAGCTGATTGCGAGGAAGGACCATGTAGAAAGAAAAATAAATTGACTGAATTAAAATCATTTTGGAAAAAGCTACAGTGTTTCCAACCACTTATAACACTTAGAGAATTTTGAATTTTATTTAATATTTATTTATTATTGAATATATTTATTTATTGTTTATGTTATTACGTTTTTTGTTTGTAAACCAAATTAGCTTTTTTCAAAATATTTTTCTCTAACAAGTGTGAAAGTAAATAATAGTTTAGCCATTATCCGAGACCTCGAAATACAGCAAAAATGCACCTATAGCAAAATTTGAATTACCCAATTTAAAAGGCGGTGGGGCTGTTTCGCATATCTTATAACACACACTTTGAACTTTTTAACATTGTTCCACTTGATTTCCTATTCTACTTTAACCCCTGTCCCAAGTTAATTGATAAGTGATCTATGCAAATGTTTTATTTGTGTATAATGTAACACAAATATAAAATCATAACACTGTATCTGTAATCATTTCGCCGTATTTCCAATCTAAGTAATTAAGTAATATAAGTACCTATAGCAATTAAATTTAAAAAATTATCACTTTTATAAGAAGTGCGATTTTATATTGGTACTCATGCCTAACTTAGTGAATATAACACTCGTAAAGTATTTGCAAATCCCAAAAAATATTGTTGCTAAGCAAAATAAAGGTATCCATAGTAACAAAAATAAAAATTCAACACCTTCATAAGAAATGCAGACATCATATTAGTACTGATGCTAATTTTAGTGAATATAGCCCTAATATCAATTATGTTATGAGATTTGTCTAGTAAAAGTGAACTCTGCCCTGGCCCACTGTGCACCACTTTGATTTCCGTATATTATTTTTTGCGCTACTTTTTTCAATATACATCCCACTAACATGGATACTTTCTAAATTAAAAATATGGTAAATAATTGTATTTAAATATAATTTTTAATATGATAAATTTAAAATAGTATTTGATCTATTTATTTTTAAGAATTTTTAAAAAAATATATGCTAAACTCTGATAATAACTTTACGCCACCAACCAGAGTTACTGATTATCCTGCTGTAATCATTGACCATATTTTTTCAAATTTAACCCTTAGCAAAATTATTTCAGAAAACTAACATCTATTTCTAATCACCTTCCTCAATTTCTTAGTTGTTCTATTTTCAGAAACTATTTTCAGAAACTCAGTCAAAATTTATACCGCAGAAACTTTAAAAATTATGACAAAGAATCATTTAAACCTGAATTATCAAAAGTTGACTAGAATGACGTTCCCAATAAAAAGATGTTTACTCAAGCTTTGAAGCATTTATTTCTCAAACAACAATGTTGTTAGATTGTCACGTAGGAATAATAAAATCAATTCAAATTTGAATTGATTTTATTATTCCTTTTATTCTTAAGATTTTCCTTTTCAAAGGAAAATCTTAAGAATAAAATTTCCAACAAATATAATTAAACTATATTTAAAACTATATTTAAACGCTATATATAAACCTTAATTTATCTAATTAAACTGAGTAAAAAATTACTTTTCAAAAAATTATTTCCAGAAAATGTAAAAAATCTTCGTGAAACTTGGAAAGGCATAAAATTCTAATAAATGTCAAAAATGCCAAAAATGTACATCCAAACTGCTTACAAGTTACAAAACATACATAACTGAACCAACTCTTATGTGCGAAGTGATTTATAATATTTAACGCTTTTTCTAAGATTTCTGTTAATTGTTTACAAGTTTTTTGAGTTTTATAATTTGGGTGAATAAGTGAATATTAAATTAATTCTTTATAGACAAAAGGATATCAAACTGGATGAAAATACAGTTATGTTTTTTGTACAATTCATACGTATTGTGTCATTGATTTACAAGGGTGACATTTTTCACATTATTGTTGATGTTTTCCAGTGAAATTTTCATAACCTTTCCAAGTTCTGGTTTAGATGGATTATTTAATCGAAATTTAGTATTGTTGGCAAAAGCATCTTGGTGATCTTTTATCGTTATAAATGCGTTATTTATTGCAAGACGTTTTATTCGGCTGTCGATACCTAAGTCTTAAGCAATTACTTTAGCCTCTATATATATATTATTTTATTGCGAAAATATTATGTGATTTATTGGCAAAAAAAAAAAAATTTTTTTGGATAATTTAATTTTGCAAATGTCATTATTTAGTTGTTTTTGAAACTGGTTATAGGTATAAGTAAAAGAAAAATTTTATGTATCAATTTAAGTAGATCGTTTTCGAAAATAAAAAGGTCAAAATTTTGTGGTGGAGATTTTCTTATTTTAAAATTATATTGGTAAGGTTCTTAGGTATCGACAACCTAATGAAGTGTTTTGCAATGAATACCGCGTTTATCACAATAAATGATCTCCCTTCCTCCTCAAAGAAGTTGATTTTCAAGTTATAGTCGTTTTTTTGAGAACAAATGAGGATAACTATCAAACTATCTGTTATATGCCTTTACCCCCATATCATTCGGTTCAAATGCATTCCATAAAAGTAAATCTTATGTACGTATGAATGATCCAAATCTTCTTTTTTTTTTTTCTCTCTTTAGATTATAATCTTCAAAAACTGTTAAATTTGGAAGTATCGTTAAATAAATTGGCTCTTCTTAAAAACTTTATTTTTTGAGAAGAGTCTAGTTATGTTTCTAAAACATTGTTAAAATCCCAGTGAGCACACAACGTCGATCAAACTTTGGATTTATGTTGGGTTAATTTTTTTTTTATCAGAATTACAACATTGTAATAACTATTGTAATTGTAATGAAAACAATAACAGTAACAATAACTATTGTTATTGTATTAACTTAATTTAGAAACAATAACAATACTTGTGATTTACAGCTATTGTAATACTGTAATGCAATAACAATAAATATTGTATTGCAATTCATCTTTATAAAACAATATCAATATCTGGAAAAAAAATGTATTGTAATGACCCACTACAATAACAATAAATATTGTATTGTAATTCGTCTTTATAAAACAATAACAATATATTGTTATTGTAATAATTGTAAAAATTATTTTAGAGTCAAAATTTAATAAAAGTTTTAACACTCCAGTCTCTGAGATAAGTGACCTTGAAATAGGGTACAACTAATATATAAGTATTAATTCTGTTTCTTTTTTTATTTTATAAACTTTATATAGCTCTATAAAAGTGAGTTTAATTGGGCCTGTATTTCTTTTACTGCTAGGGATAGACATGATTAACTACTACCATTTCTTCCACCAAGTTATTTCCCAGCAAGGACAAGACGTATTCAATACGTATTATTTTAATATTATTCACATCTTTTCTAGAGTAGACGATAAAAATACGCATAAAAAACGAATTTTCAAGATGAGTTTTAGCTGAATATAAAACTTATCTTTAAGAGACGTATTAAATACGTATTATTTCTATATATGAAAGATATCTTTCGCAAACAAATATAATACGTGTTTAAAACGTCTTTAAAAGACTAAAGTCATCATTAAAAAATGTTTTAAATACTTTTTTTTGAAGTTTTTATTTGAGACCACAAAGGCATGCGAAAAAAATGTGTATTCTGAACGTCTTTTGAAGACGACCTTTAGTCGAATATATTTGAATAAAGATAAATACTAATTGTAAAAAATAAATGTTGTTATTCAGCTATTGCTTCTTATTTATTGACTCGATTTATAGACAGCTTTTTGTACATCTTTACGTTCTTGGTTGTTACTCTATTCTCCAGTTAACTTTTTTAATATCATTTTAAAATAAAATTACTATTGTAATTTTGATTTAGTTAACCATATTATGGTCCATAATTATGGACCATAATATGGTTATGGTCCATAATTATGGACCATAATTATGAATCATAATAAAATGTATTGCGTTTTGTGTCGCTGCTCGTGTGATCGTGTTCCGTTATGGGGGGGTCGGCAATGGGGCTTTGTTCCGATAGGTTTGCGTCTTGAGGATGCACTGGTTAGTCTTAGCGATGTACCACGAATCCAACAGCGTAGACTGATGCGGGGGATCGCTTTCGTTGTTGTCGCTCTGCATACCTGAGCAAGGGTCTATATGCGCAGTGTGTAATGATAAAATGTATTGCGTTTTGTGTCGTGTGATCGTGTTCCGTTATGAGGGGGTCAGCAATGGGGCTTTGTTCCGATAGGTTTGCGTCTTGAGGATGCACTGGTTAATCTTAGCGATGTACCACGAATCCGACAGCGTAGGCTGATGCGGGGAATCGCTTTTGTTGTTGTCACCTTGCATACCTGGACAAGTGTACGCGGTGAGGCAGGGCTTTTGTATGAGTTTACCATTTTTCCGTTTGTTGTCGGTTGCTAATATCAATTTGACAAATAAATGTTAGTTTAAGCCGCTAAAGACAAGTTTATTTAAATTTAAATTGAAACCTTGCAGTTTTTTCACTTAGATTTATTGACCTTAAAAACTCGCTTTAATATATTTTGTCTTGCATTGTGGATCTAAGACAAAAATTGCACCTTTTTCAATTAGATTTATTTACCTTAAAAACTCGCTTAAATATATTTTGTCTTGCATTGTGGATCTAAGACACAAATTGGAGCTTTTATTGCATTGTATGTCTTTGATCCCGCGATACTCTTTTCCCTAACTGATTGAGTTAAAATTTATTATCTTAATAATTTAGGACACTTTTGAATGTTCTCTCTTTTTTATATTTTATATATTTTTTATGTTCTCTAAACACAACATTATTAACCAATCACCTTACACTTTCATCCTCCAATCAATTAAGATATTTTTTGACCAATAGCGTTATTATTTACTGAGGCTTCGCTTGAGGGATATTTTGATTAACCGCAAATTTACGTCATACAACATCTGTGTATAATATCACAATTTACATGCGCTCTATAAACTGCTCATTGGCATTGCGCAAAATATCCTTCAAGACTTATTCTTATTCAATATCAAATTATGGTAAGTCTTTTATCTTAATTGTTTTTTATTTTGTTGTGTGTTTGTTTGCCTTCAATTTGTACTTGAGTATTTAGGAATAATTTAACTTATAAGTTTTTTGTATTCTAATGTTACTTCTTGCGCAACGTGTTTTAATAATTTTCTAAAAAGTATATCAGCGTAATTTGTTTAAAATGGATCAAGTTAGGGTATTTGGCTGAGCAGTAGTATGTCCTCTCAAATGTTGCAACATAAGAAGGCTTTGACACAGACGTAGAGGTGGGTTTTATTTGCTTGTTTTGAGGATGTTACCCCGACGGGAGTTTCTAGAAATGAGCATTAAAACATTCGAAACGTCAAATACCAGAGTATTATCTTTATAAGGATCAATACAATGTCCACTTCCTGACGAGAATCTGGTATTATACTACATAATTTTGAATTTTATTTTAACGCTGATGTATTTTTATTTTCTTTCTTTAAACAATCATGCGCGCGTTTCCACTTTATATTAAATGTTTGTTTTTGTTGTTTGTTGTAATACTTCTGCATTAAAGTTGTACTTTTTATCTAAAGAATTGAGTAATTGTGTTATATTAGGTTAATTGTGTATCACATTATGCTTACCACAACGATAGCAATTGTTAATAATTGTTTTGATTTTTGTTAAATGTTTTTGAATATTTATCTGATAAATTCAGATAGGTTTACTTAGATATTCTTTTGTTTTTATCTGTGGCTGAAGGTATTCGGGTTGCATGTAAATAAACAGAATTATTGTATTTGTCGATCTTTGAGTATATAAACTAAATTTAAAACGAATATTTTTATTATAAGGTTGCATGCTTTTAAGGTATTTTTGCACGTTTGCATGCGTCTAAGGCATTTACGTCTAAATATGTTCCACTAGTGACTATACTCACTTATTCTAGTTGCGAACCTGATATGTAAAGAGAACATGATAAGACTGGACTGAGCGAGACTAAGAACCATTATTTACGAACACACAGATTCAAAGCAATAAAAACACTAAATGACACATAAAACTTTAACGTTTAGAACAATACAAACACAAAACACAATAACTCACAGAACACTGCAACAACACGTACTTAAATCTAACATGACCACCACTTACTTAACTCAAACTTAATTACTGAATAGTACCCTTCTTTTAAACAACAACTCTTAATTCTGGACATCTGTCCAAATATTATAATTTATCTTGCACTTCCTTGCACTTATATAAAATATTTCTTGCTTCTCTTAAGACTATTACGGCCTGATGGTTCCATATAAGTGGTGGAACTTTAATAGCTTCCACTGCGAAACAATAACGATTGATTTGTTTTAAAACAATTTGTTGCAGCTTTTTTTTAAATTACATTTTTTTATACAATAACAGTCAAAATAAGCGGTAAACAAGAATGAATTTAACAACATTCAGATCTCACCTTCAGATCTTACCTTTAATATTTTTTCGATTTTAGATTATTTTCCGTAAACCTGATGGCGAATATGAACATTAAAGGGAGTAAACGTAAAGGCAGAGAAAACAAAATATCGTTTGAAAACTTTAAGTTAAAGGACGTTATGTTTGGTGAGATACAATTTATATTGTACATAGTCATTTTTTTCAAAAATGATAAATGCGACACTTAAGTGTCGTATTCAACTATATATATATTAAGCTGACGATATTTTTAATTTTAAATATTTTTGCTTAACTTATTTTAGAAGCGTTACAAGACAGGTATACCGTTAGTGAAAAAGAATTATTTAGAGTTGTCGGGAATAAACTAAAGAATGCACCAGAAAGATTGAACCATTCCATTGATATCTAACATTTATATTATATTATATGTATATAGTTTATGTTATAGTATATAGTTACTTTTTTTAAATAAATAAACAATAATATTATACAATTCAAAATGTTTTAATGTTCTTTTAAGCTTGGTTTCCAATAGTTGTAGAAATGTTGTACAACAGTTCTGTAACAACTTTGTTTTATAATGGAAACGTTGTCTAGCATAGTTGCACAAATTAACGTCGGTTGTACAACACAATTTTTGTGGTAAAACAATGGCTGCGAAGATAGAAATTAATCTATTTCCGCAATAATTATACAACGGTAGATAATACAACAATCTACTCTTCATTTTGCGAACATGTATTACAGATTTGACATCTATAAATAAACAGATTTGCATTTAATACAGAAATTATAGAAACCTAATAATTTTAAATACGTCTTATATACGTCTATTATCAACGCATTTTATTTATCTAATTAATACGAATTATAGATTTGCATTTAATACTTAAATTATAGATATCTGAGACGTATTTTAAATACGTATATTATACGTCTATTACCAACGCATTGTAATCATCTAATTAATACGTATTATAGATTTGCATTTAAGAATTAGAATATACGTATCGAAGAGTAGGACAAAGACGTATTTTATATGTATAATATACGTATTTTTCCTTGCTGGGTTGCTTTTACATTAGGCACCTATCCAATTGTTTCGAAACTTACTCAACTCACACTTACTCTAATATAACTTTGTCTTTTGTTTCCCTTCGGCTTTATGGCTGTATATGTTTCATAAAGTAACTGGACATCTAGTTGCAAAGTTATAAAAGAGTTTAGTTACATAAATCAAGAACCAATATTTATTTGGTGTTCTAAACTGCCTCATTTTTCAAAAATGATCCACACAAAATTTATTGGTACGGTCTGATAGGTGATGAACAATCTGAAAATTTTTTGACAATATCTAGAAAACTTTTTAACAAAAGAAAAGTACTTCACATTTTCAGACAATCTAATCGATAATTACTCAGGTTAATAGTTCTTTGATTCCATAACGATGTAATTGATTACACATTAGCGGTTAGATATATTGAAAAAAAAAAATAATATGTAGTTATTCAATTAGTTGTAGTTAATCAATTAGTTTAGACGCCATCATCCGGTGAAACATGTCAATATCAGTTTAGACAAAATTATAAAAAAATATAAAATTTTACTTCTTAAAAAAATAATTATTTAATTAAAAGCATATGATAAGTTATATATTTGTATGATTTTGAATGAATATTATTAATGTTAGTTCTAAATAAACTATTATTGAAACAGTTATATTATTGAACTCAAAATAAATAAAATTTATATATGTAAATGGTTTCTAGAAACCTAATATTTATTAAGTATACGTAGTATATATACTTCTTTGGCTTCCCTGGCTTCACTTCACTTCTCAAAATAAATAAAATTTATATATAAATGCCTGTTGAAAACGAGCGTCACGAGCACTCCTAAATTATCTAGTGCCCAAAGAATAATAAATGCGTAAAAATTGAGTCTAAATACTATAAAATACAATAGCTATTAGACTTTGAAATAGTAATATAATACACTCGGTGTAGTTAAGGCACTTTTAAAATAATAGAGCGTCTGTATGATATTTTGTTGACTGCGACATTTTTCCGTTAAATAGTCTGGTCTGTGAATTATGAAAAGACAAAAAAAAATGAAAATGATAAATTTTGCGGTATGATAAAATATAAATGAGAAAATCCAGACCGATTAAATAAATTCATATTAATGCCACCGAGCGGAATTGATCTAAAGCATCTAAAACAGTGTGCGTTAGAATTACTATTACGAGTAGTAAAATGATTTTGAAAATTATATATAAAAAAGAAAATTTTCTTTAAATATTATAAAAACCTTAAGCAAAAAAAAATTATAGCATTTAAAGATCTTGTTTGGACATAATATGCTGACAAAATCATGCTAATTCCAAATAAAAGTATTCGAATATTTTGTAAATCGCCTTAATTACACTGAGCATTAATGTACTTATTGTCATTGTATTACATCACAGCAATACAATACAATAGTTATTGTAATTGTTTTACATCACAACAATACAATACAATAGTTAATGTCATTGCATTACATCACAGCAAAACAATACAATAAATTGAGAGCTTCAATGTATTGTTAGAAAAAAAAACAATACAATAGTTATTGTAACTGTTTTTATTCACAGCAATACAATAACCATAAATAATGTTTTAATTGCATCTCTGGTATTACAATACAATATTATTGTATTGTAATTGTTATTGTATTTAATTTTTACAATAACAATAACAATAGTCCTAACCCTAATTGTAACGTCGTTAGTTACATTAGCGTCAAAGTTATTACAACGTTTTAATAACGTTGGTTACACGCAAAAAAAAATTTATGGAGTTACAACGTTATAATCATTTTTTTCACTTTTATTTTTTCTTAAAAAATCAAATTCTTTGAATATTTAGTTTTTGATAAATATAGTAATAAATTGTAATTTATGGCTTTAACTTTCCACCAAAGCCGAGTAAATTTTACTATATTTGAATTTTTTTTTTATAAAATGTTACCACATATATTAGTAAATATTTCTATTATCAGCACGACTATGTAGTGTAGCGTACGATTCGTGATTGCTGTTCGAGTTCCAATGACTCCTAACGTTTTATTAAAAACACGTTGCCTTTACACCGAAATTAGAACGTTGATTAACGTTGTAAAATCTAACGTTTTAAGTTGGAAAATCAAACATTGGAAAACTTAACGTTATCTATCCTTTTGATTTTGAAAGTTAACGTTTATGATGCAACATTGTTGCAACCTATGAAGTAACGTTACTAACGCTGTTCCAACGTTGGTATGCCACTTGCTTGTAATTATTACAACTATTTTTATTTACTTTTTTCTTTTACTGTTACTTTTTATTGTAACTATTATTTTTTATTTAGACTGTTATTATTATTTTTCATTCGTTAATTTTTTTGCTACATCTTTTAGTAATATGTTATACAAAGTCATACATAATATAATACACATATATTCATACCAGAAATGTAAAGTAGTGTCAAACAATTTTCCTTAAATTTTCTAACTTGATTCAAAATTAGTTTTCCTTGACAAGTTGTGTCTAGGTAATTAATTGAAAAAAAATTTATTACAATTAAAAAAAAAATTATTGGTATTTAAAAAAAGTTAATTACTATTTGTTTAAATTTGTTTGAAAAGTTGTAATATTCGATTAGCAAACAGTGCTATTTGTTTGATAAATAATAATATTCGCTAAACGAATACTACAAGTTGTTTAATGAATAGTCCTCTTTCCTTTAACGAATTTTAATATTCGTTTAACAAATAGTATTGTTGTTAATTCCGAACGTACATATCGAATTCCAAAAAATAACATTCAATTGAAAATAGTAAACAATTTAAAAGTTATACTAGCGTAGACCTCTAGCTTAGAGTAATATAAAAATAATTTTTTAATACTAAATTGCTTTTATATTTTGATATAAGGGTATAACATTGGGTTGGTACATTGTGGGCATTATCTATTTATTAGAACCTGTCTTCCATTACTTTTTGGTAATGAGTTAAAAAAACTCACCTTCACTGTCATTGTATGTTTCTGCCAATTAACGACAGTTAACAAGCAGAAATCTTAGCTATAAGTATCAGGTGAGTTGCAGCCTCAGCGAATGCTCCCCATTAATTGAATTGGAAGCTTGTAGTGCTTTTTTACTATTGAGCAATGCAGATTTTTATCTCTTATACAAGTGTGTTTTTAAATAGCAGCAATTCAAGGACTTAACATTGTTCAGTATTCCCTTAACTTTGTTTCTTAAAATAATTATTTTATACTTCTCCATACTATCATAAACACGCTATTCTTCGTCTTCAAAAGTATCGCAGTTTTTATTCATTTGAAGGCGGCAACCCTGTCTGTGCAAATTTGATAATTTTTTAAAAACTAAAATGAAAAAGTTGTAATACTCAAAAAAAATTAATTTGAAATATCAAGTTACAAAATTAAAACTAATAAAAGTTGTTCACAGTCCTAGCATTCAAATTCCATTGTTTCGTGATAACTGATAATACATGGAGTACCCGACCAGTTTGAACACTTTTCACATGGAACCCATTTGCTGCTTGTAGCTTTGCCCCAAAGGCTTTTGCAAGAATAAAAAAGATAATTTATCTGATAGGGATTAAAATTCGCGGCAATAAGATACTCAATATTTTGACATTTTTTTGTTTTTTTATATACCTTAGATTGTTTTCGTGGTTTACCAAGATTTAGAAGCTTTTTTTCTTCTTTTTTTTTAAACCTTAGTATCACGAAGATGGCTGCGTCTAGTTTTTTTTTTTTATCAAATAACTTTTTTGGCTGCTTTTTCCCTAGATTTTTTTTTTTTAAGCAGCTTGCTTAGCTTCATGATACATTGCAGATAATTCAGTCATATTATAACATGTTGTTCTTTTAATTATTGCTCCTTTTTCTTTATTACCGTTAAAAGGTTTTATCCAATCTCTAATCACACTATGCACAAATTTATTCATATTAAAAGATGCTTATTTAACAGAATTTTTGATTCTATTCAGTTCTTTGAGCTTCTTTTGTTGAAAGTCTATTCATAGAGTTTATTCAAATTAATCTAATAGTATTATCAAGTGAATCTTGTAAATCAACTTTCTAGAAAAATAAATGTTAATTTTGTCATTTGTCCCGTCTTGAAAATAAGCGGTTGGTACGGTTGGTACGGTTGCAGTTTTTTGTAAAGTTTTTTTTTTTTTTTTTTTTAACATCTTCACTTCCAACATGGCTGCAAGCAACCACTAATTAGTGTTAGAAGTTACTGCAAGAGAAAAGATTAAGATTGTAGAGCAAGGTAACGATTGACAGACTACTTAAAAGATTGCAAATTATATGAATTAGGAAAGCAAGATGAAGGAAGCGAATCCAAAGAACTGATGATCGAAGAAAAAACTAGACGAATAAGAGTTTTTGGAGCACTTAGGAACATTAACAGAAAAATGATGAGACTTAATTGAATCACGAGTAACACGAAAATGAATTTTAGTAGATGGCACAAGAGACGCTAGCTCTTTAGAGTAGTGCTCATTATAGTATTTGTAGAAAAGAGAATGAGAAGCAACATTACGACGATGTGACAGAGGTTGAAGGTTGGTTGCAAGAGCAGGTCCAACTATGTTTACAATGCGTTTTTGCACCTTGTCTAAAAGAGAAAGGGCATTATTAGAAGATCCGCCCTAGATATGGCAAAAGTATTCCATACAAGGTCGGATTTGAGATTTATAGAGATACAGAATAGAATCCAGAGTAAGAAAGTGTCGAGCTCAATAAAGAGATGCAACTTTAGCAGATGCTAATTTTGCAACGGATTTGATATAAGGTTTCCAAGAAAGATCAGAAGTGAGAGTTAATCCTAGAAGATGAAGGGTAGATGACTTATCGAGTACATTACCGTTCATAAATATAGGAAGGTCTAAACTATTGCGATAACGATTGGCTGAAAAAAATTGAGTTTTATCTGAATTAAAGTTCACCAGCCACTGTGAGCCCCATGCTGTAGCAGAAGTGAGATCCTTTTCAAGCTCAAATGCCCCCTGCAAGCAATCAGAGGGAGTTGTTTACTAAGTGAAAATATATAAGTTATTTACAAAGTGGAGTTATACCAGTATTTTCTACTACGACATTCATTTTTTGCTTTAAACATTTATTTGCAATAAGGTCTTTTTGAATGGCAGGAAACTGCCAGTTACTTAAACTAAAATAAGAATTTCTAACCAAGTAAACTTCTACAATTTGCTTCCATTCTG
Source organism: Hydra vulgaris (assembly GCF_022113875.1). Taxonomy (NCBI): domain Eukaryota; kingdom Metazoa; phylum Cnidaria; class Hydrozoa; order Anthoathecata; family Hydridae; genus Hydra; species Hydra vulgaris. The sequence goes on along the minus strand of NC_061161.1, from coordinate 43,159,226 downwards.
CTTTTACAGGCTTAAAAGCTCTTACATCTAGTGGTTTCAAAAAATGAAATGTGTGAGCTGGCAATGGGAATTGAATTATGTTGTTTGATTCAGGTTATTTTTTTAACTCAAATTTGATGCGAAATGCACGGCCATCTAAAAATAGAAGTTTATACTTATGAAGTTTATTTGCGTGAACTAAAAAAATTGAACGAAACCGTTCTCTAAAATTTTCGGTTTCCATCCAATCTGATTTGCTGGTAGAATAGACATCAGAAGCTTCACCTTGAACCCAAGCTTTCATCAAATTTTGACCTTTGTAAGTAACTTGATGTTCCAAAAGCATCGCAATAAGTTAAAGTTGTAGTCTTTTGTTTTTCATTTGTTGGGGTGAGTTATTTTGGATTTTTTTAATCCTATTCAACAATGTTGACTTTACCTTGATCGAATTTCAATCCACTTTTATCACAGTTGAACACATAAAACGGCTTTTCATTTAAATTTTGCTCTGGCGTCACTTGGGTGAACCATTTATCAATAATGAATTGTTCACCAAAAATACTAAGAGAATGTCTTATTCACCTGAATATGACATATTTTTATGATGGATAGCCTAAATACACTGTTTAATTTTTAATGTCGTTAAAATGAGCAGCCGTGGTGCAGTGGTTAGAGTTTTGGCTCAGAACCCAGAGGTCCGAAGTTCGACGCCAGCTCCAGTCCAACAAGCGACATTGGTACGGAAGGAGGCGTGAACTTCTTGGTAAATGCTCTCCCGCGGTGCTCTGTGATAATACCTCAAGGACTTCTGGGAGCACGTAAAATAACTACAAAAAAAAATAAATATACTATAGTTAAAAATTGTTTTTTATTACTCGTGTGTAAAAACGCTAACTTTTGTACACACTCACACAAACATTCCAAGATCAATTCGGAAGTAGGGAAACGTTTAAATTATGCAGAAAAAGTAAGGTTTTTTTTTTAAATATCTACAAACTATTGCTGATTTTTGATTTTTTTTCCAGATAAGTAATCACCGTTAAATTCTACATCGAATAGTATGCAATTTAATTTGCATTTTTTTAAAAGTCGGTTTTAAATTGTTGGTTTTCAGGGTTTTACTTGCGTTTAAAAAATTTCATGGTATAAATATATATTTTTAAAATAATTTATCATATTTTTATTAGTCTTGTATTCCGATATATTAATCAGTTTTCTATTTTAAAATCCCACAAAAATAAAAGACGTAAAAATAAGAGAAATAAAGCTGTTTGGGACTGATCAGTATTAGAAAAATCTGCGGTATATATTTTAGTTACTTCTTTATGGGATGGGAGAGAGGGAAGGGAGTGCTGCTACATCTGCTATCTTATAGCCTGCTGCTACAAGGTAGTAATGCTTCATCGATAATCTTACAGCCTGCTGCTACAAAGGGTAAGCAATCTATTATTTTAAAAAAATAAATAAAAAACTTTTTTCAAGTTTTTCAACTTTTTGCGACATCGGTAAGGAAGGAGGGGTTAACTTCCTATTAAATGCTCTTCCGTGGTGCTCTACGTTAAGACAGCTCTTACTGTCTTATCACAGAGCACCGCGAAAGAGCATTAATTAGGATATTCACACCTCCTTCCTAACCGATGTCGCAAAACTTGTTCAGAGGTGGAGTTCAAACCGCGGGTCCTTTATTTCTGAATCAAGTGCGCTACCTCTGCGCCACGCTGCTATAAGTATATATATATATATATATATATATATATATATATATATATATATATATATATATATATATATATATATATATATATATATATATATATATATATATATATATATATATATATATATATATATATATATGTATATATATATATATATATATATATATATATATATATATATATATATATATATACACATATATATATATATATATATAAAATAAAAATCATAAGTATTGCTTACTTTATAAAAATAGTGACTAACCTGATTAAGTTAGAGGTAAAATTTAATGGAAGAATGAATTCATCTGTTAAACTTTTAACTTGCTTCCAGATTGATGAAGATTCACTCGAAAACCAATTAACAAGATCTTTTTTCTCACTGATGTCATTCAAAAATGGTTTATTAGACAGTCTAATAACCTCGACTATCTTTTGATAAGGTTTGAAATTATAATATTCATCTTTTAACACAAATCTCTTTTGCTTTACAGCTTTACAACTTATTGTTTTTTAGCATTTTTTTTTTTTTATAATTAAGTTTATCCACGCCTAATTAGTTTGCGCATAAACAAGTTTTTTTACTTTTTTGGTTGTCGTCAAATTTGCTCAACCAGAATGCTAAAACTTGATAATATTAACTAGACAACACGCAAAATTGCTCACCTTTTAGCAGCATAAAACCACAGGTAAAATTAAGAATAAATATATACTAATATAATATATAAGTAAATATATATAAATAAATATATATATAAATATATATATGTATATATATATATATATATATATATATATATATATATATATATACATATATATATATATATATATATATATTATATATTTTATTATTTTATGATATATTTTACGGCGAGCAAAGATGGCGGATTAACTGAGCATCAATTTACTTTTCTTTTAATCCGTGGTTATCAAACCAATCACCAAAGAAAAATGAATAAAGAACATAATCAATATACTCATAATTCAATATATTCATTTGTTAAAAGTTGTTTGAAAGTTATTTTTTTCTGGTTGTTGTTTTTTTGCTACTTGTAAAGTTGTTCAATATATTCAGTTGTTGAAATTCGGATATTAGTTTAACATTTTTCTTTCACATTATAATATAATTGATATAATAATATAAGATTTTTTTAAATAATGGCAGTAACACTTGTGGAAATTTAAAAAAAATGATAAAAGACTTGTTTACAAAGTACAAAGTAGAAACAGAAGCTGCACTAAAGCAACAAGAAAACAACTTTATAAACATCGTTAGTGCAAACACCAAAATCTTAAACGAGAGATTGGACAAGCAGAAAAAAGTATTTTAGAAAACGCTAAAAAAATATCAACACTTGCAACAGAAGTTGAAGAAATAAAAATTAGTTTAAATTTTTATGAGGAACTCATTGAAAACAAAGTTAAAACTGCGTTAGATATTTTCATAAAAAATAAACCTACTCACAACGAAATTCAAAATAACAACATTGAACTCAAAAAAAATAAATAGCAAGCTACAGTGCCGGATATATATATATATATATATATATATATATATATATATATATATATATATATATATATATATATATATATATATATATATATTCTAATTAAGATTCTTTACAGAAATCTACAAAAGTTTAACAAAGTAAAACAAACTTAAGACTCCTGTCAACAACAAAACGACAATAAAATTATCCAAAGAAATATCGCTATAGTACGTTCTGGAATCACTTTCACTGAGTCAGCAAACCCATTAAACCAATAAGATTTATTGGCTCGCTGACACAGCGCGTTTCCAGAATTTCTCGAACTTTCATTCCTTCGCACCATTCTCCTCCTCTTCGATGTGCCGTAGGCTCATCGATCGATGATTTTTATCGCTTATTGATGGCTTCTCAATTTCATTACTAATTTTGCATTTCAATAAACATATGCGAGATATAGGTTGCTTAACTTCACTATTTCCCACTTTCACTTTTACAACTCTAGTATAACCATCAGCGCTAGAATACGTCTCTAAAACTCTTCCTAATGGCCATTTTCCCCGCGGTGTATCTGGTGATATAAATAAAACGACATCTCCTATCTGAATATCACTTCTTTCAAGAAACCTTTTTTTCCTAGAGTTTAAGGTGTAAAGCCACTCTCGTAACCATCTCTTCCAAAAGTGACAAATAAGTTCTTGGATTCTGCGCCAACGTTTTTTTAAGCTAAAATCCTCGGTATCAACGTTTTCCGGTGCAAATTTGCCATCTACTCGACCATGTAAGAAATGATTTGGTTTTAACGGGACATCATAGTCAGGATTGCAAGACTGATATGTTAAAGGTCTTGAGTTGATTAATGATTCTGCACCTGTAAATGCTGTCACCAGTTCTTCATCATTAATATCTGCATTACCCAAAATAATATATATAGCTTTCTTTGCTGACTTGATCATCGTTTCATGGACTCCTCCAAAATGTGGTCCAATTGGAGGGTTAAAATGTCATTTAACTTCTTTATAGGCTGTTGATTGTTTTTATTTTTATATATTTAAATTAGCTACAAGCTCTTGAAGTTCTCTATTGGCTCCAACAAAGTTAGTACCATTATCAATCATTTCCTTTGAAAGGCCACGCCGATTAACCATTCTATAAAACGCGCTTAAAAACAAATCTGTATCCAATCCAAATTTCCAAATGCACAGCTCGTGATCTAAGACAAGTAAACAAGCACAAATAACGTTTAGTTATTCTCATACCTCTTCCTTGCACTGTTATAAATGGACCACCAAAGTCAACCACTGTTCTTAAAAATGCGTGCAAAGACATTTTTAATCTGATCTTTGGTAATGGTGCCATTATCTGATTCCCGGCTTTAGCTTTTCGCTTTTTGCAATGCTGGCATTGATTTTCCCACTCACGTATTTCTTCTCTTGCTTGTAATATCCAATACCGACTAGATAGCTTTGCCAAGGTCTGATTAGTTCCACATACATGTTTTCCCTCTTCGTGATACTTCTTCACTATAAGTTTTAACGCCCATCACATCGTAATACACCATCCTCATCTATTTTTGGTCTTAAACATATTATTTTACTAGTCGTTAGTAACGGTTTTTTGGCTGACAGTGCTTTGTTCTCTTCTTCTAAATTCTCTTTTTGAGCAAATTTTATTAATTCATTTTCTGCATCAGTGATCTCTTCTGGCATTAGTTCTCCTGAAAATCTGCTTGCTTTTGATGACGTACAGTTAATGATAAAACGACGTACCCATGCAAGCACTCTTGTGAGGCGAATCTAACTTGAGAATCTCTGAGGTTGCAGTCTCCAGATGTTATCTTTTACACGCACTAACGAGGTCAAATTTGCTTTAGACTTTTTTACTTCTACATCATTGTTATCAAGTTTTGATAGTTTTCTTTACGGCCATTTTTTTTGATCAGCCAGAAAATCTGGTCCTATCCACCATCTAATTTGTTCTTTTAGTTCTGATACTGCGAGACATCTTGTTATGACGTCAGCAGGGTTTTCCTTAATTGGTACGTATCTCCACTGACTTACGTTTGTTTCGGTATGAATTTCTCCGATTCTATTAGCCACAAGGGGTTTAAATTTTCTACTCTGATTATGTATCCACCATATCACATTCATGCTGTCTGTCCAAAATGTCACTTACTAGTCGATACTATTATCCATGTATGTTGATTTAAGAATTGTTTCTACAGCTAAAGGATACTTTTCAATGTGTTTCTTTGCATTTTCTTGTGATACAAACTGTGCTAAAAAAGACGATGAATCGATACAGAACACTACTCTTTGGAATTTGAAAATGTCTGGGTCCCTGCTTTGATCTTTGATCAAATATTTGTAGATACATTTCTGCTATATCGCAAATCTTTGCCACAGGATATCGTCTTTAATATTAATTTTATAAGTTGCTGCGATACTGTAACTTAATCTCAATCCTAAAACTGCACCAAGTAGTTCTAATCGTGGGATGCTTAATGCAGATAAAGGCGCCAATCTCGACTTGGCTGCAATAAGGTTAATGGAAATTTCGTCATTTTTATATTGACATTATGCATAAGTTACAGCTCCATATGCGATTTCGGAAGCGTCTGTAAATGTGTGAAGTGAAAGTATAACTAAACTTTGATTTTTTTGTTGAATGCATCTTGATACTTTTATGTCTTGTAAATCTTTCAACTCTTGGAACCATTTAGATGCTAATTGAGATTGTTTAGGATCCAAAGATTCATCCCAACTAATCCCACTGGTCAACATCAGCTTTAAGAGCACTTTTGCTCTTATTGTATAGGGTGATAAAAGTCCAAGAGGATCAAATAGTGTTGCTATCTTTCTTAAGAAGTTTCTTTTGGTGAATACAAAATTTTCATCAGGTGCTTGATACTTAAATGTAAAAACGTCTTCTTTTGATAGCCACATAATCCCTAAAGTTTTGATTGACGGCAATTTTGATTGACGTCCAAATCTACTTCTTGAGATCTGTCTTTAGTTGTGATTTCTTTCAATAATGTTTCTGATTAACCATTTTCGTGCATGCATTCCAGCTAAATTCCAAACTTTATTTAACTGTTTGTATAACTCAATACCAGTTTTTTCATCAGTAACAGAGTCGATAATATCATCCATGTATGTCGATTTAAGAATTGTTTCTACAGCTAAAGGATACTTTTCAATGTGTTTCTTTGCATTTTCTTGTGATACAAACTGTGCTAAAAAAAACGATGAACCGATACAGAACACTACTCTTTGGAATTCGAAAATGTCTGGGTCCCTGCTTTGATCTAGATCTCTCCATAAAATGGTCGTGTTTTCGTAGTTTGATGGTTTATCCGAATAACAGGGAAATGAGGTAAATACCAACTATCACTATTAACTTCTAATTTTTCTAGCTTTTGAAGATATCCTTTTTCCTGATATTGTTTTATAACGTTTGAATAGTTTATGCTAATGTCTCTATTTTTTTATAATTTACTTTACTGTGTGTATTAGTCGATTGAGTACTGTAGTCTATACCAATTAAAATTGAAATAACTGGTTTTGGATCCACGCTCAAAAAATATTTTATTTTCTTTATTAGAAATTTTATTTTTTTCGATTCGGTTGTCTCGGTTAATTTGATTCGACTTATTTAGCAATTTATTGTGTGTTACGTTACATCCATTAATACCACATACTCTTGTTTTAGTACACAGACTTTCAGTCTGGTTGTTTCCCAAGCATCGATAACATAACTTATTACCTTTTGCCAATTTCCATCTATCTGTAGTATCAAGTTTTTTAAATTGGTTACAGTTCCACAAGGCATGATTTTGCTTACAAACAAGACATTTTAACCAGCATTTTCTCGTTTCAATTGTTCCGGTTTCACCAAAATACGATTGATCATGTTTTAGTTTATAACGACTAGTGCTTTGCAACCTATGAATTGTTTCAGCAGCAGAAATTCGAAACTTTGATTCTTTAATAATAAACTGTCGTAAGGTTTCAACATTTTCTTCTTTTGCATTTTCGAAAACCCAACGTTGATAATGAGTAAGCATTTTATTACTTATTACTTTTTGCCAGTTTCCATCTATTTATAGTATCAAGTTATTTAAATTGGTCACAGTTTCACAATGCATGATTTTGCTTACAAACAAGACATTTCAACCACGATTTTCTCGTTTCAATTGTTCCGGTTTCACCAAAATACGTTTTAGTTTATAACGACTAGTACTTTGCAACCCATGAATTGTTTCAGCTGCAGCAATTTGATTTAAAGTATCTCTTTTTAAAATAATTCACAAATAATATAAATTATCTATTAAAATAGTTATTGGCACTACTTCTCTTTTGTTGCAATATTAATCTAATTTAATATTTTGTTGAAAAATTTTAATACTTTTAAATTATTGTTAATCTTTGTTATAATGCGTTATATTTCAACACTAATATTTATATTATGTTATTAGTTATATTGTAACTAACGTATTTAAAATTCTTGTTATGTACTTAGCTACTCCTCATTTTTTATATTAACTGACGATTTTTTAATGTAAATTTATGATGGGGTTATGATGGGGCTTGATGATAAGACAATTTATGTCTTCTGCTTGCTCCAGTTCTCTTTTTTATTAACACGATTTATTTCATTGTAAATTTTAATATATACAAAAATAAAAAATTTTCTCTAGTAATTTTCTTTGAAGTTTTCTATAAAATGTTCCATTGCCTAGCTCTTCTTCCCTTTCTGCTTCTTTGAGGTTAGTAACTGCAATGTCTAATAAATCAGCAAATTTCTCCAGATCCTTAGAATGGTCATTTTTTATTGGTTTAAAGTTTTCTAACTCGTCCATGTAAAGCATTAACTTTCTTCTGTGTCCACCATATTTTTGCTCTTTTTTCTTTTGCAGTGTCATAGGCGTAACTCGAGTGACCCAATCCATCAATGGTGGTTAACGCTGAACCAGACAGGTATTGTCTTAACTGCAACAATTTGTACTCTGCATTCGTGGGAGCTTGATCAACACAGGCTAGAAATGTCGACTTCCAGTTTTCCTAGTTACACTTATTACCAGTCAAAATAGGAACCGAAACTCTTTTTAACTGTCTCCATAGATCGTGTCCAATATCTTGCTCTCTTGTATTTACTTTTTCTTCAGGGTTTAAATTTGGAGTTGAAAGTAATTTTGAGTTCAACTTTGATTATTTAAAGACACCAAAATCTGCATTTAATTCGTTGTCTGAAATATCTGGTATAACTTGTTGATTTGCATAAATATAATTAGTTTTTATAAAGCTCGTGCTTTCGTCAATATTTTCTTATTCAAGTGCTTCTAATTTCCTTTTTTATTTTTCTTCTAGTGCTTTCTTTTTTAAAAAAAGTTTTTCTTGTTTTTGTTTAAGCTCGATCTGCTCCTTGAAAATGATGTCTTGATTTTGTATTCCTTTTCGCTGTAATATTTCAACATTAGATGGAACAGCTGGTGCTATGCTTGAAGAACTGTCTTTTCTACTGAATAAATATCCATTTATTTTATCCATAACTTGAGTGAATTCTATTTCGATTTTTTTGATTTCGTCAACTACTTTACACATTTTATCAACATTTTCCATAATTTCGTACCTGATGTTGATTTTCATATTTCTTTTGATATTCTTTGAACTCACATGTGCTAAACATATTATCATCGAATAACTGCAACAGTTTATATTTTGTTTTCGTTAAGTGAGTCTTTGCTAATGTTTACTTTTGTTTAAGTGACGCCATAAATATATCGACATCTTTATTATTTGTTGATTCTTTTTTCGACGATTGTTTTTTATTTTTTCTGTTTCTACCCATAGTTTTTACTTTATTAAAGTTCCTATTTGATTTCACTTTTTCAGTAAATATCGAAGCAACGACGATAAAACGATTAACTATTCTTAAATGTACCTAGCCCCTGCTACTCTTTTATGGTTCCGAGAATGTACCAAAATAAATTAAATATTGTGTATATGTATATATTCTAATTAAGATTCTTTACAGAAATCTACAAAAGTTTAACAAAGTAAAACAAATTTAAGACTCTTGTCAACAACAAAACGACAATAAAATTATCCAAAGAAAAATCGCTAAACCACGTTCTGGAATCACATTCGTTGAGTCAGCAAACCCGTTAAACCAATAAGATATATTGGCTCGCGCGTTTCCAGAAATTCTCAAACTTTCTTTAAAATTCCTTCGCGCCAAGAATCTTTTTTTTTTTTTTTGTTTAGTCATTTTTAGGCTCTGGCCTATGAAAAGGCCTCCAAAAACAAAAGTAGCCCCGGGCCCCAAGAAGTTTTAATCCGCCACTGGCATGCTGAAATAGAAGATAAATCAAGAAGGAACAATCTAAGAGTTGTTGGAATTAAAGAAGATGATAACGAAAGCTGGCTGGAAAGCAAATTAAAAATGAAAAAAATATTTGATCAATACTTCGGCATAAAAGATGAAAAAATTAAAAGAGCGCATAGAGCTGGTAAAAAAGATATAAAAAGCACAGAACTGTGAAATTATTAAACTTTGAAGATAAAGAAGCAATTTTAAAAAACTCTTCAAAATTAAAAAGAAAGAACATTTTTATCAACGAAGATTTTTGCACGGAGACAAATCGAATAAGAAAAGACTTGCGAGAGAAAATAAAAATTGAAAGACAATCGGGAAAATTTGCATATATTTCACGACAAGCTCATTGTACGCGAGTAGCATGCAAAAAAAAAGTTTTTTTTTTTTCTCCTAATTTTTTTACGCTATATTTAAATATATGTTATGAGCAAAATTGTAAAAAGTGATAATAAAAGTGATCATCTTAATGCAGTCCACATTAATATACGTAGCTTAAAAAAGAATTTTGAAAAATTATTAAATTTTATTAGCGAAGCAGAAAGTTCTTTTAATTTAATTTGTTTAACAGAAACCTGGAGTTTACACGCAGATTTTAAAAATACCTCAAATCTCTCCCAGGTTTTGATCCACTAATTTGAAAACGAAGTAATAAGCGAGAAAGAGGAGTTTTATTTTTTGTTAAAAATGACCTTCTGTATAAAGTTCGAAGCGTATTGTTTGTTTCTGATGAAAACAAAGAGATTTTAACAATAGAACTTATCAATAAGCGTTCAATAAATATACTAATAAGCTGTTGTTATAGGCCACCAACTGGAAGAATTGAAAACTTTAGCAATTTTTTACTAAATAACATAATAAAGAAAACTGATCTTGAAAAGAAAAAAATTACTTGATCGGGGATTTAAACATAAACTCCTTTGATTATTATGAAAATCAAAGTTCGAAAAAAATATTTTAATGGTTTATTTGAAACTGCAACAATACCTTTAATTAATCACCCGACTAGAATCACAAGTCATTCATCATCATTAATTGATAACATTTTAACAACCGATTTTTTTTAATAAGTCGCTAAAAAAGGGAATTATAAAAACCAATGTTTCCGATCACTTTCCGACTTTTTTTTCTATATCGTCAGGTTAGAATTGTTTTGTTTTATCTCCACTTTTTATAAAAATCGAGTTATTAATCATATCATGTACCTCAAAATAATGTTTTTCTACAATATTAAAACCTAAGTTAAAATTAAAAAAATTTCGGAGAAAACATAACTAATATAAATCTTTTTATCTCCTAAAGTTTTTAAATCGTTTTATCTCAAAACAAAAAAATAATTCTAACCTGACGATATGTGTTAATTTAAAAAAAGAGAAGCAGGGAAAAGTTTTAATAAAAAAACAGCTTATCAACAATAATAATTTAAATTCTATCAGATAACAATTATCACTTATAGACTGGGGTTATATTAACTTAAATGATAATATCAACATAATCTACGACAATTTTATCAAAACTTTTTACCAAGTGTATGATTCCAATTTTCCTTTAATTGAAATAGTTATAAGCGATAAAGAAATGTCATCTCCCTGGATTGCTAAAGGTCTCAGAAAATCATCAAAAATTAAGCAGAAGCTATACACTAAGTACCTAAAAACAAAATTAGAAAAACATACACAAAATTATGAAACTTATAAAAACTTATTTGAAAAGCTTCGCAAAAATGCAAAAAAAAAACTACTTTTCAAACTTGCTTAATAAATATAAACACAACTCAAAACGCGTCTGGCAAATCATGAAGGAGGTGTCTGAAAAACTTAAACTATTGCTTTTTGAATAAAAACAAAACATAGTAAAAAATTTTATTATTTTATCAATACTAAATATTTTTCCGTAATTTCAATTCAAAAAGTTTGAACTTTTATCGTTCAAAGGTTTAGTTAATAAAATTGAAAAAATAACAAACTAATTTTTTTTTTTTTTGCGGAAAACATAGTGGCTTAAAATTTGATCGTTTAACGATAAGTTTTGTTAATAACGAATCGTTATATTCCAAAAATTAGTTCTAATTGTCTGGTGAGTATTTGTTTACTTAATTAATGTTATTTTTTCGAGTTAATATAAAGTGCTTATATTACCAAGGGGTCTGGGTAATATGAGCACTTTTGGTACTTTTTTAAAACCTCTGTGTTTTTAAGAAACAATTTCGGGTGCTCAAATATCTTGGTGGATCATGAGTAGGAATCCCTCAAAGTTGTTTATTCGTAAAAAATTTGGATCCAGCATAACTATTTTTGAAAGTATTCTAATTTTTGTCTAAGGTCCTCATATTACCCTAATCTACCTTACTGCCTAATCAAAGTTTGAACTTCATTGTAAATACCCACCATGTTAGCGCCATTGTCGTAGTCTTGACCGCGACAATTTTTCATGTCGAGCTTATTTTCTTCCAACACATTCAATATTAGGAATGGCTCTTTTACTTACTTTTTCTTTACTTACACGAGTAAGTTAATTTTTATGAAAAAGTAAATTCCTTAAGTAATTTTAAATATTTAATGTAAACTTACATTTCCGTATAAGTAATTAAATTATTTGAAACGACTATTACTTTATAATGTAAGTTTTTTTACTTTCAAAAGTAAGTTATGTAAAAAAAAGATTACATCAAAAAGTAATTTACGTTTACATGTAAAATAAATCACATGAAAAAGCTGTTTACTTTTATATGTAAAAGTTAATCAGGTTTTTAAACTACATTACATAATAAATAGTTCCTCAAATTACAATTTACATTTACATATAAAAATAGCTAATTAAAAAAAAATTATAATACCGTAATTGTAAAAAAAACTTCCATATGAATATGAATCACATAAGAGTAATATGCTACCAAATGTAAATTAAATTTACAAATAAAATAATATACCTTAAGTATTTTTTATTTTAAAAGTAATAAAAAACTAAATAAAATAAAATTTAAATTACGTAAGCTTACATTTTATATAATTTGTAAAGTAAATTAAAAGTAATTTTTATAAAATAAATTCACTTTTATTCTACAATAACTTTGAGAGGATCTTCTACAACAGTGATGCAGAAAAAAGTAAAACTTTTTTTTTTAATAATTAACATTTAGTTTGCGACAACATTTTGTCTGCGCGGTTTTAGGTATTTCTTCTCTGTAGAGTTTGAAAATATCAATAATAGGTTTTTGCTCGTGATTAAAAACTTCTCTAGTTCTGGTCCTTGATAGTTTTGGTTATAAAAACCATACTTTGAATCAAACCGTTTCAAAAATATTCAATCCCTGGCCAATCATTTAAAATTAGACAAAGCTGAAACATAGCAGTGAGCAGAATGTGCATATACCCAAGGTTAACGCACATTAATATAATAATATTAAATCTTCAAATATAAATATACGTTTGTCTAGAACTTTTTTTTCGTGAATTGTTCCTTAGGGTTTGTGTTTTGTAGTTATTATAGCAACAACTAAAACAAAATAAAACTAGCAAGTATCCTTCTTGAGCTTCTGGGCTTTAGAAAGGTAAAAATGTAAAAAAAAAAAATGAGTTATCTTAAAACTTAAAATTTTTTATTAATTCTACTTTTATTTAGCCTATTTCTCAAGTATTTATTAATATGCACACAATATAATATTAATTAAGTTGGTGAGTCTTTAAATGAAGATGTTTACGTGGACATCATTAAATGACTACGTGGACGTCTTTATATGAGTTTAATATGGACCTGTTTATGTATTACGATGTAGTTTATCTTACTTTGTAAAGTAAGTGTTATGCTTTTTAAATAATATATTTACATAAGTTTACTTTCATAAATAACTTTTTTTATATACCAAAAGTAAATTTACATTTCAATGTAAATTTTTTACATAATTATAACCAAAATTGCTTTTCAAAGCAAATTACTTTACACAAGTTACCATTAAAAGTAAACTACATTTGCAAGTAGAAAAACAGTCTTTTAATACAAATTAATTCTACTTGTAAAAATAATTTTTTTTTTCAAGTAACTCATTTAAAATACTAAACTTAAGTAATTAAGTTTTACATGTTATATAATTTATATAAATACATGAAATACATTACTTTTAAAGGTAAGTAAATGTTATAATTTGATATGAATTATGTAAAGTAATTTGCGCTTAAAAGTAATTCGCGTTTTTACATCAAGATAAGTAAAAGAGCCATCCCTATTATATCAACTTTTTTTCGACCTCCCACAGCTGATTATCAAAGAAATGCAAAAAACGAAAAATGAAAGTAATTTGCTCACTGTTGAATGAATCGAGAGTGCTGTCCGTGATGATGGTGAAATATATTGATTTTTTGATTTTTCGAATAACTACTCGAACCAATAATTTGCCGTACTCCGTACTTGCTGAATAGCTTCAGTGGTTATCGCTTGATTGATGAACTTTGATGCGATCTTAAAGTTTTCTCTAATTTTCATGTATATATTCCATTCCAAGACAACAAACTAGATTGAATACCGGGTCTGGTTAAATTAAGCAATCCAAAAAGGGAAATAAAAGAGTGATGTCACAGCCTCACTCCAAACAAGCCAACCTCTTCTAACTTTTTCTCCGTTTCTTTGTTCCTCCATAAAGATGTAAGCAGGAAAATTGCGTTCTTTTGATCTCTTGGAAAATTGCAAGGATTCGAAGAAGGTCCGAATAAAGTTATAGTCGTTCAATCAATGTCTGATATTGATTTCCATAGTGCAGGATTGTTAGAGGTTGGTCTAGTTTGTATAAAAAGATCACTTTTATATATTTGTTGGTCATTGTGAAAATCAACTACAAAATCCAACTGATTTTTTTGTGATTTTTTAAAGGTGATGACGCTTTTTGGGAGTCATTGGTGTTATTGGCAAGAAAAGACTTGTCGGAGTTATGATCTGGCAACTCATTAGAGTCATTGATACCAATCGCTATATCATATAGCTGTAAAGAAATATTGGTAAATAGAATTATTTTAATTATTCTTTGATGGATGTCAAAAGATTTAAAAATATTTTAACAACCTGCTTGCATTTATCTTCGTTTTTTATCCCACGAACGTAATAGTTTTTTATCCGACGAACGCAATAAAGCGTTCGTTTGTTTTTGTTTTCGCTTTCCTAGCAGCTCCGGACAACTGATTCAATCGCAGAGGACTTTGATTATTCATGCTAAAATATATGACGATATAAAAAATGTTAACTTTTTAAATTTTTAAAAATTAAAAAATTTATAATTACTTTGGTGTTAATAATCGCAGAGCTAAAGTCTGTACTTAGTAGAGTGTAGTGAAAAGTCAGTACTTAGTAGAGTGTAGTGAAAAAACTTTTGTTTTTGAAATTGAAAATTTAAATATTTTTTTCAAATACCTAAAGAGATTTTAAGATTACTGTAGAAATATTTTTTTCTTAACTTCAAAATAAATAACCAAAACGAAGTTTGAAATATTTTAAAGTAATAAAATGAAATAAGATTTCCATTTTTAGTCAGGAACAGATTAAACAAAAATATTAAATAAAAAATAGAATACAGACTTGAAGAATGCCGCGTAAATGAAATTAGTATTATTTTTTTCGCCTATTTTTTGTTTATGCGACACAATGATCGCAAAAAGTGACCAACCATAAAAATCATAAGAAAATATAAAATGAGTGATAAGACTTTTGTGAAGATGAAGAACGAAGTTAAATGCTCGGGGGGCAGGGGAGAACCAACTAACACTCTAGTCACTCTGTGTGTAGATCATATGTATTAAAGGACAAATATATGATAACCTGATTTTGGAGACTTTTGATGTCTACAGGTGTTATGGTATAGTGCATTAGTACGTACCGTTTTGTCGTCTAGTGTGGTCTCGTTATGTTTTCGTTCACTTTCAAATCGGATGAATAGAAAGCTAATCACACTCACTTCTTTCGCTTATGGGCTAGCACATCAGAGTTAGACGTAAGGCCTACAGAATGGATTTTAATTGATTGAATGCACACATTAGTCACCATAGGCCACTAGCCATCACTCTTAGTCAAAAGAATTACTGCCCCGTGCTCACTTTTTAGCAGATCATTCCGGTGTGGAATGATCTGCTAAAAAGTGAGATTTCAGATCCGAGCACATAGTCAGCGAGCGATGATCCGACGTGCATTATGGAGCTTCCAACTGAACGTGTGCGTGAGTGTCAGCGTAGCCATTAGCTTATTGAGCGCCGTAAACACATCCAGCGGGTTAACCCAATGCCTGTTTTGTCGTTGTGGTGTACATTGGAAAAAGTCGGGGCTCACCAGCCATAAAGAATAAATTTTTGTTTATGCGACACAATGATCGCAAAAAGTGACCAACAGAGCCGTCCAGTTACGTAGACCTGGAAGATGTGAAAATAAAAATAGATTGAAGATGATATAAATACCATATCTGCGGATAATTTATCTAAAATTATCGGCAGATATGGTATTTTTTGTGCAATGAAGGCAAAACGGCAATTATAATATATTATATTCTACTGGCCATTTTGATCAATCAATATCTAATGGTGCAAAATTTAAAAAATGCAAAAATGTTAACAAATGTTGTTCAACCTCCTTTATTAACAGGAAACAAAAATAAAAAAATAATAGAGCTTGTAAATATTCCCAGTCTACATATACTTTTAGATTTTATAGACAAAATTTTAAAAAAGATTGAAAAAAATTTATTTGAAATTAAGGAGTGTGAGTTACAGTTTGTCAATCGAAATTTGTCTACGATAAACATCTGAAGAGTATCCTACCAAAGGCATTGTTTAAAAGGAAATGCTTGCAATAATGTTGCTTAAAAACATAGACAGCTTTCAGCTGTTTTTTCAGGAGTCCAGTCTTGGAGACCCGTATCCAAATACATTAAGGTACTTAGATATTTTGAAAAAGTAGTCCATTGCTGTTTTAGAAAATTGTTAAGCTCTGCTTATGTCAAAGATATAGAGCAGTTGTCTACGAGCTATAGAAATCTAGGGGCTAAAATTCCTTTGAAAGTACACATAGCTGAGCAAAATATAATCGAATTCTTCGACATGAAAGATAAAGTCTTCGGTATGATAAATAAATTTTAAGTTTGACAAAAGATTAAAATAATATCATTTAATTATAATAAAAGTAATTAAATACTTATTATTACAATAATACAACAGTTTATGCAAGTTTAAACTTGCATAAACTATGACTATAATAACTACACCAATAATGACTATAATAACTACACCAATAATAACTGAAAAAAAAAAAAGTAAAAAATTAAGTAAAAAAACGCAGATAAAAACAGCAACAGTACAAGAAAGTCTTGCAAAGTAAATGTCGAAATTGATAGTAATCACAAATAAATTTACAGAGAACAGTATTTATGAAAAAATTTAACTAAAAATAAGCTAAAATTTAAAGATAAATTGGAAAACTAAAAACAGGCAAATAATTAAATAAAAGTTAAAAAAAAGTTACAAAAAGTAAAAATGACAGATAATTTAAAAAATCTAAAAATATTGTACTATAAGTTATCTTTTTCTTCAAAGAATGTTGTTTAAAACAAGTTGTTATTTATTGCAATATTATTATATTTTTTTTCTTTTTATTTTTCAACCTTAGAATTAAAGTAGAGTTATGATAATTTTAGAATTATAGTAGAATTATAAATAAAGACAGAGATAACAAGAAATAAGTCCAAGAATAACCATATTAACAAATTTCTTTTTGTTTATATAAATTTGATTGCAGGTTAAATCAAATATTGAAATAAATTTTTTTTGAAAAATTAAATTCTCTTATTTAAAATAAATGACTAAGCATTAGTCTAAAGGTTTATCAGAGAATTAACTTCATAGTTTATGTATATGTTTTAAGGAATCCAATATTTTTCAAGTTTTTTTTTCTAGTTTATTAAAAATTATGAATAAAATTAAAAGGACACAAAGTAATTTTTGTCCAGGCATCAAAAAAGTTAAAGAGTTGATTCGTCTTGGTGCTGACTTAATACCCTCTGAATTGCCAACCTTCACAAATTTTTTGCAATTATTTCTGTAAGAAACGAAGAACTTAGACACCTATCTTCAGTATGTGTCAAAAGAGGTAATTCACAAAGCTGCCAAAGCATCATTTTGTAAGGTTTGGTTAATCTAATATTAAATTCTTTTATTACATTTATTATTTTCCAATTATTGTATTTTTTTTCAATTTGTTTTATTGTTATATTATACTCTATTTAATTTTATTAATGATTTTTATTTAGGTTGTTGCACAGTATAAAAAAGTGAATATCAATATTCAAATTCAGCCTAATCACTATATAGTTCAGCCTAATCACTATATAGTTCAGCCTAATCACTATATAGTTCAGCCTAATCACTATATAGTTCAGAGAATCAGCCACTATATCACTATATAATTCAGCGAATCGAAAAAGAATGACTTGAAAGAGTGAAAAATTCTATAAAAGATAAGGTACATAATGAAATTGACATATTATTTGATATTTTTTGATTTAACGATCGGTATTTGCCAACGCAATTTTATATGCAATGAAAATCCAACTTGCCCTGACTCTAAATGTTCTCAATGTCATATTTCTTCAATCTTTAATTGTCCTGCAAGTTTAAATATTCCTGAAACATTTTTATTTTTTATAGCTAATGTTTATCAGAGCTCAAAGAACAAAAGTTGGAATGAAAAGTGTGTACCAAATACATTGCAGAGACAAAAAAGAACATACTCGACAAATTAAACAATACAAAAGAATTGAAAAAACAGTTGAGAGTGATCATCAAAAGTTAGAGTTTAAAAAATTTTACGAGAAGCAGAATAAGAAAGCAGAGTTAAGTATTAACCAGTTTTTGAATGAAGAAATGGATGTAGATGTTATTGAAAAAACAAGCGAATTTTTTAATGTCAAAATCAATGATAAAATAAAAGGATTTTTCATTAATACAAATCACTTTCCTCTACTTGCTCAAACAGTTTTGAGATAAGAAACAAGTAACATAGAAGCTGCTGCTTCTCTGTAACTTGTTTCATTTCTCAACATTTTACATTGTTTGAAACAGGACTTGTTCCAAAAATTAGAAACTCTGTTTTCTCAATGTTTAATTTGATAAAATTAGCTACTCCATAGATTTGAAAACGGTCAATCATTTCTTAAAGACCAGAAATTGTAGGACTTAACAAGATTACATCATTTACTTCGATTCTACTTAGCGTTCTGAAACTATTTCATTTAGAATGTTTTCAGTATAAACTTTATATAGATGAGGCGATAGAATAGAACTTTGCCGCATTCCTTGTGAGAGACAAAAATTGATTTGAGGAAGTCCCTTATATGATTTGTTTGTAGTACCGAATAGATAAAGCAATGAAATTGTACTGTGTACTATGGACAATGATATTATGAGAGTTTTTAAGGTGTTCAGCACTTATTCCGTAGTATCTGGTGACTTATTACTATTTAGTAGTGAGATACTATATATAATATCAGCTGTTGTAATAACTAATGAATTAGGCTTTCTATTTAGAGGTGGTATTTCAATTGGGTTTTGGTTGTTATTTACAATAAGTTGCGTATTAAGTAGAACTTGAAAATTTTGTTTGAATTCTATAACAATATCTTTTATGTTTTGCAATTTATTAATTTAAAATAAGCGAGTAGTCGCTTTCGTTTTGAATTTACGAATGTTGTCCTATAACTTCTGAGAATTTGCAGTTTTCAGATTTTCAATATTTATTGTTTTTTCATGGACTTTTTGTTTTGGGCTGCTTTAACCACTTTGCGAAAGTTTTTACGCACTAGGATGTATTTTTTGTACGCCATGCATCCCTGCGTCTCATTATATTTTGATATTTTGCTATTGTTTATAGTCGAATAAAAGATTTTTTTGCATATTTTAAGTTCGTTGTCCACCACCATTTGGAATACTTGCAGATTACGTGTTGTTCAAAGCACGTGTTTAAAAGCTACTTGAGCAGCATTTTTGTTTGCAAGTTTGCTTTAACTTTTGTTCGATTTTTTCTTCATTGAAGGTGTAGTTATTGAAAGCTAAGGATAGATTTTGATTATATATTTTAACAAAATTTTTGTTATTCCATGCATATTTTTGAATATAACTGTGTTTTTGTGTTATGTTATTTAATACGGTTGGTAATTTAGTATATGTAATGGTGATACTCGAAGCTATTGGTAATTGATCGCTTAAATGGCAAAGGAGGAAAAACTTTGGTATTTATAAAGAATAGCGATAATTCTTTTAGTGCTGCGATGTGATTAATATAAGATGATCCAGCTAGCACACATACGTTAACAAAACGTTAGAACAATGATCCGCGTTGTGCTGACCCAACATCGACCGCCAACGTTGTTTGTATATTATCTTGGTTACAAATGCGACATCGCCAACACAAAAAAACAACGTTGGCCCACAGCTTTATTTTAAGTCGGCATTACGTAATATTTTACGTAGATTGAACGTTGCATTTTACCCGTTTTGATAATTAACATTGCTGGTATTATGATTTATCCTCCTCCGGCTAGTTGCCATACATAGGTTACATTACCAAGGTCCACAAATACAATTTTAGCTCACTAAAGAGCATCATAACTTGCTTTGCAGACCAAGATTAAGTGATTTTAAGAAAAACAATGGAATTAGAGTGAAAGTCAGAAGAAGACGAGTTAAAAAAATAGCATAGCAAAAGTGGACAAGTAGTGCACTAGATGTTAGAATGTGCAAGTTATACAATCGTTAGGTTACCTTATTTTTGTATTAACATTGCTGGTAAGTGATGGCGGGGAATTAGAATGAAAATCAGAAGAAATTGAGTAAGAAAGATTGCATAGAAAAAGCAGACAGATATTGCATTAGATGCTAGAATGTGCAACTCATACTATTGATTAGGTTACCTAATTGACGTATTAGTATAATATTGTTGATGGCGTTTATTTATACTTGGTAAAAAAAATTATTGCCAACAACGTTTGATAATATTTATTATAACTCATTAGATGCGTTTGATATAAGAGGCATTATTCATGTTTGTTTTGTTTGTGGCTTGATATTTCATTATATAAAAGACAATAATAATAAGCAAAATATATTTCCATAACCAACTGAAATATTTGGATGACAATTAATTCTTATAAATTAAACAAATATATGTTTTTATATTCATATACATTAGAACACCGTTGGATTATATGCAGATCTACTGTATTTAATCCAACGGTATTCTTATGTATATGGATCAACGTTGATCCAATCAATGTAGCCCATTTTTAATCTATATACATTGGATAAATGTGGGGTTGCACACATTTGGTCAATGTTGATGTGTATACATTGGATCAACGTTGGGTTTCGATTGGAAAAACAACCAGCTTTTGCAATGTTTTTATATACGTTGGGTATTGGTATTTATACCAATTTGCTAACTATTTTTAATTACGTCGTTATTAAGGTTTTTATAAATATAAATACGATAAAACTAACATTGGATCAACGTTATATTTGCATACGAGAATCATTTGCCGATGTTCGCGATGTATTTACATACATTGGCCCAACGTAAGTGTGCTAGCAGGGGAGTTAGAGAGTTATGCTGATAGATGTATGTTGGACCAGTGCCACTTATTATATCGATAAGCGAGAGTTTATTTGATTTAATAAAAGTAGAGAGGCTTAAGAATTTATTGTGTGATTTGTTAATACAATACTCAGAGTCGTAGACTTTTTTGGAATATGACTGGAAGTCTCCAGCAATAACACATTCACTTACATCTTCATGGTTTTTTATAACTGACGTAATGAGATTTAATTGTTGCGCATACTTTCAAAGGGATTTCTCGTTGTTTCGACATGATGTAAGGTAAATACTATTAAAGATTAGATTTAGACGCTTTTGTTTACCTTTAATAGCAAGGATATTTTCATCTTATCTTTCAAAAGTTATCGTACAAAAAATACAAACTTGTCCTGGTTCGAGAGCTATTTGACTAATAGGAAGTAGTACACAGTATTTGACAAAGGAAAAACTAATTATGAGACATCTAAATGTGGTGTTCCTCAAGGATCCATTTTAGGACCGCTTCTATTTCTCGTTTATATAAACAATTTAAATAAATTTTCTAACATTTTAAATACAATTTTGTTTGCAGATGATACCAGCTTGTTTTATTCCAATAAAGATATCTATATATTATTTCCAACGGTCAACAAAGAACTTGACAAACTAACCCAATGATTTAAATCAAACAATTTATCTTTAAATATTACTAAAACAAAATACACTTTATTCCATCGTCTGTATAAAAAATCAGATATTCCCTTAGAACTTCCGGACCTATTTCACGGTCGTTTAATAAAGTTTTATGAAACAGTCAAATGAGAAAATATTATAGTTAGTTAAAAAAAGTTTAAATTGCTTTTCAACAAACTTTTAAGAGCTATAATAAAAAGTATTATTTTTTAAATTTTATGTTTTTTTCCAAACTCTTTAACTTTTTTAATTCAATTTTTGAAAACAAGAAAAACGATTTCTAAAACTATCATCTAAATTCCTTTAGAAAAAACCAGTCATTTTTTTAAGTTATCGAATAATTGGATTAAATAAGTACGGTACACAATCTAAAAATGTCTACTATTGTTGCTACTAACCACATATTATGTCTTATAAAACTGTAAAAACTATATTAGCAATGATCCAATTAATACAAAAAATGTAACGTTTAGAATTGATTGGGCATTTTTTACTGAGCTAGAAGAAGATAGAATGGACATCCATCCACCTAAAATTTGCATGAAATGCTACACAAACTTGAGAAATATCGAACAGCGAGGAACAACCTCTAATTTCACTTTAAGTCAATGGCCACAACCTTGTTTCATTGAAAGATGCATATGTTTTTTTAAAAAATCTGGTAGAAAGAAAAAAAAGCAGTGTGGAAGACCACCATTAAATGACTAAGTTGTTTGGACAAGGGAGTCACTTTTTAAAATAATGCAAAGTTTTTCTGGAGTGTCTCGTTAATGCCACGATTCTATCGATGTAGCTGATAATCCACACAAAGATTTATGTGTATGCAACATTTTTAAAAGATTTTTAGATAAACCTGTATTACTTAATAATTGTCAACATTTATTTTGTGCAACATGCTTTTTTTCCAAACAAAGTAGTTAGTGATAAATTTAAGTAATAATGATAAATTTAGTAAGATAAAGATATTTCGAACTTAAATTAGTGATAAACTTGGCTGGGAAAGATATTTAGCGTTAAAAAAATTTTATATCAAAGATTTTTTATCAAAGTAATATTAATATTTCCTGATCTGCTTCTCAATTTTTTCTCAAATCTTCTAAAATTCTAGAAATGCTTACTTTTCTAAACAATTTTGAGATAATTTGCGGAACGGAACTGAGACTATAAATCTTTTCTTATGTAACTCTGAATAATAGATAAAAAAAAATCCACGATAGATATCGCTCGGTAACGTAAGTAATGTAAGTTAAATATGTAGTATCAAAAAAAACAAGTTTATTTTTCTAAGCTGGTCATCTTTGATAAAATTTAATATATCTTTTTAATTGCATAGAATTCTTAATATCTCGTGAAAATTTCTAATACAAACCGCTTTACTGATTCGTAGAAATCTGACCTAAAAGTTAAAGCAATTTTTTACCTTGTTTCCCGTGTAACTTAGGTTAAGTGGTATTTTCAGTAATAAGTTCGCCCTATTTCAGCCAAACTCATAATTTTTTAGCTTATTTTATTCTTTAGACTAACAGCTTTCATACAAAATAGCTAAAAGTTAAATTTACGGTTTAAATAGGCAAATATTTGATAAAGTTGTTGCTCTCGTGTAACGTAAGTTAAAAATGGAATTGCCCATATGCTAAGTACATAATATGTACTTATTATATCATAATATTACAACGAACCTTAAAAAAAGTAAAAAAATTATTGCTAAAAAACATCATTTTCCAGCAATGATATTTTGGTTGGTTTCTGCATATTTAATATCTGAGCTAACTTCTTTTTAGTATAATTTTCCTTTTTTTTTCAAATTTTTTGTTTTTGATTTTTCTTTTTTCACAAGCTACTTTTTCAGTTCTGTCTTCAAGCTTCGTGAGAAGTGAGAACAAAAAACTTTAAATAAGTTTTTTGAGTTATTTTTTTGTTTAACTTTGAATGAGTATTTTGAGTTATTTTCTGTGGTGAGAGATAAGTGAGAACTTTTTTTTTTCTGATGGACTTGATGAGTTAGCAAAATAAAAATTTGAAATCTATCAATGTGTTGTGAGAAGCTATTTTTTTATTTAGATCTGGGTAATTCAAACATTCACCAATAGCATTCAAAAAATCACTTGCTATCTGCACTGTAGGGAAGATTCTTGCATAGCTATGCTTTGATAGATCAGGCAATAAAAGAAGATTGTTTATTAAAGGCACTCACATACATTTTGAGCTGGCGTAATATCTGAAACTTACTACACAAGATATTTGGGTTGTATGCCTCATTTAAAATATACCATCTGGATTGAAAGAACAAAGCACGAAATAATGAGCATATTTGAATCAGTCATGGCACATTTCCATGCTTTTGAAAATAAACCACAAAAGTTAGAATGTGAAACAGTGACCTCTGGGTTTCATTTATTATTGTTTGACAGACATCAAAATTGGCATTTTTTGGTGGCTTAAAAAAACTATTCTGTCACAAAGCTGCAACCAGATCCTGGTGTTAGTTACAAGTTCTGCAATTTCATTTTGGTGTAAAAAAGCCAGCTCAATCATTTCAATGAAACTGCGAAAATCATATCCAACTAGAATCAAAAACTGCGATCTTGCTAAACTAAAACAAATCATAACTCAGCAATACCTCGTTTATTGCAGCCCTTTTTGCTAATTTTGAAGCATTTTTTATATTAAGATCAATAGTTTTTCCACTTCAATATTATATGAGGTGGTTTGAGTTGACTGGCTGCATTTATGTAAACTATTATAGTAATTATCTCTTTGTTAACACTTATTCAACTCTGAATGTATTTTGAGCTTTCTTTGCAACAATACGTTTTGGTTTATGCTTTAGTTGTTTCTTACATGTTTTTTTCCTGTTTCATCCATGTTCTACATGCGTTCTAGTTTGTCAAATTGACAAATCAGATCTAAACTTATATCTACAAATTGACTATTTAAAATCGGTATATCTAAAAAAAATATTTTAATGTAAAATTGGGGCCCCTAATAGATTTAGTGTCTAGGGTTCCAGTTTTCCTTAATTCTGCTCTGTTCATGAAAAACCTTTGGTTTGTCATAAACAGTGCAGAACTTAGGAAAAACCAGGCCCTAAAAAAGTATTGTCTTTTTAAGAGTGAGAAAGTACATACATTCATATATGTAAATATTTACCAACGCATATTTTCTTCATCACTATAAAAGATTATGAGAGAAATCTGTTATTTATTTTTCTTTAGATGCATTAACTATGATTTTTTTTTAAATAATTTACGTATCTTTCATTTAAATTATAATTATGACAGCTAAAAAAACTTAAAAGAGATATCCCAATTTAAGAAATCAACATTGTCATACCATATTATTATTATATTTTCTCTTTTTCACCCGGCAATAAATTACAGGTAAAATAAATTATGATAAAATAGTCACCATTTAAGGTAAAATCAGCTATAATAACCCGGTTCTCGCAGCTGTTAGCATTAAATGCTAATAACCAGCCTGTGCGTTTTCCAAAAATTATTGGATCAAACTTCTCGGAACATTCTCCTCCATCAAAAGTTTAAACGACTCTCTCTTTTCTTTCAAGTTCCAAAACTGGAACGTTTTTTCAATATTGACACAACATTAGCTAGCAGGTGTTAGATAGGTTGCAAGAATTTAATTTTTTTTTGCCATTTATCATGCACTCGACAAAATTTAAACCAAGTCTGTTGCAGGATTCAAACACTTCATTTGTAAAGAATTTTTTATTCTGTATATCCTGTAGTTGAATGGTTAACAGTGAATAGCAAGTTTGATTTTTCAACAGCCTGATAAAAAGATTAACTTTGAAAAAACGTCTTTTACACGTCTAGACGTCTAAAAGGCGTTTTTAAGGCCTCTTTAAATGTGTGTTTATTGGGCAGAAAATAAATTATTCAAATTAGAAAACTTTTGTTGATAATTTTCATTTTAAGTAACTTCTGGGGTACCACAAGGTTAAATCCTTGGTCCTGTATTCTTTCTTATCTACGTTAATGATCTTTCTGACTGTCTTATATCTAAAATGACTCTACTGCTGACGACTCAACCTTATACTACTGTATTGATAGAAAGTCATCTTTTTTCCTATTGCTTAAAAAAGACCCCTTGTTCTTGAATCTGATCTTTCTGGTTTAGGCTTGCAGTGGCTTGTTAATTCAACTCTTATAAAATTTAGTTATTTACTGCAAACAACTTTTGCAATGTTATCGACATTCCTATATTAATGAATTACTATTACTTTAAATAATAATAATTAATAATAGTTAAAAATACTATCAGAGTCCTCTACTTTACGTCATCTTAGATTATCCTTCACTTCTGACTTCTCATGGAAACCATTTATACTATTCATTGCAAATTTAAAAAAACTTGTTCTTGCCAGATTTGTCATTCAGCAAATTTGCATCCTTTTACTGTATCTTTCATGCTTTAAACACTTTTCTTCAACAAATTTTTTCATATCAATGCTTTGGACCTCTCTCCCATCTTAATGTTTTCGTAACAACATAGAACTTTTAAAATCTAATATCAAGCGTTTACTTGATCTTTAACAATGTTCTTTGTTTTTTAATAACTGCCAACTTAATAGGTTTCTTGCAGTCTTGTTTCTTGCAGTCTTGTTAGGAGTAAATTAGTTTAAAAATAAACCCTTGGTACGAAAGTTCTCGAGCAGGTAGTATCACTTGCAGGGCATGCCCATTGAAAGGACTTTTTCTTTATAGACGAATTCACGTTTGAACATCCGAATAAACAATACCTGACAAGATTTATGTTGTTTGTTTTTAAATTTATTAATATTATATTCCATTTTGCGTAACATACTTTCTAACAATAAAAGCATCAAAGCGAAAGTTTTGGCATTAATTTGTTCTCACTAATGATTCCAAATCCGGATTTTAGTATTTTGGAGTTCTAAAATTCATTTCTTTTTTTATTAAATTTGAAATTCCGGAATAAAACGAAATCGAAATCCGGATAATTCAGATTTTTATATCGTTAGCTTTTTTCGAATTAGAATTATTGTTGTTGTTGTGCTTAAACTTTAAAAGATTTTTATATAATTCAAAAGTAGACGAAGTTTTACTGCAGTAATATTTAAAATGGTTGTTTTAGTCGGATTATCGTTTCATGTTCTTTGTGCTTCAGACGATTTAAGAAAATGATTTGATGCTCCTCAATTACCCACTAATATATAGAAGGTTGTAATGGACTTACAGAAATAATTTACCAAAAAAAGAAGATATATTTCAGTGTCACACTTGACAAATGGACAATGAAATATATCTTAGTCGTCGTAGCCGGTGTTTTATGAATGTTAATGTAGATAGATCAGGAGGTCATGTTTGGAATTTGGGGATGTCTTGTATTAATGGCCGATTTGTGGCTGTGTAAAGGGATGGGATGTGTAAGTTGTAGGAAAAAAAGCATGGAACTTGTCAATTAAATACTAACTTTGATACCTTGTGTATTGTGACTGACCGTGCCTCTACAATGTAAAAAGTGGGTTGGTTGCTACCATATACTAAGTAAACAAACTTTATGTTTTGCCCAGGCAATTCAAATTTCTATAGTGAATATATTCTATAAATACCAAACTGAAGTAGAGGAAGAGATAATAGTGATAATGAACATTTTCAGAAAGTTGATCACTAAAATACAAAAAGTTGTTAAAGTATTCCATCTTTCCTCGTTGAAAAATGAAGTGCTTTAAAAATACGTGAAGCAAGATTGTAAAAAAGAGTTAAACCTTGTGTTAGATTCGAAAAGAAGATGGAGCAGCATGTTGTTCATGTTAGATCATTTAAATGTTTTAAAAGAAGGCATTAATTGATATCAATGCGGACATACTTTTATATAAAACGGAATGGTATATAGTATCACAGATATCAAAAAATTTGATGCCAATAAAATTAGCTGCAGATGCGTTATGCGTGCTGATGCCAACTAAATTTTTGCGGACGCAACATTTACATTTATGTTACAAAACTAAGGGAGGATAACAAAATTGGACTTTATGGAAAAAAGAGGAAAAAAGATCCAAATTAACCGAAGAAGAACTATTTTATTTGATGTTTTACAGTATCTACATAATGGAGATACTGCATAATGGAGATACTGCATAATGGAGATACTGTATGAGTGAAAAAAAAATCATAAGAGTATTTCTGTTCGTTCTAAAACGGAAATAATGAACTTTCTAACCCTAACCCGACATCTTTATAATGAAACTTCTAACCCTAACCCGACATCTTAATAATGAACCTTCTAACCCTAACCCGACATCTTAATAATGAAACTTCTAACCCTAACCCGACATCTTAATAATGAACTTTCTAACCCTAACCCGACATCTTAATAATGAACTTTCTAACCCTAACCTGACATCTTAATAATGAAACTTCTAACCCTAACCCGACATCTTAATAATGAAACTTCTAACCCTAACCCGACATCTTAATAATGAAACTTCTAACCCTAACCCGACATCTTAATAATGAAACTTCTAACCCTAACCCGACATCTTAATAATGAAACTTCTAACCCTAACCCGACATCTTTATAATGAAACTTCTAACCCTAACCCGACATCTTAATAATGAACTTTCTAACCCTAACCCGACATCTTAATAATGAAACTTCTAACCCTAACCCGACATCTTAATAATGAAACTTCTAACCCTAACCCGACATCTTAATAATGAAACTTCTAACCCTAACCCGACATCTTAATAATGAAACTTCTAACCCTAACCCGACATCTTAATAATGAAACTTCTAACCCTAACCCGACATCTTAATAATGAAACTTCTAACCCTAACCCGACATCTTTATAATGAAACTTCTAACCCTAACCCGACATCTTAATAATGAACTTTCTAACCCTAACCCGACATCTTAATAATGAACTTTCTAACCCTAACCCGACATCTTAATAATGAAACTTCTAACCCTAACCCGACATCTTAATAATGAAACTTCTAACCCTAACCCGACATCTTAATAATGAAACTTCTAACCCTAACCCGACATCTTAATAATGAAACTTCTAACCCTAACCCGACATCTTAATAATGAAACTTCTAACCCTAACCCGACATCTTTATAATGAAACTTTTCCGGAAATTGATTCAACAAATTCTGAGTCTTATCCTGATATAGAATCTGAACTTGAACCTAACAAAAATAAAACTGAACCCTCCTTGGTGAAATCGCTACAGCAAAAAATCCAGCAGTCACTTTTACACCCAAAAAATTTTTCAAAAAATCAGAATTAGAATAAAATGCTTTTATGTATTATTTCATTTTTTTTATTGATTTTGTTTTGTTTATTTTATTTTTTTCATAGAATTTGTTCTGATTTACTGATTGATTTACTGATTTTGATTTAATTAATTTGAAATACTTTAAAGTTTTCTATTGAACTTTATTTGCAATTTCAGAATGATATATCGGAGTTCCAAACTTTATTTCATGTAATGTAATTCAGGATATCATTTTTTTGGTAAAAATTGGATTCACTAGTTTTCACTAATGAGCTTTGTTTGTTGATCCGAAACTATTTAGTATAATGCTCCAATACGAGTATGAAGATATATTCAAAAGTTCCTACCTTATTTGAAATACTTTTTTGGTTTCACTTTTTTTGAGATTAAACTCATTTAATGCTGTCAAAAATGAATTAAAAGAATTAAGAACTGCTTTAATGGTATTCGTGTGAAGCTTCCTACTTGTTTGTGATATTGAATTGAGTGTTTTTTTGTTTCCCATGTGTTATTTTAAGATATCCCAACAATCGAATTTGAAAAAAATGTTTAAAACTTATTGCTTGCATCTCTCAGTATACTCTGAGCATATTTCCGGCATTGTCATAAAACTGATCTCTATAACTTTCAACACGTAGATGACGAATCTTGCCGAAATATTTTTAAGCCTGTTCTGCAATAACTTAAAAAAACAACAACTTCAATTTAAACTTTTACACACCAAATATAAACAACTACAACTATAAAGTTAAAACATTTACACCTATAGTATAGGTGTATATAGTATAGGTGTATATAGTATAGGCTATACTATTAATTTTAGAAAAATAGAAATTTAAAAAAACCTCACTCCTTTAAACTAAGCTTACTTACTAAATATTTTGTGAAAAGTGTAAAAATTAAAAAAACGAATTAAATTACACTAAAAAAAAGTAGCTTTGGAAATTTTAATTTTTTTAGGAGAAGGAGGGGGGCGTTGGAAATCAAATGTTGTTGTAATTTTATAGAGAGGTTTCTGTAAGTTTGATAAGTTGTTGACAAAGGGAAGGGGGAGGTAAAAAATTGCCAAAAATTGTTGACTAAATTAATGAATAGCCATTTTTTTTTTCGTTAATTTTTTCTTATCCAAAATATTTTTTTCTTAATTACATTTTTTAGTTTTTCTTCGATGTATTTCCTTCTCGTCATCGTCTTTTACGTAGTCTGTCCTCATTTGAATAAATCGCAGTTTTAGAATCAACAAAGTTTGTGGTATGGTTAACAGCAGAATTAATTTAGCCAGTGGCGGATTAAGACTTCTTGGGGCCCGGGGCTATTTTTGTTGTTGGAGGCCTTTTAATGGACCAGAGCCTGAAAATGTTGAAAAAAAAAAAAAGGTCCTCAAACATTTTTGGGGGCCCCTAAATTTGCGGGGCTCGGGGCTATAGCTCCCCCTGACTCCCCCCACCCACCCTCCTTGATCTGGTACTGAATACAGCCTAAATTCCTCAAATTATTGCATGAAGTCAATTCATTTGATTGTATAATTGAACCAGGAGCAACCCAAGTTTGATTTAAAGACACTAATGCATTTTTTGCGGAAAAATAATGTATTACAAACATTTACCATTCTATATTCTAACAGGAAAGTTTTCTTTAATAAAAATAATTTATTTTGATGTTGGCTTTTATTCAATTTTTCCAATATTAAAAACTTTTATAAAAAGTAAACTTGACTTGTACTTTCGTGCTATAGTCAAGCAAAATATTCTATTAGATATTATTCTTTTAAATTTTCTAATAGATTATTCTATTAGATAATATTCTTTAGTTAAGCCATATTTGATGATAAGGCCTTCTGGTTTTCACCTAGTTTCCCGCATTTTTTTAACTACAACACTGTTATTATATGAAAGTTTGTAATATTTTATATGTTAAAGTTCTTTTTGCTCACATATATATAATTTATTTATTTTTGAATGTATAAAAAGCCAAACAGTTGTAAACCAAACTTGTTAGAAATTCATTTATTTTTCTTTTATTCATTGCAATCTAAAATTAAGCCAACGTTGCCTGGTGCAGCACTAGTGTATCTAAAAATAAAATGCTTCTATTTAAACAAAAACACGCTGTAAGAATTATTGGAAATGTGGATCCCTTCACGTAGATGATAAAATGACACCTATTTTATTTAACTCATTTTTTGAAAAAACAAATCATTTATACCCTACAAGATTTTCAAATAACAATTACATCCAAAAACATATTATTCGGCAACTAAGTTCTCGATTGCAATCCAAAGACCTTAAGAATGGAACATACTATCCCAGCTAGCACACTTACATTAGGCCAACGTATGTAAAACCATTGCAAACGTTGGCTCTTTTTTCCAATGCAAATTCAACGTTGATCCAATGTCATTTAGTTAATGATAAAATTATTACTTAATTGATCCAATGTCATTTGGTTAATGATAAATTTATACTCTCACCTGCCAAATAAACGGCGGGATCTTAATTAAAAAGAGGGTTAGATTTATTAGATTTTATATAACTATAAATTTAACAAATAGGAAAATCATGATAAATGGAAGAATCGGAATATTAAACATGTCATGTGATAATATTAATAATAGGGATTCTTAATTTAAAAAAAAAAGTGAACAATAAAAAGAACAAACTTTCGACGAGAAAATTTTCTCAACATTTTGAATGGCTGCAGCAAATAAAATAAACTTTAAATAAAATTAATCAGAAGCGATTCTGAATTAAAAATGGTGCAGCTTCTTGTATGTCACAAAGTATACTTTATGAATTAGCATTACCAACTTTCCTATAATTGTTGTTTATTCAAAATTATACTTATTTATTGTATAATTACACTAGATAGAGACACAAGAGTCTCACTAAAACGAGACAAAGTGGTGTGATTTATTTACTTTATTTACATGTAAAGAGTAAAGTTTTTTACATGAGTTTTTTAGAGAAATTCGGTCACAATGAAAATTTTTTAATGAATAGATGACGTTTGATAACTTTAAAATCGCATTAAACAATTCATTGAGCAGCTGTGGCGCAGTATTGACCAGCCGTGACGCAGTAGTGAAAGTTCTGGCTCAAAACCCAGAGGTCCGAGGTTCGACGACGGCTCTAGCCCAATAAACTTTATTAGTAAGGAAGGTGGCGTAAACTTCTAGTTAAATGCTCTCCCGCCGTGCTCCGTGATAAGACCGTAAGGACTTCTGGGAGCACCTAAATAATCTAAAAAAAAAATCCCTAAGCGCGTTTGGTATTGCTTAAGGAATTTAAAAATAATCATCAAATATTTTTTCATTTAACGAGATATCTATAGTTAGTTCATATTAAATGCAAATTTGTTTAGTACAATTATAAGATGGATTGAAACGATCAGTGTGCTGTATATGGTTGCGTAAACAGTCGAAACAAATCCGAAAAGTATATGTATCATAACTTATTACTTACATTTTAAAATATTGAGCTTTTTCATATTATATATATATATATATATATATATATATATATATATATATATATATATATATATATATATATATATAATATATATATATATATATATATATATATATATATATATATATATATATATATATATATATATATATATATATATATATATATATATATATATATATATACATATTTAACATGTGAACATCAATAAATACAAATTCTCTTAATACTAATTTTTTTTATTTAATTTAAGAAATTTTCGCTAGATTATTGATACTAGCATCTTCACCTTTAATTACAAATTAATTATTAAATTACAAACTAACGGTAACATCATTTTTTTAATGGCTTCTTTAAAGTTCGATTTAATTTGGCTTCTTTAATATTACGTTGGTAAATATAAAATAAAAAATATGACTTCCAGGTATAAAAAATTTGGCGTCCAGAATTGAGTTTTTACATATTGACCATTATCTAAATTCATATCTCTATTTTAAGGTCCGCATTTGTTGAACTGAATTTCAATTGCTTTCGAACTTTTCTTTCAAATATTTTGGGTTCTACTTTTAACGTTTTTACTTGATCCCATTTTATACTACATGAACATTGAATTTCATGATTCCCAATTGCAGATTGTTCCAATTTTTCTTCAAAAACAATTTTTTGGTGTTGTTTTGTTCTTGTTGCTATTTTCATTTTTGTTTCGCCGATTTATTTTTGTCTACACTCGCATTCTATTAGGTATACTCCGGGATGGCTATTTGATAGTAGTTTTGTTTTGTTGATTGAAGTTAACAAAGATTTAAGATATGCGCTAGATTTAAAGACTGCCCTTTAACCTGCTTTCTTAAAGATTTTTCGAAGTTTTGGTGATAATATTGGGATACATGGTAATGATATAGTTGGCATGGTTACTTCGTTGTTAGATATGACTATTTTATTATTTGAGTGTCGTTTTTTTATAACAATATTTGCAAGGTCTTGTAATTTTTCTTTTCGTATCAATTTTCAGCAAACACATTTATTAGAAAATTGATTTCTTTATTTAAAAATTTTTCAGAACAAATTAATAAAGTTCTGTGAATAAATACTTTAAATATTCCTTCTAAGATTTTTGGATCGTGGTTTGAATTGGACTTAACCTGAATATTTGTTATTGCTTTTTTTCAATGTATGTTAAAATCATAATTACCTTTTCCATTATTAGTTATTTGGATGTCTAAAAAATTTAATCTTTTGTTTTCATCTTCCAATTCGATTGTGTATTTGATGGCATGATGTTGACTGTTTAATATTTGTTGAAAACGGATGGCATTATCTTTATTTGTAAATCTTGCGTGGCTAACATCTACGTACCTTAAAAACAATTTTATTTCTAACGGTGGATTAGAAGGAAGTGCAATGTCGATTGCTTTATTTTCAAAAAATTGCAGGAAACCTTCCGCAAGTACTACCATGAGTGAAAGTCCTATTGGACCTGAATCTACAAGCTCGTGAATTTTTTCATTCCATAAAAAATAACATTTATATAAACATAGTTCTATTAGTGATTTTATTTCTGAAACGCTTAGTTTTGTTAGTTTATTTAAATTTGGGAAGAGCTCCAACATATCAAGAGGAATTTTTGTGGCCTCTTCCAGAGGAATTGATGAATATAAATTGGCAACGTCATAAGATACCTGTATTTCATCGTTTGATATATTCCAAAGTTTAGCAGTTTTTACAAAAGTTGACGAATTTTTTAACTTTGTCGTGTTTTTATCTAAAATTGGTTGAAATATATTTACTAGATATTGTGATATTCTATAACTTGGTGTCTCGATGGTTGAAACTGTTAATCGCACAGGGTATGATTTTTCCGGTTTGTGCGCTTTAAATACACCATACATACGTGGCGGTACTGGGTCGCTTGGGTAAAGACTTTCATAATCTTTTTTGGTAAATCGCCCTTTTTTATTCAATTTTATTATTATTATTTTAAAAATAGGAAAGTTCTAATTTTAGTAGCAAATGTAATGGTAGAGTCCTCTTTAATTATCCTTGTTTTGCCAATTTCTTGACGGATTTTGTCAATGGTTTTGTTGTGTTCTATTCTAACAAAGCCTGCTCCTTTATCAAAAGAGTATATATCAATGTTTTTGTCCTCTTTAATTTCTTTTAATGCTTCCCTCTGTTTGTGATTTAAATTACTGTTTTTTTGTGGTTTAAACATTTTAAGTTGCCTCAACACGTCTCTGCGTAAGTCTTGCGAGTTCTCTATTTTGTTGCAATACTCTAGTTTTAACGCAGTGAGTTCTATAACTGAAATAATGTCTAAATAAAGGAAGTAAACAGGGAAGTCTTTAAATCTAGTACAAATCTTAAATCTTTGTTAACTTCATGCAACAAAACAAAACTACTATCAAATAGCCATCCCGGAGTATACCTAATAGAATGCGAGTGTGAACAAAAATGCATCGGTGAAACAAAAATGAAAATGGCAACAAGAACAAAACAACACCTAAAAAATGTTTTTGAAGAAAAATTGGAACAATCTGCAATTGGGAATCATAAAATTCAATGTCCATGTAGTATAAAATAGGATCAAGTAAATACGTTAAAAGTAGAACCCAAAATATTTGAAAGAAAAGTTCAAGAGGCAATTGAAATTAAATTCAACAAATGCGGACCCAAAAATGGAGGTATGAATTTAGATGATGGTTAATATGTAAAAAGGCAATTCTGGACGCCATATTTTTTATACCTACGTAATATTAGGGTAAACTGACCAAATTCGAGCCAGTGACCAAATTCCAGCCACATTATAAATTTATTATTTCTGTATTGTTTGGTATGAATTCAGCCAATAAAAAAAAGCATTGTTATAGTTGGCGGCTGTTTATAATAGAAGTAACATCATAAAAAATATTTATCTCAAAAAAGTACTACTTTATATTTAAAATATCATGTAAGCATCCAGTTTGAAGCTTATAAATATTAAATATTTATTACTTAACGAAATGTTAATTATTTTAAACTATAAATATATTTCTTAAAAAGACAATTTTAGCTTTATAATTATGTTGAGTCATTACTATAGATTGTATTTCTTAATTAATTGCACCTGGTAGAAAGACCAAAATCCGGCCAGGTATAAACCTTATTTCGGCCAAGGCCGAAATTAAGTTTACGAGTGTCGAAAAGTAACTCATACTTGTATGATATTTATATTATTAGATTTTATTCTTTTAATATAAGTACTTTATGTTACATTTATGTCCTAAAAGTTATCAATCTTAATTATTTGCATTTATTTAGTTAAATATTTATATAATATTTTTAAAATTTGAGGATGATGACTTAAAAATAAACAAAAGTCTAAATAATTGAAAGATATTATATTGTTTCATGTAAATTATTACTTATAAATGAAATTATATTAAAAAATAATCTTTAATTGAAAATTTTAATAATTTATAATATAAAGTTTTCATTTTAGAATGGCTGATAATAGAAATAAAATTTATAATAAGAAACAATGTCATCCAACTCGAGGTAAATATGTGAAATATAAAGAGGAAGTGTTACTTGAAGCTATAAACAGTGTTATTAGTTCACCTAAAATGTCTGTTAGAGCTGCTGCTAAATTTTTTAAAGTACCCCGAGCAACTTTGCAGAGCAGGATAAATGGAAAAGTTGAAATTGGTGCAAAAGCAGGAAGAAAAAGTTTAATGCCGCTTGATCTTGAAAAAAAGTTACTCGATTTTGCAGACAACAGAGCTAGGATGGGCATTGGTTTTGGAAAAGAACAATTTTTGGTATATGCTGGCAAGCTTGCCAAAAAATATGGATATTCTTTTAAGAATGGCAAATCATCTAATAAATGGTGGCGACTACTTAACAATCGACATAACAAAAAAGTAACTCTTCGACAACCAAAATCAACAGCATCAGTTCGTCATCAATGCCTGAATCTGATAAAGGTGGCAAATTATTTTACTGCACTTAAATAAGTTATTAAAGACTGTCAGCCTGAAGTAATATGGAACATGGATGAGACAGGACTGCAGCTAGACTTTAAGGCGCACAAAATAGTTGCTGCAAAAGGTACAAAATATTTACATATGAGAACAAGTGGAAATCGAGAAATGATTATTTTAATTGTTTGTGTGAATGCAGCAAGAAGAGCCTTACCACCTCATGTGATTCCAAAAGGAAAGACAGTAAAATCCCTTCAAAGTTTTCAAGTTCTAGATGCCCCTGAAGGAACCAACTGGAGTCCAAGTGAATCTGGATGGACTAAACATGGTTTAGTCCATCCAGATGGTTTGAGCTTACATTTTTGGATTTGGATGGTTTGAGCTTACATTTTTAAAAAACATTGGACCACAACGTCCACAAGTTTTAATTTTAGATGGCCACGATTTCCATAATTTCGTAGAGTTAATAGATATGGCCATACAAAACCAAATTGAAATTGTTGAATTACCTGCTCATACAAGCAATTGGCTTCAACCTTGTGATCGAACTGTATTTAAGCCATTCAAAGTTTCATATAATAAAGCAGCCCAGGATATGATGTCTAATCACCCTGGGGTTATAATAAACAAGGCCAATTTTACAGGACTTTTAACCAAAGCCTGGAATAAAAGTATGACAAAAGCTAATATTGAATCTGGCTTTAAATCATGTGGAATCTTTCCATATAATCCTTCAATTATTCCAGCTGAAGCTTACTTGCCAAACTATGTGTATTCTGAAGACAGGTTAATGACTAATCTCTTTGATCAAATTAAAACAGTTGATAATACAACAATAGTTAAGCAGATTAAGCAAACAACAGACAGCACAAAAGTACTTTTACCAGATATTGAGTTGGAACAACATCTAATTACCAACCCAAGATTTGCTGTAGCAAATGATCACGACTATTTAGCTGAACTAATAACCGTAGTAGAACATAGGAGTGATGATTTAGTGGAACTAAATATGAAAACTATAGAACTAAAAGCTGCAAGTAATAAAGCTACTAGTAAGTTTTAAGACAGCTTTAGGATTATGTCTTACTTTGAAATTGAACAGCCTATTGATCAGCATGAAGTTGATTTTACAGTTTCAACTCTTTTAGCTTCTGATTTTGCAAAAACTAGATCTTTTGCCCCAAAATTCCCTCTTTAAAAATTCATCTTATCCAGGAGATGGAGATAATGACATTTTGCCATATTCTTATCCAAATTTTACAAAGAGCAAAAAAGCTAAGAAT
This sequence comes from Hydra vulgaris, assembly GCF_022113875.1. Classification (NCBI taxonomy): domain Eukaryota; kingdom Metazoa; phylum Cnidaria; class Hydrozoa; order Anthoathecata; family Hydridae; genus Hydra; species Hydra vulgaris. The sequence goes on along the minus strand of NC_061161.1, from coordinate 43,121,398 downwards.
GCAGACAAGTTTTTTGTGCTTACTTCTAAGGAAGCATATGAGTCACAGTTAAAGCAGAAGCAAAAACAAGCTCAAAATGAAAAGGAAAAAGAAATGCGTAAATTGAAAAGACTACAAAACTTAAAAATAAAGGAAGCAACGGTATTGTCAAAAGATAATCCTAGAAAAAAAACCATTGCTATAAAAATAAACCAATAAAAGTATAAAAAAGCAATGTGTAATTTGATCATGTTGTTATGAATTTTTGTTCTTAGTGTTTAAAAAAGTCTTTTATAGAGTTCACTGAGTTCTTTTTTTTTTTTTAATGTGAATATTATATTCTATGCAAATCTTTTAAAATAGTTTCAAAATCATTTTTGAATAGTTTTAAAATCATGTCCTGAAAACTTATTTTTTTTAGATTTAGGCATCCTTACTAAATTTATTTATTGATGAATGCTTAGTATTAAGTTAAGCAATCATTTTCTAACTGATGTTTAAGATCACATCAAAAAAATTATTGGTTCAATATTTAGTAATTCAATTAATTTTAAAATATTTTAAATGCCAACCCATAAAAGTATTATAAAAAGCTTGTTATTTATATTGGCTGTAATTAGGTTCATTCCGCATACGCCTGGCTGAAATTTGGTCATAGTGGCTGTATTTTGGTCAAATTTATATACTTTTTGTAATCATTGTTTTATCAAACATTTTTTATTTATAATAATTGCTGTAATTATATCCTAAATGCTGAAAGATTTATCTTTCTAGAAATGTATAATTTTCATATAGACCTCTTTGTTAATATGTCTGTAGAAACAATTTTGTAAAGATGCGGCTGGAATTTGGTCACTTTACCCTAAAGAATCCAAATTAAAGCGAACTTTAAAGAAGCCATTAAAAAGTGACGTTACCGTTTGTTTGTAATTTAATTAATAACTTGTAATTAAAGCTGAAAAGGCTAGTATCAATAATCTAGCAAAAAGTTCTCAGATTAAATTAAAAAACTAGTATTGAGAGAATTCGTATTTATTGATGTTTATATATTAAATTTATTCAACTCTCATACAAGATGTCATTTAATAAATAAAAAAATCTCATTGTAGAGATTTTTTTATTTATTTCGTGTTTTGAAAAAAGACCATGTTAAGATTCTTCGATGGCATACTCCTCAAACATTTTAAGACATGAAGTTATGGGAGAAAATCTTAAACAAACATTTGTAAAGCATGTAATCGAAATAAATGTGAAAGAGTAAACATGTCATTTTTTTTCAGTGGTTTTTCATATAATAGTAGATATGTATTCTCTCCAGATTCATCATCATGTCATTATAGCAAACTGGCTATGGGATGGTATAAAAAAAAATGAAGTAAAAGTTATGTCTAAAATATCAAAAAGTAATAATTGAAAATGAAAAAAAAAAAGAAGCTATGCAGAAACGTTAAAGATTTGAAAATGTCATTTAAAAAGTATCAAATAGTTTTGATTGTTGTTCATTGCACAAGCTTATGGGTACCACCAAAACAAAAGTTCGAAATTTTATTAGATGCTCACAGGAATAAATTAATTTCTTTGAATTATTTTATCTTCTTTTATTTTTGTATTAAAATTAATACTTAGTTTTAAATAAAAGTTGATGGGTACCTTTATTTTGTTGTTTTTCTACTTTTACATTTATTTTGTGTACACGCTTTACTCATAGTCATTTTGAAACCACCTTGGTTTTAAAATGACTATGAGTCTAAACGTTTGTTCAAACCACTTCGCTGCAGGATATTGTTCAGACGTTTTTCAAATATAGTGAAAAGTTTTTGAAAAAGTTATCAAATATCGTCTATTCGTTTTTTACTGAACTCTTATATAATATTAAAATATTACTAAATTCGTAATTTGTAATAAATTCTTTATACTTTGCATATCAACTTATTATGTTTAAAATGTATTAAAATTAAAAGATGAAAATTTTGAAATATTCTTTAAAAACAGATTTTTAATGTGAGATTATTATTTTTATTTTTATTTTTCTGCTTACTTAAATAAAATACGACTCAACCTTTTAAGTTTGCTTATTTTAAGAAATTTAATTACTCTCGCGTACTTAATAAAAGTTTAGGGTGATAGTAGGACTTTTAGTCCAGATTTGATAAACGGGATCGGGCTGGAATATTTTATTAAAGGGCTGGTTGGGAATTAATTTATTAAATCTATTTTCAATTTAATATTAACTAACAACTTTAAAATACTAACAATAAAAAAACGTCCATTTATTGTCGGCCTATAATCAAAAAAAAAAAAAGAAAATTGTATATATATATATATATATATATATATATATATATATATATATATATATATATATATATATATATATATATATACATATATATATATATATATATATATATATATATATATATATATATATATATATATATATATATATATATATATATATATATATATATATATAATACATATAATACATATAATACATTTCTATATTCTTTATTATAAATAGTTCATTAAAAGAATCATCGTTTTGAAAATCTAAATATTTTTCCGAGTTACCAAAAAGTGTAAAATTTTTTTCAAAAATCTTTTATTCAATATATGTTCAATATCTATCTTTCATGCGAGTCAACAGCCATTTTTCTAAGTAATCAACAATAGCAATTAAAGCTAAATTAACCACTTCACACTTATTTAGCCTATAACATTGGTCTTACTTTTGTCTAAAACATTATTTATTCACCTGCAGAAGCTCAATGAGGTCGGTTCAACAATGGTTTTTTAAAACTTTAAGAAGATGTCTGTAAAATAACTCACTAATGCTTAACCTTAACTAAATTCAAGAATTTTATTTTGGATTTGTCAATTAAAAAAATCAAACAATATCAAATATTTTGATATATTATAATCTCAAATTCAAGACTGCAACGTTAATTATTTACCTTACTTGCTGGGAATTTTTACATAAACAAAAAACTAACTAAAACGTTATAGTGTGAAATTGTGAAAAAATATGTTCTTACATAGATATTTTCATTATTCATCTTTCTGAAATCAATCTAACTTTTAATAATTTTGCAACAACATTGTTGGCCCATATATAAACTTGATGACGAAATTCGGAGAACCTTCCACTATAAATAATCACATTTGAAAGACTTCCTGAGAGTACAAGTAAACCAAGCCAATCATTAACACTGTACATTATAGGACCATATTTTAAAATTTGTTCTTTATTAAAATGAAAACTGAATAGATAGCATGACACAAAATAATTTACATTGCAAGGTAATGTTGTTAATATAAACATAAAAACAGCTAATATGAAAACAATAACGGTCTCACGATCTGCTTTAGTTAACGTACTTTTCCTCGTTACGTAGTTAGTTACAGAATACTTAATCCTTCTGAAACTCAACCGCTTTGAAGTTTTTGTCTTCTTTAAAGTTTCAGGATTTTCTGCATTATGCTCAACCATTTCAATCTCTGTGATAGATTTTCTTTTTGTACAAATGTTGTTGAAACAAAACGATGCTTTAAGAAAGTTTTTTGAACTTTTCTTTTTACTAAGAGAAATCTCATCTACGTATGTTTTTGAACCTATTTCATTTGAATTAAAAGAATTTGAAGTTTTTTTAGATTTTTTTTTAATAGACATGGAGTTATTGTCATTCATTTCAAAAAAATTTGATCTTTTTCGCATAGTTATGGTTACTCGCACTAAATAGTAAGATAAAAAAATAATTGGTATAACACTTTCAACTAAAAGTGACACTAATGCACTTATTGTTTGTTCCATTTCATTATAAAAATCTGTATAACACTCGTTTTTTAAGACATTAGTTCTAATAAAAATAAGAGTTTTTAATCCCATGCAAGCAATCCAGATGATCACAACTGAAATATGTATAACTTTTCTTGAAAACCGTCTAGCAAATGGATGACATATTGCTCGATATCTTTCGTATCCCATTAGACACAACACCCACGCACTAACATTTACTGAAAGCGGTCCGGAGACGGTTAATATTTTGCATAATTCTTTACCAATATTCCAAGTGTTATTTGTTGCCTGTGTGTATATGAAATATATAGGGGATACAACAGCGTAAAGGCAGTCAGCTATTGCAAGATGAACAACAAACCAACGAAACTGAACAGATTTTTTCATCTTTAAACTGAAGAATAGAATAACAAGAACATTTCCGATCAATCCACACACAAAAAAAAATGAATATAACACACTCTTAAAGATGACTTCCCAATGGCTATACATTGTTTTTTGTGTGTGTTCTCAACTAGGTTTTGTGGGTGTGTTTTCAACTTGGTATTTTTTTGCGTACGTGTTGAGGTGTATTCTTTGCGTTGCAATTCATTTATTTGAACAACAACTTTCTCGATGTTTTTGTTTGCCTTATGCAAATATATATAAACTTAAATATTATATAAATTCATTTTTGCATATATAAACCTAAATTAAAAATAGTTAAGAGTCTTATGTTTTTGTCGAACAATGAACGCAAACTAAACTAACGCACAACAACATCACTATATTTTTCAATATATACATAGATCGTTATACTTTATATATGAAAAATTATATATGAAAACTTTTAATTATGAACATAAATACTAAAATCATTAAGAAAAAAGTTCAAGAAAAGAAATTGCAAACACCATATTCTGAAAAAAATTAACAATCAGTAAGCACATTGTGATATCAATATTGCTGTATGCTTTTTACATTTACGCATATCCCCTACATTTTTTCGACATTAATATTTCAAAATGCAGTAAAATAAAGGAATTGAATAATTTAATAAAACTGTGCATACACTATTTATATGTTTGAAATAATCTTTCTACTGTAATAATAGATTCGTGATTTTTACTTATTTTATAAATATTTTTTTTATTATTTAAAACAAAAGATAGTATAAAATGACTTTCTTTTTATTTAATTTACAATCAATAGTTTTGATATGCATGTAATGTATATTTATGTAGGCATGTATTACTTAACAAATATAAGAAAAAATCAATGCAGAAATCTCTATGCGTAGATTTAACATTGATTTATATAAAAAAAGTATCCATTTAAAAATATTTGTTAACTTATTCTGTCAATTTATGAACAATTTGTGTTTTTAATAATAAGTGAAATAACTTAATAAAAAAATAAGTTAATATTAATTAATAAAATTAATAAATGAAAGGAATTCAAATAACAAACAGAATTCTTTTTTTCAAGCCCTTATGTGGGCGGAAAGCCGTCTACAAAAAATATATAGAGAGAGAAATATATATAAGAGAGAGAAAGCCTCACCAAAGTAAATATATAAACTGCAATAACACACAAAACAATCACATCGAAGTAACAAACAGTATATGCTACCAGTATTCTATATAATAAGAGTTGCCATCATCCCAGTTTTTAGGTAGAAGAGCGCTGAGCTAAGCTAATTGAAATAAAAATTTTTGTTGCTTTTTTCTACTGAAAAACCAAAACAATGGCAACACCAGCTATAACACATCTTATTCTATTAGTATAAAAAAATGTATTGTAAATGTACTACACATGTAATATTCTATCAGTATTTTCAAATTCTATAAAAATAATAAAAAATAGTATCAATATCTAGTGATTAATTTTTTTTGTTTTTCAAAAAAGAAATAAAATAAGTATTGTTTTGTTTAATAAAACAACTAAGGCATTTACATTTGGATTTCATAACAGTAATAATAAAAAAGATAAAGCAAAGATTTTAAACAAATTTTATTTAGTTAGTAATTGTTATTACACTTGCATAATAGAGAAGGGGGGGGGTGATATAGATGGAAATTTACACTTTTTTTTTTTGTATATGTAATATTTTTTTATTTAGTAACCACAATAAAAAAATTCTTGTTTTTCTTTACATTCAAGGTTTTTCCTATAACTTCACACTAAAGTAAAAAAAATATATACTTTTTTGATAACTAAATACTCCTTTTAAAACAACGCCGCTTATATTTCCATATTATGGATACATATTTCAAATATAGTATATGTATCTTATTTATCTTTTTAAAATGTAACTTATTTGTTTATCTCTTAAAATAATCTCGACCAGAGGCGTAGAAAGGTTTTTAAATGTTTGAAATAACCAACTTATAAACAACAAGAATATTCCAAACTTTTTTACGTTCATATGTATGACAAAAAAAATTTTTAAATAAAAAATTATTGTGATAGGATAATCGGAACAAGAAACCCTAAAATCTTAGTCCCCCTCCCCCTGCCCCAAACGTGAGAGCAACAAGTTGATGAAATTTTGTGGAGAGCTTTGTAGACTTCAAAGGAAGGTAAAGACTGGACATGATCCACAAAGCAGGACAGTATACATTAATTTACCGCATGGTGGAGCAAGGTAATACGCTTGATGTCTTCCAAACAAAGATTAAACCTCTGCATTTTCAGCTGTTAAGGTTTCTAATTAAAAGAACTAGATCATGGGCAATTTAATAGAATAGTATAGCTATTGATGCTTAAGATTATTTCAAAAGATATTAAAAGATGTTTTATACAACTCTATAATTACATAAACATTTTATTAAATTTTCTTGTATGTTAGTTAATGAAAGACAAAAGGTTTATAAAACATTTTATTTGTTGTATAATTTTTAGTTTTTCTTGAAGTCAAGACATCTGTAACTTATAATTTTCTTAGAGTTCATTAATAGTCATCCTTATTAATAAGATCTATACTAATATACAATCCAACTTAACTAATAATTTGAGTTTGATAAATTTTTTTTATTTAGAAGAAGTACTGTAATGAATAATCAAATATTATGTTGGATCAAAAAAGCTATAAACGCATTAGGTTATATAAGAAGGAAAAATAATATATAAAACAATAGCATACATAATATTAATTTTCAATATATATATATATATATATATATATATATATATATATATATATATATATATATATATATATATATATATATATATATATATAGTATATATATATATATATATATATATATATATATATATATATATATATATATATATATATATATATATATATATATATATATATATATATATATATATATATATATATATATATATAGACGCATATCAAACACGAGCAAAATTGCACTACTGCTCATCAACCAGGACGATAATAAATATCATATGAATTTGGAGAAAAGGTTATTCTCCAACGAATCTTATCATTCTTTATTTTACATTTTGACTGACAATACATATAAATACCACTAAACATTGGTTAGTCATAAGAATAAAATAACGAATCAGAAAAAAATATCATCAATTAGGTATGGCTTCAACTATTGCTTCCCGATGGGCACACGGACGTCCATAGTACGTTGAAGAACGTCCGAAATGGTCCGTTTGGACGTCCATTGGACGCACTAAATTTAACGACTTTGGCAACCCTTATTAGGACAATAAAAAGGTTACTTCATAAATAATTAAATCCCATTATTGACACAAATCATTACAAAAAAATAAAAATAGTAATATTTTTGACAATATTAATATATAAATACAATCTAGAAAAAACATTATTTTTTGGCTCATTTTAATATGTCGCCAATGGCACCCTCGATGTTGATTGCATCATAAGCAATTTTGTCACCAAAAATAGTATCTAAAGAAGTAATATTTATCACAAAGTTGTCATTCAATCATAAAGCATGTTTTAGAAAACCAAAAATAAACAATTAAATTCAAAAGCAAATTAAATAAACTTTGCTTTTGAATTTGATTTCCAAAAAGTTAACAAACTAAAAGACATCCGCAATAAAAATTTATATTAAAACACTTGTTAGTTTTTTCCAAAACATTAGTTTTGGAAAGTCATACATAAAATAAACTAAATTAAAATAAAAAACTACCCCAAATAAATTTGCAAGTAATGAATAGGAGAAAATGAGGATTGTACTGCTGTTTCACGTTCTGCTATTTACTGTTAACAAAAATATTTCAGTCTTATATAATATACAATAGCTAAAAACTCGCATTCAATGTTCACCTTTTATGCATTTATAATAAGGAGTGCTCGTAGATTTCCTTTTCTTCCATCCTCGCTAAACAAAGCCAGTATACCATGATAGCATTCAAAACATTAATAACTGTTTTCTGTGGAGTTGCTCCTCCCACTCCTCTCATTTGAGTAATTTTAAAAATTATTAAATAAACTAAAAGCATGATTAAATATTGAACCATTTTTAAATACCATAGAGAGTCACAACATATTGTGAGCAAATTATTTTTTACAAGTTTATATAAATACTAATATATATATACAAGACCACTGTGGTTAGAATTAAGTTGAGCGCGGTACTTTAAGAGACGTGGTGGGTATCAAATTTGGATTTTCTTGTTTAAAAAGCAAGAGCCTTCCAACACCACATCTAATACTATTATCAAAAAATTATTATTATTTTCACCAAATTTTTACACACCTAGGTATCATTCTTCAGCAATAATAAAAATTGGAATATAGACTTTTATTGTCAAAGTGAGTGAACATTAGAAGTTACCTTGCATTTTCTTGGATTTGAATTTGTTTTTAAAATATTTTCAATAATATTGAATCTCTCAAATGAACTTATTGGGTTGTTTTTTTTCTACATTGCATCAATCAAAATAAAATCAACATCTCCAATTTGTTTGATGTTTCTAAGCCTATCAAGGGTTCGGGCTTGCAAATCTTAAATCCTCTGAAAATTTTTCTGCAAATTTAAAGCAAAGTGTATTGAAATTCTAAACAAAGAATAAAATCATAGATAAAAAATAGATACACGGATACATTTATGTATTAACAAGATACATGATTGTATCCAAGATACATGAATGTATCCAAGATTCATGAATGTATCCAAGATTCATGAATGTATCCAAGATACATAAATGTATCCAAGATACATGAGGGTATCCAAAATACATGAATGTATCCAAGATACATAAATGTAACAACATTAAAAAATCTTTTTATTCAGAGTAACATTTCTTTAACAGTTTTATAATCATTGTTCCATAGTTGTGTGACTTAAATAGCCTTGCTATTTAAGCCACACAACTAATAATAGCCTTGCTGTTTCGTCTCAATAAAAATGATATTGAAAAAATTTATAAACAATTTTTTTTTTTTGATGCAAATAAAAAAAATAAAATAAAATTTACGTTAAATTATCATCTCTTGAACTAAAATGTATATGTATATACAGAGCCGTGGCTAGGCACCCCCAAACCCCCCAATTGGGGGGGGCAGTATTTTTAGGGGCCCTTTTTAAAAGTTAAAATATCTTTTAACTTTAAAAGGGTTTAAGTGAAGTAAAAAGATTTGCATTTTAACCATTATATTAACTAAGTTATGCATGCTACAAAGTAAAAAAAGCAAAAGTCATTTTTACGCAAAAACAATTTACACTCCCGAGTTCTTTTGTTTTGTTAGAAGTTTTTTGAGAAACCACTATAGCGGTTTGTCTGATGTTATTTTAGCGGTTTGTCTGATGTTATTTAGCGGTTTGTTTGAAAATCATGAAATACCCCAAGCTAACACATTTTTTAAAACCAGCAGTTCCGGCTAGCAGTGTTTTGATATCAACAAATAATTTTGATTGTGATTATTTGGGTACTAGACTAGAGTCAGATGGGTTAATCTATGACTCAAATGCAAAGTCAAATGTAAGTCATGGTTTAATCTGTGAATCAAATGCCACAACAAATCCACTAATATTTCTCAGTGATGATCCTTCTGATTGGCCTGATAATGTTTCTAACGCTCAGAAGTGTGATGTTGTTAAACGAGGTTTAAAAAAGATTGAAATCGACTTTCCAAAAAATTCAAAAAGAAGACGATTTTCCATGAGTTATTATAACCGCAAAATGAAAAATGGAGAAATCTTTGAAAGATCATGGCTAATATATTCTTTAAATAGTGATAAAGTGTTTTGTTTCTGTTGCAAACTTTTTGGGATAACTTCTTCACTATTTCGAAAAGGAATAAACACGTGGGAAGGCTTATCAAAAAAACTTAAAGAACACGAAACATGCAGTGCACATTTAAAATACTTTGAACATTGGATGACATTACGAAAAGGTAACTGATATTTCATTTAATTTGTTTTGTTACTTTTTTTATTGCTAAAATATTTTTTTTTTTTTTCAATTTTGACAATGCATGCATAGCAAATCAAGCTACCATAGACGAGCAACAACAAAAGTTGCTTCATAAAGAGCGGGTATTTTGGAGATCTGTGTTGGAAAGGATACTGGACATTACGTTATTTTTTTCAGCAAGAAATCTGGCATTCCGTGGTTCAGACACGGCAATTGGTTCAAAGAGCAATGGAAATTTTCTTGGGGTGTTTGAATTACTGGCTAAGTACGATGCCGTCCTCAAGGAGCTTCTGTTAAGAATTCAGGACAAAAAAACAAACGCTCACTATTTGAGCAATGACACACAGAACGAGTTGATTAGATGTTTAGCGCAGGAGATTGAATCAGAAAACCTTTCTATGGTAAAAAAAGTAAAATACTATTCGGTTATTTTAGATTGCACGCCAGACGTTTCGCACAAAGAACAAATGAGCATAATTTTAAGATGAGTGACATGTACTTCTAGAGTAGGTATTAACATTTCCGAAAATTTCTTTGGATATCTCACAGTAAATGATACCACTGGAAAAGGGCTTATTGATGCCTTTTTAAATCAGGCAAAAAAATGGGATCTAAATATTCTTGATTGTCGAGGCCAATCTTATGATAATGGTGCTAACATGAAAGGAAAACTTAAAGGCGTTCAAGACAGGCTTCTAGAAATGAACCCAAAGACTATATATGTTCCATGTGCAAATCATTCACTGAATCTTGTTATTGTTGATGGTGCACTGTCATCTATCAGTGCAATATCTTTTTTTGGAGTTCTTAAAAGATTGTATACCCCCTTTTCATCGTCTCCTCCTCGATGGGAAATTTTCAAATCGTGTGTAGAAATTTCTGTCAAACCACAATCAGATACAAGATGGGAAAGTAAAATAAACTGTGTTAAACCACTTCGCTATTATCTGAAAGAAATTTTAGAGGCACACGACAGATTGGAAAAACATGCCTTTGAAAAGAAAGATGGGGCAACAGCCATAGAAGTACGATCTCTGATTGAATATATTAGGACATGGCCTTTCTTATTATCAATCATTATTTGGTATGACGTTTTATTTCAAATCAACAAATCAAGTAAGCTTCTTCAGTCTTCTACAACCTCTCTTGACATATTGGCTAGTGAAATAAAAGCAACAAATACATTTCTTTATGAGTATCGTGAGACTGGATTTACTGACGCACATATTAAAGCACAAGAAATTGCAGAAGAATTGGGCATTGAAAAGGTTTTTCCAACAGTGCGCTTACGAAAAAAAAAAATGTATTCATACGAGTGTGCTGATGAAACTCGGCAACCTGAGCATCAGTATAAAGCAGATTTCTTTTTGCCACTCATTGACATGTCAATTGCATCAGTAAAGGAGCGTTTTGAACAGGTCAGTATCTTCACAAATCTATTTGACTTTCTTTACCGGTCTGAGAGTCTTATCAAAGCCTGTAATGAAAATTCTCTTACTGTATTTTGCACAAATTTGCAAACGAAGCTCGGTGATATAGATTCTGAGGATTTGGAAATGGAGTTGAAACGATTTGTCATAGTTGTACAAGAGGACAAAAATACAAACCTGAAATCTGCATATGACTTCCTTAACTACGTCTACAAAGAAGAGCTGCAGGAAACTTATTCTAATCTAGTTATTGCGTTACGCATCATTCTTACTTCTCCAGTAACTGTTGCAAGTGCAGAACGTAGCTTTAGCAAGTTAAAATTAATTAAAACTTTTCATAGGTCAGTATAAATACTCTTACTTCCTTATACGTAAACACATATAACTATATTTCTTTGTATCTTTATGTAGGTCAACAATGGTTGATGAACGTTTGTCTTCCCTAGCAATGCTGTCAATCGAGAACGAGGTGGCAAAGAAATTAAGTTATGAAGGCTTAACAAATAAGTTTGCAAGTATGAAAACACGACGCAAACCTTTTTTTTGACCTGTGAATGCCTAATACATTCACAGTAGTCAAAGAAACTTTTTGTTTTAAACTCTTAATAAATATAACAATTATAAAATATACTTAATTAAATTAAAGGGTTAATTTTATTGTTTTTTTTCTCGTGAACGACTACTTAAAAATATGTTCGGTGCATTATAAAAGATACGCCTTGCGCTTTTTGAAAAAAAAAAGTGTCAATTTAAACGCATGAACCTGTGTGAACCTGTTCTGGAAGATTCTAGATGCTTCTTTTTGATGCTTCTGGATGCGTCTGGATTCTTCTGAATGTTTCTCGATACTTCTGAATGCTTCTGAATACTTCTTCTGGAAACTTCTGAAAGCTTCTGCATGCTTCTGGAAACTTCTAGATACTTCCTTTAATTATTAAAAAACTTCCGTGACGTTGACACGGACCAGACTTTAGAAAATAAAACAAACCAAAAAAGTTGCACTTGTTTTGTCCGCTGCAAAATGGCATTTGTCAACGAAATTCTGCCAGTGCGCTATCACCTGTCAGCTGATTGCTTATGTCATGTCATGGCATATATATATATATATATATATATATATATATATATATATATATATATATATATATATATATATATATATATATATATATATATATACATGCATATATATATATATATATATATATACATGCATATATATATATATATATATATATATATATATGTATATACATATATATGTATATATATATATATATATATATATATATATATATATATATATATATATATATATATATATATGTATATATAAATATATATATATATATATATATATAGGCCTCGGCGGGAAGCGAGAGCTCTCGCTTTCGCCCGCACTCCCCTAAAACAATTTGAAATCGTTTTAGGGGAGTGCGGGCGAAATGAATCGTTTTAAAGGGAGCAATTTATGGATCTCGCAAAAGAATAATTTTTTCTATCAAAAGTATATTTATCACTGTTACTAAAATAAATAACACAGTCATTTTAATAATTATTTTTAATAATTCTTAAAATGCCTACATTTTATTACAATAAGAAAATATAAAACTTTTTTTATAAGCAGTAAAAAATAATGTTTTCATACTGCAATAAATGGCACTTGTTATGTACATAGATCACCCTAGTCATATTTTTAAAATCTGGAAAATTGTTTGAATAAAATATCAGGAAAAAATCCGGAAATTGTTTTCCCTTATTTTCTTTTTAATTTCGTTTTTAGCTGAGTTGTTTTTAATTTTTTTGACTCTTTTCACAATTTTTCTGCGAGTGATGAGTGAAAAAAGCCTAAAAAACAAATATATTACAAAAATATATACCTCAACTTGCATGTATTAAAAATGTTTTGAATATCCGGAAAAATAAATATTTTAAAAAAATAATCGGAATTCCGGAAATATCCGGAAAAAGATAATCCCTGTAAGTAAATATTTTTGTAATATTAATATAAAATATGCTTGATATGGCACAACAAATCTACGAACGTGCAAACTTTTTGTTAAAAAAAAAACAACAGGAAAATGAACATCACGTTTCTATATTATTGCATATGCAAAATATGTTGGCTTTTGCTTAAATTTTTTAAAATGACACGCAATACTTTAGCAATTTTTTTTTCAAATAACTATGCGATTGATAGTTATTTATTTTTTATAAAAACAAACAACAATTAGTTACTAAAATTTAAAAACACATTTAAAAAATTTTAAAAGAAATGATGCTAAAGCACGACTATTTCTTACTATTTAGTAAAATAAATAAGGACCTGATTACTTGAGGAAATATATCCCGCTTTACCGATACGGGACGATTAGCCGAGATCTCGGTTTTTGTTTTTTTTTATTTATTTACACTTTTGCCGATAAAGAAAAAATTTACAGTCGTAACTTATAAAAAAAAATAATTACATGACCGGGGCTAGAAGAAGACAAATTTAGTCTTATCATTAAGCCCCAAAAAATGCGTCATTACTAGACAAAATATAGTTTGACAATAAAATATAGTTTCAGGTTAACGGTTTACTACACATAAAGTCTTATAAGCAATTACATAATTTTTTTTATCCCGTCCCACTATATTTGGCATAATTTCTCTGCCAAGAGTCCCGCTTTAACAACAGGGAAAGTGGTTTGAAAGGGAGATTTATTTTTCATTTAATTGTATTATCTCACCTAAGCGAGATGATTTACTCCTAACACGCATGCGTTAAAGCAACTCGATAATTTTAAAAGTGTTCAGATAAAAAAATATTTAGATCGAATGATGAAATTGTAATCGATCTATTAAATTGTTTAAAACTATACAAATCAAATATGGAATATATCGGAAAAGACTTTGATAGTGATAGACCTACGCAGTACACTTTTTTACAAAAAGAAATGGCTGGTAAATATGGAGATAAGTTTGTTAATTTCTTTGGATCTACATGTGTTCCAAGTCTAGCATGCACAAATGAAATGTTAGAAAATGAAATTGATGAAATAAAAGAAGATATCAAAGAATTTGTTACGAGAAATATATAGTGACTCAGCATTAATAAAGTCTTTAAGTTCAGGAATCGATACGACTTTAATGAACGATAATTTATCTTCGCCGGATGAAAGGTTGATAGATAATATTTCTGTGGAAAAAGAAACTGATATTGATAAAAACAATGTTGATTTTACCAGTTTTTTTTTTGTTTTTTTTTTTAATTATTTTCGCTTCCAACAAGGCTGCAAGCAACCACTAATTAGTGTTGGAAGTTACTGGAAGAGAAAAGATAAAGATTGTAGAGCAAGATAACGATTGACAGACGACTTAAAAGGTTGCAAATTATATGAATCAGGAAAGCAAGATGAAGGAAGCGAATTCCAAAGAACTGATGTTCGAGGAAAAAAGCTGCACGACTAAGAGTTTTTGGAGCACTTAGGAACAGTAACAGAAAAAGATGAGACTTAATTGAATGACGAGTAACACGAGAATGAATTTTAGTAGATGGCACTAGAGACGCTAGCTCTTTAGAGCAGTGCCCATTATAGTATTTGTAGAAAAGAGAAAGAGAAGCAACATTACGACGATGTGACAGAGGTTAAAGGTTGGCTGCAAGAGCAGGTCCAACTATGTTTACAATGCGTTTTTGCACCTTGTCTAAAAAAGAAAGGGCATCATTAGAAGATCCACACCAGATTTGGCAACAGTATTCCATACAAGGCCGGATTTGAGATTTATAGAGATAAAGAATAAAATCCAGAGTAAGAAAGTGACAAGCTCAATAAAGAGAAGCGACTTTGGCAGATGCTAATTTTGCAACGGATTTGATATAAGGTTTCCAAGAAAGATCAGAAGTAAGAGTTAATCCTAGAAGATGAAGGGTAGGAGACTCATCGAGTACATTACCGTTCATAAATATAGGAAGGTCTAAATTATTGCGATAACGATTGGCTGAAAAAAATTGAGTTTTATCTGAATTAAAGTTCACTAGCCACTGTGAGCCTCATGCTGTAGCAGAAGTGAGATCCTTTTCAAGCTCAGATGCCCCCTGCAAGCAATCAGAGGGAGTTGGCTTCTTATCGTGACAAGAATAAATGGTAGTATCATCAGCGAACAATGCCACATTAGATGTGAGAAAATATCTGGAAGATCGTTAATGTAAATTAAAAAGAGTATAAGGCCAAGGATTGAACCTTGAGGAACCCCTGAGGTTACAAAATAAGAAAAAGAGTGCTGTCCATCAAGGACAACTTTTATACTACGATTGCAAAGGAAGGATTCAATAACCTTAAAGATGTTTCCAGATACACCGTAAGAAGAAAGTTTATGGAGAAGACCAGCATGCCAAACTTTATCAAACGCTTTAGAAATGTCAAGAGCGATGGCCTTAACCTCTCCACCTTTATCAAATGCGCGATAAAACCTATCGGTTATTACTGTTAGCAAATCAGTCGTAGAACAAGAAGATCAAAATCCATATTGATGATCAGAAAGTAGGTTATGAGATTCGAGATGAGAGATTAAGTGTTTGTTAATTAAAGGTTCAAAAACCTTGCTTATGATAGGAAGAAGACTAATGGGACAGTAGTTAGACGAATCGGATCGCTCTCCAGAATTTTTAAAAATAGAGATAACAGATTCTGCTTTCCAGCAGGTTGAAAAACAAGACTCTGATAAGCACTTATTAAATAGTTTTGAAAAGATAGACGACAGCTCCGGAGAACACTTCTGCAAGACAATAACAGGTATGTTGTCCGGGCCGCAAGCTGTAGAAGAGTCTAAGCAGGAAATCACTTTAGATACAAAAGCTGGAGTGATGTGGAAGTCAAGCAATGGATCAACCTGTTTGACGGCTATATCAGGTAGAACGCAACTTGTGGCATCAAGAGATGATATAGATGAAAAGTTCTTGGCAAACAATTCAGCTTTGTCTTTAGGTGAGGTGACAAAGTCTGAACTATACAAAAGAGGTGGAATTACAGACTTGCCCTTATTATTGATACTATTAAAGATTCTCCAGAAGTCACGAGAGCCTAATTTTTGCGATGAAATACGAGATTTCATGGTCTGAGAATAGCGGGTTTTGGCGTTAGACAAAACCTTTTTACAATGGTTCCTAGCAGTAATAAACAGATTCTGATGGTAAAGAAGAATGAGATAATAGTTTTAGAGAGACCAAACCATGATCAGAAGCACCTAAGGGTGAGTGTGAAGAAACTGAGCACTGACTAGGATCAGAAACAAGACATAAGTCGAGTAGAGAAGGCAAATGATTTTGGTTGTCTGGAAAGCGAGTTGGAAAGTTGACTATTTGAGTTAGAGATTGAGAAAGACAAAAGTTGTGGGCCTTAATTCCTGCAGAGTCACTGACACTAGAGCCAAGCCATTCAGTGTGATGAACATTAAAGTCACCGACAACAACAATATTGGCTGATGGATAAAGAATGAGGGCTTGGTCAATATAATCAGAAATAAAATCAATGAGTGCAGTCTTGAGATGAGGGAGAGCGATATAGAACAAAGAGAAAGGTGATAGAGTGAAGTGGTGCTAAACGAAAGCACATAAAAGAGTAGTCTGTGGGTTCAAACCTAGTTTCCCGACAAATGGGTGAATTCTTACGAATGTAAATGCCCAGGCCAAGCATGTGACTATTGGAGTCTTCACGAATTAAAGGAAGATAATCATCAACACTAAGATCACAAGATGAGACAGCTGAACTCAAATTAGTCTCACAAAGAGCAAGTAGGTCTGGTGAACTTTGCAGGAGATAAGACTCGACAGAAGAAAAGTTACTTCAAAGACCACGAATATTGGTGAATGATAGGTTTAGCAAACTTGGTGATGACTGTGGTTTTTTGTGTTTTATAGTTTTTGTTACTTTATTCATATTTTAAATTTGTTAAAGAACTTGATTCGAAACATAGATAGTACTCAGTACACTGTTTTATAACTCAAGCAATTGCCTCATTTCCACTAATAAACCCTAAGCCGTGACAAAGGGCTCCAATGTGGACTTGGCAATGCACACCAAAAGTACAAACAGGGACACCATCCATGCGCAACATGGCACTGTTAGTACTTTGATATTTTTCAGCTGTTGATGAAATCAGCCTCTCTGAGAGCTACCACAGTGTTCAAGAAACCTGATTACCAGCCGGCCTCAGAACCATAAAACTGAGTTTTAAAGCTGTACCCTCATTTGGAGATAGTAGAATGAGTTGTCTAGTCATAAAAACAGAGACACAAGCAAAACCCATGTATCGAGTCAAGAAGATCCAGCATTCAACATCCTAAACTGGAAACAATGTATTAAAAATAGGGGTGCGAGGCTGGTTAACAGATAGAATCTGTTTACCCATTAAGTCCTTACCTAGGAGGCCTTCTACAAGACAGCAGCCGGATGCATTTAACATCTGCCCAAGATGAGTATTTTTATTGAGACACCATCTCTGGTTTGAAGAGTTTGATACGTTTATACATATCTAAAGTTCTTCATTATCTTGTAAAAAAAGAAAAAATGAAACAGATTTACCTATATTGATTGATGAAAAAAGAAAATTTAAATAAAAAAGCTAACCAATGTGATGCTTTACTATTAAAAGAAGCAAAAGATGATATAGATCTACGTAATGAAGCTGTTAATGCCATAAATGAACCAAACCAAAAATTTTCTGATGCAATGAAAAGTATTGGTGAGTCGATAAAACTTTTAACGGAAAACATGAAAACCTCAGTTCAGTTTTTAGGACAAGGATATAATAGCTCACCAGCTTACTTTCATACACAAAGAGCTTACTTACCCTCATCAGAACAATTTTTTGTCCATCCTAGTACCCGATACAATTCTTACTTAATTAAAAAAAATCAAGAAGAACAATCTAAAAGTTTTGACAGACAAAAGCGTAATATTTGTTTGACGTAATAAGTACTTAATAGTGGAAAAAAGTTATTACCTTACTTTATCTTAAACGTTACACTAAATATTTTTTTGTAGTTACTATTGTATTTTTTTTATATTGAGTTATTTGGATCAACGTTGATTTATATACATTGAATCAACGTCGAAATATATACATTGGATCAACGTTGAGTTTAAATGGTAAAGCAATCAACTTTTTGCGATATTTTTACATACATTAAAAAAACGTTGATTTATATACATTGAATCAATGTCGAGATATATATATTGGATCAACGTTGGGTTAAGATCGTGAAAACAATCAAATTTTTTCGATGTTTTTACATACATTGGAAAAACATTGACTTATATGCATTGAATCAATGTCGAAATATATACATTGGATCAACATTGGATTTAGGTTGTAAAAACAATCAATTTTTTGCAATGTTTTTAAATACGTTGGACCAATGCAAATTAGCCAGACGTTTTTAGTTCCGTCGGTAACAATTTTATCACCAGCCAAATGACATTGGATCAACGTTGGTTTTGCATTGGAAAAAAGAGCCAACGTTTGCGATGGTTTTACATACGTTGGCCCAATGTAAGTATGCTAGCTGGGTTGTTGCAAGAATAAATAGAATCAACTTTGTCAGAATTATTATTTTCTTTAATATTTTTTTTTAGTATGACCACTTCTCTGTCTACTGTTACACATTTTATCTCACAAACGTTATGCAGAACAAAACAGGCATAAATAACAGTTGGTATATTTTCTAGTTTGAGGTCGATTTTTTTCTTAAGTTTTGTCCATCGTGCTTTAAGACGACCAAAAGCACATTCTACTTGATTTCTTGCAGTTTTAAGCGAAGTATTAAAAACTACTTGATTGTTATTTTGTCAGTGTAATTACTCTTTTAAGCAGTAAGTTGAAAGAGGATATGCTGGATCACCTATTACATAGCATGGTACTTTGCAAAAACCTGAGAGCAACTCTCGATAAATTATAGGTATACTGTTCGAAATCATTCTTAAGTTAAATATTGAATTAGAAAATACTTTAGCATCATGAAGTAATCCATGCCATTTGCAGCCGACATCCATAAAAATGCCTTTGGAGTCACAAATTGCTTGAACAGAGTGAAATCCTTTGTAATTAAAGTAGTCTTGTGAAGAAAAGTCTTCGTCAAGATTCTAAAGGTCTTCGTATTGGAATATGAGTTCCATCATAAAAACAAAAAGCTTGAGACATATTAAATTTGTTTTCCATTTCTGAATCTTTGTTTTTTATTTCTGTTTTGTCTTTAAAAATATAAAATCTTTGATCCAAGGTGATATGTAATGGCCTAACAAACATCCAATATTGCTTTAGACTCTGTGCATTGATGTGTACCAAACGCATTAACAGTCATCCATAGAGACCCCGTATCTTTTAAATAACATAAACAGCATGCTTTTATTTTAACGCCAAGTGCCCGATAGTTTGGGGAATTACTACCAGAATTGATAAAGGGTCGCAAGTAATTAGCTAGTTCCATCACATAATCTCTTAGCTCGGACGTTTAGATATTAGAATAAAGCGGAAAGTTATTATACGCAAGCGCAGTAGGATTTTATAAACTTGAGAAAATAAAAATGGCTACAAGACCTCAGCAACAGAAAAAATGTAATTAAAAAACCACTTTTTTGTATATTCTAGGTCATATTATCCGTTTTTAATTATTTATTGAGTTAAGTAAGTTTATACATAGATTAATTGCGTAAATTATTATTTCAAACATAAGAAAAGTTTCATTATGAAAAAAAAAACTATCCTACCTTACTGATTGCGATCAAAAATCCAAACTTGTTTACATAAATAGATATCAAAAAGCACCGAGAGTACCCTATCATAGAAAGAAAAATTTTCCAAAATCTATCATGGCATGGGTTTCAGGGTTTATTCAATAATATAAAAGATATATGGAGGAACATCTTTCAAGAACTTATAAATTAAGCATTGATGTCCAGGTCTAAACATTGTAAACTTATCTATATAACAAAGATCATCAAATTGAACATTTAAGAAAAAAAAAATTGAATAAAAAAAATATTGCTTTTTAAATATGTTTCCATTTCAATGTCACATGACTGTTTACAGTGCTTTTTTCTCTTAAAACGCACCGGAACGGTGTTTCCGGCACCTTTTTTTATTGTTTATATATATACAAACCTTTTTTTTTCCTTTCGTATAATGAGCATAGTTCATTTTAAAATATTAAACATTTTTAATTTAAAAAAAGTCGTATTTAAAATTCTTTAAATTGAAAATGCAAAAGTTGTAAGGGTCGTAAAGATTTTGTAAAAACATTTTTTGCAGGTATGAAAACGCTACAGCGCTACATTTCAGAATCTAATGTAAATCAAAAATAATCTAAAAAACAAAATTTACTTTAAAAGAATTTACCATAACTTTATTTTTTAACAGCGTTCGTTTTTTAAACGCAAGATTGTTTGTTTGAATAAATTTCTAAACCTGTTGCGTTTATAAGAAATTCTTCTGTTTCTAAGCAACATTTGTCAGAATATCGATCTCACAATGCCTTACGCTACTTTAAAAAGCTCTATTTTTAGAACACAAACTTTACTCTATTTGTGAAAGTAACTTTAATAACTATAACTATCGTTAGTGAATTTCTTTTTACCGACATTTCAAATTCGAAGTTGCAACTAAATTGATATATTTATTAAATAAGTTATAATTAGAAAAAGTTATAATTAAAATTAAAAAAGCGCAAAACTAATTATGAAAAAAACCACCAGCTTCTTAGTTGACTCTCTGGATAAGAAAAAAATCAAGTTAAGCGCACGAGAAATCAAAATTACAACGCCAAATTTACCTTCTGCAGACAAGTACACAACTACAGTTGGCCAAGTTCTGGACATTAGGGCAAAAAAAAGAGTTTTGTTTCAAAGTAAAGTATATCACAAAAAGATAGAAAGCAGCATTTAAGTTTGCTACGAAAGAAAATATTTGCTCACAAAAAATCTGGACATCAACGGGTAAGTCAAAGGGCTTTTTCGTTCCCAGCTTCTAATCATCACAATTTTTTGCAAAGCCTTATTTTTTGACATAAGTATAAACATACAAATGTTTGGAGTTTGCTCTATGTCTGAAACACCAAAAAATCCTAGATTTGTCACTGCTACAGATATAATCCCATTAATAATATAATCTTGGAAAAAATCGTGAATTATATTTGGCAAAAATGAAATGTCTCTTGTCCAAGTTGAAGTACTAGTATTTATAGATTCCTTTTCATCGTCAGAAACAAGTTCATGATGTTTATGTCTACAAAAAAATACCTTCAGATGCCGGACGAGAACTCTGAGAAGAACTGGCATCAGATTTATTTTTTATCCAAATTAGCAATAAAAGTACTCATCACTACAATAATATCTACTTATATATTCTCTTTATCGTACTCGGCACTTTCTTAATCCGGATTCTATTCTTTATATCTATAAATCTCTAATCCGTCCTTGCATGGAATACTGTTGCCATGTCTGGAGCGGATCTTCAAATGATGAAGATTGGCCCCTATAGCCAATCTTCAACCATTGTCACAATGTCGTAATATCTCTTTTTTTTTCTTTTATATAAATACTATAATGGGCGCTGCTCTAAAGAGCTAGTTTCTCTTGCGCCATCAACAAAAATTCATTCTCGTGTTACTCGTCATTAAATTAAGTCTCATCTATTTACTGTCACTGTTCCTAAGTGCTCCAAAAATTATTTTTTATCTATTTTTTTTCCTTCGAACATCAGTTCTTTGGAATTCGCTTCCTACATCTTGTTTTCCTGATTCATATAATTTGCGATCTTTTAAGTCGTCTTTTAATCATTATCTTGTTTTATAAACTTCATTTTTTCACTTCCAGAAACTTCTAACTTTAATAATGGTTGCTTGCAGTCTTGTTAAAAGTGAACATGTTTAAAAAAAAAAAAACTTTAATAAAACTTTAAAAAAACTTTCTTCGGAATGTTGACATATGAATAAATATTAAATTTATGGAAAATATTAAAATTATGGGAAATTATGGGATTTCTGCTTCATTTTTTACATTAAAAAAAAAAAAAATACTGGTGAGTTCCGGCACCTTTTTTTCTAGAAAAAAAGCACCGACTGTTTATATATATTAATATAAATGTCTATTATAAAGTATTGATATCATCTTTGAGTTCTTTATTTATGTTTAGAAAAAGAAGAAAATAAAAATACTTTTTTTCAAAATTATAAAACTGTTTTATACTTTTTAAATATACTTTGTTATAGTCTATCAAAGTAAATATTCTGCGAGATAAAAAAAAAAAAAAAAAAGGTATTCAAGGTATTGTACTTTGGTTTTTAACAATTTTTAACTTAAGCTTGACTTAAACTTAAACTTGAACAAAAAAAAATTACTTTTTTTAAAAATGATAAAAAGTATTTCATTGATTTCATATTTATTTTTTTAGTGATGAAAATGGACCAGATAGGTAATAATTATTTAATTTATAAATTGTTAATTTTCTGTTATTTTATAGTTATGTTTTATAATTTTTTTTAGCTTGCTAAAGGTTAGACCTAAGTATGTATCTCTATTCATAAATTTTAAATTTGATTTTTGAAAATCAAATTTTAAATTTGATTTAAAATGGTTTTATATTAAATATAAATAACAATTTGATAAATTAAGTTTTCATTATAAAACAGAAAAGAAAAATTGTGTTTTATTGTTAAATTGTTGAGTTATTTTGTAAGTAAATTTAGCAATTAATTATTGGAATTTGATTTTAAAGAAGTTGTAAAGATTTTAATTTATTTAATAATATAAAAAATCTAATTTTAAATTTGGAAGTAATGGCATAAACAGGAAATTCGATTAACACCATTACAATGACAAACAAACTGAGGTTGGTTATTGGATTGCACTTTAAAACCTCTATTTGTATCTTACTTCAATTTAAGTTTTTATTTCTTGTAGGTATTTATTTATTTATTGCTCAAAAGAGTTTTTAACTTTATCCAGAGTTGTTTGTTGCTTGGCATTAGATAAATCACTCATATTGTGTAACAACTTTAAGGTAACCATTACACATAATGAGTGTTTTTTTTATAATTTATTACTTTGTTAAATATTAAAATCTTTCCTTACTCAAAAACTTTTTGTTTTTTGTTTTTATTTTAGATTTAGAGTTGACTCGAAATGAAAAAGAAAGGAAACTGTATTTTTGTGTATTTAGATTATTTAACCAATATATATTACTTAAAGATAAGTTTTTAAGTATATCTATATTGTATATGTGTATAGGGATATGTAATATAATTATATTATTATGTGCTTGTATATGCTTTATCAAAATGGTTAGTCACTTTTTTGAAAGTATTCATTACTTTACTAATTTATTATTTATTCGCGTATTTGCAGTTGAAGTGAAATGTAAATCACGGATAATTTAATATTTGTTTTTAGAAAATATTTTCAAAGACATACCATTGATTTTATATATATAATATTTGCTAGAAATAATTTGTTTAAGTTTTCACATGAACGAATATAAACTGCAACATTACTTTTATTTACGGAAACTATCCGGCAGCTGAGTTGCCTTTCCGTTGTTTAACGGGAAAAACTTGTTTAATTTAAACGGAAGTATTCGTTTATTTACGGAAAAAATTTCCGGCAGCTAAGATAACTAAACCTCCCCCTGTTTAACGGGAAAAACCCATTGTATTTTAATGTTTGTTAACGGAAAACTTTATTAAAATGCGAGGGGTTTTTCCGTAAAATAACGGGTAGTTTGGTCATCGGCAGCTGCCGGAACTTTTCCGTAAAAAACGCGCTATTATTTTAACAGCGTATATACATATAATATGTTAGTAACATATTATCTGTATATACACTGTTACAGTATATACATATTATATTTATATACATACAGTATATTGCCTAAAAACTGGTTACCTTCGTAGAAAATAATAAAAAACGCTATGAATAATAAAAAAATTGGTCGTCAACTAAAAATTAACTCCGTTGCGAAGGCTCGAAGCCATTTTGAAAGTCCAAAAATTTTTATAATTAAACTGTGCTAGCGTACATTAACTTGTCGTTTATTAAGTGAGTATGAACGACCGTGAGTAACGATTGCCAACAATGTCTAGTTCAATCATAGTCATAAAAATTGAATTCTTTTTATGACTATGGTTCAATCTATAAATGATCTGTTATATGACCTACAACACATTTTTTGAATTTTTATTTAAGTGCCCCAAGAAGTTCTTACGGTCTTATCACAGAGAACCGCGAATGAGCATTTAATAAGAAGTTCACGCCTTCTTCCTAACTGATGTCGCAAAACTTGCCCAGAGGTGGGGTTTGTACCTGGGATCCTTTGTTTCTGAGGCAAGTGCGCTACCACTGCGCCATGGCTGCTCAATATTTAAAGAAGCTACAATCGGCAGAGGAGAGATTTTAGTATATCACATATTGCATTTTTACAAAAGTATTATTTTTGACGTCAAAGTTTTTTTACAAATAAGTTATTATTAAACAATGCTTTTAAATCAATTAAAATATTTGCTATAACATGAAATAATTTTAATTTTAATAAAGTACTTTATCGAGATTTGTGAAATAGTTCTGTACATTTTTTATTTTGTTTGCACGTTTTAATTTATCGCACTCAATGATATATATTAACATATAATCTATAATATATATCATTGATCGCGCTTTACACAACGGATTTCCACGGAACAAATTTATTCGCACGAAGCGAACTTTTTTGTCGTAAAATATGCGCAAACAAAACATTTTTGTTAATTTTGACAGAAATGTTTTATCTGCGCATGTTTATCGATGAAAAAATTCGCTTCGCGCGAATAAATTTGTTCCGCGAAAATCATAAACCTTTAACGAAACAAAAACAAAACAAAAGATTTTGAAACGCAGCGTTTTAACGTCTTCGAAACTGCTAAATTTTAGTAAATGATTTTTTACGACTCTGATGCGCAAATTTATCACAGAAGTAATTTTGATTTTAAATATTTTGAAACAGAAACTTTTAAAATTGAACTTGAAACTTTAAAAAAATAATTTTACTGCAATACACATAAATATAAGAAGTATAAATAAAAATGTTGATAAACTAAAACACTTTCTAATAGATTGCAATTACTCTCGGTATGATTTGCATAGCTGAAACGTTTTGATGAATCATTTCAAACGAACTCAAAATTTTAAATTCCAAATCATAAACTATTATCTTTTGAAAGGAAAACAAACAAAAGGGGAGGAGGGATCGCAACTTATATCCAAAATGATCAAGCGTTTAAAGTAAGACAAAACCTCTCTATCTCTGACACTGATACCAAAGTCTTTACTATTGAGATAACGGGTAATAAATCAAAAAAATTATAATTTCTACTTGCTATAGACCTCCGGAAGGTGATATAATTAAATTTTCAAATTTTTAAAATGTAATTTAAATGGATAACTAACGGGTTTAGAAAATTATCAAAAACAAAGCAAAAACTCTATATCAAGTATTTAAAAACAGAAACGAAACTTACTTAACTACATACAAGGAATACAAAAATTTATTTGGAAAAATTAGTAAAAATTCAAAAAAAATATATTTATCAGAATAACTACAAAAAAGCAAAAGCAATAATAAAAAAAACTTGGAACATATTGAAAGAAATAATAGGTAAAAACCATACAAAATCAAATAATTTACCCGATAAAATTATCGTTAACAAAACTGAATATATCGACACACGGTCGTTTAGATGTGGAAAGTTTTTATACGCAAGCGCAGTGTCAAATTCAAATATTATAATTTTAAAGATGGTGACGGCCTTTAGATACCAAAATTTTTTCTGAGTAGCAACAATATTTTTAAAGTTTTACTTAGTAGTTATTATTTGCATATTTTTGATAGAATGAAATAATAATAAAGATAATTGAATTGTTGATTCAAAAATGATAAAAACAATATAAAGATGTTTAAATATATAAAAAAACTGTGATTCTCTGCTACATTTATCTGACTGTTAAAAGCGTGATTTGTTTACATTTTCAAAACTGTTTTTCTAAAAATCTGAGCGATACAATTTAATAATTTTTACTTTTTTATTTCGAATAGTCTTATCTTGATTTGAAATTGTTTCCAGATCTGAGTATTCAATTTTTTTCTGAACAAAAATAGAATTCACCCAACACTACTTTCGTAGATGTATGATACATTTATATTAAGGTATATAGCTAATATATATATATATATATATATATATATATATATATATATATATATATATATATATATATATATATATATATATATATATATATACATATATATATATATATATATATATATATATATATATATATATATATATATATATATATATATATATATATATATATATATATATATATATATATATATATATATATATATATATATATATGTATATGTATATATATATATATATATATATATATATATATATATATATATATATAATTTTTTTTGTTCGTTAAAAAATAGTATTTACTGCTTTATTTTTAAAATTAATGAAATATTTTTTAATAATTTAATTTGATTTTCATTAGCATTTATTAACTCTAAATTTCTAATTTTTAAATAGTACTGATGAAAACACAAATAAATTAGATATTGAAAAAGCCTTATAACGAGTGAAGTAATACAGCATGAAACTCCAAAATCATGGTTGAGATTCTCTGAAAAAACATGTTACAAATCTATTTTTATTTAAAACCAAGTACTATCTCCTCGTCAAATAGTTCAATATTGAATATTCACATATTTGAAAACCTTATACTGAAACAGATGACATTATGGATCTGGATAATCTGGTGGGCAACACAATAAGATAAATGTTTTTAATTAATAAAATTAATTTGATTGATGAAACACGACAGCAAGTGGTGAAATGTTATATTCTCAGACAAAATGAATGTTGAGGTAGATATGCAAAAATATGTTATTGCTTCGTGTTTTGCTATGGCGATCACCTCAAGAGTAATTTGATTTGAATTGTACATGAAAACCAACCAAGCAAGGTAATGGCAGTGTAGACTTTTGGGCCTACATGAGTTATGCAGGACTTAAATGCTATTAATTATTTGAAGGTTGACTTAATGCTGATAGAAACATTGAAATTTTAGATGATTGCCTTCTTCAATCCTTATTTAAGAAAGGTAGATCTGAAAAATATTGAAATGCTTTTTTTATGGTTTTTCTTTGGTTAGTTATTGTTTTAATATATTATTTGAAATATATACTTAACTTTAGTCCGATTGTTTTTTTAAATTAAGATAAAATGTTTAATTATTATTATTTTTTTTGGTATCTAAATCAATATGTTTAGATCTTTTTTTGGATTTTCATAATGCATATAGATTTTACTTGTATTAAAAAAATAAAAGCATTTTAGTTTCGATTTAGTTTGTTTTGAATTTAATGTTTTATAAAAAAATCGTGACAAAAACAATGTGTGCTTTAATTTAAGGCCTAAAAAATCTTACCTACCTCAAAAAACTAATTTAATATCATGTCGTGGATATATATATATATATATATATATATATATATATATATATATATATATATATATATATATATATATATATATATATATATATATATATATATATATATATATATATATATATATATTAGGCCCCTGCTAAGCCTAAATATTTTGAATCAAATCAAATAAGTGATTCAAGACTTGACTCAACAAATCTCTATTTATTTGAATCAAATCAACCTGCTTTTATTAATAGTTTATAATGAAATTAGCTCAAGGTCATATCATTATAAATTTTCACAATCTTGAGTAATAACATTATTAGAATGTTATCAACAGTTCATCTATCTGAAAAAGTTAAAATTTAAAAATTTCTACGCTCAAAATTTTTTTAAAAACAATTTGAAAACGATAAACAAAACACACTAAAATAGCTATTGCTGTAATTACATTTTATTCATTTTTAGAGGTTTTATATTTAATTTGAAATATTTTATTGTGTACTAGAAGTTACTTTTATTATAATTTCCTTTTAATAAACGGCTAAATGCATATTTCATTGCTAAAAATTAGAAAAATAGCTCGTTGTCAATGAGAATTTTATATTCGTTATCCGTAGCCATTTTTAAAACTTTTAAAATATGCAAACTTTACTGCGCTTGCGTATAATAACTTTCCACTTATTTAGTAAGTCTGAACGACCGTGGACAAAATTTCTAACCAATAATTTTTTTTGCAAACCTAGGCCCTACCATGGCTTCAAAAATTCAATGCCCTGATATCTTCTTCCAAACCTATATCATAAACCAACATTTCAGTTTAAATATTTTCTCTGGACTAAGCCATAGAACTAAAAATTTTAAAAAACTCGCTTTAGACGCTTAAGACTTTTTTTTCGGTGATGAAACAACCAATCTATGAAATATTTAAATTCTCAATTATTACAGGATCTGTACCAAATAAATAAAAAATAGCTAAGGTAATGCCAATATTAAAAACCGGGGATTCATTTACACTAAATAACTACACACCTATCTCTTCCTATATTAATAAATTTTTTAGAGAGAGTAATATACAATAAACTGTAAAAACATGTAACAAATAACAAAATCCTAAATGAAAAACAGTTGACTTCCAAAAGCAACATTCAACCGAATACGCAATTCTTGATCTTATAAGTAATATAAATGACTCTTTTGAAAACAAAAAATACGTCCTTGGAGTCTTTGTTAATTTATCTAAGGCGTTTTGACACAGTAGATCCCGCTATCGTAATTAGGAAAATGGAAAAATATAAGATAACAGGTGTTCCCCTAAATTGGTTCAAAAATTTTTTAATAGACAGAAAATAATGCGTTATTGCTCATGAAATAAAAAATTACAAAATTACTCAAAATAAAATGTAATGTGCCCTAAGTTCCATTCTTGCAACTCTCTTGTTTTTAATATACATTAACGATCTTCCTAAAGCCTCAAGTATATTGGATGTCATAATGTTTGCAGACGACACTAATTTATTTTATGCATCCACATCTATTACAGAACTTAATGAAACTACAAATACTGAATTTGAAAAAATAAACAGTTCCATAAAATCTAACAAATTATTGCTAAACACAGAAAAAACCAAATACATTCTTTTTCATTCTAACCTTATAAAAATACCTCCTGATCTGACCTTATAAAGATACCTCTTCGCTAAATATAGATACTAAAGATAGAGAGAGAACTCAAGCAACTAAATTTCTAGGGATACTTATTGATAAGAACATCTCATGGAAATCAGATATAGATATATTAAATACCAGAATATCATAAAAGTTAGTATCCGTTACAAAGCCAGTTCTATACTGTGTCCTGAAGTTATACTTCTCGTTCATACAAAGCTACTACATATACGCTAATATTCCATGGGCGAGTACTCATAAATCCAAACTAACCACCCTATATCAAAAACAAAAACATGCTGCAAGAATAGTTTTTTAACAAGGATAGATTCTTGCATGCTGAGCCACTTTTAAAACGTTTGAAAGCATTAAATGTATATCAAATCAATATGTTCCAAAATGTATTGTTTATGCTTAAATATAAACTTGGACTTATTCGTTCTCACTTTTTAAAGAATTTCTTCCAAAATAGCAAAAATAGATACCATACCAGAGGAACGGGAAACTTTAACGACTATTTAAAAAAAAACTATCAAAAACTAAAAATCTCTCGAGGTTTTCCGTTTCGAAACGTGGTCCTTGTCTATATAACAAGTTATTATCCAAAAATACTCAACTGGAAAAATCGAATAACTTAAATACTCTGAAAACTTTATTAAAAGATCCCATTTTTAAACACTAACAACTTTATAAATTTTTATTAAATCAAAAACATTTAAAACTATGAATAAAACTTTTGTTTCGAAACCAATGTAAACTCTAATAACTGTAAAAACTCTAATTAACTCAAAAACAACAACAACCAAAAAAAAAACTAGTAATAAATAATAAGTTTATTTATCAACTCTTAATAAATAATAGCTTTATTTAACGACTATATATTACCTATTTAGCAAATCGTGTACCTACTCATCCCAGTGGGCACAAGTACGTTTTTCAAACGTTTGGTTGTGTTTAATTGAACGCTTGAAAGGCGAAGTAAAACGTTCAAAAAACGTTAAAAAATCGTTTTAATAGGAATTTTTTTATCATTTGATTAAGTATTTTACGGCACCTTAAAAAAACGCTTAAAAAACGTTTTTTACATATTTAAATAAAGTTTACTTAAATATGGAAAACGAATTTTTACGACTGTAAAGAAACTTTTTTAAAGTAAATTATACATTCTAAGTCCTACGATAACTTAAAAACAACACCCAAATTAACCTGGTCAATAATTAAACTTCCCTTTATGAAAAACTTTGCATAATATCATACAAAGGTACGCAAGAATTGTTAAATAAAAAAACAGAAATTGCTGTCATGAAAACAAGTTCTTGCTTGACAACCACGAGCCCATAGATTAAAAAACCAAACTAGGTAACATTTTATAAAAAAAAACAATCTATTTTTTACCTGATGATTGCTAAACGCATAAAACTTTTAGTAGTAAAAGTTATGTAGTTATTTTTTATTTAATTTCGTCAAAAAATCAATTATATAGTTCTGATATCATTCATCGAGCACTCTTGCTGAATATATGCTCACAGCAAAATTAAACATATTTCCTTTTTTCGGAAATGGCATAGCGGCAAAAGATGAACTTTTACTATATTTACAAAAGATGAACTTTTACAATACACTGTATAACGTTTACTATAACTTTTACTCAATGCTATCTTTCTAACTCGACTACTTCTATCTTTCACTCTAACATATCCTCGTTCTTCCTAAACTCACCTTACTCTCAGTCCGTAGAGCGAGTATGACGCTCCTTCGGGAACTCAACTAGTCTTTGGAGGAGGTTAAACTACAATACCAGAGCCCGTGTTTGGAACAAAAATTTCTGAAAATAAAACAATTGCAGGTGAAAGAATAGTTCGTAAATTTGACATTTTTGTCGGAGCGGTAAGCAATCAAATCAATGAAGAACTTTTTAAAAACTATCTAGAAACAGAAATAGGAATCTCCCCCTTATCTGTTATATTGAATAAAGAAAATGAATACAATAGATCATACAAGGTTTCCGTAAACAACACAGAAAAAAATATAATATTTAACTGCTTTATGGGATAACAATATAACAGTTAAACCATACCGAAAAAAACGTTTATATACTAACATATCTCAAAATCTGAAAACTAACGGAAACCAGGAAGATTTTTATAGATCAAAACGGATTTAGGGAATATTTTTAAGGAAGATAAACTTCCAACAACATTTAATTTATGTACTTTTAACTGCCACGGTCTAAAGTCTAATTTTGAATATACCAAATTGTTGATTCTCTCTCATTACATAACTTTTATATGTGAACACTGGTTATCGAATTTAGAACATTTCATAATAAAAAATATCTATAAAAATACCCACTCTTCGACCGAATAAAAAAAACGTTTCCGCCAAACGGTCGACCGTTTGGCGGAAACGTTTTTTTTATTCGGAAACATTTGTTTCAAAACATTATTATTCTATATAAAGATCATCATATCTTCGCAATAAATCTTTAAAAAAATCATACTAATATTATTATTATTATTGGCATTTATCTTTCATCGTCGCGCAATTACCAAACATCACCGGAGAAATTTTCATGGATATAATTTCAGGTGTTATTAATTGCTGAATTTATTGTTCTTGGCGACTTTTATTCTTTTCCTCATGGAATATATGATGTATTAAAGAGAGCTAGCTCTACGAAAAAATAACTACTCCGTTGTTTTATTAAACTTTATTAAGTCGTATCTTACATAGATCATATAGCTTTCTCAAGGTATACGTCTTTTCTTTATTCCAATTGTTTCGTAATTTCATTTTTTTTTCAAAACATGAGTGATCATTTACCAGTATCGATTGAAGTTAGAATTATTGGACAATCTTCTGAAGAAAACAATCATAAAAACTCAGACAAGTACAGCATTCTAAATTATGCCTGGAATAACAATGATTTTATACAATTATATAACAGTCGCTTAAATACTAATTTTAATTTTTACAATTTTACGAATGTCAATTACGATGTAGAACTTATCGAAGTATATACTGTTATTACAAAATCGGCATCTGAGGCACTTAGTCAATTTTTATCCATGAAAAAACCGTTATTGCATTCAAAATCCTGGTGGACACCCGTAGTAAAAATGTTCTTTCATTTTATTTTAAAAAATTGCGGGAAACTGAGTTCGTTAAAGACTTAAACTCGCAAATTTTTATTCGATACCGTACGAAAAAATTTCCGCAATGCTGTGAAAAACGCTCAAAACAAAAAAATCATAAAAATCGAAACGTTAAAAAATACAAATCCAAAATATTTTTGGAAAACTTTTAGAAATATTAAAAAAGATGCAAATTCGAAATTGTTCACCATAAATAATAAAAAAGATAAAGAATCGATCACGAAAGAGTTTGCCTACAGTTTTGAAAATCGATTAAACTCTACAGCAATCACATATACTTCTACAAATTTAAAAATTCCACCTTGCATAAAATTAAAAAAGTAATAATATCGGATGAAAATATTAAAACGGTTATTTCTCGCCTTAAATTAAACAAACCCAAGGGTGCTTTCGGAATATCATTTGAACATTTAAAGAATGCGAACTGTGAAGCACTACCAGAATGGCTCAGAAAATTCTTTAACTTTTCTATTAATCATGGACAGACCCCAAAATCGATGTCTACATCACTTATAACACCACTCGCTAAATCATATAAAAAATCTTTAACTGATCCAAATAACTACCTCGGCATTAGCATCATTCCAATCTTTACAAAACTATTAGAATATCTTATCTTACTAATCTGTCCAGAAATAAAAGAAACTCATCCTCTTCGATTCGGTTTCACTAAAAATAACTCAACCCTACACGCTGAATTTGTTATTAGTGAAACATTTAAACACTACAATAACAACAACTCACCTGTCTATCTCTGTTTCCTCGATGCTGAAAAAGCGTTTGACAGCTGCAACTGGGACATTCTATTTGAGAGACTGTACAATGATAAAAAAAACTCCCTCAGTATATTGTTAATACCATATCGTCATTATACATGAAAGCAGTGCTTCTGTTTATTATCTAGATTGCAAATCATATCCTTTCTATCTAACGCAAGGAATGAGACAGGGATCTATTTTCTCGCTTCACTTGTATAACATTTATACTCAAAACCTACTAGAAACTTTAAAAAACAAAAGCGTCTAGGTTCATCAACCAATGGAAATTATACGGGTGTTGTAGCATATGCTGATGACATTGTACTTCTTACCTTCACTCTCTCTGGCCTACAAAAGCTTACTAATATATGTAATATGTACGAACACAAAAACTGCATAAAATTGAATGCTGACAAAACCGAGTTCTTGCTCAACGAAAAAAAAAACAAATTAAAAACTGCACAGTAACTCTCAACCACCAACAAATAAAACTTCATGATAAACTTAGTCATCTAGGCTTTACATAGGATACAAAAAGTTCACCTTTTGCATCACTTAATAAATCAAACATTGATCACCGAAAATCTAATTTCCGGACGATAATTCAAACCTTAATTCAATCAGAAATCCGTTTTGCTCACCCAAACTCGATTGTCCAGTTATATAAAGTTTTAGCTGTTTCAACACAAACGTATGGTCTTGAGCTGTGTGAACATAAAAAAATGTTAATGCAAAAGCTTGATATAGTTGGAAGAAACGGACTTAAGTCACTCGTCAACGTTTCAAAACATAGCAAAAATTATATTCATACCTTATTTTATATTGAAGATATATCAATTATTATACAACAAAACAAGCTAAACTTATTTATTCGCCTGATGAACAATAAAATCACATATGATATTATTAAGTCGCAGCTGAAAAACAAAACAGCCCCACAACCTTTTTTAGATAGTATCAAAGGCTTGTGCAATAATCATGAACTAAATCTGGACACAATAATGTAAAGCAAAAAAAAAAAAAAAATCATCGGCCTCAAAAATTTAATTCCTGATACGGAACTTCAAACTCTAAAATTTGCAGTTGAGTGCTGGAACTCAAAAGAACAGAGAACTATCTTCAAGGATATTCTTTTTTTTATTCATTATCCGTAAAGTAATTTCATAAATTAGCTCTTGAATTTGCTAAAACAGAAAAGTCTGCAAGTTATATAACAATTAAAGATTTTTTGGATCTGAAAACTGATTTTTTTTTTGATTTAAAATGTTGTTTGTTAAAAATGACATTACTTTAATGACATTATTTACGTGCTTCTAACTCTAGCCAAAACCTCATTGAAACCTGATATATATATACAAATAATTTTATATATATTCTCAAAAAACAGAGAGCTCAATATTCTTAAAAGAACAGAGCAATAGCAATTTAGTAAAAAATCACTTATTAAACATTTTTCATTCAACACTGTTTTTTTTTTTTTTTTTTTTTTTTTTTTTTTTTTATCATTAAACTTTATTGATGTCCTTAATTTTAAAACGCAAAAGGTAATAGCCGGCAAATAATTCTGAGACAAGAACTACTACTTGAAATAATTCAATTGCATGTCCTCAGGTTTAGATTGGCGAGGCACAGGCTTTGGCGTTGGTAAACAAGAAAAAGGAACATTAAAAATACAAGGTACACATGCTGGTCGAGTATAGCCACCAGGCAGCTAATCATTTCTGTATTTTCAGGCCAATGTTTTTCACATATAAAAAATTTAGATGGCTCAATAATAAAATTTTTACGTAAAGGAAGAACATTAATCCATTTCTGTTTCTCAATTTCATCTTTCGGTAATTTAAAAATACGACACTTATTAGGTTTATTATAATTCCCTTTACAATTTACAACGCCACATTTGTTCACCATGATTATGGTTAAAATAAAAAAAAAAAATGTTACAGGGACGTTAAAGAACACTTTAACTTTGATAAAAATAATGGCCTTCGCTAGCGGAGTCAGGAAATCGACTTTGCGCGTCTTTCTTGACTTCGCTAAGCGACGGAAAGACGCGCAAAGTCGATTTCCTGACTCCGCTAGCGAAGGCCATTATTTTTGGGTAGGTACAATCGGCGGGGCGGGGCGGATCGGCGGGGCGGATCAATTAAACAGTACAAACGGCGGGGCGGATCATTGCATCGGGTAAGATTTATAATGCAATCAGTCATATTTTATAAAATGGAAAAGAAATCTATTCAATTTTAGTTTTATTTCATTAAATGTTTAAACATCGAACATTTTTGTTACTTGCGTATTATTACTTAAATAAATAACAAAAATGTTTTATAATATTTTATCTACAGGAAATACAAAAACTGATTGCCTCAGTTCATAGGTAAGAAGTTTCTGGTTTAATGTTTCAAAGTCTAAATTACATATATTTTAAAAATAGGTCCGTAAAAAAATAAATTTATGTTTTATAGAGTCATTTTCTTATATAAAAACAACGTGACCTGCCAACTTATAGTAAATGAACCGGCAAAATTTCATGAAGTAATCCGCCTAACATTTTGATTGCTTACAAATACTGTTTATAGTTTAAAATAAATTCAATATTGAATAACAACTATATATGTTTCAAATTGATTTTCCTACTATAAAACAACGTGATCCGCCAATATATATCAAGAGATCCGCCAAGTTATATCAATAGTTCCGCCAACTTATAGTAAATGATCCGCCAAGTTTCATGATGTGATCCGCCTAACATTTTGATTGCTTACAAATACTGTTAATAGTTTAAATAAATTCAATATTGAATAACAACTTTACATGTTTCAAATTGATTTTCCTACTATAAAACAACGTGATCCGCCAATATATATCAAGTGATCCGCCAAGTTATATCAATTGTTCCGCCAACTTATAGTAAATGATCCGCCAAGTTTCATGATGTGATCCGCCTAACATTTTGATTGCTTACAAATACTGTTTATAGTTTAAAATAAATTCAATATTGATTAACAACTTTACATGTTTCAAATTGATTTTCCTACTATAAAACAACGTGATCCGCCAATATATATCAAGTGATCCGCCAAGTTATATCAATTGTTCCGCCAACTTATAGTAAATGATCCGCCAAGTTTCATGAAGTGATCCGCCTAACATTTTGATTGCTTACAAATACTGTTTATAATTTAAAATAAATTCAATATTAAATAACAACTTTATAAGTTTCAAATTAATTTTTTTATTAAAAAACAACATGATCCGCCAATATATATATCTAGTGATCCGCCAATATATATAAAGTGATCCGCCAACTTATAATTAATGATCCTCCAAATTTCATGATGTGATCCGCCTAACATTTTGATTGCTTACAAATACTTTTTATAGTTTAAAATAAATTCAATATTGAATAACAACTTTACATGTTTCAAATTGATTTTCCTACTATAAAACAACGTGATCCGCCAATATATATCAAGTGATCCGCCAACTTATAGTTAATGATCCGCGAAATTTCATGAAATGATCCGCCTAACATTTTGATTGCTTACAAATACTGCTTATAGTTTAAAATAAATTCAATATTGAATAACAACTTTACATGTTTAAAATTAATTTTCCTACTATAAAACAACGTGATCCATCAATATATATCAAGTGATCCGCCAAGTTATATCAATTGTTCCGCCAACTTATAGTAAATGATCTGCCAAGTTTCATGAAGTGATCCGCCTAACATTTTGATTGGTTACAAATACTGTTTATAGTTTAAAATAAATTCAATATTGAATAACAACTTTACATGTTTCAAATTGATTTTCCTACTATAAAACAACGTGATCCGCCAATATATATCAAGTGATCCGCCAACTTATAGTTAATGATCCGCCAAATTTCATGAAGTGATCCGCCTTACATTTTGATTGCTTACAAATACTGTTTATAATTTAAAATAAATTCAATATTGAATAACAACTATATATGTTTCAAATTGATTTTCCTACTATAAAACAACGTGATCCGCCATTATATATCAAGTGATCCGCCAAGTTATATCAATTGTTTCGCCAACTTATAGTTAATGATCCGCCAAGTTTCATGATGTGATCCGCTTAACATTTTGATTGCTTACAATACTATTTAAAGTTTAAAATAAATTCAATATTGAATAACAACTGTATATGTTTCAAATTGATTTTCCTACAATAAAACAACGTGATCCGCCAATATATATCAAGTGATCCGCCAAGTTATATCAATTGTTTCGCCAACTTATAGTTAATGATCCGCCAAGTTTCATGATGTGATCCGCCTAACATTTTGATTGCTTACAAATACTATTTATATTTTAAAATAAATTCAATATTGAATAACAACTTTATAAGTTTCAAAGTGATTTTTTTATTAAAAAACAACATGATCCGCCAATATATATATCTAGTGATCCGCCAATATATATAAAGTGATCCGCCAACTTATAATTAATGATCCGCCGAATTTCATGAAGTGATCCGCCTAACATTTTGATTGCTTACAAATACTGTTTATAGTTTAAAATAAATTCAATATTAAATAACAACTTTATAAGTTTCAAATTAATTTTTTTATTAAAAAACAACATGATCCGCCAATATATATATCTAGTGATCCGCCAATATATATAAAGTGATCCGCCAACTTATAATTAATGATCCTCCAAATTTCATGATGTGATCCGCCTAACATTTTGATTGCTTACAAATACTTTTTATAGTTTAAAATAAATTCAATATTGAATAACAACTTTACATGTTTCAAATTGATTTTCCTACTATAAAACAACGTGATCCGCCAATATATATCAAGTGATCCGCCAAGTTATATCAATTGTTCCGCCAACTTATAGTAAATGATCCGCCAAGTTTCATGAAGTGATCCGCCTAACATTTGTAATTTATGTCAAGTGATCCGCAAACTTATAGTAAATGCTCCGCCAAATTTCATGAAGTAAGTAAAAATATCTCTCCGATATTTTTCCCAAAAATATTGCTTAAATAACCTTTTTTTTTCCTTACCATTAGTATTAAACAAATATATTATAAGTGTGCTATAAATAGTGCATCGAGCGTTACAAATATCTTTTTTCTAAAACAAAATTAGTAAGATGTTACAATGACATTATTTCCATTTGTACAGCAAAAATTATTATTATTAGCACCACAAACGTAATATATTAAAACTAAATAGAAATAACATTATAACTAACCTTTTTTTAATAATACCAGTAAACAAAGTAACTCTTGGCTTAATTGTTTGAATAGGATTTCATGTCATAAACTGTTACCTTATGATCAATAAAGTAAATATCAAAACTCGATAATTTACTAAATTTAAACCATATTTCAACAGTAGGCACACTAAACCAAAATTATGATGCAAGGTAGAAGAGCGAGGTAGAACTAAAGAAATGAAAAAATAATATCATATAAAGTAGACATTTCTATATAATCAATAAAAGATATTTCTACCAGCTTGAAATGACTAAAGCAAAATTTATAGTATATATATACATGTATATATATATATATATATATATATATATATATATATATATATATATATATATATATATATATATATATATAATATATATATATACACACACACACATATATACATACATATACACATACGCGCACACACACATACACACACATATATTAGGAGTTTGTTTAATAAAATAATACATGCTGGACTAATAAATATCATATATTATTCAGAGTTCAAAATGTGCCCAAAGTAAAGAAAAATGAAAATATATCTAGAAGTTACAAATAAATCAATTCCTAGTTTATAACAATAGCATAAAACAGAAATCATACCGTGTTTCATCTAAAAGGCAAAATATTATTTTCTTTTTTAACCATACTGCAATCAGTCTCTCTATTGTTAGCAAGGTCTTTGAATCTTTAAATAACAAACTTCTTATTGGCAACACTATTACAGAGTCTTCTGTGTTATACATCTTAAGATTATTTTTTTGTTTTTAATGTTTTATATATTTTTAATGTTTGAGTGTTTTAATGTTTAAAGTTTGAGTACAATCCATTACAAAGTTAGCACAATATACAGTTGTCTTTCTTCATTCTGCTTGCCATTTCAATACTACTTGTTCTATTTGCTACTTCCATTTTCTACCTATTTAAATCTATTATTCATCCCTGATAGGAATACTTTTGTCACATTTGGGCTGGTTCTTCTAATGGTACTATTTCTCTTCTCAACAAGATCCAAAAACATTTTGCAAATGTTGAACATGTATAGCTCCAAAGCTTGAACCTCTGTGCCATTATCATAAAGTTGTATTTTTTTTTTTTACAAATACTATTACAGTTGATTTTCAAACAAGGTTTTATATCTAGTTATTTCAACCAATAATGACTCACGAAAGATCAATCATATCACCTAACTCATCATTCAGGAAAGCCGTACCCTTTCACATTTATCATCATATATAACTCTAAATACTACTTTAACTCTAAACACTATTCTAACTCTAAACACCATTTTTACTCTAAACACTATTCTAACTCTAAACACTATTCTAACTCTAAACACTATTTTTACTCTAAACACCATTCTTACTCTAAACACCATTCTTACTCTAAACACCATTCTTACTCTAAACACCATTCTTACTCTAAACATTATTTTAACTCTAAACACTATTTTAACTCTACATACACACTAACTTTAAATACTATTTTATCTGTAGACACTATTCTAACTTTAAATTTTATAAGTTTTCTAGTTACTTTAATATATTAAAATATTCATTTAAAAGAATAGCTGAAAAAATATGAAAAAGTTTTCTACACACATCTAATGCACTTGTAAATCTTGCGTAGGCTTGTTTTGTACTCTGTAAACATTGCATCGGACAGACCTACACAAGTGGAATGAAACCACTCTTTACAAATCAAACACTGGATCATTGAGTCTGTTGATTTAAAAATACTGCGACACACACAATACAAAAAGTAGCTTGAGGTACGAACTATATTTTTTCTAACAGCTATCTATTTCTATAGCTATCTACAGGAAACTGTGTTATTCTGTAATTTTCGAGGCATGTCAGCAAATGTTGTCGCATCAAACCCTCACTATATCTTAAGTTACAAGGATCTTTGCCTAAACACAAAGAAACACAGTTTGCTATTGCATAAAACCCACACAAAAGATCTTTTTGACGAGCTACATTGTTTATGTTAAGCTCTATTTCAACAGACTGTAAACAGGCAAATTTAGAAATTGAATAAATGCATTCTTTACTTGGAATGAGTTGAAGACTACAATATATGTCGATTTGACTATCTTTACAATAGTGGTTAGAGGCAGTTATCCAATGTCCTTTTGTTGGATCATTAAAAATTTGAACAAAAGCTCCGGTGGAAGCATTACATTGACCAGCAAAGCACAGAATTGGATCTTCGAGACCTTTAATATCTGGAAATTGACGCTTACACAATATCATTGAGGCATAAATAACTTTATCATTAAGAAGACCCATTGGATTTATAATAAGGCTTCGATCAGGATTGGTAAGATTTAGATTTTCAAATTGAAGCCATGTCTGCGCATCTGCTGGAACCACCAAATTTGTATCATCACAAATTAAAATAGGTATTTCTAGTGTAGTTGGCTTCATATCTGAATGCACAACTAATGATGAAAATGAAAAATTCAATAGAGAATCTCCAGGCGTTTGGACATAGTTGTCAGCAAATTTCACTTGTTTTTGCATCCTTTTAACACATAAAATTATACATTACTTACAGTATAATAGAAGATAAACAAGCATGGATAACATCTAAAAATTTAAAATGCAAACAAATAAAGTTAATTACATTTCATGTTGAGGTAACAGAATCTCTGTACTTGTACTTGCTG
The DNA here is from genome assembly GCF_022113875.1 of Hydra vulgaris. Taxonomy (NCBI): domain Eukaryota; kingdom Metazoa; phylum Cnidaria; class Hydrozoa; order Anthoathecata; family Hydridae; genus Hydra; species Hydra vulgaris. Next base: position 43,079,808 of record NC_061161.1, on the reverse strand, counting down.
CAGACAAAAGGTTATCAATATGGGAAGTTTGAGATGCTGAATCAACACTTTGATTCATGCTCAAATCATTCAAAACTTTTATGTCAAGATTGACAGTTGCATCTGGTGCAGGAATAAAACTTATATCACCTTTTCTTGGCTTCTTACAGCCTGATTTCTTGTCACCTTTTTTACTAAAAATAATAAAAATTCTAAAAACTGACATTTATAGTGTAGACTAGATGTTTTCTTATTGCATCCTCTGTTCTGTGATGCATAACAGAAAACATCTTAGTCTAATATTTGAGAATTTAAGTTGCCTCTTCCGGCATATTTATATACATACATATACATACATACATACATACATACATACATACATATATATATATATATATATATATATATATATATATATATATATATATGTGTGTATATGTCTGTATGTATATGTATATATGTCTTTTTGTATATGTATATGTATATATATATATATGTTTGTATACATAAAGAAATTATGTAACAATAAGTTTAAAAATAAAACAAATATATAATACATTAAACATAATATCAGCGTTCCAGGTTATAACCTCGACAAATGTTGTAATTTTGATGAGGTCGCTAAAAATCCATATTAAGATAATATTAAGAAGAACCTTGATCACTTACTTATATAATAAAGTTATATATTAAGATAAATCACATTTGTTTGAAACATATATAACCCAGAATGCTACTAAGGATTAGAATTTATATTCAATCTGTACATTTTTGAACTATTAGCACTGTACTCTGAGTTGCCAAATATTTAAAATTTATTTAACTTTTTTACCTAACTCACCAGACCTTATTTATAACCCCTTCATGTTTATTAATTTTGTAGATTCTTAGCTTATTTTCCTAAAAAGTTTCCCTAAATATTAATATTTTCCCTAGTTTATTAGGCACCCCAGAGTAATTTGATGTACCGTGAGTTACGCAGCAATTTGGTCAAATTTATGATTTTGCGTTCACCACATTCAATTCCAATGCTGCGTTTAACAGCTAGTATGTGACAACATATTGTTGATGAAGGACATGTGCAGTTTTCCTTCAGATACAATTTCACAACATGCGCATTTCCATCAGGTGCAGAGACTGTAAAAACCTTTAGGTTTGGAATATGAACAACATTAAACGTGTTAGAAAGCACTCGTATAGATGGAGGTATGCATTGCTGCATTGGTATATTTGCAGCTGCTTGCAGCTCTGCAATAACAAGTTCTGGACTATCTACTTTTGGTATGTCGTCTGTGTTATCTAAAACATTTTAATTTTCAATTTAAAACATCATTACTAACTGTGAGTATATAGCATTTTTGTAAATATTTTCTAAATAATTCTAAAATCAAATAAAAAAGAATTAAAAAAGGTTTTTAAACAAACAAGTTATTACATATTAAATGTGACATACTGATTAGGAGACTGCTTCAAAGAGAGTGTAGGGTCCAAAGCCACTACAACTCCGCTTAATTTCTGTCAAATAAAAGGTCTGAAGGCGATGCATTGCAACAATCATAGAATCAACAGGCGCTTCTTTCCATTCTTGAAACTTTTTTATAACTGCATTTAATGATTCAGATACATTATTTGTAACTATATTATCCATTAAACCAACAGATCTGAGATGACCAATATAAACTATTAAAATACGTGAATACAAGTAGTCTGAAAAATACACTGAGAATGCCTCACTCCAAGAAAGCCTTAATGTATCAATTTTAACTTTTAGATGTAATTCACTTTCACATCTGAGAAGTTCCTGCATTTGAGATTTATAGATTATTATTTCTTCATGACAAGCATTGTTTTTTTAGCCAAAAATCAACATCAGATATTATGTGATTGGAACAAGATACCAGATTCCATTTTGGTAAGACTTTTTTAATAGCCTTACTCATTCCACTCTCACCATCAGTCACAATAACAACCTGATTAAAAATTGTTAGTTTACTTTTAAATGTTTTAAAGAAATGTTTATGAACATTATCTAACTTCCTATCATGTAAAACAAATGCTATAGGCATACATGGGTTCTCATTAAAACAACTCATTTGAGCAACTAAAATTGACAAATAAAAGTCTCCTAAATTAAATGTTGTGTCATATGAAAAGAAAATTTGAGGGCACATCACAAGTTCATCTATTAAATTTTGCATTCCAAACAACACTGACAAGTCTGGATACGTGGATATGGACCAGACAAAACCTGGTATCATATATGCCAGTTCATGAATTGTTAAAAAAGATTCAGTGCCTAGTTTAGTACATTCTGCTTTGACACTACGCACATACTTCAACTGTCTTGAGTTTCTAGGCTGAAATTGGATCTGGTTATGCTTGGTATCAACAAGAAGATCCTTGTAGTTGTCAGAATCAATAATTGCATCTCGCAAAGATGGAGCTGTTGGTAAAAAACTTATTGATTTTCTGTAATTTCCTGGAATATATATAAAAAATACATTGTAAAAAAAAATATTATAAAGAATTAATATTATATACTATTTTTACTTAGTAATTAATTTAAAAGTATACAGTAATTAATGTTATACAGTACTTTTTCAAAAAAATTAATAGTCATTAAAAAAAATAAATTTTTTGGGCTTTTAAAACTCACTAGGGTAACTTATATTAGGATTTTCCATCTCTTAGGAGTTGTCTTTATAATGGCCTCACAAGTACTATTTTATTTAGAGTATATACAACTTTATATACTCAGTTATATAGATAAGACATTCATCTTTAATAGTTCTAAAATTAAAATAACAATCAGTAATAAAATGTGATAAAACCTATACCATGAGGCATTAAGATTGCAAGTTCATGGTTTCCTATATAATGGACAACAACAACATCTGTCCGACTGCAAAGTGGAGTTTTGTGTACAGTGGTAAACCACAAGGAATTTTACTGCGTCCATTTTGCTTCCACCTATACCCATCTGCTCGCCAATCATCTAAAAATAAAGGCTCCAACTTATGCAAATAGTAAAAATATTCTACAAATATTTCTGATTTTTTTTAATCAGAAACTTAAAATTAAAAAAAGAAAAATTTTTCAATAAAAAAAGTTCATGCTATTTTCTGTACAATAAGTTATATCAGTGTTGTTTATCTTTGACTTTAGTTGTGAACTGCAATGAATTAATCCTTCAATATGGATCCAATACATTTGGGATATATTTATATATATATATATATATATATATATATATATATATATATATATATATATATATATATATATATATATATATTAATTGTTTATATTGATAATAAACTAGTTTAATTTTTAAACATATTTTACAACTTAAATTTTGAATTTCCTCTTCTCAAATTCTTCATCAAAAGTGGAAAACTGTTATACAATTTAACTCCTTTGCGAAATACTGAATACCGTCCAATATGATTGTGTTGAGGAATATGATATTCTTATATACTCTGGTGTAATTACTATGCATATCCTTATTTTTAACCCAAATTTTTTTTAGTACAGACATATTTTCTAATTTAATAGTATTATTTATTATTAGAACTTTTACTGTAATAATTTATTTGATTGTTAGCCAATTCAACTCTTTAAGGCTTAATGATATATAGTGTTGATATGCTTAATTTAAGCATATCAACACTATGTGTAAACCAATTAAATTTAAAGATAGATTTTATTGCTCTATTTTGCAGCAACTGAAAGATATGAAGATTCTCTTCATTTTTTTCTAATAAAAGAGAGGCATAGTACTGCTAGTGTAGTGCATTTATTTTTATGAAATTTAGTATTTCAGTCTTTTTAGACTAAAAGGATTAAAATACTGGTTTTACTACTAAAATTTAGTAGTATATATAGATATTTTACACAGATTGTTTTTTCAGATATTTTATTTTGCTATATAATAAATATGTTCTTTAAAATTCAATAGATCATCCAATACCACACCCAGATATATAACGTTTGTACAGAATTTAAGTGCAGTACCATCCAAATTTAAATAAATTTTATTGTTAATTCTAGTGGTATGAATTTTCTTTATTCCAGAATTAGTCTTATCCTTCTCAGAATGTTAACTTTACTTAGTAGGCATAATTCTTTATATAAAAAAATACTACTAGTGGTAGTAAACTAGTATAGTACAAACCTTTCCCATTATTCACTTGGACGACATAAACTTCACCGGCCTTGAGATTGTTAAGAGCAGTTGCTCTAATTTCATCATCACTCTAGGTAATAAGATCTTTAATAACCTCAATGTTGAGATGATTTAAACTGATCAAAGCTGGAATAGCCATTTTTTCTTAAACCACGTTTGCTGAAGATGAATTCGTTTGAAGAAATTCACGAGTAACAATGCTGAATAAACAAATGATCCGCCCCGCCGATCCGCCCCGCCCCGCCGATTGTACCTACCCATTATTTTTATCAAAGTTAAAGTGTTCTTTAACGTCCCTGTAACATTTTTTTTTTTATTTTAACCATAATCATGGTGAACAAATGTGGCGTTGTAAATTGTAAAGGGAATTATAATAAACCTAATAAGTGTCGTATTTTTAAATTACCGAAAGATGAAATTGAGAAACAGAAATGGATTAATGTTCTTCCTTTACGTAAAAATTTTATTATTGAGCCATCTAAATTTTTTATATGTGAAAAACATTGGCCTGAAAATACAGAAATGATTAGCTGCCTGGTGGCTATACTCGACCAGCATGTGTACCTTGTATTTTTAATGTTCCTTTTTCTTGTTTACCAACGCCAAAGCCTGTGCCTCGCCAATCTAAACCTGAGGACATGCAATTGAATTATTTCATCAAAAAAGATAGAATAAATTCGTTTTCTGGTTTTTATCCTGACAATGAGTTGCACAAAAAATATAAAAATATAGTAATATCTCGACAAGACGATAAATTCATATACATTTTTATGTCAAAAGATTTCAAAGAGAGTTTTGTGATGATTATTGTTTATGATAAGTGTACCTTCTGTTCACCGCTAACCTTTTCAGCTTTTAAATATGGAATTTCCGTTCCATTAGCTAATATATTGAATCCAAACAATGGCTTAATCTTCTATTCACAATTTTTTGAAGCAATCAATTTAGTTCATAATTATAATCTGCATGTTAATGATGTTATTGAAAAGATGACAAATACTCTTTCAAAAAATGAATTTGAATTAAATGATGATAAGAAACAAAAAAAATTGAATTTTATTACAAGACAACTCAAACTCTTGTCTAAAAAAAGTTTTTCTATAGCTGATTATTGCTTTGCAATCGAGTCTTTTTATAACTGCAACTACGATCAACTTCGTGATTTTTTAGTCCTTCCAAGTAAACGAAAGCTTCAGTCTATAATTTCTGCCACTAACATTGACCATGTTTTACAAAAAACATTCGAAAACGTAAAAAATAATCAACAGAAAAATGTTATTTTGATAGTTGACGAGGTAAAAATTAGGCCAACAGTTGCTTATTCGTGTGGAGTTTTAAATGGGATGGCAAGTAATGATCCAGAATATAAAGCAACCTCTATGCTATGTGTCATGATGAAATGCTTACATGGTGGACCTAGTTTAATGATTTCTGTTACCCCTGTTCACAAACTAACATCATTGTATCAGTTCATTGTTGTGAAAGAAGCTGCTATTATAGTTGAAAAATATGGTGCAATAGTTTTAGGATCTGTAACTGATAATCATAAAATCAATCAACAATACTGCAAAATTTTTAACAGAATAACTGACTATCAGGCCATTCATCCATTAGACAATCAGTGTGTTTGGTTTCTTTTATTTGACACAGTTCATCTATTTAAATGTATTCGCAATAACTGGATTTCTGAAAAGTGTCAAAAGCTATCTCTTGATAATAAAACCATAGTTTCATTATTAGATGTGAAAAGTCTATATCAATATGAGAAAGAGAACATTTTAAAAACAGCTCCTTTATCCTATGCTACTGTCTATCCTATGTATGGAATCAGGACATGGGCCTAAACGAATTCAGTGCGTTACCCATGATATCAAAAAAGCCCTTGTGCAAACTACTGAAGGATTGATAGCTCTCTGCAAACATTTGTTTTCAGTTGGTTTTGATTATGTTTTGCTTCGTGAGCTACAAAGTGATAGAATAGAAGAAGAATTTTCTGTTTATAGACAATCGACACGGGCAAATGCTTTTATGGCAGCTGGTGATGTTTTCTCTGCTTTTAAAAAGCGTTTAGCTAGATTTGCTGCATCATTTTTAGAATCAGTGGAAGTAGGACAACCCAATAAAAAAGGTCACATATGTGAGGGTCCAATTAGTATTGAAGATGCAACCTCAATTGAAACATTCATTTATGATGTGAGTCTTTCTGAAACTGAAGAGAGCTCTGCTGCCTATGTAGCAGGATGGCTTGAGAAAAAATGTGAAGATGAACTAGTTTATCCAGATGATGAACCTGAACTAACAAATGAAGCTAAAGACTTTATTGAAGAAGTCTCAAGGGGCTATTTGACAGTTCCACATGAGTGTACTTATCAGTTAGAATTGGTTTATGCTTTGTGAAAAAAACAAAGCACAAAGCATGTTGTAGAAAAAGACTTATAAACATTCTATCTATAATGGACACATATTATGATTTTGGTTTATTATCAAAGAGTCTTTTTAGGCATTTGGAAAATGTTCTTCTGCATGGAATTCAGAATTTGGATAAAGACCAAGCAAAAAATGCATGTCTTTATCAGACATCAATTAAGAAGGCACGCCTTGCTGAGTAGTGAATCTTTCTTTTTAGATTTTTTACTTGAAAAATATTGTATTGTTTATTTCTTTACGAAGTTATATTAAGTTCATTATGTTTAAAAAAAAAAAAAAGTTTTAACATTGTTTAAAAGTCTCTAGAGAATATGATGTTTATATTTTTATTTCTTTATAAATAAATTGTGTCAATATGTTCTTTGTTTTTTTATAGAGGTTTTTTATATCGATCTTTTAAGCTTTTTAAAATAAGTTTTGATTTTGTTATTAACAATAACGTAAAATTATTTTAATCGTATTTCAGAATTTTGATTTTATGAAACGTTATTTAAGCCAATTTTAGTTATTTAGGAGTTAAGTGAGAAATATTGACTGGCCTTCGCTAGCGGAGTCAGGAAATCAACTTCGCGCGTCCTTCCGTATAGTAGTCCTTGTTCTGAGATTAACTGCCGGTAGAATAATTAAAAATATAAAGTTAAAAACTTTAAATTTACACTTGCTTGCATAGCTCAATGGATATGATAGTATCATATCCATTGAGCTACGATGGATAAGATACTCAATGGATATGATACGCAGTATCATATCCATTGAGTGACATATCCATTGATATGTCATTGATAGGCATATCAATGGGCATGATAAATCATTGAGTGACATATCCATTGATTTGTCATTGATAAGCATATCAATGGGTATGATATGCTTATATATATATGTATATATATATATATATATATATATATATATATATATATATATATATATATATATATATATATATAAGCATATGGGTATGATGACCGGATATATTGTATATCCGGCCGGATACAACTGGATATGTAATTTTTGAGGTTATCTCTTATCCCACTAGTGTTCATACTTTTATAACAATAAGGAATTAACTGTTTTTGAGTAATTTAATTAATAAGTATTATAGTGAAATATTATAGTAATTGCGCTAATTTCACTTTTAAATGAATGAACATTTGATCATTATTTTTTCTCACTAATTTTTTACTATAATTCATTAATCACTTCTAAATTTTGAAAAAAAATAAAAAATAAAGAGACGAAAACTTTTGAAGAAGAAAGTAAAGGGTTTATAACAAATAAAAATAACAGTTACAATAACTTAAAAAATGTTAAAAGTATATTATATTATTCTATTTATATATATATATATATATATATATATATATATATATATATATATATATATATATTTCTTTTTTTCTTTAAATTTTTACAACTACGTATTAATTACAAAATGTTTTTACACTGCGATAACATAGACAAAATAAACTTCCAATACAAAAAAATTAATATTTTACAAAATACCGTTAAGATAAACATAGGAAGCAATAATTAAATATGGTATGACTTGATAAGGGTTTTGACTGTTGTAGGGAACTCGTAGAAGACTGAGTTTAGTCTTACCATCGAGAACCTTGGGGTGTTGCGTAAAGTACACATATAAACATTATGATTCTCATAAAACAAATATTTTAAAAGTCATTGAGGTAGACTTTTCTTTTCTTTTTATTATACTATGTATAATGTTAGTGTTGTGGTTTGTAATAACACTTTATTTTTTGATTAAAAAAAAAAATTCATTTTCATTTTTAATTGATTGCTGATTATTTGAATGTGAGCGTAAATATTAATTTATCATTGGAACTAAAACAACTAAGTAATTATCTGTATTGAGAACATGATTTTTTAGTTTTGACTTATATTGACGTTATATTGTCAGCAAGAGAAATTGAGGTATAATTCGGAATTAGTTTGTTATATAAATAAGGGCCGCGGTAAGAAATAGAGAATTGAGAATTTTTTTGTCTTTTCCGGGGTACAATAAAGTTACCAGTTGATCTTGTGTTAAATTTGTTGAAATTAGATTGAAAGAAATTTTCTGTTAATCGGTTTGGAACTAATCCTAATTTGTATTTTAGCATGAACAATATATTAGCATAGATATTTTTGGTAAATTTTTAGCACTTTCATTTCATTTAATAGGGATTTAGCGTGGGTCAGTTTGTTCTTATGATGTATTATTCTGGAGGCATGTTTTTGTCGTCGATAAAGGGACATTAACTTTGTCTTGTGTGTGCTTCCCAAGCAATGTTGGCAAATGTGAGATAACTATGTATAAAGGAAAAATAAAGAAGTTTTAGGTTTTTTTGCGATAAAAATGGTCTAGCTTTATAAAGTATACTAATACTTTTAGATATTTTAGTGTTGATGCCATTTATATGGGCTGTCCATGAAACATTTTCGTCAATAATCACACCAAGAAATTTAATTGTTTGGGTTCTTTCAATTTTTTGTGTTCGATACTTAGTGAGGGTAGAATTGATGGTAGTTTATTTTTCTGTTTCTTTGAGTGAAATAAAATAAATTTAGTTTTTTGGGCGTTTAATGATAACATGTTAGAACTGAACCATGTTTTAAGTTTTTGAAGTTCAATGTTGACTTTATCAAAAAGGTCATTGATAGAGGTAGACGAGTAAAACAGATTAGTATCATCTGCAAACATTATACAATCGAGATTTGTAGAGACTTTAGAGAGATTGTTAATGTAGATAAGAAATAATAAAGGTGCAAGAATAGAACCCTGGGGGACACCACATTTTATTTTTAATAACTTTGTATTAGTGATACCGTCTATTATAACACATTGTTGTCTGTTATTTAAATAATTAGTGAACCATATAATAGTTTGGTTTTTTATACCGTACTTTCTCATGTTGTCGAGCAGAATTTTATGGTTGACAGTATCGAAAGCTTTTGTAAGATCAATAAAAACTCCCAATACAAATTTTCCTTTATCAAAAGTTGATCTAATTTTGTCCATTAGGTCTAAGGTTGCATGCTCCGTAGAATGATTTGTTTGAAAGCCGTATTGACATTCATTTAAGATTTTATTGACTGTTAAATATTTATAAAGTCGATTGTACATTATTCTTTCCAGGAGTTTGGAAAACACTGGAAGAATTGAGATAGGTCTATAATTGGTTAGCAAGGCCGTGTCTCCAGTTTTAAATATAAGTAAAATCTTTGCAATTTTTAATTTGTCTGGAACAACTCCAGTTATAATTGATGACTTGAAAACCTCTAAAAGAGGATCTTTTAAAATGTATAAAACATCATATACTGCATTGCTAGAAATGTTGTCGATGCCCGGAGCTTTGTTTTTTCTAATTGATTTTGTTGCTTCTTCAAATTCCTCAGATTTTAAGTCACTCTCAGTAAATGAACTAGTATGGTCAGTAAGATAGTTATTAAATGAATTGTTCGAGTTGTTTATTTTGGATGCCAGTTTAGGACTGATATTTACAAAAAATTTATTAAATTTATCGGAAATAGTTTTTTTATCTGTATACTCCCATACATCTTCCTCAATTCTGGAGGGTAATATTTCGGCCTTAGTTTTGGTTTTTCCAATAACTTCGTTCATTTTAAAATTTTTCTAACATTTGCCCTTAAAATAATTAACTTAAGGTAGCAGATCCCCTTAAAATAAAGTTGCTTAAACTATTGTTATTAAATACCAATTGCAATTAGGTTTTATTTGATATCAATTAAACTTTTTTTTTTAATTAAAAATTTTGAAAAAAAAAAAGTAATTAAGGACTAATTAGACAATTAAGCAGCCATTTTAAAAAATTTTCAAACGCGATTATACAAGTTTTACAAATGCTGTGGACTTCAAATTTTCAGGATATGTTAGTAGTACTATTAACTAGGGTTTCTACCACTTTTGTGTAAAAATGATAAATTCTTTAAAAGATAATCAATTTTTTCAAAAATTATTAAAATGAAGTACACAAAAAAAAAAAAAAATTTTACTTAAAATGAAAATTGAACTTTCATTGAGGTACAAACCCTCGACAACATAACAAGGAACATTTGCTGAAAATTTCAAATCAAAATCTATAGTAGAAGTTGAGAAAACGCGTTTTATGTGTCGAAAAATACTTAAAAAATAAAACACAAGAAAAATGCTCCTAAAGATTTTGTAATTAAAAAATAATAAATTTTTTATCATTCTAAAAACCACCAGCAGAATATGATGCTCTTTCTTCATTTTCTTTATCTATGAATCCTTTTTTCATAGCTCTTAGTAACTTTCTTTTGCTAATACCTGCTGTTGAAGTCTTTTTTATCATATAAACTATTCGAGTCTTGTTTTTTTAAATGGTCCCTATGTCCATAAATCGACCGGTCTTTATCTGTAGTTTTTGAAAAACTTTATATATCCCACTAGCTCCATCATTAAACTCTAAAACAGCAGATGCTACAGCTATTTCAAGAATATTTCGACTTACATAAACATCTTTAGGACATTTTTTTAAAATGAAATTGTTAATTGCTTCATTATTATTTTGTTTCTGTCCATGCAAACATTTAGATAATAATTCATCTCTACTCAAGTCTTGAAAGATGGGTTTTAAAATTTCATTTATTGCTAATGGAATATTTAATTTAGATTTGTAAGTTGATTTACCTGTTAGTTTATTTGACTGCCACATGCACCAGCTATTTACATTTCGAGGACAACATTTATGTCGTCCAGTTTCACCAAGAATTTCTGAGTTATGGAAAAGTGTTGCCCAAATACCCTTTTTTATTCCATAAATGCTGTTAAGAATTTGCCTTATGGCAGTACCATAATAATTCTGCAAAGTATTTATAGCTTTATCACATTTTTGATTATTTGTTGATATCAAAGTAACAACACCATTTATGGATGTGTGACCTCTTTTTTGCCATGTTCAATCAACAGAAACATGGCAATCAACAATACTTGTATTATCACTGATGGCATCCATCAAAACAATATCATGTGTCTCTTTTTCAGCATTTGACATAGAAGTATTAGCTGCTTCGACATAAATACTGTGAAGTAATTTTGTTATTTTACCAAAGTTTTTTTTAGTCATCCGTCTTGGCATATTCATGCAAAGATTAAATGATACTATCCAATTTCTCTAAAAGCAACAGCAACTTGTGTATTAACTTCTTTTAATTATTCTTTTAATTTTAATTTCTTTAAAATTAATTTTTTAATTATTGCTGAAGTTTTAAATGTGTCTATAATCTTATCACAGCTTTCACAAAAAATTTCAAGTTGTAAACAAAATCCCATTTTTTCACAATGTTATCATGCAAAGTAATTTTATTTCCACATTCAGAACAAAAAATATACTTACTAAATATTCTTTTTAATATAGAAAAGTTCATAATAAAGTTATAACTGTTCTTGTAATCTTTATTGTTACACTCAATATTTTGAGTTGTTTTCGTTTTCGAAAATAACTTTTTTGCACTTGAACAACTTGCAATTGGCGATGATGGTAAACTATTTTTTTGTTTATCATTGCATGTGTACTGATTTTCTTTAAACTTGTATTTACGTTTTCTAATTGTACTGTGGGTCATTTTTTTGTTTAAAAGTTGCAAACAAATTTGAAGTAAAAGTGGCTTTTAGTAGAAGCTTTCAAATATAGTCCAAGTTGTGATTCTAATTTGTAATGTTCAAGCTGTGGAGTTTATCCTAAAGTTGTTTTGAGCACTGGTACAAACATTAAGCAAACAAGATTCTTTTAAGACTGAAGTTTCCTCCAAAAAGCTGGCTAGAAAGTTAAAAAACCAATAATCAAACCCATTGCTATGGCGGTAACTAGGGAAGCCTGAAAAACTATGGTCAACTAAAACATAAATATTTAAAAAACTAAATTGAATTATAAGAAACTGTTTTCATTCTAATAATCTCCGTTAAATTTTGAATAAAAATCAAGTAAAAAAAAAATTTGAATTTTTTTTGATTTTTAAGGGGATCTGCTACCTTAAAAATTTAAAACTAAAAAAAAGAAAAAAACTTATGGCAAGTTTTGAAGCAATTCTGCCCAACTGTGCGCCACCAACAAACACTGCCTACATACTTCAGAGTATTACCTGAAGTATTACCCAGCAGTGCCCACAAACAGGTAATGGATTTGAATTACGCTACCTATCTCAAAATTACGTGAAATGACTGTTTTTTGAGAAAGTAAATAACTTAAATTTTACTTTTAAGTAAAGTATAAAATTTCAAAGAAAAAATTTACTTTTATTTGCAATCGTAAATAGCGATAGCTGTTTTTGCTAATTAGTTACTTTAGTTTACACATCAAAGAAATTTGTTGCTATGATGTAGTTTTATTTTACTTTGTAAACTGTTAGGTTTTTTAAATATATTTACGTAAGTTTACTTCGTAAATAACTTTTTTTACATATAAAAAGTAAATTACATTCCGATGTAATTTTTTTTATAGTTATAACCAAAATTACTTTACACGACTTAATATTAAAAATAAGTTACATTTACAAGTCTAAGTAAAAATGCTTTTACTTGTAAAAGTAAATTACTTTTTCAAGTAACAGTTACTTATTTAAAAAACTAAACTTAATATAATATTTGTAAAAAAAAACGTTATATAATATTTGTAAAAAAAAAACAAATTACATTTAAATGTAAGTAAATTATATATTTTTATGAGTTATATTTTTATGAGTCGCGTTTTTAAATCAAAATAAGTAAAACTGCCATCCCTAGTGATAATCTATGCTAATTTATGCGAACTTTAGAAAATTAGAGTTAATAAAAGGAAATTAAGGCAAAAATTAAAAGGCAAAGTAATAGTTATGGCATTGTATTTTGCGTATTTACAACAAAATTTGTAATACAATCCGGATATTTTATAAAACAATTAAAAAAACTTGTTCAACCTTTGAAAAAACAACCACCATATTTGGTATAAACTATACCACGTACTCGAACTGTAGATTTGGTAGGTTAGCGCAAAAATAAAAAACACTTGCTTATTTTGGCAGCGTCCGATGACGCTGTTTATGACGCCTATCATTTGATGAAGGTGCGGCACCAAATGAAAATAGTCCACTTGTTCCGTTTAAAAACAAATTTTTTGAAATATCAGAGTTTTGTGCATTATCAGTACTGGTAAAATTAAACGAAGGCATCTGTGCGGAAGTAAAGTTAAAGGAGGGTACGTTCGAAGAACTGAAGTCAAATGGTTTAGTTGGTACTGCTTTTGGCAAAAACGAAGGTTCAGAATTTTCACTTAAAAAAGATGGCTTAGAACCTGTTAAGAAATTAATAGAAGGGATAGTAGAAAAACTTGATGATGCTGAATTACCGAAGCAAAACCCGGCATTGTTTAGATTAGTACTTACAGAAGATCCAAAAACAATAGGTGTGGACCCAAACAACGTCGAACTAGGCTTAGAAACCAAAACAGAGTTTAATGACAACGGCTCTTCAGTGGTTTTTACAAAATTAAACGTCGGAGCATTAGTAACGGAGCTTGTAGTACCAAATACCGAAGGTTGACTAAAAAAAGATGGCTGATATATATTCGTTGAAACTCCTGAAGCAATAGAACTAGATTCGGATTGTAATTTTTTGGAAAATAAATTAGTTTCACATACAGTATTTTCAGAAGACTTTGCATCAATAGGGTTTGCTGAAGTCTTACCCCATTGAAAGGAAGTCGCTGGTTTTTCGCTTATTTTACCAAACGAAAAAAGCGGTGTAGTAATAGATTGTGAAGACTCGCCTGATTTACTTTGATTATTTGCTGCGTTAAATGCCAATGTTGGTACCGAATTTAGAGTGGCGTTGGAATTCGTCGTAGATGAAAAGGATGGAAAACTGTTTTGAGAAAAAGAATTATTCGGTTTCCCAAATGTAAAAATACTTGTTTCAGGAAATGATTTAGCAAGAGTTTCGGGTAGTGATTTAACATTGCTAGAAATGTTTGCACTTTCAGAAACCTTTGCGAAACTATCAGTTTTGTTTGAAGTCATTGATAAAGATGGATCTAGGTTACTATTTTGAGTAGAAATAATGGGTTTTCCAAATGTGAAAATACTTGATTCAGGGAGCGATTTAGCAAATAATGGAACATTTCCGGAAAAAATTTTATTTTCAGAATCTTTGAGGAGGCTGCCTGCTACATTTGTTGATGATAATAAAACTGGAACATCATTTGAAACTGTAGAACAATTAGGTTTTCCAAATGTAAAAATACTTGATTCTGGCAAAGATTTAGCATGAGTGATAAAATTGCTAGTACTTTCAGAAACTTTTACAATATTATCAGCATTAGTCTCAGTTTTGAAAAATGAAATTTTACTATCATTTTGAGCGGTTGAATTACTAGGTTTACCAAATGTGAAAATACTTGATTCAGGTAAGGATTTAGCAAATGTAAAAACATTGTTAGATAAAGCTGCATTTTCAGAAACATTTGCAAAAACACTTTTGCTTGTAGTTGATAAAAAATAGGGAATTTTAATATTGCTTTGAGTATCAGAATGATTGGACTTGCCAAATGTAAAAATACTTGAACTAGGAAAGGAATTAGGAAGTGACGAGTTAGTTCTTGTATTTTGCATATCTGATTTAAATTTATCAACTGATGCAATTGATTTTGGATTAGGAGTTTCACATGCAACACATTTTTCTGAACTAGATTTGTTGTTTATCAAGCATGTAGAACAGTCCCATGAACTTTCTGATTTTAAAAACTTTAAAGATAAAGGGTTTGTTTGGGGAACCTGTGAATTACTGGTGGGAGCTTTAAAATTTTCGTTTATAATTGTTACCTTAGTATTTTCAGCAGCAGAATGTTCATTAGCAACACTTTTTGACTTAAGAGTTTCACAAGCAACACATTTATCGGAATTGGATTTGTTATTTATTAAGCAAGTGGAACAATCCCATGAATTTTCTGATTTTAAAAACTTTGAAGATAAATGCTTTATTTGAGAAATCTGTAGAAAACTGCTAGAAACTGAAGGAGCTTTAGAATTATCACTTTCTATTGGTAACTTTGCCTTTTCATTTTGACAAGCTGCACATTTAACAGAGTCTGGTTTATTATTAACAAGGCAAACACTACATTCCCATGAACCTGGTAATTTAAATGTCTTAAATATAAAATCTCCTTTGACTTTATCTTTTTCATTATTTATAAAAATAGGTTGAGAAACTTCATTTTGTGATTGCTTTTTAATAGGTATGGGTTCACTAAATGTATAACATTGCATTTTTGGGTCTTCACTATGATTTCTAACAGCTAAAACACTTGGTTCAGAAAAATAAAACACATCTTTGACAGCTATTTCTTTACTTTCATTTGAAATAAAAGGTTTAGGCAAAATTTCTACAGAGGCAGACTGAAATGATGATTTGAACGTAGTTATAGAGGGCAAAGAAAATGATACATTAGGTATACTCGGTAGAGTGTTTATAATTTCTTCAGTTTTGGGAACAGAATAATGACTACTAGTATGCTCTCTTCTTAATTTACCAGTTTTTTTAGGTAAAAAATTATCTGTTTTGGTTGTGATGATGTCAGAATTTTGCTTAGAATCAATTGGTATTAATTTTTCTGAAGCAGATAAATCTGATTTAGCAAAAGTAAAACTCTCTATAGATTTTAATGGCTTTACAAACTGTTGCTGATCAGTATTTGTATTGTTGGTAGATAAAATGAATCCTTTTTGAGACGGTTTGACAGTATCCAAGGTGCTTACAGGAGGTTTTATAATATTGGGATCTTTGTTTTTAGATAAATCGCGCAATTTTTGACTAAATGTTAAAGGAGATATAAGATGTTGCATAGAAGGCAACTTTCGTGAATCTTTAACTGGTGAAGACATATTGTCTAAAGTACTAAGTATTTTTTTAGCTGTTGCACTTGTAACTGCATTCCTCTTTGCATATGGAAGTGATTTAGCTTTCATTTGAGTAAGTGTGGTACATGCTTGGTTAGAAACAGGAGATATTCTTTGTCTCTTAATTGAATCTTGTCTGTATGTAGAAGAACCACCAAACTTTGTTTGTCCGCTATAAAACAGTGACTTGTTCACAGCTGACAAATCCAATGTTGTGTTCATTGTAGTATTAAAATTTTGTGCGCTGAGGTTAGGAGAAATAAAAGCTGAAACATTAAAAGCAGGCTTTAGAACAAAAGGCGATTTCTGTTTAACTGAGTTTGAATGTGATACTTCAATAACCTTTTCATCGTTTGAAAACGACTGCTTGCTTGGATAAAACTGTACAGAATCAAAGCTATTATCTAAAAATGAAGGATGATTTAAAGTATTATCAGAATTACCAACTTTATCATAGAACCCTAATGATGGAGGCTTCACAGCAGTGGATTGTACGATTGAGTTGCTATTTTGAGTACCTTCATAGGATAATGACTTGATTTTATGATTTTCATTTGATTTAATGATTTGAGGTTGGCTGCTTTGAGCATTATTTTCGTCACTTTCATCACTTTCATCATTTTCTGAAAAACCACTGTTTTCTTCCTGAATCAAACAAAAAGAAATTTTACAGAATTATTATTTTAAAAAATTTACATTAAACAAAATTACAACAAAACTTCTAAATTTAACTAAAATTACAGAAAAAGATTTTAAAAAATCTGAAAAAAAATATACAGGAAATATAAAGGAAAATATACAGGAAAAAAAATATACAGGAAATAGAACAACACTATTACAATTGAAAAACAAAGACTTATAAAGATTTTAAAATGATTTCCTACAATGAGCAATAGACAGTTGTTAGCTTAATTTTTTTTTTTTTTTTTTTTTTTGCATAATTTTCAAAAAGTCTTTGAAAAATAGTTGGGGGTCTGAGAATGGTTTAGATTTTTGATATTTGAGTTTTTTATTTATTAAATATAAAAGAAATACAATCTATTTAGAAAAATATATATTACCTTAAAAAAACAATTAAAACTCAAAATTCATTAAATTATAAAATTATATTAATTTTTTAGGGTTATTTTTGTTTACTTTAAAAGCAGCATATTGGTCATTTTCAACCTAAATTACCAAAAAAAAAACAAAAAAAAACATTTCTTACAAACATTTTTAAACATTAGTTTCTTTTTTAAGTGATAATTTATTTTGAGATTATAGTTTTCTACTTAAGATTGTGGTACTTTATAGACATATTTTAGTTTACTAAAGCTATATTTTAGCTGTCTGCAAACAACTAATACTATTTATTCAAAATATGTATTTATCTAACAAAACTAAGTTGATAAACATATATCAATATAGTTTTAAACATTGCTAGCAGTATTAAAAGCATTGCATGTACAAGTTTGGTTGTTGAAAAACATGTCTTGACAATGAAAACTCAATGCAAACAAAAGACAAGACATGCAATCCAAAACATATTTTAAATTTGCAAACATTTAACCCTGTGTGTAAATTTAAAACCTAACAATTGATAAATAAGTCTCTTGTGTAATTAGTTAAAAAAAAACACAAAAAAGTAATATAATTCTTAAATAAGTAATATAAATCTAAAAAATAAAAAAATATTCTCAAAAGCAATAAATTAATCTAACAATAAGTAAAATAAACCACCAAATAAGTAATATAAATCTCATTATAAATTGTAATACAATTAACATACACAACAGAACCACTAAGCCAACAAAGAATCAGAACAAGTAACAACATTCAAAATAAGAATAGTTACTAAAAAATTTTTTTTTTGCAGCAACATACATTTTTGTCTTTTTTCCACCAAGATGATATCCAATTTGGAACAATGTAATTTGAAACCCGTCCTAATATACCCTAAACAAAAGAGTAAATAAATTATTTTTCAAAATTTATTTTATTGATAATAAAATATATTTCATAAAATTATTTTTGCCTTTAATAAATTGCAATAAAAAAAAAATTACATAGTCAGGACCTACATTCTAGGAAAAAAATCTGGGCGGAGGTACCCCCTTTCATAAACTCCATTTATTTAAAAATATATGGAGTTTATGAAGACACAAAAAGTTCGAAAATAAAGTAAGAAAAGGGGTAGCTTTATCGCAAGTTTTTGGAGGAAAAAATAAAATTCAAAGCTCATTTACCTTACAAACACACACACATACATAGATCTACTCCTGATTATTATAGTAATAACTTATTAATGCAAAACATGCATGTGCTAGCAAAACACTTAAGAATCACTGCTAATGGTTGTTCTGCTTTACAATTTTTACAAGGTAAGAAACTTTAAAAAACAGTGTGTCTAATTAAAAATTTGATATTTTCATGCATGTCACGACAACTTGCTATAAGGCATTTGTTAATACATGGCTCCAAGCAAATGCAATTAATATTTATGCCAGTTGGCTATGCAATCTCGATGCAAAAACCAAAAAGTAACAAAAAAGTTATAACCCTAATGCACACTAGATAGATATTTTAAAGTTCATGATTAGGAAGGGATCTTCAATAAAGTATGTATCCAGGTATGGAAAGAGGGAAGTCATCGAAAGTATACAGATGCATACAAGGACAGTTCTACATAAGTTGTTTTATGGCATACACATTTTATAGATGCACCCGAATTACATAAAATCAAAGAAAACTTTTCTTTAAAACCTAAATCTTTTGAAACGTCTTGTTTAAGTTACGTGAAACGCTTTTTGATAAAGTAAAAAATTACTTCTTATGATTGTTTAATAAATTAACAAATTTTACTTAAATTCTGAAACAGTTTTATAATAATATTAAAACTGTTTAATAAATTAAAAAAATATATAATATTAAAACAGTATATATATATATATATATATATATATATATATATATATATATATATATATATATATATATATATATATATATACACAATATTAAAACTGTTTAATAAATAATGAAGTCTTTTTATATGTAATATTAAAACAGTTTAATAAATAATAATTTTTTTTAATCATTTCATGGCTTTAACTAGTAAATCAAATTAAAAAAAAAAAAGGAAAAAAAAAGATTTTAAACAATTTTCCTTAATATTTAAAAAAAAAAAAGAAAAAACAATTAAATCTAGAGATATGCCAGAACCAGATTATGCTAAGTCCTGGATTCCGGGTACCCAGCAACAGATCAATTTTAAAAAGTTGCTTGTGAAGTCTTTAGCGTTGAATTGCTTTCACAAAATAACGCTGATTAATTTGCGCTAATAAAGTTTGCCTAAATATATCAAATTTCACTTTAATAAGCAACTATATTTACACTCAAGGCCACAAATTCTGATCATGCAAACTTAAGTGTCAACTCAATGTCCATAAACATTCTTTCTCCATCAGGGTTGTTAATATTATATTAGTAAATATATTATTATTTTCAAATAAATTTTTAAATGATTGTTTACAATAAACATGTAAGAAATCTTATAGCAGGGGCTCATACTGATGATAAAACACATTTTGCTTTAAATGCGTATTAAATTGTTATTGTAAAAAGCTGTATAAAACAAAAATCCTGTGAGGTTGTCTTTTCTATATAAAAAACTTGTACTAATATAAAACAATCTTGCCATGCTGCTTTATTGCTGTTTTATACAGTTTATAACATCAAAAACATAAAATGCAATTAAATTAAAACGTGTTTTAGCATCAGTATGAACAGGGTATTACATGTTTATTGTAATCAGTTGTTTACTTAAAACTATTGCAAACGTTTAGTTATTGTAAACCAAAACTGCATTTCATTTAAAGTTTAATTACTAAAAATTCTCTTGTGAAAAAACTCTCTTACACTCTTAAAAAGAAGCTATTAAAATACTTTTTTTTTCCCTTTCTTTTCTTTCGTATTCTCTAATTATTTTATTTTGCATTACTGATTTTATATCTGTATAAAATATCAGTTTCCTTTTTGCAATATATTCTGATTATTTTGCAAAAATGTATTTTATAAAATACTTTAAGTGAGACATGTCTACATTAAGTAAATAGGACTTTGATGTTATCGACTCCATAACACTCTTAGACTTACGTTAAGAAGTTTATTGGTTGAAGTTTAAACTAAAAGCAAAATTATGTTAATAATGTTTTGACACAATTTAAGTAACACTAATACAAATAGCTACAGCATTTTAAGTTTTTGTTTATTAAAAATAAATTATAACTATTCAACTTGTTTTATACTGAGCAATCATATGTTTTATCATATTCTTTTCTTTGTGTGATTTAGTTTAAGAGAAAACAAGAACAGAAGACAATTGTTTTTCTATTAAAATTTGAATGAATTCGAGACTTAGCTCCATTTCCATTGCATACATCGCTTTTAAATACAGTTAAAAACTATTATTTACATATAATTTCTTCATTTATATTAATTTTTATTTTTTAAATTATAAATGTAAAAAAAAAGTAATAGTATTAAATTTTTAACAAAACTTTTTTGACGGTTGCCACCATCCTCATGTAACTGAGGATAAAAACACTTTGTATTGTATGGAAAATTTTTAAATATTTAAGTTCTAAAATACTTAAAAAAATTTTCAGAACTTTTTTTGCATAGATATTCATATTTTTGTTTATCTAATTTTATATTATGATTTTTATCTTAAAACAAATTTTAATGAGTAAATTATAATAAAAATTAGTGATTTAAAATTGCTTTAAATATATTTAAGATTTTAAAATGTCATCAATGATAAGTAAAAAAATTTATTAAAATTGATAGCTTTTAAATAAGAAAGTTTTTGATAGCTTTAAAAAAAATAAGAAACTGGTCAATTTTGATCAAAAAGAATGCTAGTTAAAAGAACTTTTGTTTTAAAATACTACTTTAGAATTGATTTAAATAAGCAACAAAGGCATCCAAGGGGCAGAATGAGATTTGCTCACCGCACAAAGGTAGCAAGTAAATTTAATCCATTTAAATATCTAGTATACTACGTATTTAAATAGAAAAGAATATTTAAAGGGATCCTCAAGTGCCAAGACAAATTTAGTTCATATCATAGATA
This sequence comes from Hydra vulgaris, assembly GCF_022113875.1. Classification (NCBI taxonomy): domain Eukaryota; kingdom Metazoa; phylum Cnidaria; class Hydrozoa; order Anthoathecata; family Hydridae; genus Hydra; species Hydra vulgaris. Next base: position 43,058,194 of record NC_061161.1, on the reverse strand, counting down.
AACATTAGAAAATAAGTAAAAAGTTAATGAAACTTTCCAAAAAAGGAATATTAGCAATTTTTGCTATTATTACATAGCTAAGAACTATAAACTCTTTTTTAGTCTATTTTTATAGGTTTAATAATAATCTTGACTAATACTTCAAATAGTGAGCTTAATTAAAACTTATTAATATATAATTTAGTTAAGTGGTAAGTATGTTGTAAGGTTTTAAAGCAAACTACAATAGAACCTGTCATTTCGAAAAGGGCACAAGTCTATTTATTAAAACTTTTTAAAATCAACAAAAACATGATTTTTATTAAAATAATGTCTATGCTGGTAAAGAAACTAAACATAGAAGTAGATAAATAAAGAACATATATAACTTATGTAACTTTTATTTTTTATAAAAAAAAACCTTAACCATACAGAAATTTTTAATTTAAATTTACAAACTGTTAAAAGTTTTTTACTTGTGTCCTTTACAAAATAACAGGTTTAATTGTGAAGCTATTGTATTAAAATAATTATTCACTTTAAAAAAAAGATTGCTAAGACAGACATCGAGGTAGCAGTGTAGCTATCTTCATTACTGATGTATTTATCTCTAACGTTAATTAGTTCTATAAAACTTTTCTCAAACAAGTTTTGGTACCTTAAAATTTAACAATAAACACATACTTATTTATATTATAAATAGACCAAATGATACTAATTTAATATAATATATCGCTGAATCATCCAAATTAGCTTGTAGCTTAATTAGAAAGCCTTTAGATGGCTGCTTCATTGTTAGTAATTTTAACATATCACATTTCTTAAATCCAGAAACCCTATGGTTGCTCAAACCATGTTTTGGACTTACAGCAGGAATTCTATTTTAAAATTGTTTCCTAATTTTATATTAGGTAATAATACTAAGGGCCCCTTTAGTATCACTTGAGGAATTTTAGTTTCAAAACCGTTTTCTGAAAGTGAATCTCAGTTGTTTAGTTACAACAAAGGTGATTATGAATCAATATCAAACTTTATTGCATCAATCAAATGAAATATTTTATTTCTGCATAAAACCGCGGATCAAATGTTTAATTTATTAATTTTTAGCAATTGTATTGTTTGTGAATACTCTATCCCCAGGGTATTAACAAAGAAAAAGTACGATCCTTGGGTTACTCCACATATTAAAAACCTAATCCGAGCAAAATAAATCAGTTTGGTATATCTACTTATTTTTGGTATAACTACTTAATTTTGGTATAACTACTTTTTTTTTTTTTTTTAATTATTCACCTCTCCAAGGCCCAAGGGGGCCACTACAGTCAAGGAGGCTACTCATTTTTTTTTTTTTTTTGTAAATTGTGGTACAACTCTTTCTCAACTCTTTAACTCCGAAACACGAACCTTGACAAGCAAGACGGCTGCGCGGAGAAATTAAGTTGAGCCCAGTACTTCCAGGGACGTGGTGGGAGTTGAACTCCGAACCACTCGCTTACAAAGCGAGCGCTCTTACCACTACACTACTACCGCATACTTAACTAAATGGAAGAACAATAAACTTGAAATAAACTGCTATTTTCCTAATTGTTCCATAAAAGCTGATTTAAAGCAAAAAAAGCACATAAAAAAGAAATAATATTAAAATCCCTCTGAATAATTTACATCCTCAAAAAAATTATATAAACCTGAATGGTCATTTGAATGTCACTGAATGTCACTATATGTTGGATTATATTTTACTTAGTGTTGTATATAAAAAAAATTAATTACTTATTTTCTAAGAAAAATATTCATTGTGTATTTTAAAAGCTACTAATTTTATATAAAAGGAAAAATCAAACATCGTACTTTCGAATTTAAGATCCACGTTTGACTAACTTATTATTTATCCACAATTGCTTTTTTTTTTTTTGAAGACACTAGGTTGAAATGATTAGCAAACATTTTTTTTTTTGCTTTTTTTTAAAGTTTATGTACTTTTAAGTTTATGTACTTTTTTATTTTATATATATAGGTACGTGGAAATATCCGTTATACGGAACCGAATATTGTGCTAAAAAACTGTGCCACACTTTTTAGATTTTTTTTTAGCTAACGTAGGGAAGACGTGTTTAGTTAAAAAACTTTTTAGAATTTGATATCAATATAGATTATTTTTAGAAACTAGAATAGTTAAACTTTATTACTGTGAGGTTTATTATTTTACTAGATGGCTAATTTATTGAGTTTTTTGATGTCTAAAACTTTGTTGTACTTTGGGCATGAAATTAATGTTGAAGATATGCTCATTTTTTTTTCTATACTATTCTTTTTTTTAAGTTTTTCATTTATCTATGCACCTGGAAAATTTCATTGAAAAAAAAGTTGTAGCAGGGTGTCTATTTTTTGTCGCAATTTTGGTACCTAATTTTCACTTTGCTGAAGTGGTCGCAGGAGACAGAGGGGTTAATTAAACATTGTTTATATTTGATTTTAATTAAACAAAATTTTCAGTTTTTTTTTTTAGATTAATTAAAATGGAAAGTAGAGATATTGATAAAAGTTTTTAATATTGTTTCCTATTTATTAAATTATTTGCCTTCAATGTAAAGTTATGTTTCCTACTTTAAAGTTAAATTTTTTAAAAATGTAACTGACATTTGTAATATTATAACATATTTTATCTTACATTGTAAGTAAGTAAGTAATATATATATATATATATATATATATATATATATATATATATATATATATATATATATATATATATATATATATATATATATATATATATATATATATATATATACATACTGATATATATCAGTTAGTTATTTTACACATTCAATATACATTAGTTTTTTTTAACTTAAGATCAATAGATTTCGTCTAAACAAATGTTTTTATTATTTTGTTAAAAAAAGTTTTTCATTTGTTTTTAAGAGGTTAAGTCAGTTTTTTTTTGCGATTTATTATTTTATTATTTAGTCTTTCACTCTCAATATTCAATTATATATCTTTATTATGCTATGTTTTTTGGGCAGATTTTTGAGCATCCACAATTTTTTTTTAAAGTTGTTTATTTATATATTTCTGATTGTTTCATGCTTTTTATTGAATCATTGTTTTTTTTTTCTACAGGCAATATAGAACAAATTATAAGTAAGTAAAGTTTGAAATATTTTAGTTATTTAGTCATTTAAACTTTTTTTTTTTTGTAATGTTAGTAAATTTTAATAATTTCAATAGTATAGTTTAATGATACATGCTAACTAAAGATTATTACTTAATTGATACACAAGCTAAAGGTTTTTAATTTATTGATACACACTAACTAAAGATGTTGTAGCGAAAATTGTAACTTGAAATTAAGTTTATTTTAGTAAACATTATATTACTATTGTTATTACTCATTTCTTTTTAATTCTTTAACAACACTTACTTCATTAATTAGTAAGAGATTAATGTGTACTTTTATGTGTATGTATTGAGAAATATAGTCTGATTTTGTGGATTATGCAGTATTATACTATTTAATATGTACTATGTTATTGTATATTTAATATGTACTATATATGTATATTTAATATATAATATTTACATGTACCATTTATTCTTTTGTGTCATTGTATTATTTAATCTTTAATATCCTTGTCATCTGTTGCAGCTGGTAAGGTTTCTATATTATAAATTTGAGAGATAAAGTAATTAAATGCAAGTTCATGTAACGCGTATAAATAGAGTTAGCAATCGATTGCATCAGGCTAAAATTAGAGCCAATATTTCCCAAAGACAGGCATCCAAGTGCCAAAAAATTGATGAAAAAAAAAAAAGTTAGAGCAAAAAAAGTTAGAGCGTTAGCTATCCAAATTGAGTTATGATGAAATTATAGGTTCATTCAAAAATTTGTCTATGACCAACTTTATAATTTAGAAGATGTCATGTATTGAAGAATTTTAGGCAAAAAACTATATCATGAATGATATGATCCTAAACATCCAAGCCTGTTTGGTATAATGGCAGAGTAGAAAAAGTATTTAGTTGAAAAAATGACTTAGTTTACACTATTTCTTACTGGAAAGATGATGAAGCGTATATGGAAGCTGTTGACCATTGCATGAAAAAGATCCAGCTTGTTGCAGATGTTATTTCAGAAGAGTTACATTTTTATTAATTTTATATTATATTAATAGAACACTGTGAAAGTACAAGTTTGAAATTTAAGCTAAAAAAGTACTACAAATGAATTGCTGAAAAATACTACCAGTGTTGTGACTAGCTAAAAGAAATTTATTATTGTAATCATTCACTAAAAGCCAAGACAAAACTATATGAGATAAAAAATAAACAAACCATTATTATTTCTTTTTAATAACATTTTATTTGTTTTTTAGTTTGAAACAGTCAAAGTGCTATTTGAAAGATTTAAAAATTATTAAAGGTTGGTTAATAAAATGGATATCAAAGCTGTAGAACATTGCATGAAAAAGTTTCAGCTTGTTGCAGATATTGTTTCCAGAAAGTTGACTAGATATTATTTTGTTAAAACACTGCAAATATATAAATTTGAAATTTATAGATTAAAAAACTGCAAGTACTGTGACTTGTTTAAAAAAAAAAGTACTGCTAGTGTTGTGACTTGCTAAAAAAAAGTAGCGCAAGTGTTGCGACTTGCTAAAAAAGAGTACTGCAAGTGTTGTGATTTGCTAAACAAAAGTACTTTAAGTGTTGTGACTTGCTAAAAAAAAGTACTGCATGTGCTGTGACTTGCTAAAAATAGTACTGCAAGTGTTGTGACTTGCTTAACAAAAGTACTGCAAGTGTTGTAACTTGCTATGTATTTTTGATAGACGGCTCTGGCTTAAATGTAAAAAAATGTAACTTTTACTGGGTTAGATATATTTTTTACTTCTTTGTTGTTGTTTTTTATATAACCAATCAAATATTTCATAATTAAAATTTTTTTGCAATATTAGGGTGTGTTAAAACATAGTCAACCATTTAACACGAGTTTTACACTTACCTTCAATGTTTGGTGGTTGTTCAGTATTAATTTATAGAACCTTTATACAGAAAAAAACTTTTAATTTATAGAACCTTTTTACAGAAAAAAACTTTGTTTTGGGACTTTAGGAAACAGTAGTTGTGTCATTTTAATTTTTTTTTTTTTAGGTTGGGGGGGGGGGAGGGAGAGTTATTCGCCCCTCCCATACATCGATGTAAACATGACTTAAATTCGTAATAGTACCACTACGTAAATTCTTGTAGAACATAATTTTATATTGTATACTAATTGAATTCATTTTAGTAAAGATAAAAATATTTATGAAAACAAGTCTTTTTTGGTACTAGGGTGTATCAAACCATCACCACCACACCTACCTCCAACGTTAACATACGCTTCTCATATACTCTGGTGGTTAAATATAATTTTATAACTATGTTTTTGTATATTTAAAATACTTGTCTTGAAAAAAGACTTTTTTGTGTGAAAAAAAAAGTCTTTTTTCAAGAAAAAATGTTTAGTTTCATACGGGTAAGGTGGTGGTTTGGTGCCCCCTCTGTCTAACCACCGGGTGTCCATCCGATACACCCGGTGGTTAGAGTTTAACAAAATTTGTAGCCCACTCTTACACCTATCCTTTGACACCAAGGTATTTGTATTTCGATAAGAATGAATAAAGTTATGACAATTTAAGTGAAGAAAAACATAATTTTGACCACAGTTTCTTCAACAATTGCATATATCGAAAAATCGGTACTTAAACTGTCATAACTTTTGAACCGATTGTTCGTTTTTGATAATTTTTTCACCTTTAAAATACTGTATTGGTCCTCTTTATAATGATATATAACAGTAGAATATTTAATATATATATATATATATATATATATATATATATATATATATATATATATATATATATATATATATATATATATATATATATATATATATATATATATATATAAATTGTATTTCAATTTATATTAAAGCAGTAGAATACTACAACAGAAAACTTAACTATCGCATGTTTAGAGAACATACTATTAAATGATTAGAAATTTTAAATATTTTAATGTGGCTGAAATATTCCAATATAATTTGAAATGAAAATGGTTTAAACAACTACTAAATAATTGCTAAATAATTACTAAATAACAACTAACTAAATAATTGATTATATAAAATTCAATAAATCTACCTGCTCAACATCAGACTTTTTCTCCAAATGAACATTTCGATTTTTCGTATATGGATTTGCTCTATGACTTTTTGAGGAATGAGACTTTATTTTTCGAGATTTATCATTTAACACAACATTATTATTATACATTTCGCTTTTTACTTTTTTAATTATTAAAACATTTTTTAAAATCACGTTTTTGGACCTTACGACACCATTTTGCATGCGAAATGGCGGCAGATGACACCCAAAAACCATTGCGACATTTTTTAAACTTTAAGGTGGTAACACATCATGAAGAAATCTTAAAAACAAACAGAAAATATTTGATTATGTGAACTTGTTGCATTACAAACCTTATAAACAAATCTTGTTATTGATCATTGTAACGTTTGTTTAATGCCCCATTATACTACACATTGAGTCTCGTTTTTAGGGACCGGAACAACAATAAATTTTCTTCTGTTTTTTACCGTTTTATGTCTTTTTACCAACACTTCTAATATAAAAAATAAAAAACAAAACTAATTTTTCTGACCTCCATTGGGGTTTAAATATTTTATGAAAACTCAATTTTGAGCAACTCCGCATTAAATCTGTGCCAATAAAAGCAGAGTTATTTAATTTTTTGAGTTTGAACAAGCCTTACTAGTAGAAAGGTTTATACAAAATCATAGCAAAAAAAAGTGATTTTTTCGAAATACAGTTGACTCTCGATATCTCGACTACTCGATATCTCGAACTTTTGCGTATCTTGAATTTCATTCCCGGTCCCTTGCACACTGAAAACAACTCCAAAAACATATAATTATGTCAAATAAAAATGCATTTTCAAAAAATTCTGATGATTGGTGTCTGAGAACAAGTAAGCCCTAAAATTTTGGCCACAACTGCCCTAAAGGTGAGGGCAACAATTTGATAATATCCTTTTTGTTACTAATTTGTTGTATACAATGAATTTATATATATAATATATTTATATATAGAACGAATATCTTTTCAAAAGTGAACTATATTTAATAAATTCATTATTGAAAAGTTTCAATAAAGAATTTTTTTTTTTAAAAAAAAGCGTTTTAAAACACTTTTTTAGTTTATGATAATGTTAAAGTTCATGTAATGTTAAATCTTTTTTTTTTTTTTGAGCATCAGCATTTAAATTTAGTTAATACTCAATAAATCAAAATAGTAATAAATCGAAACAGTTTGTTTATGAAACTATATTGGCTGTACTATTTGTGTTCGAATTGTAGTAGTTTTAAGGTAAAAAAAGATCATTTTAATTTTAATTTTGAATATCAAATTTTGGTTTGTTTGTTTTCAGCAAAGATTTCTTAGTGTGCATAGTAGATTTCAAGAAATAGGTATAGATAAAATTTTAATTTATTTTAAATTTATGCATATATTTCATAAGAACCGAATTTAGTAAAGATCTTCAGTTATGGTACTCTTGTGTTCAAAGTAAAAATGGGGGGAGGGGTCATGATAAATAAGGTTGGTATGGAACTTTTTGAAAGTTGTGCATGAGAGGGAATGGGAAGAGTATTATATTTACACAAAAAAACTTCGCCAAAAAGAGAAATAAATTTTCCCATAAAGGTTTTAAAAAAAAGTCAACTTGGTAATCTAAAAATCGCCGTTCGTTTTAATTATTCTTTATTTATAATTATGTAACCATTATATTTTATATAGCTATTGTATAGTGTAAAATATAATGTGGGTTTATAAACATTATAACAGGCTTTGTGTATAAACATCACATTGCGTACTGCTTGTTTTTAGAGGCTTTTAGTTAAAGTTATTTTTCGTTTTAAACCACTTTTTTTAGTAAATGACATGAGGTAGAGATGATTGAAAACAAATTTAAAATCTTTTTTTATTAGATCCTTTTTTTAAATTGAAAATATTTTGATAAAATTTGAAATTTATTTATAATTTAAAATTTTATTAAAGTACTAAAACATAAACACTCACTAAAAATGCTCCAGTAACCGCTGGTTTTGAGAGACTAATTTTTGAAAAAGTATATAATTAGTAACGTAATTTATAATTAGATTTTAAATTGCATTAAAACTAGCGTTGTTTACCAGAATAATAAAATTCTTTCGAAAGATTATTGACATTCAGGGGTTGATTTGTCTTTTTGCCGAAATTAATAAAATATTTACATTTGAAGAAGTACCTTTCGCAAGTAATACTCCGAAACTTCTATAAGTTGAATTTTAAGTATCCTAAGTAGACTTTCATTAGTTGAATTTTTAATAATAGCTTTTTTGCTAACTTTGAGAGTAGCGCTTTCGGAAGTTTTCGGAAGTTTTCGCTTTCTTTTTTTTTTAGTCTATACAATGAGTTACCAAAATGTTTGTAACGAAACTCACAAAGAAAACGTTTTTATAATTTTATGACATTTTTTAAAAAAAAACACACTTTTCATTGATTCTTTTAAAGATTTTATACACAATAATTAATTTTTAGTATAAAAGGGTTTAAAAGAAGTTAGCAAACTTGCAAGACAAAAAAAAAAACTAATAGCCTTAAGTTTTCTCTGGCAAAGAGAAAGGGCAAGTAGAGTCTTATTTATTTAGAATTTTTTAGTTGTGTATAACGCAAAAATAGTTACGATTGTTTTTTCTGTATGCAGTTTTTATACTTAGAGATATCTCAAGTTTTTACAAATCCAATTGACTTGAAATTTTTACAATATGTTCAGTTCAAAAAAAACCAATACAACATTATTTTGTGAGGCCAAAGGCAATTTTGAAAAGCCAAGTTCATCTTTTTTGTTATCACAAATTTGTTACACATCAAGAAAGGTACCATAAATTTTTAAATATATATATACTTTTTTTATTAAGACCCATGCATGGATTTTTAGATATTTTTCTTTTTACCGATTTTGCACATTTTGTAAACACCCATGTATAGATGCTACCTGCTAAATTTGATAACAATCTGACTGTGTAAATGAAGTTCTCAATTTACAAAAGTATGGTTCTTTTTTGTTCCTTAAAGTTAAATTAATAATTTTTCAAGACAAAAAATGATTAAATAAGAAAAACCTTTGTATGATATATTTTATAAAAATAGCTTAAATTAGGGGACCTACCACCTTTATAACATTTTAAGTTTTCCTTTATATATTTCCAACTCAGGTGGTGCGAGACCTGTCTTCGTAAATTTCGGGTTTCTTTTGTTTATGCGCGGACGACGTGCTTTTTATTCAAATTATTGTTTAAATCTTGCGAGAGAATTTCAAAACGCTGATTTATAATATAACGATGACTTTTTGACTTATAAAATCCAATAAAAAAAGTTTCCTGTGCTATCTTGAATTTATAACATTATGAACATTATGAATTAGTGTTAGGGTTAGGGTCAGTATATAATACGATGAATTCATACCATAATACATTTTTTAAATTATTACTTTGTCCATAAAACTTGAGTGATCGGTAGGTGAATCTTAATGTTATTTGGTTATACTAATCATTTTGTATGTAATGTATTTGAAAACCTTAATACAATATTGTATTGCTTTTACAAGTGGAATAAATGAATAAATGAAAAAAGAGTCACCACCCTCAAGTGACTATTTAAAATCTGGAATTGTTATGGTGTCTATTAGATTTTGTTGATTCAATTTTTTATTAAACACCATTTTAGTACCTTGCTGACGTTTTTTTTTTTTTCATATAAAAACCAAGATTGCTCTTAAATAATCAAAAAAAAAATTTTTCTCTAAAAGTTTAGAACTTGAATGAGAGGTAGAAATTAACAATCAAAAATTAGTAAGCTAAAACAAATTTTAATATGAAAAACTATATTGAATAAAAGAAATCTAATTAACAATATATGTCAATGCGAAAAGATCCAACTTCAATCCAGACAATTTCTAAACAAACAACAATTTATTACGAAAACAATAATAAGACTAGATTATTATTATTAACAAATAAGATAACTTTGATTTATTATTATAATTTAATAATATTTTTTAAAATTAAAACTGTTACTCAAATAATATACCAAAGCAGCACACTAACTTTGATACGATATTGGAACAATGATCAAGGTTGTTTTGAAGTTGTTCTAACGGAGTGTGCTCAGTGACGGATCCACTCACCCTACCCCCTCATTTTATTTGTAGAATCGTCTCTGTACTTGTTGTTACAATTACTATCTTTATACTTAAAGCCATGAATTCTTTGAATAATGTTTATTTTACTAGAAAAGTCTCTCGCAATATTTTATTAAATCACTTTCTTTTACTTGCAAAAAAATTGGTTTAATTAGTTGTCAAAAATATGAATACTTTTTTACATGCGATTTTATTTAATTTTACAATTCATTCATTTTTTCAAATCTTCTGTTGATTTCTTCCTTTTTTAAATTATTTACTCTAATCTAAGCCATTTCTTTTCACACAATACATTATAAACATATAATTGACTTCATCCAACTTCAACATATTTGTTTGTCTCTGCAAATAATAGCACATCAAGTTTCATTTTGGTTATTACAAATGTTATTCCACGCGTAAAAAACATCACTGTTTTACGGCCATCAAAAAGCCTTTAAAAAAAAAATAAAGTGACAAATTGACAGATACAAGAAAAGTTTTGCTTAATGATTTAAATCAATACTTTTTTAGATATGTTTCTTTTAGTTAAAAGAATTTTTGTCAAAAAAATTTTTGTCAAAAAAATTAGTTTTCATTTAGGACTACTTTGTTTGGTATTACCATGTTCAACCAACAATTTTTGAAAAGCGGTTAGTTTTAAAAGAAATATGTAGAAGGTCAGCCAAACTACTACAAAAATTTGGATTGGCCTTAAACCACCTGAGAAGGATGTCGAAATATTAGTAAGAGGACTAAGAGGTCGTCCGTAAAGTACGTGTTCCTAGCGAAAGGAGGGGGGTGGCGGGGCGGGGTCTCCAATAGCAAACGAAAGCATATGGGGGGGGGGGGGGGGGTCAATTAAAAAGTACGTACTTCGATTTTCTAATTTATCACAAATAACTAGGTAACCAATAGAAATGTTTAAATTCTAATTAAACATCCTAGTTTGCCAACAGAAAAGGATGTATGGTATAGGGAAGTCAAGGGTATAGTATCCCTCTATGCACTCACATGCTACCCAAAAATAGTGCCGTGGATTCCCCCTTCCCCCCCCCCCCCAAAAAAAAAAAAATAAATAAATAAAATAAAAATAAATAAATAAACAAAAAAAAAGGTCTCAAAATCTTCCAAATTTTACCGCTAGGTATTGCTAAAATAAAAGCTCTTTAAATTTGCAAAAGGGCCCCTAAATTTGCAGCCCCCGCCCTCAATTAGGGGTATGGGTAGTCTACTCCCGCGTGGGTAAGCTACCTATACCGGTGCCGGGGTCTTGGGGTTGTAGGCTTTGTTTTCAATATTACTGATCTCGCGTAATACTCGTTCTCAACAGACATACAAAAAAAACGTCCAAAAAACTTGAATGTGACACGATCTCCACGGCGAAATCGCATGATTTAACCTCTCGGCCAAACCAACATACTAAATAAATGTAATTTAACTCTAATATCAATGATATATTATTTAACTAGAAGTCTAACTTGCGGGATTTTACTGAAAAAAAAAGTAGAGCCGCGTTTTTTTGTTTATAACAATTGTCCCCCATTTATAAAAAGGGTAAAAGCTGAAGCCGAAGTGTTGAGTGCAAGTCAAAAGTTCCTAATAAATTAAAGATAATTCAAAAACAAATTTAAATAACTATAAAATACTTATAAAGGTTTTTTTGTGAGCATATGTTTATTGAAAAGTATTTTAATTCATAAAAATGCATCAAAAGTTTATGTCATTTTACTCTTCTGTTCTTAACTTTAATTCCTTTTTAATCGAAAACTTTAAGGAATCATAAATTATTATTTCGTAAGTATTATAATTTTCGCTTAACACTTTTACGTAAGTAGGAATTAAATTAAAAATATATTTACTTCATTTAAGAAAATTAAAAAAAAAAGTTAAAATTATTTGTTTACAAATTTAATTCGCCATTTGTAAAAAGGACAAATAGCCGCTTCACTTTTCGGATCGAAGTTAGACATCTAGTTATATATCATAATACAAATATTTAATACAAATATTTTATATTAATACAATATTATATTATATAATAAAATATTAATACAAATATTTGTCAAATATGTAAATTTTTAGTGTACGTACTTTATGGACCGACCCATAACCACCATATCATTATATTTACCATTACCTATTAATAGCACATTCTTTCATTATAGATATATTAGCAACGTCGATTATCTTTTGGGACCTGCATTACTTTAGGAACAGAAAATTTTGCTAAGTAGTTGGAGTAGGAACGTAACTAACATTAACACAAATAAAACAAAATCTGTTTAAATTTCTTTACTATCATTTTATTACTAAAAATATTTACAGAAATACCGTGTAATAAATAAGTTTTTACAGGCAAAGAAACGGTCATTATGACACAAAGCTATTAGAAGCTACTAAGTCGAAAAACGTCGGATCGTCATAAATTCGAATAGCAAAATTTTAAAAAGACTAATATATATAATTTCGTAATATATTTGTGATAGCGTTATTTCTCGACTTTTAACTAACAACAACTTCGCCTAGCAAGCAATTATAATATATTTCTATAACTCATCTTTATCTTCTTTTTCATCTGAACCAGGTGTTGGGCCTTCCCCTGGTTTACCTCCACTTTGTTGATAAATTTTACTAACTATAGGAGTAGCAATGTCCTCTAATTTCTTTTTATTTTCTTTTAGTTCATCTGTAGAAGCATCAGGATGACTTTCGAGATATTTAACAGCTTCTTCAATTGCTTTTTCTAAGGTTGCTTTATCGCTTTCACTTAATTTACCACCAAGCTTTTCTTTGTCTCCAACTTGATTTTTTAAAGAGTAAGCATAACTTTCAAATTCATTACGAGATTCTACTTTTTCCTTGACTTTTTTATCTTCATCTGCAAATTTTTCAGCATCATTAACCATACGCTCAATATCTTCAGGAGACAATCTATTCTGATCATTGGTAATTGTAATCTTTTCTTTCTTTCCAGTACCTTTATCTTCTGCACTAACTCTAAGAATACCGTTAACATCAATTTCAAAAGTAACTTCAATTTGAGGAACACCACGAGGAGCAGGAGGAATACCATTCAAATCAAATTTTCCTAACTGATGATTGTCTTTTGTCATTGGACGTTCACCTTCAAAAACTTGAATTGTGACAGTTTGTTGGTTATCTGCAGCAGTTGAAAAGATTTGTGATTTTTTGGTTGGAACAACAGTGTTACGACTAATCAATTTGGTCATTACACCACCAACAGTTTCGATTCCAAGAGTTAATGGATTAACATCAAGAAGAACAATTTCAGTTTCTTCTTCACCACTAAGCACACCTCCTTGGACTGCAGCACCAAATGCAACTGCTTCATCAGGGTTAATTCCTACAAATAAAATTTGTTATTTATAGTTTGCAAATCATTACAACAAACTACTCTATAAAAAAAATAAAAACAACTTTTTATTTTTACAAAATAATCACAGCACTATTTAGAAAGAAAAAATCAAATATATATTTTTTTGAAGTAAACTGTAACTGTAACTACAAAATATATTTACACTTCAAAAAAAAATTTAAAATGATAGAAAATCTTTGGTAATTTTTAAATGACTTTAAAGAAAAATTAAAAAAAAAACAAAAAACAAAAACATGAGCAAATTATACCTTTGCTGGGTTCTTTGCCTTGGAAGAAATCTTGTACTAACTTTTGAACTTTAGGAATACGAGTAGATCCTCCAACCAAAACTATTTCATCAATCTCACTTAATTTAAGACCAGAATCATCAATTACTTGCTTAACAGGTTTCATTGTAGATTTGAATAAATCCAAGTTCAACTCTTCAAATTTTGCTCGTGTTAGTGTTTCTGAGAAATCCTCTCCATCAAATAATGATTCAATTTCAAGTCTAGTTTGATGTTGAGTACTTAGAGTTCGCTTAGCTTTCTCAACTTCTCTTCTAAGTTTTTGAACAGCACGGTTGTCCTTTCGTATATCTTTACCTTTCTTTTTCTTGTATAACTTAATAAAATGTTCCATAACACGCTGATCAAAATCTTCACCTCCAAGATGGGTATCACCATTTGTTGAAACAACTTCAAATACACCGTTATCAATGGTTAATAGAGAGACATCAAAAGTACCACCACCCAAGTCAAATACAAGTACATTTTTTTCTCCCTCTTTTTTATCTAAACCGTAAGCAATTGCTGCAGCGGTTGGCTCATTAATAATTCGCATCACATTTAAACCAGCAATTACACCAGCATCTTTTGTTGCTTGACGTTGAGCATCATTAAAGTAAGCAGGAACAGTGACAACAGCATGAGTTACTTTTTTGCCTAGGTATGCTTCAGCTATTTCCTAATTTAAAAAATATATATACTTTAAAATGATAACACAAAAACAAAAACTGTTTGATAATAATAAAAAAAGGATCATTATTACTTTGTGTGTTAGTAGAATTAACAATACCTTCATTTTTACTAAGACCATAGCACTAATTTCTTCAGCAGTAAATGTTTTATACTCTCCTTCTTTTACTTGAACTTTAATGTGTGGTTTCTTATTTTTTTCAACTACTTGAAATGGAAAATACTTAATATCATGCTGAACCGATTTGTCACTCCATTCACGACCAATTAATCGTTTAGCATCAAATATTGTGTTTTCAGGATTTGAAGTAAGTTGATTTTTAGCTGCATCTCCAATTAAACGCTCTCCTTCACTAGTAAATGCAACATAGGAGGGTGTAATACGATTACCCTGGTCATTTGGAATGATTTCAACTCGTCCATTTTTAAAGACTCCAACACTAAATAAATAATATTTGCATGACTATGTAAAGTATTATATATGTATTACACATTTTATAATACTAAGTTTAAACTTATAACTAATTTTTTACACTCGATACTTATGATTATGACTTTTTATGATTATATTAATTATTGAAAATGCAACTTTGAAAAATTTGATTAAAAAATATTACAAAATTTATTACCATGAATAAGTTGTTCCTAAGTCAATGCCAATAACAGTTCCGAAGTTTTCTTTTTTTTCTTTATCATCTTTCTTCTCGTCTTTATCTTTATCTGCACAATAAATAGTGCATGTGACAGCTAATAGCATAAAAATAATCTTCTTCATTTTTTTCTTTATGCGCTTATTCCAGGAGTATACCGTCTAGAACCGCTTTGTAAATCTTTTTGATTCTCTTAGCGAAAAACTTTAAATCTAGCCACTGTTTTCGTGTGTTACTGTGATTGGTAATGTTATGCGAAGTGTTGGATTTTGATTGGTTTACGTGGCTTTTACTTATTTCCGTGGACGTTTACAAACTCTGCTTAAAACAAAACTTATTATAAGGATATATTAAAACCTTAAATTAAGAACGTTCTAGAAATAATTAAGTTAGCGATGGAAGTAGTTTGTTACGACTTCAGTCTGAATCCTACTCAAATGAGGGGCTACAAATTTAAATGGACATGATTTTTGAAGGCGAAAAGTTTGTTTTATCAAAATTAAATCTTTTCGGTGAATAAAAATTTAATTAAGAATAGTTAAATATTTTACAAACTCGTTGCTCTCACGTTTGGGGATAATAATTTAAATTAAAGATTTATTTTTTATAAATATTAAACATAAATAAACAACAAAATATTAAACATAAATAACACAACTTTGAATTAATATACTTTTTTCTTCAATAAATATATAAAATAAATCAATAAAATTGACTTTTACGTAAATTTATAGATGAAAATTGAGAGTGCCCTTCAAAACTTTCGTTAAAAAAAGGTTTAAAACATATTTTTAATTAGATTAAATAATGTTAAAATTATGTACCACATTTTTATCATCTGTTATTAATTTTTTTTGTCTTCTAAAGATTTTCACAATCAAGTTACATCCCTAACCCTGCTAGCACTAAACTTTTGTCTTTTTGAATCTCTTAGTCAAATTTGTATCTCATTTTCTAGACAACGCCAGTCCCTTACATAAATTTTTTTGTCTTTGATTCTAGCTTGTGCTCAGTTTCATTTTGTTATATTTTAGATAATTTAGACTGTTTATTAGTCTAGACATTAGCAGGAAGTATGGTCAAACGCTAAGGTTAATTATTCTTAGATAATTAACACTTGTTTTTCTTTCTTAAAAGTAAAGTGGTAGAAACCTAATCAAAATTAGGTCTCTAGCATTAAGAATTTAATTAACAAATTAAAGTCTAGTCTACCAATCTCTTATACATGGATCTCATCTTACAACCTCATCCACAGATAACATATTTGCAAACATTTTCCTCTCGTTTCTTAAATCTAATAACCACACTCTTGATACTCTAGTAAAAAAGTTAATCGATTGTTAGACACCTGAATCTATCTTATGTTGTTAAAGTTGTTGCTCACTTAGTCTTGACAACATTTCTGTCACACTTCTACAATACTTTTCTTTGGGGCTCTTTTTATCAGGAAAGATGGGAGAGCATTGATTGCAACGAAAATATAGTATACCATTTCCTTGATAATTTTGCTTTATTACAAGTTAGTTTGTAATTTATCTGGTTTTTTATGCTGTTTTTGTTTTTTAGCGTAGTCTTTAGCGGCATCAAGAAAATAGAATTTAGTAAAATAATTCAAAAAAAGGCCCCCAAAATAACTTAAAATGCTTTTTCGTTTAATTTTTTTACAGTTAAATGACATGCACTTAATAAAGTGTACAAATAAACAAACTTTTAACATTAAAAAAAAATTGTTGTGAAAAAAAATATAAAATAATAAAAACAGCTAAAATAAAGTTTTAGAGGGAAGACCATTAAATGTCGTCTCCTTCTTGCGTCGAAATTAACTAAACTTTTTCAACTGAATCATTAAGTTTTAAATTGTTTTAAAAAATAATAAGAACTGCTTATTATCAAAAAAAGACCATCAAAGTTGTCTTTATAAACACCTAAAGCAACAAGCTTTGTTTAATCAACTGCCGATACATTTTTTTTAAATATTTTTTTAAACCTCAAAACAGTAATAAAGCAGTTTTAAATTTGATACCTAGACGAGAATGATTAAGGAATAGCAAAAATTTCCAACTCTTTCAAAATTAATGATATTTGTCAACAAGAAAGCTCAAAAAGCTACGTTTATAATCATAAATTAAAAGTTTGCAATGTGCAATCATTAAATTGCAAGAAAAATAAAACCTTTTTTTTACATATAAAACTTATACAACTAGGGTCGTTTCCACACCTAGCGTGAGTCGACACTTATCGTAGGTTTTAAATACTAACATAAGTTTTGCAATAAGTAGTAATTATTTTTTTTTATATATATTTTCTTTACCAACAACATCGTCATGCACTTCTATTACAATACATAGAAACCGCAATACATATTTACTTATATAAATTCAGTGGGTTTATTACGTCAGCCTATGAAAATACTTTTTTTTAAGTACCAGCTGTTAGAAGCGTTTCAAATAAAACAAGATAATTTAAGAAGATAAGATAAAATTTTATTTCTAAATTGATTTAATAAGGTTAATAAAACATGGATCATTATTAATATTATTAAAACCACTCATCATTATAGTATCAATGTAGTATTTTTGAACGTACGATAAGTATGAACAAAAAAAATGTTATTCCATACATATCGTATGTCCAATAAATAATCAACTTGGTTCTTTTTTACATAAAAAAAAATTATTTTACTTCGATTCTTTTACAATGGCAAGACAACAATATAAGACAAAAGTTTGTAGCTTAAAACGAAGACTTCAATATACAGATAGCCAGTTAAGAGATGCTATTGATGCTGTTAAAAAAGGTATGGTTGTGTACAAAGCAAGCAAGACGTTTGGAATTCCTTATCAGACGCTTTGTGATAAAATATCTGAAAAAACTTCTCTGAAGATACAACACTGCGGTTATGAATCAGTACTAGGTGAACACATTAAAACTGATTTAGACGAGTGGTTACTAACATGCACCAGAATGGGATTTACCATGTCTGTAGTACAGCTATTAGATAGTGTGCAAAAATACTTGAATTCCAACAATATAAAAACAAAATTTACTAACAACCTTCGTGCAAAAGGTTGGTTTTATGCATTTCTTCGCCGTCACGAATAGCTATCTCAAAAACGAGGTAAATACTTAAACCGAGGTAGAGGAGGAATAACTTAAAAAGCCATAAAAGATTGGTTTACTGAAATTCCAAAGCTTTTAGGAGAAAACGCTCAATTTTTAAATGATTCGATGCGCGTTTTCAATATGGATGAGAGTGGTTTTCAGTTGTCACCAAAAACTAATTTATTAATTGGTGAACGAGGAAAAAATACATATGAAAAAAGTGCTCGAAGTAATAAAAAAAACATCACCACTTTATTTGCAGTAAATGCCAGCGGAAACTTTGCTCCATCATTAACAATTTTTATATATGTTCGTCTTCCAAATAGAATTATAAATACTGCTCCATCAGGATGGGTTATTGGAAAAAGTGAAAATGGTTGCATGACCGCAGAATGTTTTTTCGAGTATATTACAAACATTTTTCATCCAATTTTGATAAAAGAAGAAATTTCTTAACCAGTTATTATTTTTTTTGATATCATGCGTCACATTTTTCTATCGAACTTAGTGAGTTTTGCTCTAAATATGGAATAATTTTTGTTGCTTTATTCCCAAATGCAACACATATTTTGTAGCCGCTCGATGTGGTAGTTTTTGGGCCAATGAAAGCAAAGTGGAAATCTTTTTGCCGACAATGGCGCATTGACCATTAAGGACAAGAAATAAACAATGAAAATGTATTAGAATTAAATTCATTTATAATCGATCCTTCTATGGCAAATAATGTTAAAAGTGCTTTTAAAAATACCGGAATATTTCCATTTGATGCTAATAGTGTGGACTACACAAAAATTGTTCAAAGATTATCTGAGTCAACTGTGGCTCCGACTCCTTATTTAGAAGAGAATCAATCAAGTGGGACTTTATCCGCTTCCTCTCCCATAAACTTTATTGAAAACTGCATTGATCCAAGTATTTTAGAGCAGTTTAAATTAGCTGACGAACATTTAGGTTGGAAAGGTGATCTTGAATTACTCCAGCTGTATCATTTTTGGAAAAGAGCCTCATCTGAAACATATAAGACCACAATTTTACCTGATGAAATACAACAGGGTAATAAAAATCTATCAACAACTTGTAATTTAGAAAATGTGCAAGTTAAACCGGTATGGAAATGCCTGATTGCAATATTGCAGCGGTAAGAGAACCCAAACCAGCTTGTTCTAGTTTAAAAATAGCGGCAGAAATCATAAATCCAATTAAAAGTGTTTTAATATGGCCAAACAACCAGTCCAAACGTCCAAGCGCAAAATAGAACGTTTACCATCGGTTGTAACATTTAAAACGTGGCAGCAAATTCAAAAGACAAAATTGCAAGAAAAGTCACAATTAAATGATGAAAAATTAAAAAAGAGACAATTAGCTGCAGATAAAAAGTCAAAAAAAGAGGAAGAAAGATTAAGAAAGAAACAAATGGCTGTGGAGAAAAAGTTATTAAATGAAAAAACTAAAAAGGAAAGAGAAAACATGAAAGTTTTGAAAAAGAAAAAGAAAGTCGCAAAAGAAAAAGTAAGCCTTGTCAAAAAATAAGAGTCAGAAAACGAGTTCCATTGTTAACAATAATTATAATATAAGACTCAGATAATTATGATGAAATTCTATCCTTTCCAGTTTAAAAGATTTGCACTAAAGTAATAGAAATGCTTTAAAAATCTTTAGTTTTAATTCAAAATAATATTTTCATTACTATATAATAAGTGTTTATTAATAGTCTTTTTTTTAAATTTATATACCTAAAAACGTTTAATAAAATGTTACTAATGCATTAAATTTTCATTTGAAACCGCGAGCGCATTATAAACCAGTCACTAAAGCAGATATTAAGATATACGATAAGTGTCAACAATATATACGATAAGTGTGAAACACTTACGATAAGTATGGAAAACTGCGCTTCAAAAGTTTGATCAAAATAAGTACATTATTGATTTAAATTAAGTACATTATTAATTTAAATTTCGGGCTGCAAAAATTCATTTCTAATAAATTTCTACTTTTTGAGTAATCTAACATATTATAATAACTTTTGTTAAACTCACGGTAAGTGTGGAAACGACCCTATATATTTTTGGAACAATTTTGCATATTTTTTTCAATTTATACAAAAACAAATACTTCCAACATTTGGAATGTTATAAAATTTATACTTTTTATATTTCTTATAAAATAAATACTTTAATGGAGCTACAGTGATACTTGTAAAAATATATTTTTTTACATAAACTTTTTATAGCACTTTACCACCAATAAATATTCTAAAACCTTTAACGTAAAATTATATACTTTCCTTCAGTGCCGGATCATAGGGGGGGGGGGGGTTTAGGGGTTATAGCCCCGGTCCCCGCAAATTCAGGGGCCCCCAAAAATTTTAAAGGCTCTTTTTTTAAGTTATTTTTAGGCTCTAGCTAAAAAAGACCTCCAAAAACAAAAGTAGTCCCGGGAATCCAAGAAGTCTTAATCCGCCACTGCTTTCCTATAGGTTATTATATCACGCAGTTTCTATAATACGTATCTTCGCGAAAAATGCAGCCAATTAAGTTTGTGGCTTTATATACGGTTAAAGTTCGTAATTTTAGGTTAGGGGTTTTCTTTGTATCATAAATCTTATAAAATGTTGTAAAAAATTGTATTAAAAGACCGTAATGAATGGAAGACGGAATTTTTCGGCCTCTTAACAACAGAAAAAATCCGATAAAAATCTAATAAAAGTCTGATCTTCAGAATTTTTTTAGCGCCATATTTGATAGTAAAGGTCCGATGGTTCTTTTTTCTAATCTGCATAAAATTTCATTTATCCTTTGTCAAATCCATTAACATATACTTGTCCATTTGACTAATTTGTTAATGTCCTCTTGCAAACTGATCTTATTTGAAAAGGTTTGTATTGCTTTCAGCATCTTGCTGTCGTTCATGTAAAATTTCCATATGCATTGTGGTGTTCCTGATATGTCGCGGTTCAATATTAAAAATAAACGAGGCCCAAGAATAGATCCTTAAGTCACACCACTTAAGTATATTTAACCTTGACGATGATACTTTTTCTACTACAAAACATTAGCTTAATTAGTTAAAAAAAAACCTCAAACTATTTTAACAAAATACAAGACATTTCATATGCTTTACACTTGAGTCATACACTTTTGCCCAATACCTTTTCTATTGTTTCCAGTAAGTTGGTTACACAAATAAGACTATTGTAAGACCAAATAAGATTGCTAGATATTGACAATTACTGCTTAAGTACATAGAGACTCACCATGTTGTTGCCGATTGCTTTGTTTTTTTCTAATTTATTTTTTATGTTCTAGGAATTTAACTCACTTCTCCAATCACAGTGTACCTTTTAAGTTGATCGTAATAGCGGTTCTATTTTCATGTCTATCACTCTTTCACCGTTGTCCGTTATTACAAGAAATGATAACTTTTTTATTTTTTTTCATCCTTAGTTTGAAAAGTTGATTCGGTCACGCAATGTTAGAGGTAATTATGGTTATTGGTAACAACAAAATTTAAGCTCTCTTAACAGTTACTTTTCAGGCTAATGACCAGATGGTCAGACTATTTAATTTTGGGGTAATTAAATTCCCAAGCTATAAGCATGCAAAATAGTTTTTTGTTGTCCACAATACTTTTGACTTTTCCTATGATTTGGTTTAATTTAGCACTCACTACCAATTTAGTTTAGCTCTCATTACCTGATAGCTTGTAAAAACATCCCAGCACTATATAATTCTAAGTTGATTACTTGGCACTATACCATACTTGTTCAGCGTATTTTTCGCATGCATGTGACAGTCGCTTATGATTATAATCAAGGGTTGATCCTCAGAAGGAGGGGAGGGGGGGGGTTAGAGATTAAATCGCCCCCTTTAGATATTTTGGGGTTTTGGTCAATTTTTTTTTTGTAAATTTATATATTTAACAAAGCATGTTGTTTGAAAAGGCTGTTTAAAAGTGATAAGAAATTTTAATAAATTTGCGTAGAGCAAAAAAAATTTGACTGTTAGGATATCAATATGACGTAGTTCCATAGTTACATAGATTTAAACAGTGTAAGACTAACATTCTAAAAAAACAAACTAAACTAGATTTATGATTTAAACCTGCAAAATCCCCCCCTGTCCCTTTACTTTATTAGAGTTTGGATCAACCAAACTCTAATAAAGTAGGTGAGGGGGATTTTTCATAAATCAAAAAACATAAAAATTGCCAACCTAACCCACCCTCCCTTATTAGATGGTTTGGATCCGCCCCTGGTTATAATAGATTCTTTTACATAGATCGCAGTCCTTCAGAAACGTAAGTACGATGGTTTAAACCTCATCTCTGG
This sequence comes from Hydra vulgaris, assembly GCF_022113875.1. Lineage (NCBI taxonomy): Eukaryota > Metazoa > Cnidaria > Hydrozoa > Anthoathecata > Hydridae > Hydra > Hydra vulgaris. Next base: position 43,035,490 of record NC_061161.1, on the reverse strand, counting down.
GCAAGTTTTGCAACATCGGTTGGGCGACAACGTGTGTTTTATAATGAATTCCAATAATTAATAGATGAAACGTAACTTGTCAAAAATATTTTATATTTGTTATAAGTAGTATTTTTTTTTTTACTTTTATTATTTGTTTATTTATATTATGTTATTTATTATGTTAAAATTTATAATAAAAAAGACTTGTCTTATATAATGAATAGTTTTAAATTCAAATAAAATCACTCTATAATAAACTAAACAAATTTGCTCAATATAACTGAAAGTTAACAAGACAGATAATTGTTTGGCTTTAGTTGTTTTAATCATTAAAAATATTGATATTCAAAAAACCAAACAATTATTAGCCTTGTTAATTGAGGGTAATTTTAAGAAGGGTGTTATCACCCATTCCCCTACTCCCCAAGATGGCAGTTTAGAAGTTACAGTTTGGGATCTTAGTCGGTTAGTACGCATTTGACACATTTCAGTCGGCAGATTTTTAGTTTAGACAATTAAAAATAAGAAGAAACAGACCGGCAGTTTGTAAGGATATGCCCCCTTATTTTATTACTTGAATTGCCCCTGATGTTATTAACTGTATTTTAAGTTTTAAAATTTAAAAATTTTAAAAATAAAGATTATTTTTGCCCTCCCCCGCCCTTTTTTGGTAAAACAAAAACTGACTTTTCAAATATCAGGCAATTTTTTTTTGTAAAATTTTTTAACAAGTTTTTCATGAATTTATAATTTTAAATTATATTCTGTAATATTGTTACATTTGTTTATCATTTTATTTATTATATATTACATTAATCAAACTTCACGTTATTTATTATATATATTATAAATATTTTACATTCTAATTTTAATTAAATAAGTATATTATAACTAAAATTTAATTTTATATTATTTATTTTATATACTGTATACTTATATAGTATAAGTATATTATAACCAAATTATAAAAGTGTATTATAACTAAAATATATAATATACAGTTTAATTATAACAAATATATAATAAGAAACTTGTATCATAATGATTTATTCATAATATATTTAGTTTCTATACATTCTCTAGAGATGAAGAATTTACGGAGGGCCTCATCAAAAGCCTCAATCTATATCTCTATAAATATTTTATTCATCCATTATTCTATCAAAGATGAATAATAGATTTATAGATGTAATGAACTAAATCAGGAGTAGGAAAATGACAAGCACAATAAAGTGAAAAATCTTTAGCAGCTATTATCTTTACAATGGCTTGTATATATGGTTTCCATAAGAAGTCAATAGAGAAACATAATCTAAAAGATATAAATTAGAGCAATAAGTAATAATGTTGCCATTCTTTATTGTAAGAGTAAATACTAATAAAAATGAGAAATCATATGGGTTACTAATAAAAAATATGAGAAATCATATGGGTTTTTGCACATTTAGTATGCAGTAGATACAAAATGTCTTTCAATATTTAGTTATTTGTTAGTAGTTTTTTTTGTTTTTTATTTTTGTTGTTAGAGTTTTGTTGCATTTTTGATACTGTGAAAGTCCAACACCATTTGATACAAAAGTGAATTTTTCAGTCCATTAACTTTTACACAATTATGCAATGAAATTGAGTGTTTTAAAACAAATGAACATTAACTATTGAAATATAATTTTAGTTATTTTGAATACAGGAGAAATTTGTTATAAATTGTTGCATAAAGTTCTGCAGGTTCAAAACCTTGGAATAGGTGAATCAAAAAATAATAGTTATGCAAGTGTTAAGATTAAACATAAAAATTATAAAAATTAATACCAGGTAATTTGTTGAAATGATGTTAAACTAATTCTGAAGTTGAGATGTTCCATACTAGTTAATAAAAACTACAAAATGTGCCAACTGGTATAGTGATATTGACTTAAGCTTCAAATCTTCAAAAAAGTAAAAGAAAACTCAGCTTTTAAAATTTAATATAATTTAACATAGAATATCTCAGTTATTTCAAATTAAAAATATTATTCTAGTTCTACAATTTAATGAAAAAAGCAACATTTTTTAATTAAAAATTAAAGTAGCGAAAAGAAATATAAGTATAGAACTTTTCATAACTAATAAAAAGTTCTTATGAAAAAGTTTTTCCAGTTGTCTTTTCTAATACTACTCATGTTTCGAACAACAACATTTTTTTATATAATAAATATTACAAATTTTTTATATAATAAATATTATAAAAGTCTGCAAAAATGCCATCAACCACATAATGATTGAAATTGCAAAATTGCCATCAACCACATTATGTCCTCTTTTAAGTGATCAATAATTCATAAAGACTTTTTATGAAAACAGGAGTATACATTTGTGTCATCAAATAGAGCCAATTTAGAGGCAAGGTTATCTGAAAGATCATTAACTTAGATAAGAAACAACACAGGACCAAGGATGTAACTTAATTTTTTTAATTCAGATTGCATACAAGATAAAAGTAATTTTTTTTACTATATTCACTCAAAGCCAAAAGGGCACTACAGTTAAAGACTTAGTTTTCATAATGAGTGTTACAATTGTAAAGAAATAATTACCATCAACCAAATGTAGTTATAAGCAAGCAAGAAAAGTAAAAAAAATCAGCTATCAATATTTTTTGCAAAATTTGATCTTACAAAATTTACATTTTTTAATTGTTACTTTTAATATGTTTTGATTATTTCAATTAAAATTTCTGAGCAAAATATTACACATTTAGAAAATTGTTTTATATATGTTTAATAGGTGTGTTTAATGTAATTAAATCTTTAAAAGAAAAAATTGTACTTATAATATTTGTTAAAAAATAATTGCTTAAAAAATAAATTTACACCTAGTCTTTCTTAATTATTTGTAAGTTTAATTAATTGTTGCTAATGAAACATCAATTAATTTTAATAAAATTTGTAAATATTTAATGATACAATAATTTTAAATAATAATAATAATAACACTTTATCCTCAAAATTTGCATTTAGAAGATTTTAGAACATGGAAACTGACAATATTGATGATGCAGTAAGCAGCAAGTTTGTTCCAAATAGAGTGGTCCATCTTGATTTGAAAGGGTCTCCTCCAAAAATCAATTACCTCCTTAGAATGATACCTTTATTTAGGCAGTGGGGTGCAAATGGTTTATTAGTAGAATATGAAGATATGTTTCCATACAGAAATGATCTTTCAGTTTGTTCAAAAGAAATTGCATACTCAAGTGAAGATATTAGATCAATACAGGATTTGGCAAAAGCAGAAGGAATGAAATACATACCTTTGCTACAATCTTTCGGGCATCTTGAATTTATTCTAAAAAAAAAGCAGTATGCACATTTGAGAGAATCAAATATGAACCCAGGATCATTGTGTCCAACACATAAAGAATCATTATCACTTATAGAAGAAATTGTGGATCAGTTTATTGAGGAACACTCAGATATTGAATATCTACATATCGGAGGTGATGAAGTTTTTTGTATAGGTATGTGCAAGGAGTGTTTAGAAAGTAACCAATTACAAAAACAACTTTATTTAAGTCATATGATGCCACTTATTAAGCTCATTAAATCAAAGCATCCAAGTGTTGAATTAATCATTTGGGATGATATGATTAGAGAATTTAGTATTTCAGAGTTAGAGCAGCTTACCCCAGTAATCCCTATGGTTTGGTCCTATGTAGATGATTTATATGACCAGTTTCCTCATGGGATGTGGCAATCCTATAGTGATGTTTTTGATGAAATTTGGATAGCAAGTTCTTTTAAAGGTTCATCAGGTCCAATATGTGACATTCCACCAATTCAACATCACATTAATAATCATTTGTCGTGGTTGTACTTGTTAGAAAATTTAGACAAAAAGATTATTACAAAAATAAGAGGTATATCGTTTACAGGCTGGTCTCGATATGATCATTTTGCTACATTATGTGAACTTTTACCTGTTGCATTTCCTTCTTTAGTTTTGTGTTTACAAGTTTTTAAACAAAAATGCTTTTCAAAAGAACTTCATTTAGATGTTTCCAAACAATTGGGGTATGAAAATAGTATTCCACTATCTAATAACATTATTTACGATTTCAGTTGTGGAAATTTCCCTGGTTCAGAACTTATACATTATATAGTTGAATTAGAGCATGCAAAACGCCAATTGGCTATTGTTGAAGAAAGAATAGATGGTTGGGTTGATATGTGGCATGCTGAAAGTATTAAAGAATTAAACTTTGGTCATTTAGCATATATTTCAAATGTTCTGAATCAAATTGTTCAAACTTATAATTCTATTAAGAGTCCTTTGCAAGAATGCTTGTCTGGAATTTTTTATGAAGACACTGTGCAAGAATTTGTCAAAGTGAAGGTGGATGCAAAACTAAAAAAATGCATTAACCTTATTTCAAATGTTGAAGATGCTAAAAGAATTTGTTTATTTGATAACGATATAACTGAAGGATTAGATGATTCATAGAAAATCTTTTTGAAAAGTTAAAAGATATTAAAATGCAATGCATTTATGTTATGTTATAAATCTTTAATATATTATATATGTAGTAGTGTCAAAAAAAAAAAAAAAAAAAAAAAAAAAAGAAAGTACACCAAGATTTTTTTGAAGAAATAATTCTCTACAATTGTAACAACTAATACATCAGTTACTTATGTTTAAGTACATGGAAAAAATGATAATTGAATTTACCTTAAAAATTATTACAATTTAAAAAATCAAAAAAACTGAAAATTTATTAGATTTTTTTTTATTTATAGTTTTACTTGCACATTGCATTAAACATTAAATTTTTAATCAATTTTATAAGTTTTATATATATATATATATATATATATATATATATATATATATATATATACATATATATATATATATATATATATATATATATATATATATATATATATATATATATATATATATATATATATATATATATATCATATATATATATATATATATATATATATATATATATATATATATATATATATATATATATATATATATATATATATGTATATATATAGTTACAAAACAAAATATAGTATAAAATTATAAAACTAAAAAGTGTATGAAAGTCTCATTTTTAGATAGAAAAAAACTTTTCATAAATTTATTGATTTCTTAAATTTAGTTTGAAATATGTTTTAAAAATATTTAGCAAAAGGTGGTATGCTGCATCAAACTGAAGACTGGAAAACCCAAATAAACTTCTGAATTCAAGTAATATGTTTTATCTAGTCAAGTTAGAGCTAGTGTCAAGTAATATTTTCCTAACTTTTAACCATATGTGCAAAAATCACCTTGAAGTCAGATATTAAATAATAATATTTCTTTGTATTATTTAAAAGTTGTTTCAATCAATTGTATTTTTGTTTAAATAGCTGTCAAAATCTGTTTTAGCTTGCAAAGAATTTGAAAAATTATAAAAGCGGTTTTTTGTGTACTTTATTGTAATGTTGGTATTGTCTAATTTAAACAATTGGGTAAATTATTTAGAGAGCACTGGGATAAGAAAAAAATTATTTTTTTCTGACAGGCATGTAGAAAATAATTATTTAAATGTGTTTGATATTTAAAGTTTTAATAATATCTTGATAAAAATCTTGGTGCAGCAAATTTTTTGAAACTGCTATATATATGTATATATATTTGCAATATAATTTTCAAATAGTAAACTTTTTGATTTTTTTGATGTCTCTAGTGATGAGTCATAGATGTTTTATGTAAATTGTTTTTTTATATACAACTTGAAAATATCAAAAAATATTATTTTGCCTTATTAATTCTTTTTCACTTATCTACTTATTTTGTTTAAATTCTTGTCTCAAATTATAATAACAATGCATAACTATGCATTTTTATGTTATGTAAATTTATTATATTTAGAAGTAATAGAGAACATGAGGCCTTCAATTGAAAAACTAGTTTTTTCAGTTATCGTTAAAACCAGGCTATGAATCATTGACCTTAATTTCATGAATCATTGGCCTTAAAAACAAAATAAATAAATCATCCAGAAAATAAAGTTTTTATTCATCTATTAATCAATTAGAAAACATTTATAGAAAAATTATTTTCAGGTTTCTTTTTGAAAATATTAGTTTTTAAGAATATTATCTACTTTAGGTTCCATGTTCTTTATTACATAAATTTTTTCTTCTAAACATTTTTAATTGTAATATAATTATTTATGATTATTTAATGAATTATATGCATAGAATTAATATAAGTGCAAAAGTTATTAATGAAACTTTGTGAACATTTTTAGAGTAAGCATTTTATGTTTTCTTTTTTTTTTTTATTTTTTTATAATATTTAAAAGTGGAATTATTTTAACTAAATAAATAAAACTTTATTCTATATTTAGTTTATAAACTTTGTATTATTAAAAAAAAAATACAAGTAATTTTTTTTTTTAATTATGTAGCATTGTAATTGTCATAAATGCCATCATTAAAAATTTTCTAAATTTATTTACAATATTTTTGTTAAACTGCACATAGTATTATTGCAGTTTATTTAAATTTGCTTTGTTTGTTTTAATAAATGGACATATATATGCAAATAAGCTTTATTTATATATATCTTAGTTTGTATTTATATACACATATTTGTGGATTTAGGTCCGCATGTCCAAATATATATTGTAAATTTTAAGTTTTAAAACACTGTTATAAGTCTAGACATTTTTTTCAGATATAGAAAAAAAAAAAAACAAAAAATCTTAAAAAAGGATTTTTTTGTTGTAATAATAATCCTTCATATCTAGATAATAGCTGCCCAAACCTTCAGTCAATCTATCTACTTAAGCCTCTCAGATGCGTTTTTGAATAATAATATGCTTACTAGTTTTGCTTATCTTTATAGCATATGGCTTTTTCAGTTAAAGAAAAAAATGAAGAATAATTAAGAAAAAATTACTATCCCATGCCAAACCCTCAATTGATGTAGCGGCACCCCTTTGCAGTAGCATGTTATAAGATTAAATTTTTTTTATTTTTATATAATTGCGCTTTGATTGAGGCCTAACACAACATATTTTTGGAAAACTTTTTTTCTATAGTTTTAGGGACCTGTTTATCATTCGCTAGCAACCAATAAAAAAAATTTTTTATTGGTTGCTATCTATAATATATATATATATATATATATATATTATAGATCAGCAATTGCTGATCTATAATATATATATATATATATATATATATATATATATATATATATATATATATATATATATATATATATATATATATATATATATATATATATATATATATATATATTATAGATATTATAGTATCTGATTTTTGATTTGAAATTTGATTTCAGCAAATTGTCAATCTAACATAAAATTTTTATCGCATAGCTATGCTATCTTTTTTTTCAAATCACGCTAATAAAACTTAAAACCATCAGGCTCACCTAAATTAAACTTTTTTTTGTTGGAAAAAATAATATTTTCCCATTCTGCATCCCATGTCATGTCATCCCTTTGCAAACTTAAATCTTGCACTTTTTTGTTTTTTTGTTTTGTGATTATTATTTTCCAATTGTCCTAATTTTAACAAAATTCGTTTGACATGTCTTGTAGTCACAGGTTATTCAAGTTCAGTCTTTATTTGACTTGCTGTTCATATTCCAGATGGTGCCAAATGCAAAATGGAAGAATGTTGCCTTTTTGTTGTTTTTTCAGTTCTGCCCTTAAAGTGATTTTTGTTGTAATTTTTACCTAAGTTTATAAAATTGTTCACTGCATGATGAGACCTTTTGATTTTCTTTGCAATTTGATGATTAGACAAACCCATACCTTTGTAAGCAACAATTTTTGCATTTTCGTCCTCATTTAACACCTTTGCGCTTGGCATTGTAATAGTTAAATAAGAAATCTTAATTAAAAATACACAAAAGTTTCATATAAAACAAACAGTTTAAAAAATCTTATTCAAACTTCAATTAAATCTTATTAAGTGTTCAAAACAAGCTAATAGAACTACAGAGATTTTGCCAGTATAAATACCAATTTCAAAGACATTCTTAAAAATTTAGTTTCATTTGTTTTAGAAACACATAAAATTTTCATAAATGCATTTGTCTGCAATAGGTCTAATTAAGAAAATTTTTGGGGTTAATTTTATAAATGCATTCCGCATAAAATCTGCAATAACTACATGGAACTATAGAAATTTTGATGAGTGTATACCAGAACCTAAAGTATTTATGTTTGTGGAACAAACATGGAACAAACTACATCAAAAATCTGAATTAATGGCTTTAACAGCCATCAATTCAGTTTTTTGATGTAGTTTGTTCCATGACCTAATTGTTTATTGGATAATGTAGTTAAATCTTGCCGTGGTTGATTTACCTCTTTACAATAATGTTTGATTTTTTTTTGCATCCTTGAGGTATTTTGCACACTTTATCATTAGGATGATGGGAATTGATTTAATTGATACATTTGTCAAAATTAAAAAATTGAATCATGTTGGGCTAATAATGTCTCTTCTAGTTTTGTCAATTTATTTATCAGAAGTTTTTCCTCCTATTCCATTTTTATTTCTTGTTGTTCTGCGCTGTACTTATTTAGTTAGGTCAATTTTACATCCTTTGTAGAATAAATTTTAGACTGAAGCAGAAATTGAGTTAAGTTAGAAATGTATATAGTAGTCTTATTGAATTCACATTGAGATATTTAAAACTGTGTTTTATTCAACATTATTTCATCATAGCTGGATATATTTTGTGTGCAGGGTATGTTTTTAGATTCAATATATTTTGAATAACTGAGATGTATAAAGTAGTAACATCATAGTTTGATAAGTTCTAACTAAGATGTTTAAAGCTATCTGATCATAACTTTATATATTTTGTATGCAGAGTTTTCATATTTAACAAATTCTAACTAATTGAGATGTATAAAATAGTCTCTTTGAATTTACATTAGGATATTTAAGAATGCGCTTAATTAAACAAATTTTATTTTTATTTTGAAATTACCTCTTTTTTTAAACATAGTTTCATCATTACCTTATATATTTTGTGTGCAGGGTATGTTTTCAGATTCAATAAATACTGTTGATCAAGGCAAGCAATGTGAGTTGTTCTTTTTTTTACTTTTTATGATGATAGATATTTTTTAAAATGAAACATCCTTTATTTAGCACCTTTCATTGAGTACAGACTGATTAATGAAACGTCCTTCATTTAGCACCTTTCATTAAAATATAAACTGATCAGGGAGTCCAGTAAAATGGAATTAAAAATCTAAAAAATATTGAAATCAATATAAATCTTGTAGGGAAATAATGGAGTATATTATTGAACATAAATTAGGTTTAAAAGTAAATTTTTTAAATAATTTTCATAAATTTAGTGAGTGTAGCAAGAGGTGGTGTTACAGTAATTAGGTGAAATAAAATAAATCAGGTTAAAAAAAGTAATTGTTTTGCATTAATTATAATTTTTTAAACATAAATTTAATTTATGTTATGTTAGTTATGAAAAGAACAATTGAATTACAGTGGCAAAATTGTTAAGGTGACATTAAAAAAATTATTTTAATGTCACCTTAATATAATCCCCCTAGAATTTTTTTATTGAAATAAAAAAATTCTAGGGTGATTATAAAATTTTTATGCTATTATATTATGGGAGTTAAATATGCAAACATAAAATAAAACCATATTTATTAAAATTCTATTAAAGTGTACTTTTTAACCATGGCCTATTATATTTACATGACTGGATAACTTGCTTTTTGGAGCGAAAAATTAAAAGGGTAATTTTCGGACTTTCTTAAATTTTTATAAAATTGTTTATTTAAATATTGATAATATGGTTAACACATTTGCTGTAGTTTACTGTAAAACTGGGTATAAAAAGAGAGAGAATCAACTTGATTTTATTCCTGAAAAGCAACCAATTTTTGGATTTCCAGAAAATAATCCTTATTTGAACAATGGATAGTATTTATCAATCAAAAGTTATGTTAACTTATCAATCGAAAGTTAACCCCCAGTAAAAATTCAGCTATTTGTGCTAGACATTTTAAAGAAAAAAAAATTAAAAATTGGCAAAAGAGTAACATTAGTTTGAGATTAAAACCTTGTTTCAATTATTTATTGCTTAACTGAAAAAATACCATCATCAGTATATACAACTACATTGAAAGGTAGATAGCCACCGTCTGTCCATCATCCATCAAAAACAATCAGGATAAATCCAGTATATTTATAAAAAAAGATAAAATTCACTGTTTAAATGATTTAAATAATTTTAAAATTAAAAAGTATCAGCTCAAAATGACAAATAGATACTCAAGTTAGAAGTTAATCAATGCTTAGGTATTTTAGAAGTTACAGAAACAATTGTTGTTGATGAACTTATGCATGTTTCATTGTTCTCTAAATTGTCTTATGTTCTATTGCCTCTATTGTTTCAAAATATTAGCTGTGTATTGCAAAAAAAATGTGTATTGGAGAATTTTTCAACCTATATAAAAAATTACGTAGAAGAAAATAGTTTGTCAAATTCAATAACTGAACTCAATATAATAAAATACAAAAAACCAGTTAATTGGCCAAAGTTTTCATCAAATCTTTTATGATATTCCCTTATTCTTAAATGTACATCAGTCCAGATGTAATTGCCTTAATGATTGTCTTTATTCTCAAAAACATACAAAACAATTTACTAAATTTTAAATGTTTTACATTCGCTGCTTTCCATTTTGATCAGTTTCATTTTGTTATTGATGTATATACTGGTGAAATATTAGGAAGTTACTTTGTAATGTATATGATAAAGACCAATTACTTTTGTTAACTTTAAAAAATGGTTTTAAGTTATTTTATAAATCACTTCATTCTGGAGATGATAAAATGTACCACTTGCTCTTGCAATATTTGACGCACAACTTCTGCAGCTATTAAAAGTTATTTTTCAGATTGGACTTATTCCTCAAGCTTTTTAAAGTTAATAAAAAATATGGTGGGCAATAAACAACTGTAAGCAAAAATACAACAACAATTTTTGTATTGGAAATGCAGCTGTTTTGGGTGAAATGAAACTTTTATTTTTGAGGAATTTAGTCAAATGGATTGAAGATATGCAATAATCTCAAGTTTCAAAATATCAAAAGTTTACATTTTAAAGTTTATTAGATGAATTTACATTTTAAAAAGTTTATTAGCTGAATCTGGTAAAGTAGAATGCTGTTATTTAGAAAAATTTTGTTGTGGAGAATTGATTTTACCAGTTATTGATCTTACCCATTATGTTGCAAAAGTTTTTTGAATATTAGATACTGCCATTTTGCTTGTAAGAAATTCAACTTTTTGTGATCAATATGCTGCAGAATGGGTGCTTAGATTAAATGATTGTGCTACTTCATTCTTTTGCAATGATCATCTTATGGGATGATCTTTTATCATGATCATCAAATAATTGGTGTAAAATTTGTAAATCATGTTATTACAAATATCTATTTTAACAATGAACAGAAACAAGTTTCTAATGAAATTCGAAAGAACAGTGTAGAGTATTTTAAATACAGACAAAGAAATATATTAAAACTGAATTAGTTGAAATAATCAATAAAGCTGAACTGAAATAAAGGAATCAATGCTGAATTATATAACTGAATTATTATACCTTTAATGTATCTTCTTTCTTAATTGTTAAGTTTTTGTTTATCTTTTTATATATCTTGTTAACATTATTGAGAAATATGTTTTTATATATATGTGTGTGTGTATATATATATATATATGTATATATATATATATATATATATATATATATATATATATATATAAATATATATATATATATATATATATATATATATATATATATATATGTATATATATATATATATATTTATATATATGTATATATATATATATATATATATATATATATATATATATATATATATATATATATATATATATATATATATATATATATATATATATATATATATATATATAAATACATCTTCAAGTTAATAAAGTCATTACAAGTTTTAATATTTTATTGTTTAATAAATTTATTACAATTTTTATTGATGAACAAAGTACAATATAAATATCTCTTATTTCAGTGGTTAAGTAAGTTTTTTATAGAAATAAAATCATCAGGCAAAGGAAAGTGCCTAACTTATCAGACTTTTATCATATTTGTCAAACAAATTTTATATTTTATACACGCTTCCATACACAAAAGCCTATATATTATAGTTTTTATTGAGGTAAGTGTGGCTAATCATGTTATACGATATATTTATGTTTTGAAAAGTTACCCTTTTAATTTTTCACTCTGAAAAGAGAGATATCCGGCCGTGTAATTATAGTAAACCAAATTTTTAACATATTTTTTATATTTAGTTGGGCTTTATTAAAAATATAATTTAATAAAAGCAAACATGGTATAAACATTTAAATTTATTTTTTTTTCAAGTTGTTAAAATCATGTTAGCTTGTTAAAGTTTACATAATCATCATAAATTACATGTTTACATTATTAACATGTTAATTCTTATCTTACAAATAACATTATAAATAATTAGCATTATAAATATATATTTTTTTATTACAATTTTTTTTTTGTTAATTTGGTTTAGATAAAAAAGAAGTTATTGACCTACGACAAAAAGTTAATAAATTAGAATTTAACCTAGCAGAACAATCAACAACACATAATAGAGAGGTTGCAAAATATTTTTAAACAAATCTTTAAAAAACAAATTTTAAAGTTTCTTTTTTAATTCATCCCAACCATCAAGTTCATTGAGTAGAAGTTTTATTAAATTATTAAAGATGATGGATCTTGTAAGTTTTTATTGGCACTAGTTTTTAATGAAGTTTTGTTTTTAGATTGGAATATTACAAGAAAATATTGCTAAGTTAAATGCATCATTTGAAAAAAATGAAGTTATTCGTCAAAATTTGGAGTATGAGCTTGCACTCAGTAACCAAAAGTTATGTCAAGCAAATCGTTTATCAAAAAGGAAAGAGGAAGAATTAGAAGCTGCAATTGTAGAATTAAAAGGTATATCACTATATTTACTGAGGGTTTTGGTTGAGGCAGCAATCATTTTTTCATTATTCTTTGTTATTTTCTCCTTTTTTTCAAAAACTGCATGGATTG
>NC_061161.1:42844835-43017335 GCF_022113875.1 Hydra vulgaris | reverse complement strand
ATTCTATTATTAACTTATACCATTAACTTGCTGTCTCAGAGTTATAAAATTTTACCCTCATAAGGTAGTAACAGAAAGAATTCCATAGTTATACAAAAAAAATAACAGCTAAGAAACCATTCACAATGCGCGTTTCTGTGTTTAAAGATTAGAGAGAATTGCAAAAAAAATAAAAAAAACAACAAAAAAGCAAGAAACCTCCTTGACTGTAGTGGTTCTGGAACCTTGAAGAGGTAAGTTTAATAACAACAATAAAAAAATATTTTTTTTTATTTAAGGCTCAAATCAAGTGATTGTGAATTGCGGTATCTGGAAATATTTCTGGTTGTCAAATTCTTATTTTATAAAAAATGTGAACACTGTTTTAATGTGAACACTGTTTTAATGAAATGATCAGTTTATCATTTTGCAAAATTTAATTAAAGACAAAACAATAAATTTACTACTGCAAAAATAATAACAGTTAAAACTTACATATTTTAAATTATTTTCTAAACACCAGGTAGTTAAAACATAAATAAAAAAAAGTTATAGGCAAAAAATAATAATTTCTAGAGGTTTAAACTTATACTATTTGATAATTTGTATGAAACATTAAAATTGATTTTTGTTCTGAAAGAAACTTTGAGAAGTTGTTTATTTAAAAATTTAAATTTTTTATCTTAGAAGTTAATTAGTTTTTTATCTTAGAAGTTAATTAGTTGTTAATAAAAAAGATTTAAAAAAATTTATTAGAGTTTTTTTGTTTTGTTTTAAAATAACTAAGTAGTTTAAATTAGTTTTTTATATGTTTTTAAACTCCTCTGTCTTTAATTTTATATATCTGACACACCTATAGGTTCAAGACTTTTATTGAGATGTATATTGTTCATAGTCAGACTTAATCCTGTTATAGCATTGATCAGTTGATTCTAATTCTTTATTTATATTCAGTAGTTAAGTAAATATAAAAATCCTGCAAAGTGACAGGAAAGATAAAAATCCTGCAAAGTGACAGGAAAGATAAAAATCCTGCAAAGTGACAGGAAAGATAAAAATCCTGCAAAGTGACAGGAAAGATAAAAATCCTGCAAAGTGACAGAAAAAAAAATTTAGAACATAAAATCAGAAGCAATAATATAATAACGAGGAAATTTTTATTTATTTATAAAAGACAAAAAAATGTCTTTTATAAATCAAGCCTTTTACAAATGTCTTCCATTAATGCATTTGGATTACAGCTTAGTAAAGTCTTTATACTTAAAAAAATGTTGGTTCTTTAAAAATAATTACCTTCAATAAATAAATTTATTATTTATAATTATAATTAGTTTTTATATGTTTTTAAACTCCTCTGTCTTTTATATCTGTGTTAGAGTAAGAAGTATTTAATTATATTTTTTTTTTTATATTTTATTGTTTTTTCGTATTGGTATTTATAAGAAAATATTGAATAACATTTAAATAAGGTATAGTATTTTTAAAGTATTTCATATCTTATTTCAAGATTTAAAATATTTGATCACCAGTAAATTCTGTTAGACTGTTGTGAGTTTTGGTTGTTTTTTTAATATTACTTGTCCTGTATGCTTTATTTTTATCAAATAAATTAAAATGTCAAAGTTTAAATCATAATTTTTAATAATAACAAAAAATAATCATAAAAATATTATTAGTATACTTTAATAATAACAAAAAATAATCATAAAAATATTATTAGTATATTTTAATAATAAAAAATAATCATAAAAATATTATTAGTATATTTTTATAATGAGAATTTAAATCATAGTTTCAAGACCAATATAAATATTTAAGATCAATATAAATATTTAAGATCAATATATATTTAAGACCAATATAAATATTTTAATTGAATAACAACTATTGAATTAAGCGATAAAAACAGAGTTGACAGTTTTTAAGAAACTAAAATTTCAATGACCAGAAGCATTTCCAGACATCGCAATTTGTGATCACTAAATTCAAGCCTTCTGATTGGTATAAAGTAAGTTTTTTTTTTTTTTTTTTATTGGTTAAAGTGTTTTTGTGAAAGATGTTATCTTTGAGAAAATCACAACTTTCATCAAGAAAAGATAACATATTAAGTCAAAGCTTTTTAAGTTTTGATTGATGAAATGTTTTTTTTTATGAGTTGTTTTAATTTCATTTTTTTTGAAAATATAAGTTTCTTTGATTTGTTAAAAGTATTCTTTTGATTGTTGTGAAATTTCAAGCCTATGTTATTTTATTTTTAGACAACGTCAAGAACAACAGGAGGAATGCAAATTGCTACAAAGTATTTAAAGTTTGTATAAGTTAATAAAAAGTAAAATGGAAATCTTAAATTTTATAATAAATTATTAAAAAATAAAATGTAAATCTTAAAGTTTGTAATAAGTTATTAAAAAGTAAAATGGAAATCTTAAAAATCACACTCTTGTTGATTATGCTGTTAAAAGTATTTCTTTTTATTTATGAAAAATATCTAGCAGCTGGATTTGCCACGAGTTTCCCTATTATTATGGAAAAAACCAACATCATATGTAAACAAAAATTTCTAAACATTTAGATTTTTCTGTTTAAATTCATTGGGTTTTTCTGATAAACAACAAAAACTTGTGGCAAATCTTGTTTTCAAATTTTTGATGTAAAATGAATTGTATGTTATTAAAAGTATTATTTAAAAACAATATTTTAAAACTATAACAAATTTTATATAAAAATATAAAATTTGTAATTCGCATTTCATTTTAGTAGCAAATGCATGAATAAAAAACAAACTAGTAAATAATCAATTTCGTAGATAATTAATAACAATTTTAATAAAGTATAAATAAGTAAGCAAATAATATTATATATTACTATATTACAAATATTGATTCAAAGTTTAACTTGGTTTCACAAAATATAAATAAAAAACTATTATGCAGTCCTTTATTTCTTTTTTATTTCAAGTCAAATGACTGAAAATCTTAAATAAAAACAAACAAAGTTTTTGAGTGAATCAATCTTGATAAAATTTTAAATAGAAATAAATTGTCATTATGTGTAGCAATAAGTTATCATGAGTTCATTGGAAGCTGTTCAAATAGTACATGGCGATTTTATCAAGCCTCTCCCTCTAGTATGTGATGTGGCATTATTTTTAAAGAAAATATATATCTGAGTTTACAATTTAAGTTAACTACACTGTGATAAAAATTTAAAATTGTTTTGTCACATTACACTGAATTTAACCACCTCTTCCCCCATGTAGTAAGTGACTGGTTTGAGATTTGAATTTTAGGACTTTGGCCAGGTTTAATAAAAAATAGCCAGGGCCATGTTTGTGAACTGGTTGCATAAACATTGATACATCCTAGAGTATCATCATCATCATCATCATCATCATCATCATCATCATCATCATCATCATCATCATCATCATCATCATCATCATCATCATCATCATAAAGCTTTAGCCTTTCTTAGCTAAAATGCATTCATACCATATGTAAAACACCTCTCTAGGTTTTCTTACTTCTAACTCATTATTAACATTATTTTTTCTAATCTCTAAGATTATGGCTTCTTTTTGGTCTTTTTAGAGTCATAATCTTTCAGGTAATATAAATACTAAAGTTTATATAATTATGTAAGGATATTGTATGCCAGCATCTAAATAAGTAACAAACATAATGTATATCCATATATATATGGATATACATAATGTTTATCCATATATATATATATATATATATATATATATATATATATATATATATATATATATATATATATATATATATATATATATATATATATATATATATATATATATATATATATATATATATATATATATATATATATATATAGTATATATATATATATATATATATATATATATATATATATATATATATATATATATATATACAATATATACAAATTATAAATGTATAAATGCACTTATATAATGTATAAATACCTAATATATATAAATTTATATAAATGTACTTATATAAATGTATAAATACCTAAAATCCTGAATCCAAGCAGATATGGAAGCTTTTATTCCTTCTCGTCAGTTTAATATTTAGGCCTCATTCTCAGGTTTTTCATCTTCTTGTGCACTTGCTATATTGAGCTGTAATCATATTTTTCTTCTTTTTTACAAGAACATCTCTCTTCAGAAAAACAAATGTCTTTTTGTTAATGTAAGAAGCCATTGTAAAAAAGTCTTTTTTGATGTTAAGCTTCATTATTCTCAGTTAACTAAATCTTGTATCTTATCTCAGGTGCTAGTTTCTAGACACTTTTGGAAAATCTTCAATAGTGTCATTAACCAAATAAGTCTAACGTTTCATCTCTAATTCTTCTCCCCAGAATAAGGCAGAGTTATTTCCGAAGAACTTTTCCTTCAATTTGACTCTTGAATCTAACAACCATACTATTCATGTCAATCCAGTTAAACAGGTTAATTGTTTAACTAGATTGGCATTGTTAGATATCACTCTGGCTTCCGATGCTCAAGTCAATTCTTAATTAAACTCTTCTACAGCTTGTGTTTCAGACAACATTTCCATTATAGTCTTACAAAAGTGTTCTCCAAAACTATTAATTTGTGCTAAATAGAATAAAATCTAGAAAACACACTGACCTCTCCAACTATCCTTCAATTAGCCTTCTCTCTATTAGTTTCTTTACGTATTGGCTTTAAGATTATTAAATCATTTCTTTTAACCGCAGTATAAGTCATTTTCATTTCCAGTAACTTTAGGGGTCTTGCAAGGTTTTATCTTTGCTTTCTGACAATCTTATATCTAAAGTGTCTCTATTTGCTGACAACTTAACTTAATACCTTTGTCCAAACAAAGTCTTCAGTTAACTGCTTTCTTGTTCTTTAACCCTATCCTTTATTTTCTAGTAACTCGTAACTTAATTGTGGTTGCTTGTAACCACTATTAAGTAATTTAACCAGTATTTAACAAATAGTAAATGTATGCATAAGTTTATAATATATAAAGTATTAAATTTTTCTTAAGCCCCGGCTATCAACCCCTGCTAAATTTTATAATTTTGCTGGGGCCGAGTTTGTAAAAAGTCTTATTTTTAGCTGGGACCCCAGTCCCCCATGTAACATTTATTATGTTAATATATGTTATTGGTTGTTAAACACATATAATGTATATTATATATTATTAAATGTTACATATGGGTCTGACCCCATGGAATCAGACCCCTATTTAACATTTATTATATGTAAATTATTTGTATAAAACCTTTTTTTCTTCTGATTTTTTTTTTTTTTAATTCCATGATTTACAAATCAGTTCAACAGAGATAAGATTAAAAAAGAGCAAAAATATTATAATAAAGAAAGAGTCTTGGCATCTAGTAGCAGTGGTCCTAACTTTAAAAGTAAAGTTATATTTGCATTTACTGATAAATTAAAATAAATCTAACAACTTCTTAAAAAATCAAATTCCTAATTACTAAGATTATCTTGTACATTGGAATGTAAAGCAGATGATAAGCTTGATGATGCTGGCAAATCTGAATTTTTTATTCAACTTAGTAAAATCCAAAAAATATAGTTGTTAGCAAGTCTAAAAAGATTTAAAATATGTAAACAAGATAAGTAACAAATAAAATACCACTACTGATTTCTTCTGTAACAGCAAAAATAAGAACTACATAAGAAAAAATACAGAATAATTACTTCAAAAGACTATATTAAAAAACATTTATAGTATTATATAGAAGACACTTCTTCTATATAGAAGACACTTCTTCATATAATACAGACATGTGTCTGAAATGAATGAATACCTGTAATCAATAAATACTTTAATTAAAGTACCATACACATTATACCATACATATCCTACCTGAGTAGGTATCTGTTTAAATATCTATATTTGATTTGAGTAAATATCTATTTATTTATACCATATACCCTATATTATAAATAAATATCTACTATAGAGATCAGTATATGCGATTAGTTTTTTTAACTAAGTTTTTTAATTAATGCAACAACTTTGTATGCTAAAACACTTCGACTTCCAAAATATAACTTTTATACAACAGAAAATCTCTGTGTATCCATATTTGGTTTATTAATAATGAAAATTTCTGTTTAATTTTGTTAAATGGGTATTTTCCATGTTTATAACAGAAAATAATTCCGTAAAAGTACAGCAGTGTAACATATGAAATGTTTGTCATGCAGTGTATTAGAGTTAGCTAAAGGTTTTAACAATTTTAATGTTCAAACCATTTTTTTGTTCAAAGAAAGAATTTTTTTTGTTTGTTAATACAATCTTGCTTTGTTTTGCAATCTTTTTTGCTTGTTAATAAAGTTAGCTCAAAATATTTTTTGTTGTTAATTAGAGAATAACAAAAATGTTCTTTTCAAAACACCCTGACTATTATTTATGGTTGATAAGCAAATGTAATTAAGATTTTAAATATAACAACTGATTTGAAATTGATGCTCTGAACCTTTTTATTGTGTAAAGCAAACCATTTCTGTTTAGAACAGCTAAATACTGCAAATGTATGCATAGAAAAGCTGGAGACTGAAAATAGTATTAATAAAAATCAAATTAAAGAAACATCAAAGACAATTGAAGTAAGTTTAATAAGGTTTTTTGAAAGCAATAAAGTTGTATAAGTTATCTATATTTCTTAATTATAAACATATAATAAGTATGCCAACATGTAAATGTATATATATATATATATATCTATAATATATCTTCGCACCTGAGTAAACAATCATAATGATAATATTATATAAAATTTGGGCGCTGCCCAAATCAAAATTTGAGGACCTTTTTTTTTTTTTTTATGTTTTTTACGGCAAATGTTATTTTTTTTGCGAATAAACGCAGATTTTCCGCAAAATTTCTCTGCCACGAAGGTGTACCACCGCCCAAGTTTTTTTTTCCTAGAATAGCCCTTGACTGTTTATAGTTACAAATTAAACATGCATAAAGTATTCATTTAAGTTTTGAATATTAAATTTTTGCATAAAATTTTATTGAACTCATTTTTTGCGGTAGATAAACTTAAAATAATCTTTATTTGTTGGCCTATTTCAAAATATGCTTTAACAAAAACTTAAATATGTCCCTTTCCATAGATTAATATTTTTATTTCTAGAGTTTAAACAAACAAGTCAAAAATCTTCAAAGCGATATTGAACAAGAACATTCTACCCAATCCAAACTAAGAAGTGAAATTGAAAGTCTACAGGTTTTTAATTAAATTAGAATTTGTTTGACAGCATTTTTATTCACATTTATTTTTTAACTTAACGAGTCTGAGTAATGGTATTGATTTGTATTTAGTTCATTACGCAGTCGTGTATGTTACATTTTAGAGTGCAATTTTAAGAAACCTATCAATAAAATTATTTCTAAAGTTCAATCCAATAAACAAGTTGCTGAAAAAAAGTTGTTATAACATCCAAAGATGGATTCAAACCCCATTAAGTTCTGGAAGTGATGGAGTAAAAGTTGATCTTCATATTTTTGTTAGAAAGTGTTTTTTGAAGGATTGCAATGTTTATTTTACAAAACTTTTTAATGTTAATTATCCTTTATAGGATATGAAAGAATCAGATAAGTTAATTAGTTAATCACTATTAAAAGTAGCAATCTGATTTGTTTAAAAATAAATGCTATAGTGTAAACTATTCTTTGCAACATCTACAACAAACATTTGGATGCAAATCTCAAAATTTAACCAGAGTTAAATCATGATAAGTTATATAAAGTGTTAAAATTTAACATAATATAAAAAGCATGACTACTAAAAAAATATTTACTGATGATCTTGTTAATTTGAACATATTTTTTGAAACCGTTGGATAAATTTATAAATAACAATAATAAAATTAAAATTTAAAAATAACAAAATAATAATAACAATATTAAATTTGAAAATAACAGTATTAAACAGTATAAGCAGTTTTAAATTTGGTTTAGCAATTCTGGGGCACTTTTGTTTGAAATTATTAAAAAACTTTTAATAATTTCAAACAAAAATATCCCAGAGTTGCTAAACAAAAAATCAGAAGTAATATCTTAATGTTGTCACAAAAAAGAGTATTTGCTTGACAACTACAAACCCATATACAGCAGAGTTCAAATGTTTATGGACAGGCAAAAAATATGGAATTTTACAATATATCAGCCCATACTTCACTAAAGCCAACATATTATATACCAATTAAAAGGTTTTAAAATTTAAAATTATGTTTTGAACAAATAATGATTATCTAATTAACATATTATAATTGGGATACAAATCAAGGATTTTTGGTAAGTTCAAAAATTTGCAGGAAAAGCGTTTTTTTTTTTAAATAGTACACATTTTTCAACAATATTTGATCACAAATTTATATAAAAGCAAAATCACATTAGTATTTTGTAGGATATCCTTTACAATCAACAATGACTTGGCATCTATGAGGCATAGAGTCAACTAAAAGAATGCAAACATCAATGGGAATTGAGTCCCATATTTCTTTGATTTTATTAAATAAATAAGCATGATTTATGGGCTTGATTCCTTTTATTTGACGGTCAACATGTTTACATAGATGTTCAATTGGATTTAAGTCACGTGATTGGGATGACGACTTTAAAACATCTTTATTCTTTTTGAAAAACTCTAAAACCAATTTGGCTGCATGTTTAGGATTGTTACCCATTTTGTATATCCATCCTCGAGGCATTTTCTCCTTTGCATAAAGCAATATAATAGTCTTACATATATCTTTGCACTTTTCTTGATTTATAGTCTCAGTAATTTTATAGAGCTGGCAAACTCCATCTCGGCTAAAAAATTCCCAAACTATTTAAATACCTCCTCCATGTTTTACGGTAGGTAGTTGGTGTTTAGGATCGTATCTTGTACCTACTGGATTGTATCTTGTACCTACTGGATGTCTTATACCTACTGTACGTCAAACATACCTGATTCCATCAGATCCAAACAGTATAAACTTGTTTTTGTCTCTAAAAAGAATTTTTGACCATTGCTGATTACTCCACTTTATGCAAATTCTTTTCGGGAATTATGGTTTTTCAAGGAAGCTAAGTACTTTTTAGCTGGGCGTCTTCCAAATAAATTAGCGTGAGGTAAACAGTATTTTATAGTAGAAATACTACAATTCATTCCATAGAAACATCTCATTTGTACGTTTATATTGACAGCTATCAAGTGGGATTTTCTTCACTTAGTATCACAAGCTTTTTATCATGATAATGCGTTGTTTTGCGTGGCCTTCCTGATTGAATTTTTATTCTTTGTAGATCTAGTAAGCTCAAATCTCTTCATAATTTGTCTTACAGCAGACTTACCGACGCCATAAAGTTGCGCAGTTTTATGAAATGAATTTCCATTTCAAACTGATTTTTCACTGGAGATACATTTTTCAGATCCCACGATCTCAATTACACATAAATAAAGTTTGTAAGTTATTTCCACAAAGTATTTAATTATAAAATCAACAAATTAGCAATTTTATGGGAAAAGTGTTAAAAGCTTTAGTTTGTCCGCAAACTTTTGAACTTATCAAAAATCGTTATTTTGTAAACTAATTTTTAATATTTAGTTAAATAATCATAATTTGCTTAAAACATAATTGCATAAAACCTTTTAAATTGGAATATAATATGACGGCTCAAGTGGTGTATGCGCTGAAATATTAGTAAAATTTAATTTTTTCATGCCTGTCGGCAAACTTCTGGATGCTACTATATATATATATATATATATATATATATATATATATATATATATATATATATATATATATATATATATATATATATATATATATATATATATATATATATATATATATATATATATATATATAAATATAAATGTATATATATATATATATATATATATATATATATATTTATATATATATATATATGTATATATATCTACACACATATATATATATATATATATATATATATATGTATAAATATATATATATATATATATATATGTATATATATATATATGTATATATATATATATGTGTATATATATATATATATATGTATATATATATATATATATATATATATATATATATATATATATATATATATATATATATATATATATATATATATATATATATATAATCACATTGCCACACAAATGTCGATCTTTTTTGTATATTAATATATAACAGAGTAGTTTTATAAATAAATACATATGTTTACCCACAGCTACTGTGTTTTTCCAGAATAGTGGATAAAACACTTGCTCAGCTGTGTAACAAATTATTTTATTAGTAAAAAATTTTAATAATAATGTTCAAGAGATTTTAATTAACATTCAAGAGTTTTCTGGTAGAATAGTTCACCATTCATCATTAAATAAGATTTTAGTTTTTTCTTAAAAATAGTTGTGTTTTTTTATCACGGATGTTATTTGGAAGTATATTCCAAAGTTTAGGATAGCGGGATAATGCTTGATTACCAAAACGATTGCTGCATTTTGTTTCTTTAAATTTTAGTGTTCTCTCTGACATTGAATATTCAATTAAATTGGATAATAATGTTGGTGCTTCCAGTATAATAGATTTGTGCATTATTAAAAGGACCTTGAAATATATTCTATGCAAGTTTATGCAAGTTTAAAAATTAAAGTTTTCTCATATTGCAGTTTCTTTTTTTTTTTTTTTTTTTGTGTACATAATTTAGGCTTCTTTGAATTAGCCTCTAAAACGAAACATACATGGTCGTGTAATACAGAGTTGTTAAGGAGGCCAAGGCCACACGCTAGAAGGCCAAGGCCAAGGCCGAAAGTTTTAATGTCAAGATTAAGAGTTTCAAGAGTTCTTCGCAAACATTTTCTAAACCAAACACTTCAGTTTTAGGCTTATGTTAAGGTCAATTACTAACAAAACAGTAATTAGCAAGTACTGTGATAATTAAACCGCATTTTGTAAAAATAGACCAAGGTAATGCACAGAATTCAATTAAATCAATAAGAAAAAATGTATTTTTTTTTAGGCCAAGGCCAAAATAATCAAGGCCAAGGGTAAAATTTTTAAGGCCAAGACCAAGGACAACAGTTTCAAGGTCAAGGTCTTAATTTTTGGCCTTAAGGCCAGGCCAAGGCCAAAGACTAACAACTCTGGTGTAATATAGTAGGACATTATTAAATTATAAATATTTATGAAATTCACTTTTCTTTTTGATAAATAAAAAATCCTATTTCTATATATATCTAAATGTTTTAACAGATAACTGTCAAAGAGCTGAATAGTCTTTTGTCTACAGAATCCTCACGATACAAAAGTTGCATGAAAAAATTAGACGATTTCACTGAAAAATATAGGTTATTTTTGTTTTATTACATTTTCCCTATATTCTATGATTTAAAAGGACACAGTACATTATATCTTTTTACATTGTTTTACTTAACATATTTTACAATACCAAAATTGTAGAAGAGCTTTTATTTAAAACTTTTTTGTTATTATTTCATTTGCTTCACTGCACAGCGACCTTGTTTGTCATGGTTTGTGTTTCGGAGTTAAAAAGTTGAAATAGGCTTGTAACCACAATAAAGTAGCCTCCTCAACTGTAGTGGCCCTCTCAGCTTTGGTGATGTGAATGACACAAAAAAATTTTTTAACTTTTAAAGTTGAAACTCTATGGGTTGGGTTTAGATTTTTATAAATATTTGAGTACACTAGAAAAGAAAATAAAAAATAGAATAAGCTTCAAATTTTTTGAGTTAGCACAGCCAGGGATGACTCACATACAATAGTGCCAAATACTTTAATCTTTTTAATGTCATGGCAAGAGCCTCTGAATGCCTTATGTAAATTTATTAGGTAACCAAGTGCTCTGAGATTTCCATAGCTTGACACTTTCATTCAGCTTGGCTTGAGAATAGATAATATGGAGTGATAATCTATACATTGAAAACTTGACTGAATAGATTGAAAACTTAAGATCACTTTTTTCTTGAATAGAAAAAATGTTGTTATTTATTATGACTTATTCTCTGGGTCGTTTCTTTTGATTTGAATTGGTCAAACTCTATTTTGATACAAAAGTTTGATTGTTTCACCAGGTGAAACATTTTTGGTAAAGTTCATTTCAATGCATTCTGTTTAGATAAATGTGTATCTTCTGTTGCATATTGCTTATTGCTTCAGATTTTCTTAGTACTTAAATACTTAAATTTTCTTAATACTTAATTTGGTTGCATAGATAAGTTGAGTCTCTACCAAGTAGACATGTACTAGGTAAACATGTACATGTACCAGATAGGCATGTTGCACAAAGTTTACTGCAACTCACACAAAATTCACAAGTTTTAAACTGTGTATTCTTGAGGACATTTTATTAGTATTTTACTCTGATTTGGTAAATTAATTTATCTCAATTATTGATATAAACTGGTATTTACTGACATTCTTTATAACTGATGAAATCAAATTTTAATTCAAGAAATAACAATATCTCTTAACTTAATACTTAATAAGAAGTAATATACATACAATTAACAGATTTTTTTTTTTTTTTTTTTTTTTTGTGTATTCACCTTCTTAAGGCCAAGAAGGCCATTGCAGTTAAAAAGGCTACAAATTTATTTGTTTTAAATGATGGGTGTGTAGACTTTTTAATGATTTTTTTTTCCTTTTTTTTAGAGAATTGCATCACAAAAATTCTGAAGATATGCTCACATACAATGACTTAAAGGTTGCTCACTTAAAACTTAGTGATTATTATAAACAGAGTGAAGAAACGATACGAAAATTAAAAGAACAATTTCAATTGGACAAAGATAAAATTCTTGAGCAACTAGCAAAGAAGAAAAAAGAACTATCAGATGTTAATGAAGAAGTCTTAATTTATAAAAAAAATCTTGATGAATGTCAAAAAGATCTTGCAGAGGTAAGGTGTTTAATTTCTGCTGTTTTTGTAGACTTTTGTTATGTACAAGATCTTTAATTTCCGCTGTTTTTGTAGATTTTTGTAATGTACAAGGTGTTTAATTTCTGGTGTTTTTGTAAACTTTTGTTGTGTACAAGGAGTCCATATATCTAAAATTTTACTGTTTCTGGTAACATTACACTTTGTTTCTAAATAAAATAGCTTGGTTTATTAATTAGGTTTATATTTTTTGAAGTTAAAGGGTTTAATATGTGTTCTGGATGTTTAGGGTGGTTGGTTTAAAGGATAGATTTGATGGAATTGAAGTAAAAATCAAAACTATTTACTTGTGTACTCTTAAAAATGTCAAAAATGTAAAGAATGAAATAATTATCCTTTAAACTATTCTTGATTATAAGATACTGATGTTTAATAAAGACTGAAACTCAAAATCAGCTGAAGTTTTAATTGAACTTCACAACCAAAACCTAACTCAAAATTTTGGCAAATATTTTATTGAAACTAATAGCAAAATTTTGGCCTTGAGATGTGATCTCAACCAAAATTTTGGTTGAGATCACATTTCAAGGTTGTTTAGTTTAATAATAAATAATTTATTTAAAAGATTCAATTTAAAATAATTTAAAATAATTTTTTACAAAATAGTTTATTCAAAAGATGTGATCTCAGTTTTTCAACCTAAGTTGAAAAATTTAGATCATATCTTTTAAATAAGTTATTTTGTCAAGATTGAAATTTGATAGTAGTCAAAAATCGGATTTTGACACACTAAACCTTGCCAAAATAAAAACAAACTGAACATCGCTAATATAAAAACAAACTGAACATCACTAAGATAAAAACAAACTGGACCTTGCCAAGTTTGTTTTATGATCTAATCATTCTTATTTATATGATAGCAAGCAAAAAATGCTAAGCATGATCAATCATACAAGAAGATAAATACTGATCTAAACAATTGTTTAACAAAAGAAAAAGATGAAATTGTGACTATTGATGCTTGGTCAAAAACTTTCACCACAGGTATTAAGAGATAGCAATTTTTAGGTTATTTAAGGATTCAATTTTTAATGCTGGTATGGACCAGTTGGTTTTGACCATTGTAAATAGTAGATTAAAGCACTTCTGTTCTTTGCTTCTTTTTTTTTTTTTTGTTTTTTTTTTTTGTTCGAAATGGAATGTTTTTTTTTTTAATTAGAATTTTTGAGAATTTCAGCATTTTCTAAGTATGTAGTTGTTGCAAGTAAGCAGAGTTGGCAAAAACCCTGCTTACTTGCAGCAACTACATACTATAGAACTACATACTTAAAAAACCTACTGGGCCGGGTTTTTTTAAAAAAACCCGGCCCAGTGGTTTTTTTGGGTTTTATTGGGTTTTAATTTTTATTTTGTCTCTGTAAAAAAATTTTGTGTGTTTTTGTTTAATGATATTGAAAATTAGTTTCATTTTCTACTTTAACTTTATTTAAAATATATTTTATATATTGTTATTTAATTATTTATAACAAGAATTTTTCAAATTATTTTGAAAAAGATTTTTAAATATAATTTAAAACTGTAATAGAAAAAAAAAATTTCACGCTTAATCTATGTATTGATTTATTTTAAATTTAAAAGTATTATTCTAAACAATTAAAAATGTCAATGAGAAAATGGGAAAAAGAAGACTAGAGAATGGGAGGTAGTAACTGAAGTTTCAATTAAACTTTAACCTTGAAATTCAAATGAACAAACTTGTTCCTCTGCACAGCGGCCTTGTTTAGATTCGTGTTTAGGAGTTAAAGAGTTAAAAGAGGATTGTAACCACAGCAAGGTAGCCTCCTCAACTGTTGTTGAAAAATCTCAATCAATAAAAATATTTGAATAAAAATTGTAATGATGTGTTTCCAAATAATGATTCAAATAATAGTAAACCTGCTCTGATAGCTGTTATTGTTGGTTATAATAGTTAATAATAATAGTTAATAATAATTTAGTTAATAATAAAAGTTAGTAATTATTTTAGTTAATAATATTATAGTTATAATGTTAAAGTTGGTTATAATAGTTCATAAACTTATTAAATATCTTTAAAAAAAGCCCAATAAAACCCAGATTTTCCAGGGTTTTTTTGGGTTTTTTTAGGCGGGTTTTTTTGGATTTTATTGGGCGGGGTTTTTTGGGCGGGTTTTTTAATACCAACCCTGCAAGTAAGTGGTAATGGCAACGAGAAAAAAAGTTTCGTTAGAAAAATTTAATTTTGGGAAATTGCCAAGAAAACTAAATAAATCTAAATTCTAAAGTAAATAAATCTAAATTCTAAAGTAAATAAAAAATTTACAAACAAATTCATATTGAATTTATAAAAAGTACGAAAATATTTTTTTTAAAAGTTACTTAAAATTACTTAATAGAGTTGTAGATTTTTGATTAAGCTAAAGTTATCTCTGAAGTTCTACACAAAGTTAGTTTTTTATTACAATGTTACTATTTTAGTGAGCAGCTCCATGTGATCCAATTTTTCAGAAAATGCAACCTTAAGTTTCAGATTTTACACAACTTAAAATTCCATCAACCAAAACTCATGCTTGCTTGACTTGTCATTTAGCAAAGTCTTATTCTTTTACTGTATCTGTCCCTGCATGCTCTAAAAATATTTGTCTAGTTTTCCGCACTTCAACCCTTTGGAACTCTCTCCCATCTTCATGTTGAATATTTTTATGATGATGATTATCATCATGGTGATAATTACTAGCAATGGTTTTTAAATAGCAATGTTATTAATTAGTTATAGTAATAATAATAATTAAATAAAAAATAAATGAAAATATGAATAAATAATAAATAATTAAAATATTTTTTTAAGTGTAAAAAAAAGTTGATTGAGGCAATTGAAACTAAAGATACAAGTGAAATGAAAAACAAGTTGGTTTTAGAAGATCTAAAAAATGTTATTCATTTGTACAAAATTTCTGACTCAAAGCGTTTACCAGGTAAAATAGTAGTTTTTTTCCTTTTTTTTCTTCCTATTGTTGTTTAACTCAAATTTGATCGCCACTACGCGACAAGGTTTGTGTTTTGGAGGAATAAGTTTAAGAGAAGGTTGTTTTTTTGTGACTTCTATGACTTAAGAGAAGTAAATAATATTAATTTAAGAGGTTTTCTTTTTGTGACTTCTATGACTTTAGAGAGGTAAATAATGTTAATTTAAGAGAAGGTTGTCTTTTTGTTATAAATAATGGCATTAAGGCATTGTTATAAATAATGGCATTAAGGCATTTTGAAAAATGGCTGTTGGATGTTATATTTAAAAAAAACTCAAATAAAGTATCGATATAAGATTTTATGTCAAATTTTTTAATTTAGTTGTTAGTGAAATGGTTTAAGACCTTAAGGTGATAAAAATTTTTTATCACCTTAAGGTCTTAAACCTTAACAAGTTTTACACACTAAATCTAGTATACTCTATAATTATATGCTAAACCAAATAAAAACAAGCAATAAATCTTAAAAAATTTAAAAAGAATTTTTAAATCTTAGAATAATTATATACTCACAGTGGGCCCAGAAGTAGATATTTAATAAAGAAGTAAATATTTTTATGAAGAAAGTCATATCAAATCATTCATCAAAGTCATTTTTTTTTTAACGTTGTTTATTCTTAAGCTAAATAAATTTGTAGATATATTAAAAAAAAATTATTTTTCTTGCAACTTTCTAAGTGATGATACGTAATTTGGAAGTTAGTAAATTTGTAAATTTTTTTGTTTTGTTTTGAAATTTTTGAAAGTTTTAGCATAGAAGACTCAGGCTTGGCTTTGGCAATTTTTAACATGTCAGAAGCAAGTCTGATTGTGGCCCTATAAAAAGTTAGTAAGTTAGGATGCTTTTCATTTAAAATGAATTTAAACCATGAAATTTGATATTTAATGTATTAAGGAATTATTATGTAAATATTTGAAAGTATTTAAAATACACAAATTTTTTCAGTTGTTTTAATAATTAGTAACTAAGTTTCCATATTAAATTTAAAAAAGAAAAAATTAGATTAAATTTTGCCAAAAATGCTAACTTGTCTTTACTATGACATATGTTTTTAAAATATTTAGCATTTCTACTTTTTAGATATACTAAGAGCAACTGAGGAAAGTTAACACTTTTTCTTATTTATTTGATTTTAAACAGTTAAACAATGATTGTTTTTTACCTGAAAATATTAAAATATTTGGTTTTTGGTTGAAACTAAGAAATAAATTTTACTTATTTGTTTGAGCTTATTTTGTTTGCGTTTCAGTAAAAATACACTGAATAAATTAATGCAATGTAGAAAAATAAAAACTAAAAATATATCTCTGAAGTTTATTTTTTTCACTCAATTTATTAAAGCAGATGAGATAAAGTAATCAAACTTAATATCATTTTCAGTTACAAAAGAAACTTTCTAAAAACAACATTTAATCCACATGGATTTGAAAGTAAATGAATGAAATGGATACCTTATAAACATTTGAAAAAAGAATATTTTAAGAAAAAAAGATTTGTCTTTATACTGTTAAAGATTGATGCTAACATCACTGAATCATCTGTTTGAAAACAATTAAAATCTTTCACACAACTGGATGAAATTGTCAATCAAGTAAACTTTTTTTTTAGGTGAATCTCGTAAATTAATTTTTCAGTTACGCGTTAGTTTGTCAAAAATCTCTGGTTTAGTAATTAGAACCCAGTTCACAAAGTTATAAATATTTAAAAGCTATTTTTTACAACAAGTCCTCAATGAGTTTTCTAGGAAGTCTCAATCTAAAGTAATGGTTCTATTTCCATATTTTCGCCTTTAGGGTGAAACTGTGAAACATAATTTTTTTTTCAATATTGACATATAATTTAAATATATATATTTTTTGGGTCTACTGTGAAACATATAGTTTTTTTAGGTCTACTCTGAAACAAATAATTTTTTTGGGTCTACTGTAAAATTTTTTTTTTCAATATTGAATTTGTTCCAAAATGCTCAGAAACATTCTTAGAAATATTTTCCAAAAGTGTTGCTAACATGAAAATGTTTTGATTTCTCTAAAATAAAGTTGGGGCAAAGGTACACAACCAATAGTTTAATATATATTTTTTTTCTTTCTCCTAATTAATTTTTTTGTATGAATAACTTCTTTGTTTTACAGCTGAAGATATAAATGGACTGATTACTAGTGTTAAAGACCTTTTCAAAGAATACAAATTGACCATCACAGCATTAGAGGATAAAGTAGGTGTCGTTGTCTTTTTCTCTAAAGGTTTTAGCTTTATAAATGTAATTTCTCTATAAGTATGTAGTTTTATATTATCATGGTTTGATTAATTTGGTTTATAGATCAAGTTAGATTCGGTCCTACTAAAAAATCTTTCAGCTGATTACAATGCACAAAAAGAAGCAAGTGATACAACCATAAAGGTAAAAAAAATATTTAACTTTAATTTTATTATAAATATAAAAATAAATAACCTCTGTGTTATATAAAAAGTTTAGGTTGTAATAATACCAACAAGATTGAACTATGAAGATTTCCCTTGTGATTATTTAAAAGAAACCTTTAAAAAGCATTTAAAGTAGTATACACTTTGCTTAATAATAAGTACACTACGGTACATTAAATAATTTTTCTAAACATAATAAAAAGAAGTCGACTCATGATTCAATATTTCAAAGCATGGTTGTACTGTTTTTTTTAACATTGTTGCATTTTGAAGCACTTAGGTATTTTCTTAGGATTAAACATTTAAAGCACTACTACATTCTTTTTCTACACAGTATCTAACACTAATTCTTCAACATATATCAGGATAAATTTTAAGGATTTATACTCATCTCCATTTTGGAGTGCTTTAATGCCTTTTTTCTCTGGTGTCCTCAGTGAGAATCGCAAAATGTATTTCTCAATTTGTTTGAGTTGAAATGATTTTTAAAATTACATTTTCTTTCAATTCAAACTTTGTCAAACAAAATTAACATAATAAAAAACATTATTAGGATGCACATGAAAAAACATTATTAGAATGCTCTTAATGATGCATGTGAAAGTTCTTTTTTTCTAAAAAAAAGGAGTCAGTATAATAAATTACGATAAAAACATGTTTTAAACATTCAGCTAAATTAAATTTTATTAAAGATTAAGAGAGAATAATAGAGTATTTTTCTTTTTATAAAACGTTTCTTTGCGGTTATGGCTTTCAATCTTTTTGCTCCTCATAATAAACTTTTGTTAAGATTGACAAAAAGAAAAGACACAAAACAGATATCGACTATGATGAACTTTAAAAGTTATATTTAAAGTTTTTCAATATTTTTTTGTAACATATATAATCGAAAACATTTTACCCAAAGTTTGTTTGGACAATACTATTTTATTTTTATTTTTTGCAAGTCATTTTTTCTATATAGCACTGTCTACCACAATTGCACAGCACTGAAAAAAAATTTTAAATTTCATATCTGTAGAATGACTATTTATTCTAGCTATTAATAATTCAATTGTGAGATGCACATGTATATCTAAATGGACTATGTAGACTCTAACCTATGTTTATATAAATAACTTGTAATTTATTTTTAGGGAGTAATTCAACAAAGGAAACAAAATGTATATAATTATATACTTTTCAAATTTATTAAAACAGTATATAACTACTTCTCTGAGTCAGCTGTTATAATCAACTACTGAGTCAGCTGTTATAATCAATTATGCAGTTTAAAAAAAGAATATCAAGAATAATTTTATTCAATGTTTGAAAACAGCTGGTAAAAAATGCCTGAGTAGACATTTGAGAGGTGCATTTTGCAATTCTCACTGAGGACACCAGAGAAAAAAGGTATTAAAGCACTCTAAAATGGAAATGAGTATAAATTCTAAAATTTTATCCTGATAACATATGTTAAAGAATTAGTGTTAGATACTGTGCAGAAAAAGAATGTAGTAGTGCTCTAAATGTTTAATCTTAAGAAAATATCGAAGTCACCTTAGAAAATACCATTAGTCATTTACCAAATTACCATCAGTCACCTGCCAAAATACCATTAGACATCTGCCTTTTTTCCAGGCAAAATACTTTGCTGCCTATCAACCAGAAAAATAAATGTTCTTCATTAATTTTTTGCAAGTGATAGTGTGCATGAAAAAAAGTATAACATGGCTCCATTATTTTTTTTTGCCATGGATTCGTCATTTTATTCAACAAATTTTTAAATAGTCAAAAACCTTTTTTTACATACATCGTGGTTATCTTTGCTACCATGCATATTAATATAGAGTAATATATATATTAATATGCATGGTAATAAATTATAAATTCAAAGTTCAAAAAAATAAATGTTATCCATATTATCTTTATGTTAATTAAACATTAAAATTGCAGCATATATATTATGCACATTTTATTTTATTGCAAAAGATTTAGTACTATTATTGATATAAAAACAATATATGAGTATTATATTTTTATCACCTATGTTTTTTTTTTACTTTTTTGTTAACTTTCTTTTTTTTCTTTTTTTCTTTTCAAAGTTAAAAATTGTTATATAACATAATATAACTAGATATTTATGTACAAAAAATCTAAATAAAAAATATATATTTTTGACGATTACCAATTTTGTTAATTAATGATTGTTTACATAACTCAATAAATTAAAATATAATGTAAAAAAATTATATTTTGTTCTGTGTTCTTGCAAGTTTAAATCATGTTCCAAGGAGAACTTTTCTAAATATTGAAATAATGTTTAATACTACCTTTAAAAAAATATTTTTATATAATTTTTGTTTACGAGAATAGCTATTTTAAAAATTTTAGGATTTATACGTATTATATGTTTTAGGAGAAAGAAAAGGAATTAAATGATAATAAGAACACTGTTCTACGGCTGAAAATGTTATGCACAGAATTAGAAGAGAAAATTAAACAACACAAAGCTTATGAAACAAAGGAGATGTTTCAAAAGGGAATTGAAGAAAAATATAAAAGTGTTGTAAGTCATTATCATGTATTAAAGAAATATAATCTATTAATCTTTATTATTAGATAGTATTAATCTTTCTTTGCTATCATATGTTTCTTGTTTTCACACATATATGCATTAACGAGAAAGCTAATTAAAATCAATTTTAAGAGTTGCTTTCACAAATTGTATTTTATCTATATTTTACAGTGTGTTCTTCGATTAGTCACTACTTTTTGTTATTAGTGAAGGTTTCCAATCCTGGTAAACATATAAAAGATATTTTCCAGTTTGGTTGGGGGAGTATATATATATGTATGTATGTATGTATGTATGTATGTATGTATGTATGTATGTATGTATGTATGTATGTATGTATGTATGTATGTATGTATGTATGTATGTATGTATGTATGTATGTATGTATGTATGTATGTACATATATATATATATATATATATATATATATATACATATATATATATATATATATATATATATATATATATATATATATATATATAATATATATATGTATATATATATGTATATATATATATATATATATATATATATATGTATATGTATATGTATATGTATATGTATATGTATATGTATATGTATATATATATATATATATATATATATATATATATATATATATATATATAAATATATATATACATATATATATATATATATATATATATATATATATATATATATATATGTATATATATATTTATATATATGTATATATATATTTATATATATATTTATATATATATATATGTATATATATATATATATTTATATATATATATATGTGTATGTATATATATATGTATATATATATATATATATATATATATATATATATATATATATATATATATATATATATATATATATATATATATGTATCAGGCTTGGTCGGGAAGCGAGTGCGATTGCACTCGATAACTGACCACGGAAGTAATATTTAGTTGCAAAAAACCGGCCAGATTTTTTAGTCGTTTTGAGAACATTCAAGTTCGCGTATGTTTCCTTGTTTGTCCGCAAAATAAATATTAAGTTATCGTAAATCTTCTATTACGGATTTGCACGGAAACATACATAAACTCAAGTGTTCTCAAACTTTGTGCGGAAAAATAAAATAAAGAATATTCGTGAACACAAAAAACCTTCCAAATCTACTAACAACTAATTCTATTGGTTCAAAAAATACTAGCGGAAATTTCTAGAGTATTCAAAAAATACTAACCGAATGTTCTAGAGTATTCTGTTGAATTATTTTAAAAAGTTGTATTATTTGAGTTTTGTTATTGTTAGATTTCTAGCATAAATTATTTTAACAATATACTATCAAACAAACTTTTATTTTAATACTATGTCATTCTCGAAGCCACATCTACAAAGCTTTAAATGTTTTAAATTAACATTAATTGTTTGCAAAAATAAATGTTTTAAATTTATGTTTTTAAGTTCTTAGAAAGAAAAGTTTTTAAGTTCTTAGAAATTGGTTAACTAACTTCAATTATTTTTGCTTCAGCCATTCTTACAAACTTGTTATACTTAACTCTTTTCTGTTTTAAATACTAATTAAAATCATAAAACCCACTCACTAAACATTATCAGCGGTAATGTGAAGCTGTTCCGCTTCCTCCTCACTAAGTAATTTCTACAGTAACTCAATGATTTAATTATTTCATTTGTTCATCTTACTAAAAAGAATAGTTTCAAATGTGTTAAACTTTTCAAACTACGCCAAGCATAAAAAAAGTTATTAAAAAAACCTTTTTATTTGTAAATAAATCCTCTAAAGTTAGTTTTACTGGTTGAATCTTGTTGGACTTTTTAGGGCCGCGGGCTGCATTATTTTATTGGCATTTATTATGTGCCACAGCATAAAAATGACTAAAAAAATATTGAATGGTCCTTTTGGCTATTTTGCGGCCTCTAACATTCCAGTCCAGGGGCTATAGCCCTTCTACCCCATCCCCCTCTCCCCCACCTCCTCAATCCAGCACCGGAAATAAGACATATATAAATAAAATATAAAAGTATATAAATATAGTATAAGTATATAAATAAAGTATATAAATAAAAATTTTATACTCGTTGATAAATTAAAGAACATTTGTTTCCTTATTAAATAATCATTAATAGTAAGTTGTTACTTTATATAAAAAATGTCGCCTAATTTTATAAAAAAAATATAAAAGAACGAGGTTTTAAAAATATTTGCTCTGATCGTATTTTTTTGCTTAAAGTTTTTTTGCGTTAAAAGCTGTTTTCTTTATTTAACTGCCTCTGAACGGTCCAGTTAATCTTGTTGCGCTATTTTGTTTGTTTTTGAAATGTTCTCAAAACGACTAAAAAATCTGGTCGGTTTTACGCAACTAAATATTATTTCCGTGGTCAATTATCGAGTGCGATCGCACCTGCTTCCCGACCAAGCCTGATGTATATATATATGTATATATATATATTGCTGAATATGTGTAATCTGCAGTTTTTTTGCTGTTTCTGATATAAACATAATATATTCATAAAAAAAAAGTCAAATCAAAAAAAGCTGCTTGCCCAAACCCTTACCATCAGTCAATCTATGTACACTCCACTGCATGTTCTCTTTATCAGTCAATCAAAGTTCATCAAAACAGGAAATTCTGCCGATAATGCAAATTCAACACAACATATAATATTAAACGTTATAAGTATAGTTATTAATGAGATAATAATACCGATAAGATACAATACCTATAAGAATAATTTTTATAATGACTTATAGTTATAGACATATGATGACATTCCTCTTGATAGTTTTATACTTTAATTTTTTTTTAAATATTAAGAAATAAGTAAAATTAAATAGCATGTTATTAGTTAAATATTTTATGAAATGAAATAAAAAGTGATTTATACAGGAGATGTTAAGAGCTATTATATTTTTATATGGCAGTATAGAAAAGCGCTGTCATTGTTAATCATATTAAAATATTTAGGCTAAAGTTGGTTTATGCTTATGTCTTATTAAATAAATATATGCATTTGTTTAAAGGTATAAAATACTTAAATAAATACAATTTAAAAAAATATTTTTTGATAGATTTATAGTAAAGACGTAATCAATTTTATTTGTCCTTATTTC
This sequence comes from Hydra vulgaris, assembly GCF_022113875.1. Lineage (NCBI taxonomy): Eukaryota > Metazoa > Cnidaria > Hydrozoa > Anthoathecata > Hydridae > Hydra > Hydra vulgaris. The sequence goes on along the minus strand of NC_061161.1, from coordinate 42,993,295 downwards.
TGATTTTATTGTAGATCTTAGAGTTTGAAAATGAGCTTGTTTTAAAAAATGAAATTATTGCACAACAAAAAATTGCTCTAAAACACTTGGAAAATCTTAACACCCAAGTTCTCACTGAGGTAGGTCATTGCTTTTAAGATTATTTTATTGTAAACTTCTCTCTACCTGCAGTACTTTACATTTAGCTGGTAACTTTTAGCTGGTAAATAAATTAACTTGTTTCTCTGTGTAGCGGCCTTGTTCGTCAAGGTCTGTGTTTCGGAGTTATAGAGTTGAGAGAGAGTCATAACCACAAATAAGTAGCCTCTGGGACTGTCTGTAGTGGCCTTCTGGGACTTGAGGAGGTGAATTAACAAAAAAAAAAAAAAATTTCTAGCTTAGCATTCTTATTTACCATTAATATATATATATATATATATATATATATATATATATATATATATATATATATATATATATATATATATATATTTATTTATTTATTTATTTATTGAGAGAGACAAAAGTAGGTGTTTTATTTTTAAATCCTAAGGGCATTTCCATTTCTGTGCATGATTTTTTATTTTTCTTTGTTTTAGCAATTAAAAGCTGGGACTTTATGCAATATTCATACTATTTTGATTTTCTTAAAGAACAATTATAACAAAAATATTTTTATCATATTTTAGGCTATCTGAATAAATTAAATATACACATTTTTACAATTTTATTTTTTTGAGTAATAATATCGCTAGATTTTAAAAAATATACAATAACTTTCAAAACGCAATACTCTAGCTAGAAATAACTGATGACTGCCATTTCTCATCAAAAATATATTAAATAAGAGTCGTAGAAGTATAATATTTCACTTGAAATACTCACAAGCAATTTATTTTCATAAAAATAACTACATGAAATTGACAAATTTGCAACATCTGTGCGTGACTTCTGTTCGTGATCATTCATAAACTGCATTTAAACGATTGCTGTGACTCTATGATTTATAGTGCAATCCTGTAACTTTCTGGAAACCTTTACTAATGTTTAAAATATTATTTAAAAAAAAAAGTATACCGGTGAAACTTATGTTTTCCGAGGAATTATAGTTTATTTATCTAGTAACTAATATAGAAGTTTTTCTGTTCCGTGCGTGATTCCATTTCAAACTTTATTTATTCTTTGTTAAGATTACTAATGCTTACTATTTTTTGTTTGCAAAATATTTATATTGATTAAAATTAAATAAGAGTAAATTGGAGATCGCTAGTTTTATTTTTATGAAAATAAAAGTAAAAACATATACGAATTTCCCTGCGTGATTTTTTGGAAATGCCCTAAGATGTTGATTTTAATGATTTCACATTAGTTTTTTGTTGATTATATTTTTAAAATTTCTTTTACTATTGTTTTTTGTTTAATTAATTTGAAAGACTGAAAAAGCTCTGTTAAATGGAAAAGAAAAATGGCTTAGAGAAAAAGATATTTTAATTAAAAAGTTTAATGATGAAAAAAAGGATGTAAGTTTAATATATATTTTTACGTTTAGATTGAAAATTTGTTGTTATTAGTTTTATTAATGATAAGTTAACAATTATTTGTAAATTAAAAGCACAAACATAAAAATTTTGTACAGCATGAATGGTAAATATAAAAATGATGGATATTAAAAAGTCAGTTTCACACTTGTCTTAAAAATCACAAATTGATAAAGTATTTAAATAAACTAATAAAAACTGATAATATTATCAGACTTTTTATAGAAAAAAATCCTTTGCATTTATGGTCAGTAAAAACCATGTTTAATTCAATTACAGTTAATGCAATTAATTATAAATATATACTGCTATTGCCAAGAAAATTCTTTGGCAGTATAAATATACACTTATGGCAGAGCTATACCCAATTAAGAAGTCTTTTAGTTTTGTCCAAGTCAAATATTAGCTATTTAAAAATCTCCCTTTTGTTTGTTATACCACTCAAATATCTACACATTTTTTTGATGAAGTTTGGATTTTAATGATGAATTTTAATTAAAGATAAAACCAAAGCAAAAAATTATTCCATTCACATGGTGGTAAAAAAAATATTTTGATATTTTATTTAAAGCCTTCAGTTACTGTGATTATTATTTGAAATTTGATTCTGGTATAAACATACAAAAGGTTGAAGTTATCTTTAACACTAAGAAAATCTTTGTTCCGCTCATGCATATATGGTAAAATTATTAAAAACTGATCAAAGTTATTAATCAGTTCTAGAACAAATTTTAATTTTCAATTAGAGTACTTTATTTATTATATTTTTATTTTTGCAAGTATTTTTGCATGGTAGAAGTATTTGAAATGAGTTAATATTTTATGTGTTTCATACAATATATTTTTTTGATCTTTAGTTTTATTTAAAATTTCTTTATTTTTTAAGCATGATGTTGTGTTGCAAGAATCGCTTCTGAATCAAAAAGAAAATTTGGATAAAACAAAAGAACTTCTTCAGCAACTTGTTGAAGACAATGAGCTTCTTAGAATTTCTCTCATGGTTATAACTAGCGGGTTATGGGCATACTATGTAAACAATCAACATTTATTGACAGAAAAGGTTGTGCAAACAGCTATGGTCAAGTATTTATTGCAATTTAAAGATAACATTGCATCTTTAAATGCAACATTGAATGCAGAGATGTGTTTAGATAGTAAACTTGTGCAAGGTTTTACAGGAATATTTAAATTTAGAATAATTGTAATAGCTGTATTGGTTATAAATAGATTTTTATTCCAAAAACAGTCTTCTACAAAGTATTCATATAAAGGAAAGATATTTCGTTGTGAAAGCAATATAATGTTATGGTTAAACAACAAAAATTTTGAATGTGTGGCTAAACTTGCTGCTCTATCTATTTTTAAAAAAATACACCAATGTAATTCAGACTTAAATAGCTCAGGTATTTTATGTATATATATAATATATTTTATATGTGTTATATTTATTTGCAATGTAGTTGTTGCAAGTTGAAGAAGGAGAACAACCCCAAATTGATAAACCATTTAATATGGTCCACAAATGAACCAATTCTGATTTGATTGATAAAGTATCTAGCTTTTTTTTCAAGAGCCTAGAACTCTAGTGCCTAAGTTAACATCTGTGAATATTCTTAGATTAAATATAATATCTTTTTTAAATACCAGCAGGCATACCAAAATTTATATTGTTCCTGTTGAGTTGAAATATTTATGATCTTGAAGAGTTTGTTATTATTTTGATTTTGACACTCTACTCATGCTGGATAGACATTTTAAATTCAATTGAAGTTATTAAAATCTGTCTGATTTTTAAAAATTAGGTCTTCAATTCAATAGGTTTTGTAGCCTAATATTCAGTGGTTCATTCAAACCTTGACAGAAAGGGTGTGCAGTTGCATGCCTTGTTCATCCACAAGGTTTTTATATAGTAAGCATATTAAGAATTGGCAGCAAAATAAAGCTCTAAGAAATTACTGAGAATAAAATAAAAATACTCAATAAAAAGGAAATAACTTTTGTCGACTTTGGTTATTAAGGAAATGCTTTATTATTTGCACTAGAAATAAGAACAATTTTAAAGTTTGTTTTTTAAATGTTTTTTTTATACTTGACTGTTTTTATCAAAACACCGGAAAGCAAAAAAGCTAATTGCTATTTTTTTTTTTAGTTTTTAACAAGTTTTTTATGTAAAGTAATAAGAATTTATTAATGCTAATGTTTAAATATAATATACTTGGTTGTTTTCACTATCTCTATTGAAATAGTCTGGACATTTGTTGGATTTTCCATATTGTGTATTTAAACCCGATAGTTTATTTCCTGATAAACTTTTGTTATCTATGCTCAGAAAGCTTATAGGCTAGTGCATTCATAATTTACTGAACTTTTTTAATGAAATTTTTAGAAACCTATTTAAAATATTTTTTATATTTTAAGATGCATTTTTCAAAAATGAGCATTAAACTAAGATTTTTGCCCTGCGACAATTACATAATTTAATTAATTACTACTTTATTTTTCTAACAGTAATTTAAAACCTAAATTTATAAATATTTTTGAAAAATAGTCATTATTAATAAATAATTTAAAACATTGTCTTGAGGCAGTGTTTTTAATGTGTTTGTAATGGCCTTAACTAAGGCTACAGAACATAACTATGAGTACATGGTTAACTTTATCGAAGTTCATATATTTCATATAATTTTATGAAGAAACTTAATTTTTACTGTGTTCTTATGTACTCCCATAAAATAAATGCATTAAAAAATGTTTGGACATACTTTATAACAGATTACATAAGAAAAAAAATGTAGGTATAATAGCAACAACAACAAAATGCAATTAACGCATTTAAGGTAAAAATATCTAGACTAAGCTTTAAAATACACAAATAGCATTATATTTTATATTTGATTAAATTCTTTCATGCTATTAAAATACTTTAGAAACAACAATTTTGACATAGTTTTGGGTCAACAATATATTAAATTAAATAGTAAAACTATTTATTAAATGTTGAAAATCCACAACACTTGACCTAGTTTTGTTGCTTAGATAAAAAATAAATAAATAAGGAAACACACATAAAAGTAGTATCGTAAATAGAAAATATATAGAATGAGATGCAACTAAGACATTTATTTCAGACAGTTCAAAAAAAAAGTTTTGCCAGAAGATGATTTTTTTAAACTTATATTTATTTAAATGAAACACAAGTTTATAAAACACATGTTTATTTAAATAGAACACACGTTTACTTAAATAGAACATAAGTTTATTTTAAATAGAACATAGGTTTATTTAAATAGAACACAAGTTTATTTAGATAAAACACAAGTTTATTTAAATAGAATACATGTTTATATAAATAAAACAAGTTTATTTAAATAGTATGTTGACAAATTGGTTGAATATTCTTACAAAAATATAACAATTTGATTAAGACTTGAGCTATATTGAAAATCGAGTAATTTTTTACATTTTTTACAAATTTGATACATTATTGCACCATGCAACCAACAACTAACATTAACAACCAATAACAACAATTGTGACCACTTACAATATCCAACAAACCAAATACAAAAAAACAACATCTAAAACATTGTCTGCAAACCTAAGCAAAAAAGTCATATTACCAACTATGTATTTAACTTAAACAGTAAAACCGTGTTTGATTTATATACATTAAAGATTTTTTAATAATATCTTGAAAAGGCATATGAAAAAATTTAGATTACATACCAAAATAAATTTAAGTATCTCAAAATTAATAAAAATAAATTGAGAAATGCAATTTGGTGTTCACAATGAACCACAGTGACCGCCAGGTTCGAAGTCTCCCCACATCAGATTTTTTTTTATATATATATACTTGTTGTATATATGAAAATAAATGTTTACTTAGTAAAAACCTCTAGGGGAATGTTAAAATCTATGAAAATTAAGAACTAAAAAGTATAGTTTTTGGTTAAAAAACATCCGTTATTTTCAACAAAATAGCAATAATTTGCTAATCAAATGCCGGCGTTTTTTTAAATTTAAACCTACTCTGGTGCACAACAACTTGAGTTTTACTAAATGGCAGTCAACATTAATGTGTTGTTGTTTTAAAACCCTTAGTAAAAAGTCAGCAAAGCTTCATAAAATATTTGAAGCTATTGAAGAAAAAAAAAACTTTATTTGGGATAGCTATGATCAAAATTTAGCAAATTAAGTTATTTGTAGCAATTGTTATAAAAACCTTTATTGTTTGGAAAAGAATGATACAAAATACCTCGATAAGTGGCTAAAGCAAATTTCTCAGGTTAGTTGATAAAATTAGTAAAAAACTATATTTAAGACTTAGTGTTTAAAAGTTTTGTTTTTATCAATTTTGTAAAAAGAAAGAGCTGTGTCTCAATGATTCATTGAGACTCAGCTCTCTATTTTTATTGATTCATTGAGTGATTCAATGAACTTTTATAAATTTAAAATTTTTTTAACAGCTTGTTATCTATAACAAGCTGTTTAAAAATATATAGGAACTAATATGTCCTCGATGTGTTTATTAATTTTGTGTTCACACTATATTGATTGCGCTGGGTAATTTTGTGTTCACACTATACTGATTGCGCTGGCGTTTTTTGTGTTTAATTCAATGGGATTTAAAATGCAAAATAACAATATAAACTTATTTTATAAGTTGCTGCAAGCATCTTATTGTAGTGATATAACAAAATAGTCGAAGGTTTCCTTGGTTGGAACATTGAAATTTTCCTTAAATTTTCCTTAAATTTTACCTAATCAGTAATAAAATCAAAGGATTGTAAAAGTAGTTCGAATACAATTAAAAAAATACTTAGTAATAACCATAAACCTTAAAAATAATACTTTATTTAGTGATCAATAAATTAAGAGAACTTCATAACAGTTAAAGCTTTATACAATTTTTTGTTTGTAGACTTTAAATTTGTCAGGGTAATACTAATCCTATAATAAGTTTTGAATTAACTGTTTAAATTTTCACTGTAAAGATGAAAATCATTTTTTACAAATTTTTGTTGATTTTTCTGTTGTTTTTTTTTGTTTTTTTTTTTAAATAACCTGTTTTGATTAAGGAATCACAGTGTTCCAATTTAGGGTACCAGTTGCCTTGATGGGAACAAAATGGTAACTTTGCAAAAACAAATTTATTTCCAACAACAGTGCAATCAATTAAGTCAAATTGTGGTTAAAAGTATAGTAGGGATGTCTGTTTGTATTAATCAAATCATTAATGTTTTCATAGTTAAGCCATCTTTGGTTAATACATATTTATTCCTAAATTGTTCCAATTAAGGCAACTCTTCCCTACATACATTATTGCTGTCTCCACGAAAAAATATGTTTGTTTCTGGAACATGTCTGAGTTAGCTTTTAGAACCAGAAGATAATATAAATATTATGTATAGATATTTAATTCATCATTGGTAATTTGAAGTATGGCTGGGTTAGCTAGATATTGTTCAGGGATAAACTTTTTACGCTTCTAGTAATATGACTAAAATGCATAGGTACTAAGTACATAGGTATGCATAGGTACTAGGTACTAGGTAAAATCCATTTTTGTTATGTTAAGTGTTGCTGAAAAAAGTTTCAAAAACAAAGAAAGCAAAACTAATAAAATAGGAAATTAAATTAGACTTAAATAGAAAGAAAGTTATAATAATAATAATTTAAATAAATTGTTTTTATTTTAGTTCTCTAGAGTGATTGTTATTTTTAGCAAAAAAATTTGTCAAAAAGTCAAAGCAAAAAAAGCAAAAACATTGAAAAGAATGATTTTCCAATATTTTATTTGTTTTGTTTTTAAAGAGAAAAGCGTAAATATAAATTGCTATTTGTTTGTAAAATATATTTGTATAATTTTAATGTAAAAAGTATATACTTGTTATACAATATATACTTGTTACATTCAAATTATACAAATATATTTTACAAACACATTGCGATTTATATTTTTGCTTTCATCTTTATAAAATAATGTTTAGGAAAATAATTATTTTTAATGAAGACTTTTTTTTTTTTTGCTTTGCCTTATCTAATTTTGTTACTGAAAATAACAACCACTCTAAAGAAACTAAAATAAAAACAGTACACTAATTATTCAAGTTAATAATTTCTTCTTATTTTTTTAATTTAAATTTCTTTTTTTATTTAAATTTCTTTCCGATTTTGTCAGTTTAGCTTCATTTGTTTTTGAAACTTAGTTTTTTTTGCAATTATTAATATTAAAAAACTTGCAAATGGCAATGACCAAGTTGTCAAAAATAAAATACTTAAGTGTGGTCATACAAGACAAAAAACCGCACACATTTCCTGCGAAGGCTTGGTTTCAAATCCGGCACCGATTTTGATTAAGTCAAATCTGAAGTCAACTTTGCCTTTCAGTAAACTTTGTAATCCGAATTTAAATGAATATTTGCCAGTTCTTAATGCGTAATGACATTTTTTACAAAATGTCATTACCAAAATGATGACTCTTAAAGTCTATTAATAATTTTGCTATGAGCATATATTCAGCAAGAGTGCTCGATGAATGATATCAGAGCTTTATAATTGATTTTTTGACGAGATTAAATAAAAAATTACTACATTATTTTTACTACTAAGAGTTTCATGCATTTAGCAATCATCAGGTAAAAATACATTGTTTTTTTCGTTAAAAAGTATACTTCTAATAAACAATGTGATGTTCAAAAACAATTATAAAATGTTACTATTTGCAAGCGTGGTTTGGTTTTTAATCTTTAGGCTCGTGGTTGTCAAGCAAGAACTTGTTTTCATGACGGCACTTAGATATTATTTCTGTTTTTTTCCAACCATCCTTCGCAAATAATAAAGCAAATCCCCATCTCTATCAACGACAGATTATCACAAAATTCCTTAAATGAAAAAACATTTAATTTATCTATACCAGAATACGAAGATGAATTAAGAAAAAAAAGAAAAGAAAAAGAAATATAATATGGTTCAACCCCCCGTATAGTGAAAGCGTTTCTACCAATGTCGGACATATCTTCCTAAACTTAATCGACAAACATTTTCCAACATCCCACCCCCTAAGTAAACTATTCAATCGAAACACTATCAAAATGAGTTACAGCTGCACCAAAAATATCGAAAGAATTATAAAGAGCCATTACAAGAAAATCAGTTCAAACAGACCAAAAGAATACCCACCTGCAATTACATAAATAAAGAAAACTGCCCTATAATAGGAAAATGTAGAGCCTCAAACGATATTTATAAATGTATAGTATCCCCTCCTAACACTCCAGAAAAAGTATATATTGGCCTAGTAGAAGGTGAATGGAAGCAAAGATGGGCAACCACAAACACTCATTCACAAACAAAAAGATGAAAAATGCAACCACCCTTACAAAGTATATATGGCAGATAAAAAAAAACTTAAAAATCACACCCAAATTAACCTGGTCAATAATTAAACAAGTCCCCGCCTACAGCAACGTAACAAAAAAAATGCTAGCTTTGCCTTCATGAAAAACTTTGCATAATATCATACAAAGGTACGCAAGAATTATTAGGCAAAAAAACAGAAATAATATCTAAGTGCCGTCATGAAAACAAGTTCTTGCTTGACAACCACGAGCCCAAAGATTAAAAAGCCAAACCACGCTTACAAGTAGTAACATTTTATAATTGTTTTTGAACATCACGATGATTATTAGGAGTATATTTTTTAACGAAAAAAACAGTGTATTTTTATAGTTTTTTTTCTAAAACAATAGCTTTTTTCTATAACTGAAAGTTTACTTTTCATTTTGTATAGATCTTGCAGATTTAGTAGGTTCATGTTTGTGTGAATATTGTGAGAATGTACAGAAACAATACCCTATGAGTGTTGGAACATCATCACTTATAGAATTACTGGGAAATGGTCTGAAGAGATTGCTTAGAATAAGAAAAAGTTTGTCAAATAGCAATGTGAGAGATCATTTTAAAATTTTTGTTTTATATATATATATATATATATATATATATATATATATATATATATATATATATATATATATATATATATATATATATATATATATATTTATATATATATATGTATATATATGTATACATGTATATATGTATATATGTATATATATATATATATATATATATATATATATATATATATATATATATATATATATATATATATATATATATATAAATATATATATATATATATATATATGCATATATAGCTAAGTACACACACATACACATACATACAGGGCTTAAAATAATTGCAGGGCATTAATTCCTTTCTAGCCTGCAAGGGGACAACCAACCAGTAATATCTTGTAGGGGACAACTAACCAGTAATTTTGTCTTGCAGAATTACTCATAGTTGAACAAGTTGTATGTATGTATGTATGTATGTATGTATGTATGTATGTATGTATGTATGTATGTATGTATGTATGTATGTATGTATGTATGTATGTATGTATGTATGAAGCACTTTGGTATTTATATTTCTTTTGACCTATAAAACAAAAAATAAAATATTATTGAAATCATAAATTATTTAGAACTGCCTCATGGGATCTAAAGTTTGCAGGTTTTTTATTTTCGGGCTTGATTTTTAAAATATTTACTTTTGTACCTATTTTCATAAGCTAATTAGTAATTACTATTGTTACCTTTTGGCAATTCTTAAAGTGGGGCAAGGGGCTGGTGAGCTTATAGCAAATGCAACAATGGTTGCCATTTCTGATTGGAAATTGCAAAATCAAATAGTTGCAATTTCTTTTTACACTACGGCATCAAACACAAGTTGACTAAGTAGTGTGTTTTACAATTTAGAAAGAAAACTTGAAAAAAATTTACTCTGGTTGTCATTTCGCCATCATGTGTATAAAGTTCTGTGTGGCGATGTCTTCAAGGCAGTTTTTGGTCCATCCTCTGGTCCAAATGTGTTGTTGTTTAGTCGATTTCAGGAATATTGGCCAAACATAGACCAAGAAACATATACAGCTTGCACCAATCATCATTTAAATGAAGAACTTAAAGAATTAAAGAGAGAGATTGTTGATTTTATTTTAGGAGTGTTGAATGGAAAGGCAGGAAATTTACCCATAGAAGATTATCATGAACTTTTGGAACTTTCTTTGATCTTTCTTGGAGATATTCTACCTTGAAGCATGCAGTTTTGAGTTTCTGGTGCTTTTCAACACGCGAGGTGGATGTCTAAAATAAAATTATGTTTTAAAGATTTTCTTATTTCAAACTCAATTTAAACTCACCAAATGTGAAAGTTAAGGGTGCTTTGAATTTGGTTTGTTTGTTGCTCTTATCTATGTAAAAGCATCGATAACCTGCTCATACTCATGCAATGTTCCATTCAACAATTTAAATCTCATAGAAGCATTAACAAAGTACAGTTTAACATCAAAAGTTATCTCAACAAATGCGTTGAAAGCAGTGGGTTGCCGTTTATGGTATCTTGGAGAAGAACTAGCACCGCTTGGTCTGTTTTCTGATCTGGTGCCTGTTATGATGAAAAAGCTTTTGGTAGCAAAAGTGCATGAACAGATTGCAGACAATCTAGAACTTTATAGTCGATCAATCCAATACACTGGAACTGAAGATCTGAGTGTAAAACCTCTGGATATTTCATTGGACCATCTTCACGTTTCTTTTTTGATGCCTTACAGTTAGACATGTCCTTTCTGAAGGAGGATGTTAAGAAGTGGTCAGATGTTCCAAATTATCAGGCCACAAAGAAAACTGTTAAGGCACTAAAAGTTATCAATGATAGTGCAGAAAGAGGAATTGTTCTAGCCAATGCACTTAATTCTACAATAACAAAACAAGAATAGCAAAAACAATATTTGTTTCAAATGGTGGAAATTCACCTGTAAAGATTTCCCAATCCAAAGAAATCAACTTTACTTTCAGATGTTCGCTGTAACTGAACAGTGAAAACTAAACAGTTTTAATGGAAAAGTATTAAAAGAAAACTTCCTTTTAATTTACTGTAAAGATATAAAATTTGTTGCATATTTTTTATGTTGTTAAAAAAATTTTAATTTTTTGGAATATTCTTAAAAATTACTAAAAATGCTGAAATTTCGAGGTTGATAAGGCAGTTCTAATTATTAATTTTAATAAAAAATAACTCTCTTAATTATAAGGAAGTTTCTTTTTTTACTTTTTTGATATCACAATCTGTTATTTATATAACTGCACAATCTGTTATTTATATAACTGTTATTTATCTATTGTTATTTTTATATTTTTATAAATTGTTATTTATATATTATCTGTTATTTTTTTATTTATAAGTTTTATTTTTCGCAAAATAAAACTTATAAATATAAACAAAAACATTGCAAGAGCTATATTGCTTTAAGTGATATACTTTATGATGAAACTCTATTATTAATAATAAAGTTATATCCATAAGTTTTATTATTTTTTAATTATGAAGAAATAAACTCTTTATAAGAAATTGTTTAAAGTTTTTAATAATTAATGTTTTCTCTTTTTTTTTAGTAAAATAAATCATTATAACAATTAAATAAACAAAATTTAAAATTTCAAAAGTTATTAAATTTAACGTGTTCTATTTTTAAGCTAATAATTTTTTTATTTTTTTTAAATTGGATAATTATTTTTGTTGTTGTTGAGAAAATGTCTAAATAAATATTCTTGCTCTTGCAAGATAATAAATAAAAAGTTTTTTATTATGTTAATTTTATTGTTTATTTTTTTACGCGCATATAACATCTTTTTTTCTTTTTTTTTACTGAACCTTTTTGATGGAAAAGTTAGCTTAATAAAAATAAAATTTTCTTTCTTTTTTAAGTTATTACATTTGTTAATAGCTTGAATATCAAATTTAATTGTCATTCAAACTTCATTAGTGATTTTTATAACATTAATTACTTTTTTTAAATATTAATAAATGATAAAAAATGGCTTACATGAAATAGCTTACTTCTTACGTAAAATGGCTTATGGTGTACGTAAATGGCATGCCAGTTTTCCCATTAAAACAAGGCCTGCATCTCTTATGTATATTTAAAGTTTTATAAATAAAAAATAATTCAAAAATTTGAAAATATTTTAGATTGATATAAATGTTTTATTTTAGGATTTGGTTTCTTCACTAAATTTGATGATTCTTCATTTTACTGAAAGACTTCATACAACCGAAATAGAGCGAATATCTTTAGTTAAAAAAAATCAGCATATATTAGGCTATAATAAAAAAATAGAAAAATCTCTGTTTAAAGAGAGAACACATGCTGTTGCTTTACAAAATCAAAAAAATATTTTAAGAGACAAGGTGGGTAGGACATGGTGGATTTTTTTTTAAAACAAATTTTACTATTTGCTATTTTAGTATTTTATACTCAAAATCTTTAAACACTAAAAAATATTTTACTCACATTTATTAGATAAACAGGCTTGAGGCTCAATTAAAAAGTTCAATAAATGTAGAAAAGAATGTTTCTCAAATGCTTAGTGAAGCGTTGAAAAAAAAAGAACAGCTAGATTCTATTTTGCAAGAACAAACACAAAAAATTAAAGAAATGACAGAAAAGTATATCTTTTTTAATTCTTATTTTTGATTATTTTTTATTTAAAAAACCTAATAAGTATAAGTTTTTTATTTTGCTTTTTTAATTTTAGAATCGATATACACTCAAAGGGTTATGGTAAGAATGATGCTCACATAACACAAATCATGGAAGATTTGCAGATGTGTCAGGTAAAAACAAAGCAAGCTGAAGATCAAGTTTGTAAAATGGAGGAAATAATTAATGTAATTGCTCAGGAAAAAAATGATATTTCTCAATCACTAACCGTGAAAAGTTCAGATGTTGAAAAATTATTAAGGTGAATATCATTATTTCTAGTTTTACTTTAGCTTCTATTATAAATATATACACTCACTAATGATGTTTTAAAGAGTTTGGTTAAAAAAATATGCATATATCATCTAGGATGCCTCCTTCTTACCATAATCTTTGACTGTAGTCAATAGTATATTATTCATCATTGCAATAAAACGGATAAATAAAATAAAATAGGTAGACAAATAAGGAGTTATATAAATTTTTTTAGGAAAAATGATTAAATATGGAATTTATTGTAAATGAACTTCAACAGCAAGATTAGATAAAAATTTTACAAGGTGCAACATTAAGATTATACTAATTGATTAATGAATACTATGCCCAAGTTAGAATGTACTATGATTGATGCATACTAATTGATTGATGAGTACTATGCACAAGTTAGAATGTACTATGATTGATAACAAAGTTTCTGTTAAGTGATTCTTATCAAGTTTGCAATATTTGTGGTATTAATCCCAAAAAAATGAATAACTTTGAAATTGTTTACAATAGACAACCTAATCAGATGTCTTTGAACCTTGGAATCCACACTCTCCATTTCTGGATTGGTTGTTTAGAATGTGTGTTACTTATTGGATGTATTTATTGATATAATGGTTCTGGATTTTTTCATTCAAACACAGCTGAAAAGAATCTTTAAAAATCAACAATCATCATGTCAACCTGCCTTCTGGAGTGAACCCGCCTGCTGGAGTTTACAAGATGATTGTTTATTCACCAGGTTGTGAGACAAGTTGGTTCCTATCTCCTATCTGAAGAAGCTCAGGAGAGCAGACATAAAAACAAAACAGACAAAATATTTTCAATTTAGAAAATAACTTTTTTTGTAATATTATATTCTTCTAATAAAATTTTCTTTGTAATATTATATTCTTCATATCTAACTAATTGCTGTATTGACAATTAATTAAGTCCTAATTAGATTTACTTTATGAGAAGAAATTTGTAAAAAGAGCCGGTGAGAATCAGAATGGTGTTAATCAACGTTTCCTCAATTAGTAATTATTAAGGTTTTATTAGAATTAGCATAGAGAAAATCAAACAGAAAAACAAACTTTTAAAAAATAACAGTTGCCAGTTTCTTTACACCTTACACCAGTCTAAAATTTTACATAATGATCCTTTGTAATCATAAATATTGACTTAACTCAATTTTTTTTTTTTTTTGATTTACACCATGCTGATTCTCACCAGCTCATATCTAAAAATATATATAAATACATGCAAAAAAACATGTCACATTTTAAATCCTTGTGTCCTTGGTGTTTTATTTTAGAATTTGCTTAAAAATAATTGGTATGCTACGGGCTTTATGTTATGTTTTTGTACTTGGTGTTGTTCTTGTAGAGTTGCATGGTGTTACTATCCTAAGTGTTTATGCTAAAAATTTCCTAGTGTTTGCTTAAAAAATGACAAAGATATGATTTTTGCCTCAAAGGTTCTGGACCACTGTACATTATGCATTTTTGTATTTTAAAATATCATAAAACAAAAGTTAATGAAGAGTTGAGTTCTTTATATATTAGCAAGAAAAATTTTTCCTAAATAAATCTTGTGTTGATGACTTACTACTAAGTTACTATAAACATTTTATAAAGTAAATTATTAAATTATATATAAAGTTATATATTATTAATAAGTTGTTGTTATAATAATAATATTTTTATAAGTTATATTAAAATATTATACATAAAAACAAAAATTGTCAATAAAAAAACTGCGATTATATAATATATCAAAATTAGTGCAACAAAAATAAACATTTAAAATATTATTTAATATATCTCGCATTTCAACTAGGCTACACATTTTTTTTGTACAATGATTTAACAATATTGTTGCAAATTTCAGTCAGAACTTTTTTAACTGAAAAATTAAATCTGGTATCTACTTTAGTCTATTAATGAATTTTATTTGGATCTTCAATAATTCTTTGTCTTTCTGAGCCCAAGTAAATTGATTGAATTCACATCTAGTGATCAAGCTGGCTAGGATAATAAATCTAGTTTTTTTTTTTTTTTTTTTTTTCTTTTATCTATGCTATAAGCTGTGTGAGAAGGAGCCATCTTGTTGGTTGATTAAACATAATCATTTTTTTTTATTAGGGAGCGCAATTATTTAGTCTTTTATCTACAGAATGTTGTGACAACGTTTCATGAGAACAATATTAATGTTCTTCAAAAAATACCCAATATTAATGACATGGAAATAACACTGCCATTATTGCCACCAGAAGTATTTGCTGTTTTAAATGAATCTCCTGAGCTTCAAATTGTTCAGGTATTTAACAAATAATTTTTTTTTGTATTTTTTAATAATTTTATCATAATATATCCTTATCCGTTTATCAAGTCTTTGTTAAAAGTTAGTTTTTACATTATTTCAGAAAACTGTAGGCATGCTTCTATCAATTCAGAAGAGCTATTTTTTTGAAATTTCAAAATTACGTGCAGATAAACAATCAATGCGCTCAAAAATTGTTATGCTTGAAAAGGATATTGTTACCCATAGAAACCATGTTAGTTTGTTAAAAAAGCAGTTATCTACTTTTTCCCGACAGGATACTAATACAAATATACAATTTGAACTAGTGAGTATAATTTTTTTTTCAGATTTGATTGTTCTGCTGGGAAAAAAAATATTCTCTTTAATATGAATTTAAAAATGTGTTTCAATTCGTTCAATTATATTTTTATTTATTTCCATGATTTCTTATTAATGCTTAGTGTACACTAATCTTTGAGCTTGCTCTATGTTTTATTGTTGTATATTTAGCAGTTGTCGGTGACACAGATATAAAATTTAAATATGGTACATAGGTTTAAGTTACATTTAATGTTTTAACATTGACATGTTTTTAAACTTATTCAACTATGAATCTTTATTTAACTGTGATATTTTCTCTACTTTAATTGATGTACAGGGGTGGGACCGCAAAATGTGAACACTTTTCTGATTGTAATAATTAATTTTCTGTTAAATATGAACTATTTTAAATGTTCAATTTGACCTCCTTGATTCTCGTAGATCATTTTACAACGTTTAGACCAACTCTTTAGACACTTTCTGATGAGTGAGAGAGTACAACTACATCTAACGAGAAAATAGTTATAATAAAACAAAAATGTTCACATTTTGCGGTCCCACCCCTGTATTTATGTTGTAATAGATCATACAAATACATAAAAAATAAAAATATAAAAAATATTATTTATATTAGTATTATAGTGTTAATATTATGTATGTGTATATATATTAAATTAAATAAAATAATATTTAAATTATTAAATCTGCAAGTCTCTTTCTCTCTTTTATATATATATATATATATATATATATATATATATATATATATATATATATCTTTCTCTTATATATGTATATATATATATATATATATAAATATATATATATATATATATATATATATATATATATATATATATATATATATATATATATATATATATATATATATATATATATATATATATATATATATATATATATATATATATATATGTATGTATGTATATGTATATGTATATGTATATATATTATAAGTTTAACATTTAAAATTAAAGAATTATAAAACATCAAATTTTAATTTAAAAAAGTTAAAAAAAAGAATGTTAAAAAATACAAATCTTTTTTAAAGGTTTCAAAGCAGCAGATGCATGAAGATGAAATATTTATTCCACTCAGGTGAAAAATATTTTAGTTTGTTATTTTTTTGCCGCATTTTGCTTAAAAGTTTTTTTTCATTCTGATAATTTCTTCTATTAATTTTTGTAATAATCTGTTATTTTTGTGCTAATCTGTTTTTATACAATCATATAATATACATAAACTTGAACCTTTTTTCCATCCTATACTAAATTTAAATTTAATAACAGTTATTAATAATCATCAAATAATCTTTTTTGTCTAAAAGTTAGTTTGTCTGTGTTTGTGTAATAATATTATTTAATACAAAACTAAATAATAATTTAAAAAAAAAGATAACAAATAAATAAAAATTTAAACATGATTTTGTTTTTAAAGTTAAAAATATATTTTTTGATTATTTTGTTTAGGGCTCAACATGACTCTTAATTCTAGAATCATTGTGGTATTCTATTTCTAAACATGTGAAGATGTTAAAATCTTTTGGAACTAAAAAAACGAAAAATTATATTTATAGATTTTATCTTGTATATATTTAAGTTATAGATTTCATATATTTTGTAAACATATTTTGTCAATAAAGTGTTCATGGTATAAGTTTTTCTTATACCATGAACACATTTCTTTTTATTTCAATAAAGAAAAAAATTAAAAAAATTAAGTTTCAGTTTCTAACTATATTTTTTTTGTTGATTGGTTTGTATATATATATTCATTTAAATTTTTATAATTATATTTTGTAGTTACCACATAAATAATTATTTATAAACATATATATTAGGGCGCTAATCAAAACTGTTTGTTTGAAGATGTTTACTTGTACCTCCTAATTGTCTTCAATATAATACTGGATATCAAAAATTAGTTTATGAAAAAATAATTCAGAAGTTGCTCAATACCCTTTAACATTTTACGAGTCCCTAATATTTTCAAAAAAAAAGTTCTTTAAAAGTATACCATGTTAGATCTCAAAAGAAGCAAAGTTATATAAAAAGAAAAAAAATTATTTAATATTCATTTAAAAATGCACTTTTTTTATTTTTTAGTTTAATGTCATTTTTTGCACTGTAAAATCTAATTTTTTTAAAGAAAATTATGATTATTTTTAAAAAAATTTGTTTCTTTTGAGATAGCTAATAACAAGCTAATAACAAGATGACTCGTTCAAGATCTTCTTCTGTGGTTAGTCTTTCTGAACTAAAAGGGGATGTTGAAGATAAAAGTTTGGAGAGAGCAGGCGACTTAATCCGTTTAACTAAATGTGAAGATGCTGATATTATTTCAATTGCATATAAATATTGCTCTAAATGTCTTGCCGGAGCTTGGGCTAAGTGTAAACCAGAAAAGTTTACTGTCAATATTCTCAAGTAAATATTTTTCTGCAGTTTTTTTGAAAAATTAAAGCATACAAAGTAATATCTAATAATTAAACAATATTATTTAGTGGTGGTTTAACAAATTATTTGTATGTGTGCGAAGTTGTTGATGATGTTCATTTTAAACCACATGAGCCAAGGAAAGTTCTTCTGAGAATATATGGAGATATTGTGGATCAGAAACAACGATTTTATGAGGGGGTTATTTTTACTTTGCTCTCTGAGCGTGGAATAGGTCCAAAAACCTTTGGTGTCTTTAACTCTGGAAGAATAGAAGAGTTTATACCAGTATGTTTTTATTTGGTTGTTTTTTATTTTATCAATTCATAAAAGTGAAATTTAAGAAATGCTATTTGGACTGTTTTAGTATATTAGCATTATATTTCAATGTTTTGTTGGGTAATACTAATTCTGATTCTGCAAATACACATAATGTGAATTTTAAAGAATTTTAAAGTTATTTTAAGGACTGAAAACGTAAAACTCAACTATTTTAACTTTATGTTTATTATTTACATAAATTAAAAATGTTACCACTTTATATTGAAAAAACAAAATTTGAAATAATTCTTTTATGCATTGGTTTATAGTTAGGGAAACTTGAATATAGATAATCACAATCATTGTTGAAATATAATTTAATTTTATTCAAAAATAATTCTGACTATAATTCTGGCATCATTTTTGGTGGATTACTACCCATATTTTGTTTTAACTTTTAAATTATAAATTTGAATATCAATATGAAAATATATATATTTATATATATATATATATATATATATATATATATATATATATATATATATATATATATATATATATATATATATATATATATATATATATATATATATATATATATATATGTATATATATATATATATATATATATATATATATATATATATATATATATATATATATATATATATATGTATGTATATATATGTATGTATATATATGTATGTATATTTAGACACACACACACATTAAATATATTTTTCTTAAATTCAGTTTCGGGACTTGTTTACAACAGAGCTAGCTGATCCTATGATTTCAACATTAATAGCTAAGAGGCTTGCTGAGTTTCATTCTATAAACTTACCATTGAGTAAAGAACCAACATTTCTCTGGGAAAATATGGAAAAGTAATTTTTTTTTTATTGTTGAAAGTTATTTTAAAATATTATCTTTAAATAATAATAGCATATAATATACATCTCAACTGGTATTTGCTTAATTATATCATAAAACTCAGCTGTTCTTAGTGTTTACTTGACTTGTGGTTAAAATCTTGTTATTATTAATAATATAAATGTTTTAGTTTAGTTATGAAAAATTAATATCATAAATTTTTTTATATAATTAATATTTTTAAACAAAATTTTTATGTTTATGTAAATTTGTATGTCTCGTTACCATGATTACTTATTGTCAATATCAAATACAACAGCAAGGCACCTATAACAATTTCCATTGCATATGAGTTGATAATAAAATTTTTTAAGTCCAAAACACAAACATTAATAAACAAGCTGTGTAAAGAAACAGGCTAAGCATAATGCTTCTTGAGACCTCACATCTAAGCATAATGCTTCTTGAGACCTCAGTTGGATTTAAATGTTAAACCTCTTGATTGCAAATCTTAAGTTCACTGCTCACAGCCACCTTACCTACCCTAGCAATATTTGCTTCCATAAGGCTTAAGGGCCCACTATAATTGAGGAGATTGATTTTTTTTTTTTTTTTAATTTTTGTTTATAGTTCAATCCCTTTCAATTTTATAACTTTGAAACAAAACTTTGTTGAATAAGGCCACTGTGTAGATAGCAAATTTACGATAACAATATATTAAAAATGTTTTCTAAAAACATAATAAATTTATATTTTGTTATTTAAGTTTAGGTTATGTTCTTTTTTCCAAACTAGACTTGGTTATGTTCTTTTTTCTAGATTAGACTAGGTTATGATCTTTTTTCTCGACTAGGCACTTGGTTATGTTCTTTTAAATGTGGAATAAACTAAATGTGAACTGATTTTAGAAATAGATGAAAGTATCAATAAATAACTTAAAAATTATCATATTGAAAAGCATACTAAATATCCGTGATAAATTGTTTTTCAAATAGCCTAATAAAGTATAAAATGACAGATTTTTATTTAAGATTTATTGAAGTATGCTCAGAGATAACATTTGAACAAGAAAAAAAGCAGACAAGATTTGGTTAGGATAAGGTTAAATAATTACCCTTAAAAGCATTAATAATTTCTATTAAATGTATAAATAATTACCCTTAAAAGCATTAATAATTTCTATTAAATGTTCCTTGTAAATCTCAGTAAATGTCCTTAAATAATGTTTTCCAAATTCTTTATAAAATATAAAATGACATATTTTTATTTAAGATTTATCGAAGTTTGCTCAGAGATAACATTTGAAGAAGAAACAAAGCAGGAAAGATTTGAAAAAATGAAAAAAAAGATAAATGTTCATCTTGAATATAAATGGCTACGGTAAGCTGTTGTTATTTTTTAGTTAGAACATATTAAAAAACTGGTGTTTTTACCACAAGTTGCAGTTTTGAATCTGTTATAAAATAATTTTTGATATTAACAACTAAATAAGTTCTCACAATTATCAATGTAAATTGACAACCCAAATAATTGGCAATCATAAATTGGCATTTAGAGCTTATTTAGTTGTTGTGCTTGCAAATTGACATCAGTGTAACAATTTAACAGTTTATTGTTGTTTTTAATAGTCTTTTTAACATAGATGAGTTTTTTCCCGGAGTTCCCGGAATTCCGGAAATTCACTTAAAACTCCTTTGTGTAAAAAAAATTTGTTTAAAAAAAAATTATAAATTTTTACATAAAATTTTAAAAACGACAACTTTTGCATTTAAATAAATATGTTTTCTATAGTTAAAATTTTCACGAGATCAATTTTCATAACAAATTTTTTTTTTTTTTTTTTTTTTTTTTGCTTTTTTGCTTTTTAATTTATTCAAATTAACTTTTTCGAATATTAGAAATTCCTTTTTATAAAAAGTTAAATAATCTAAATTACATTTTAAAAGTTTACAAAAGTTTTTGTTTTCAGTTAATACAATCAATTTTTAATAAAATATTTTTCCGGGATTTTCATAAAAAAACATTTCCAGGATTTCAAATACTCATCTATGTTTTAATAAACTTTAATTTTTCATTGAATTTCTTTTTATCCTTGTGCATCTTTTTTTATTATTATTATTATTACAGTTAAACTTACATTTAACATTTATTCAAACAAAGTTAATTTTTGTAGCTATATATTGTTAGTTAAGAATGTGTATCCAACAAGTCTACAAATGAAACAAAACAATCTTAACTTAAGAGTTGCTAAGTAACCACAAGTTAAGTTGGGAATTATTAGGGAAATTATTGAAGAGTATAGTTATGATACCAAAGCCTAAAGTGGAATACTCATGTCAAATATCATAGCATTAATGAGTATATACTAAATTGCTCTTAGTAAATATTAACCACTTTAATAATTTATTTATATTTCATTAAATTTTTCTGTATATTTTAGGAAAATACTTACAGACTTGTATATTTTTAGGAAAATGCTTACAGACTTGAACTCTCCAGTTGTCTTTAGTCATAATGATTTACAAGAAGGTTTTAAAATGTTTGTCATATTGAAGTTTTAAATCAACTCGAAACTATTTGCAAATATGTTTCTTGATTCTAAATTTTGTTTCATTGTTTATTTTTCAGGTAATATTTTATACATCAATACTGGAGATGTCAACACAGATGTCAAAATTGTTGACTATGATTACAGCAGTTTCAACTACAGGTTGATTTTTTTTTTTATATATATATAAAAATTGACATAGATTATGTGTAAATTAAGCAAAGCATAAAATACACACATTATGTTTTATATAGTATGTAAAAATAGAATGTATACATTGCTTTTGATTGCTTTTGTGCATATTTTCTTGAGCATATGCAGTCTACTTTTTTAAAGAAGTAATTTTATTATAATATAAATATAATTTATTTCTTGTTATACTTATGTTTTGTACTTGCTGTTTAAATTTTATTTTATTGCTGGTTTAAAAGAGAAAAAGTTGCTAAAAAATCATTTAAAATCTTTTTTTTTTTTATCTTGTATTATTTTGCTCTTTGATTTTATTCTGTATTTGAGCTCAGAACTTACTATTCAATTTTAAACTTGTAAATAGTTATTCACTCTATTGTACAAATAATGTTGTTTTATGCTGTTTTTTTTAGTATGTGTTATTTTATTCTGGTTTTATTAGTGTGTGTTATTTTATGCTGGTTTTATTAGTGTGTGTTATTTTATGCTGGTTTTATTAGTGTCTGTACAGAATAGTAGGTGAAGTCATACATTTCAAGTTATAATTTATAAGAGACAGCTACATTTCAAGTTATAGTTAATAACTAATTTTTATTAGAGATTTTTTTTCAAATAAGTCTAAATCGCAAATTATTTGACAACTGTTACTCTTAAACATAATATACACTAGTGTTGTTTATCTTTATTTTATGTTGTTCATCTTTTTGTTGTGTTAATGTTCATTTGTGTTGTGTTGATTTTCATCTTTGTGTTGTTTTGTTGTTCATCTTTCTGTTGTGTTGTTCATCTCTGTGTTGTGTTGATGTTCATCTTTGTTTTTTTTTGCATATAAAGCTAAATCCATTTCATTTAATCATTGTGTGGTTAATGAAAAAACTAAATATATCTTATAAATATTTCTTGAAATATTGCAATAAACAAAAAATCAAGATTTTAAATCAACAGTATTTTTGTTTTATATTTTTATATTCAAAAGGGGTGGATGAGATCTTGGATCTAGAGTATTTGTTAGATAAAAACAGGTAATAAAAAATAACAAAACAGAAAAGGTAGAGAACAACTGATAGAGCTGAAAGTTTTTTTATCAAATTTGTTTTGTGTTAAAAAAATTTTCAAAGTGATCAAATTGAATTAATGAATTATATATAATTAAAATCATATATTATATATAATAATGTTGAAAGCAAAATGACATTTTATGAGTTCAAGAATTTTTAATTTTTAATTTTAGAGGATATGACATTGGTAATCACTTTTGTGAGTGGATGTATGAATACAAAAGTCATCATGAAAATGGTTTTAAGGTTTTTTATAATGCATATCCGAGCAGATCTCAACAGGTTTTTATGTTGTTTTTTTTTTTAAAAAAAAGGGGTTTTTAAAAACATTTAACTTTGGTTTCAAAGAAACTTTGTTTCTGTGCATTTTAAATTTAATCTTTTTTTTCTTACCTCCACCCTTTGCTCTTATAATGTGACAAGTTATCCACATATAATAATTATGAAATTACTCTATTCTCAGAAAATTTTAATATTGTTGATTCCAAATGGATATTGTTTCACAATAAAAGGAAAAAACCTGCAACTAGTAAAATTGAGCTATTAAGAAATCACTTAAAATGAAGTTTGTTCGTTGTGTTTGTTATAAATTTTTATAACTAATATCATTTTTTTTTAATGGGTTTTGAATATCAATGTTGTCTTTGATGAAGTCAAAGTTTTAAATGGCATTTAAATTTGTATACATCATCCTATTCATGATACATTGTTGTAGTCATGATGTTATGCTGATCCTTACTTAGAGTAATTAAAACTCTTTAGTGATGGTGAAAGCACCTAAAATAAGAAAAACTCTGATATAAATCTGGTTGCAAAAAAACAGATTGATGCCAGAAAGGGCATCTGGTTGCAAAAAAACAGATTGATGCCAAAAAGGGCATCTGGTTGCAAAAAAACAGATTGATGCCAGAAAGGACATCTGGTTGCAAAAAAACAGATTGTTGCCAGAAAGGGCATCTGGTTGCAAAAAAACAGATTGATGCTAGAAAGGGCATCTGGTTGCAAAAAAATTAAATCGACTTTTTTATAGTGCTATAAAATTAAAAAGTTGCATTATGTGTGAAAAGTACTTTAAAAAAAATTCTTAGCTCCATTGGTAAGTAAATAAATATAAAAAAATTATCCGAAGTTGAAAATTTTGTATAATAAAATAATTATATAATTCACAGAATAGGACAGGTTTATGATAAAGTTTACAGAATAGAGCAGAACTTCAATATAGTTTTCAGAGTAGAACAAAATAATGATTTAGTTTTTAAATGTTTAAAAGGAATTTTTTTAAACAAGAAATGGAGAATTTAAAGAACTTCAAATTCTTTTTAGAAGCAGTTTTTATTCTCAAACAACCTTAAGGCAGTTTTAAAATAAAAGATAGCAATTTTTAGTTACAATTTGTAATGATCTGATTATTTTTTAGGAGTTATTTGCTCAGCAATATATTAAAACCACCAATGAAATATTGAATAGTTTTTCGGAAAACAAAATCGACCATCAAAAGTTTAAGTATGACTTGACTCCATGTTCAGTTGAAACTTTGTTGGATGAAGGAAATAAGTATACAGCTTTATTTATTTTAGTATACATAATTTTTAATGATATGTTTTGTGGTTTATGTTTTTTCTTTTCATTTATTTCTTTAGCAATAATTACAATTAAAATATATTTATCAATATATTTTAATTATAATATTTTTTTTTCCTATTACTAACTAGTACATTTAGAATAATGAAAACAATGTAAAATAGTATTTCTTTATAAGTTAATTTAATTGCAAATAAAGCTAAGAACAACTGCTAATAATCATGTTTAGTTATTCGGAACTAGTTTGGTTATTGGGGGCTAGTTTGAGGAACGTTTGGGTAAAATGTCAAGTTATTTTGCTAATAATGTTATCATTTGGCACCGAAATTCTATAAACAATATTTTCAGGAAAAAAACTTAATTGATTTTTGTTTGTTTTTTTTCTCTGTTATGCCATATTTACACTTTTTATTTACATTCTAATATTTTGATTCAAAAAACATTAAAATAAACATTAATTTGATTTTTTCAGATAAAAACATAGATTTTTAAAGTTTTTCGGATGAAGATAACTTTGCCATTGAATGTCTCAAGATTTTTTTATGAAATGATGTTTTAAAAACCAACCTCTCAAGAGTCTATCAAAGTATTTTAAACATAGATAAAGAATTTATGTCTAAAATATTTGAATTAAGATTGAATTTGTAAATTTTATATTTAGTTTATACTTAAAAACAAAGGTTTTTATTAAACTCAAGAAATTTTCATAAAATTTTAGACCATCAAAATCACAGTTAAATGTGTAGAAATTTTTATAATTGTTTTTAAAGGTGCTAATTTTGTTTTATCAAATAGGTATGCCTAAAAGTTATTAGAAACATTATTTGCATTATTATAAAAAGAAGAGGTTGGTACACAAGTAGTTGGAAAAGAAAGTGGATCTAATTACCACTAAATTGTGCAGACTAATTTAATGTGGTTGTGGTACAGTTGTACTGCATGTTCCTATTCATTATGCAGCAGCATTGTTTTTAAAGTTCATGATGTAAAGTTATATCTATTAAAAAAAAAAAGTTAATCCTAACTGTTGTGATCTTCAGCCAACAGTGATAAAAAATAACAATAACAACTTATTTTTTAAATTAACTTTTTATTTAATTTTATTTAATTTTATTTTAATTAAAAAAAAAGTTAAATGGAAAGAGTTATGAATCTAATGTTAAATTTTTTAAGAAAGTAAAAACTTAAATATAGTTAAATTTTAAAGAATAATATTTTTTGAAATTTAACAAAAAAAATATTTTCATTTAACTTTTTTAATGCTCAAGAATTCCCTCCTAAAACTAAAAATATAAAAAATTGTTCTTTAATTTTCAAACACAATCTTACTTCAAATTAATTTTTAATTTTTTAATTTTTTTTTAAATTGCCATTTCTGTATTATTAAAATAATTCTGGTTTAAATGTGCTAGCTTAACAGTTGCATAGTATTTTTTCTATTGAACTTAATTTGATGTCTTAGAGCAATGTTTAATTTTAAAAGCTAAAATATTAAATCTAGTATTTTTTTTTTTGAATTTCTTTTTTTCTTATACCAAAACTTTTTTAAAACTTCCATCTACTAAGAGACTTTCTCTAGCTACCAAGCGACTTTCTCTAGCTTGTTTTCTTTTTAAGTTTTTTAATGTTTTGATGGTTTATTTTTATTTGAAGCTAAAAATATAATTAAAATAGTTAAAATAATCCTTTATTTATTGTTACTACAATTTTTTTTTTTTTGCTGCTGTAAATAATTATGAATCTAAAAATCGTTATTGTATAGAGATTAAATGAATATTCCAATTCACAAATTATTTAACACAAACAAGAGTGGTGTTATCTAAATGAGGGGTAGCCTCCCCAGGTTTTCAAAAAAACATTTTTAAAAATGATCATGATCAAACATGTATGTTTGACCATGACTGGTTTATTTCATGGTCAATTATGTATGTATACTATTAGGCCTTTAGCTGATGGATCATTTTTCCAATTATAGACATTATTCTATAATAAAATGTAATTACACATGTATATATAGTTATGTTATTACAAATTATGCAGTGTCTGTCACAGTCTTCAATAAATAACTTTAATAGTAACAGAAACTAACAGGTTTCTTGTATTGTTAAAAACAAAATGTACCATTAAAAAATGATGCAAGACCATCACATTGTAAATTGAGAATAGCACACATATTACAAACATGTAGGTTGTTTTCGTTTGTAATTTTATTAGCCATAAACTATAGTTACAACAAGCTCCCAGCTTCAAGACCAAGACAGTTAAAAATGAGTCTTAAAGCATTTCGAGATTAAGACTTAAGTCTCAAGACCTACATCTCTGTTTATATGTAGTAGGGAATAAATGAATGACAATTAATTTTGCAAAGCTCGCTTCTCCAAATAGGTAAGTCTCTCCACAAATGTTAACTAAAATAGTCATTCTAACACACTTTTCTAATTTTCTTTTTTTTTAGCTCAAACAAGGACTTTCCATCAAAATAAATTATACATGGATATGGAGGTGCATCATTGGCTACTTTAACATTATCTTTTGTAATAGTTGACATGTTTTCATTTTCTTTTTTCATTTTTCTATATGCGTTAGAAAACATTTAACTTCTTTATGATCAACACCTAATTGGTATAAAATTGCATTTGTTACCTTCTGTTAAATAATTAGTGATATATCACAGGCTGTGACAGCGAAACATTACTGCACTGATTTTAGTGCATGTCGACATTGTTGTTTATATATTATTATCGACATAAATACCTTTTAGAATTTTTGGAATTACTTTATCTGAGTTTTTAGAAACTTCCATATTATACCAATCACCTGGATTGAAATCAGATTCAATTGAAGAATCCTTGTGTAGAATTGTGTCTATAAGTTCACTGTTGGGTACATTATCTCTCAAGTTCTTAGGCTGTGAACAAATTTTCTTCCTGATGCTTTCTTTTGCCTGCTTTACAGTGTTGTTTTAATTTTAGAATCAGCAGAAAAGAGAATAAGTTAACAGAGGTGTAACCAGAGTTAAATTATTTAATTAAAAGCATAGAACATATTATTTCTATACTCAATATCCTCTGAAGCAATAACAAACTTCCTCTCACCTTATTGATCTTCCAGAAATTTAAAATCTTCAATCTGTCTTTTAGTCATTTTCATCATTTTATCCTTATTGACCATGTTTTTGAGTTAAGAATTACAAGCCCAAAAAAGTTTTTTTATTTTAAGCTCAAACTCTGAACATCTTAAAAAATCTTTTTCAAGGAGACAAACAATATTATTTGATATTGATGCAGATCGACATTGTTGTTTATATATTAAATGCTGAAGAACATGCGATTCTTTTTAAAGCTGTACATCTAAACAGAAAGATTTTTAAAGCTGTACATCTAAACAGAAAGATTTTTAAAGCTGTACATCTAAACAGAAAGATTTAGATATTCTTAAATATTTTTGTGATCGTACATTAATGATTCCAGTATTAAAAAAAATTACCTGAATTAGCTTATTTTGCTTCTTTTATAATAAAAGGCTCCTTTTTTTTATTGAAGTTGTGTTTTATTCATTTTTAATATGTACTAATCTTAGATGAGTACATAAATAAAAATTAAAAATGATAAATTTTCAAAAGTTGCACCAAAATATAAATATATAACAATAGATAACAGAAAATCTTGACAAATATCAATTTTCATGAGTTTCAACAAACATTTTTGTGTGGTAATAAAATCGTCATATATTTCAAAACAAAAACATAGGCCTATATATACAGTAAAAAATAAAATTAAAAAAAAATTGTCCCTCCCTCAAGATGCTCGAAAATGACCACTTTTTGGTTTTTTTTTTCTTTCTTGAATTAAAGGCTTGAGAGGTAATCCAATAGCACTCAAACTTTTAGAGAGCTCTTTTTATATATTTACCCCAAATCTAGGGGTATGATTTTTTAGATTTGAAAATTTACTTTTTTTGACTACCCCTAATACAAACAGGGTTTGTACTGTACCTGGAAAACCTGGAAAATTAGTTAATTTTAGCTAAAGTCATGGAAAACCTGGAAAAGTCAGGGAATTTTTTTTTTTAATCAGATAGTCAGGGAAAAGTCAGAGAACTCTAATTGAGAACTCGTTTTACAAATAGGCGATAATGTTTTTGTTGGTACTACCCATTAATTTATTTTGACAAATAAAAAAAGTATTCTATAGTGTTTCACAGAAAGGCGTATGATCGTACGCCATTATATGACCACGCAATTTGACCATGGCTTTTAAATTTTTTAAAAATAGTTATAAAAATGCGCTGAAAAGCTAAGCAATAAACTTAAAAGAAAATAACAGCAAACTAAACTAAAAAAAAAAAAAAAAAAAGAAATCTTAACGAAAGAGAACAAAATAAACAAGTAAACATAAGAAACTAAAACTTCTAAAAACATTTTACCTTTTAATTAAATTACATTTGGAATAAACAACTTATTTTCTAATGTGTTTATAATATGAAAAGTGCTTTTGAATCAAGTAATAAATTACTTTGTTAATTACTAACAATCATTTTTAATAAACACTTTTTATTTAAATTATACTGTTATTTTATTATTACAAAAAGTTTAAATTATTATAAGCCCAAAATAAATAAATAGTTTTTTTTTTACTTATAAAAAAAACTATTTATTTATTTTTATTATCAATTAAGATCGTTTAAAACTTATTCTATAATTAAAAAAGGCTTATTTTAAAGAAGCATGGTTAAACAAAGACAGTTTCCCTCATTTTGATTCTTGGCTAATGAAAGGGAAAGATAATGCCCAGGCTAAATGCAAATTATACTATAAAAAAAACTTTAAAAAAACATATTTCAGTTGCAAGCAATTCCTCCTGTTTTTTTAAATCATCTGCTGCTAAAATTAATAACTCACCTAATTCAGTGGAATAGTCTAATTTAAAGATAACTGATTTCTCAAAAGGACACATTATGAAACCACAATCTTTAAAACTCATTGTATCAAGTTTTAATAAAATCTGTGCTGAAATTATTTGGGCATTGCATTGTTGCTTAATTAAAATTTCTAACAATTCAAATAAAGATGCAACTAATTTGTTCCAGGCTATGTTTCCTGACAGTGAGATTGCTAAATCTTTTCAAATAGGACCAAATAAAGTTGGATATTGCATCACTCATGGTCTTGGGCCTCATTTCAAAGCTTTACTTAAATGACTGAGCCTGTTTCCTTGGCATGTTGTGTTCTTCGATGAATCCCTCAACAAGAAAACTCAAACTTGTCAAATGAAATTTACTCATCTGATATTGGAATAAAAAAAAAAAATGCAAGTTTAAGTGAGGTATTGGGATTCCTTATTTATGGGGCATAGTATGAGTTTTGATTAGCTGAATCCTTTTAATGAAAAGATGAGTGATCTTAATCAGCAAGGTTATTCAGTTCTCTATGAATGGATCCAGTGTCAACTTAAAATTTCACAGAGACATTCAAAGCAAACGCAATGAACGCAATTTATCTAAATTTATTGACATAGGTTGCTGTTCTCTACACATTACTCACGATTTTTTAAAACAAGAGTAAAATCAACTGATTAAGAAATTCAAAAGCTGCTTTATTTTATTTTATGACTCTCCTGCCGGAAGAAGTGACTTTATCAGTATCACTAAAAGTTCTGTGTTCTGCTTTCATTTTTGGCAACCAGATATGTTAAAGACAAAAAGGTAGCAGAAAGATTAATTAGTATTTGACCTTCTATTATAAAAATAGTAATTTATTTGGAGGCTCTGTCTAAAAGTGAACTGCCATCTGGCGAATCATATAAGTTTGTTGTAAATGCTGTTAAAAAGGAACTTTACTTTGTAAGATTCAATTTCTTTAGCTTCCGAACATATTTGAATCGTTTCTGAAGCTCTATCAGATATTCTAATATTACCTCACATTAATGGTGATCTTGTGCAGTTGGTTAATTATAATAATAGCAGTATTAATTTACAACAGTAACAATAATAAAAATAATAATGCCAATTATAGAGATAATAATAATAGTATTAATAAGATAATAATATAATAAGAGTATTTTTAGGATGTTCATTAAATCTGAAACTATTGAGATTTTCTCAATACTCACCTAAAAATTGGAGTCAAATAAAATCATTTTATCCTATTTGAAATTTTAACTGTTTCTTATTGGGACATAGTAATCAACCAGTTCTCAAAGTCATCAGAATTTGCAATAAATTAGATTTATTATTTACTATTATTTCATTAGCTATGATCAAAAGAGTTATTCAATGATTTTTACTTCAAAGACATTGACATCTCTTATTAAGTTGGTTCTGACTCTGAGTCATGGACAGGCATCAGTTGAACAGGGGTTAAGTGACAATCAGGATGTTGTTACTGACAATATATCAATAGATGGTATTGTTGGGCAACGCCTTATATGTGATTTCATGCTTACCAGCAACCTCAATTCGCACACTCTCCAGGTTACATCAGAAATGAAAGCTGCCTTTAAATCTGCACATCAAAAATACCAACTCATGCTTGAGGAAGAGAAGTCAAAGAATAAAAAACCTGCAATGCTAGGTCAAAAAGCCATTATTTTGTCTGAAATTGAAGAACTAGAAGCTCAAATGGGTCTCCTTACAAAATCTTAATTGATGCTAGAAAAAGAGTTTTTCTTGAATGTGAAACAAGTTTAAAAAAAAAAGTACATAATTGGTCAGCAAAGCAAATACTTTAAAAAGGAAAAGTGATAAGAAAATAAAAGGCGTTGCTAGGTTGCAGAGAGCATTCCTATGGAGGAAAAGAGAATGAAACTCAATTAACAATTGTTGCTTTTTGGATATTTGTTTGTTGATATAAAATATTATTTATGATGATATTGATGCAAATATGGCTAGTTTGCATTTGAAAAGCTTCAATTGTTTTTTGCTTAATAAAAGTTTTTTCTTAGATATTCTTTGTGTTTAATGGATCACTTGATGAAGTAGACATTTTTAATTGTTTTCTTTAGAAGGATTATGTTCAAAGTAATTTGAAGACTTGTCAAGGTTTATTATATCTATTATAATTTTTGTATTGCAATTTTAAACAAGATTAACCAGAAAATTGCTTTTCACAATAATTTTTCTAAATAGACAATGTGTTCATTTCTGTTTCTAGGCCCTCTGTTTACAGCTTGTTTAAACAACATCTGTTTAAACTTCTGCATTTTCAGTATTTTTACACTTTCAGTCTAAATATTTTTTTAATTTTCCTAAGCTATGTTTTGTTATACTGTTTTTTTTTGTTTGTTTGTTTTTTATCTTTTTGAACAGAATAATGTTTTTCACCTTAAAAGCAAACATATTTTTTTATATTTATTTTTAAAAAACCTATAAACCAATTAACATTGTTGACTTTTTAACATTTAACAAATAATTACTGTTTATTTTATTATGTTATAAACTGCAATAAATCTTCATAAAGTGTTATTTAGGAAAAAAAAGGTCTATTACAGCAATTTTATCAGCTATGCTTAACTATTTTCCCCAACATTTTCTCATATTTTTTTAAATTTGTAAAGGTTACCTTGTTAGTTTATAGGATTGAAGTTTTTATCTCATTAACTGATTTTTGTGTGTGTATGTTTATAGCAATGCATTATTTTTTCTCTTTAAATGCAAAAAACTCAGTGTTTTACTTTATCTTTATAGCATTAGCTCCTGCGCTTTGATTTTGTTTTTTTCCACAGTTTTATCAGTTTGTTGTTTACATTTTACTGATTGTTATGGTATTTCCTATTATTAGTGAAAATCTCTTATATTATTATTTAATAGCAGTACTTAATTGAGCATTCATTTTTTGCTATTTGAGCAAATCTTTTAAATCAAGATGGAAGTATTTAATCAAAGACATATCTTACAAACTCTATTTTCATATATATATATATATTGTATATATTGTATATATATATATATATATATATATTGTAGAAAGAGTCTTCAATGTTATATATGATTAAAAAGTTGACCCAGAGTGTTAAGCTACTTCAATTTAACAAAAACAATTAAAATAATATTCAACTTTGAATAAACAAGCTGAATACTATTTTCCTAATGATTAAACAATCAAAGAAATTGCTAATTGTTAACATGTTAGTCTGTCAAATGTTAAAATGTTAGTCTGTCAAATGCTAACATGTTAGTCTGTCACACTTTACATTGCCTCAATACCAATACAATTTTTATTGTTTAGGTACATATAACAATTTCATAAATACAGCTGAATATTTTTTATCAACAAATATTTTCTTTAGGTTTGCGCTTGCTTCTCATTTTTTTTGGTTACTATGGTCAGTTATACAAGCACGGTTATCAAAAATTTGTTTTGGTTATCTGGTAAGTAAATTCTTTTTGGTTATCTAATGTTTTTCAACAGCCAGAATTAGTTTAATAATGTAATAAATCAAAAAATGAAACAAAATATATAGTTTAAGAACTTTTGAAAATTGACAAACAAATATTAACAACATATTAAGCACAATTGTTTTTTCAAAGTTATATTACAGAGTTTAAGAACAAGGTAAATTCAGACAATATTAAATTTCACAAATTTCTGCAGCCTCGATTTGATTCCTTTTTCAGGATTTATGTTGAAAAATACACTAGAATGTTCAATAATATATGCATAAGCAATCAGCGTTTAAAAACTTTCTCATCAATAAAAACAATTAATAATTTAAAATCAAATACAATATACTACCATAAAAAAATTAAATAAATTTAATATAACATAATATAAACAGAATATACCGTTGACAAATTTCTAATACAGATGATGCTTCTTTTGGATTTGGTAGATTAAAAATACGAAAACTAACTACATAATGACTTGATAAAATTCCATCAATCATTCCATCATCATTCCATCAACAATAATAATGCAATTGATTACCATCATAAATTGGTTCGCTGTAAATAGTGAATTTCCTAAAAAAAGAAAGCAAGTTGAGTCAAAAATCCACTTGAGTAATTATTAAAAAAAGTATTATAGTTCAAAAGTTTTTTGTTATTATAAAAAAACTAATAGTTTATTATAATTTGTTATTCAACATACCATAAACATAGATATGGAGTTCATAAAATCAAATATTTTGAAGTTACTTCTTTGAAAGTTTTTATAAAATAAGGTAAATTTAATAATAAATTGTTTGAAAATATGTATTAAATAAGTAGATATTTTAAAACTTACATCCACAAAGAGCGCTTTAAGTTTTTCATTAAATAAACTAATCAATGCCATTATATAACTGTGAGCTACAGGTAAATCTGGCAAAGTTTCATGTTTGGCTTCATCTAAATCTTTCATCACCTTTTTTACTCTAAGCTTAGTTATTCCCTAACTATGCAAAAAAAAATTTTTGATCATTTAACGCTTTAATCAAAAGTTTACCATTCATTTATTTCATTCATTCATTCCACCCATCAGAACATCAAAGTGAACAACAAACCATTGACCTAAATATAAAAAAATAATTTAAATACATACATATATTAAAACTAAAAAAAATAAACTTCTGCAAAAAACTTATTAAATGCATTTCATTCATGAATATTACATTTCATTTTTATATATAAAAATGAAATGCACCATTATGTAGGTTATAGTTATAATGTAGGATATAAAGCAGCTAATAAGTTATAATATTTCTAAATAAAAAGAGTTTAATTTACTGTAAATAAATTAGGAAATTTTATCAACAACTTAATAACATATTTTCATTTATTTCACATTGTTGCAAATAATAATCTAATTCTTCGGGGCTGTTTAAAAAATTGAAAACTGGTTCTCGGTTCAAGCAACCATAAATATCAGTTTTTGTTTTTTTTATAACTTTAATTGATAATTTTGAAGAAAATAACCAAAATTTAAAGCTAACTTCTGAAAAATTATGGACCTCAGTAAAATATTTATGGCAAAAAGCTAACTCACTTATACCCATTATCTCCCTTATACCCATTATCTCTGATAAAAGAGGAAAAGGAAGAATCATTTATTACTGGAAAAAAGCATTTAATCTGGCGTTAGGTAGTGGGAACATCTAAGCAACTTTCTGATCATAAATTAATCTTAGATAAACTGTTTGACATAGCCAAGTGTAAATGTGATATTAAATAAAATCATGCAAAGAATCCTATTGTTATGGAGGCAACCAAGTTTTTCATATTGTTTGCAAATGTTCCCAGGAAAATAAAATTCCTATTATTGAACTTAAATTTTTAAAGTCACTGAGCCTCAGTCTGAGGGATAAAGTTGGTTCTAAAAGTGAAATGCAAATAGGTTCAGTTGATAGAAAAGAAGTGTCCAGACAAAAAAATATCATCAAAGAAAGCAGAAAAAGTTAAAGAGAGTTAGAATCGAGACTGTACAGTATTCTGATGTATTATCTCAAAATGATGTGGAGTCAGACAATGCTGAGAATGACTATAATGACAATGTTTATTTACCAGAAATAAAAATGTTTATCAGCTAAATACCTTAAATGTAAATCATATCGCTTTGTTGGCATTACGATAAGTAATAGAGCAACTGCATCAACAGGTACTGCAACATTAAAAGCAGCCAAAGATGCAGGTTTTTTGAAAGATCGTATACTTGATAAACATCTAGCTCTAGATCACAAAAAAATTGAGAGATCAAAGCAAAGAACAATGAAGGTCTGTAAAGAGAGACATAACAATGAAGTAAAGAAAGAGGACATACAATGTATAATGTTCGATGGTAGAAAAGACCTTCCAAAAACAGTTGTATATGGCAATGATAGTAAATCTTACCCTAGGAAGATCAAAGAAGATCATTATAGTGTTTGTTTTGAACTTGGTGGAAAATATTTATTCCACTTTGTAAATGATTCAGAGGAGAAAGAAGCTCAAACACCTGCTGAATATATTGCTGAACAACTATATGGTTGGATAAATGCATTTGGAGGAGATTCAACCAACTTTAACACGGGTTTTATATTTATTTCTTTAAATGGTAGTTTAAAATTTTATGTACTTCTTTTTTTTTACTGCAAATACAAAATTATTATAGGTTGGAAGGGTGGAGTTATTCAATTTTTAGAGAAAAAGTTATTAAAAAAATACCAACGAATTGTCACTTAGTTTGTTAATTTATTGTTAGCTTTAGATGGAAAAACTTTATCTGAAATTAGATCTCAGGAAACATCGGAAAACTTAAACATAGCAACAAATCTTCCTTTTTTGACATACATCCCTCAGCTTGATTTTGTTGTAGACCTAATTAATTTTGAGAAAGAAGTTGTAGATTCACTGTCTACAGATCAGAAGTATTTATACAGAATATATAATGTAATAGCATCAAGTGTTTTTCCTGATGACTTAAAGGAGATTCAAATTGGTCGACAAATTCATTCAAGATGGTTAAATCTTGCAAATAGACTACTTCAAATCTGGTGCATAGAGCATGGTTTAGAAAACAAAGATCTACAAAACTTGAAATTG
Source organism: Hydra vulgaris (assembly GCF_022113875.1). Taxonomy (NCBI): domain Eukaryota; kingdom Metazoa; phylum Cnidaria; class Hydrozoa; order Anthoathecata; family Hydridae; genus Hydra; species Hydra vulgaris. Next base: position 42,956,836 of record NC_061161.1, on the reverse strand, counting down.
TTAACAGAGTTCATCATCTGTGTTTATTCTATTATGTGATCAGGGCTGCCGAGAGAGGGGACCACTGGGACAGTTTGTCTCGGGCAGCAGATATTCAAGTGGTGCCAAATAAAATAAAGGTACCTAAAAAAAAAAAAGGTCCTTCATATATAATATAGGGAAAATTTGATAAATAAGGGCACCAATCAGGATTGCTGTTCCAGGCCGCGTGACAGCTCTTGGCAGGCCTGTATGTGATTTGATCTTAAGGTAATAAACTTAGTTATGTAAATAAAGATATAATACAATAATTTACTTAAATACTATAATTTACTTTATTAATTGTAAAACAATTGTGAATATGCTAAAGAAAAGTAATTGACTTTAGACTTAACATAGCTGGGTTCAAGGTCCATGTCATATCCAAAAATAGGAAGGTCATAATCTTTTGTAAAGTCAAAAATCAAGAATAAATATTTTTGTAATAGGTGCCTTGATAGACAATATGGGTGGAAAATGTATCTGGCAGTTTTCCTCATGCAGTTTGTATTGCCTCATTGCAGAATTAAATTTGTTGTTATTGCCGAACTAAAATTTGTATTATTGAATGAAAATGAATTAAACACATAAATTTTTGGTATGCTTGAATTATTGTACTATTTTTGGTTTGCTTGAATTATTGTATGCTTGAATCATTGTATGCTTGAATCATTGTATGCTTAAATCATTGTATGCTTGAATTATTGTATGCTTGAATCATTGTATGCTTGAATTATTGTATGCTTGAATTATTGTATGCTTGAATTATTGTATGCTTGAATCATTGTATGCTTGAATCATTGTATGCTTGAATTATTGTATGCTTGAATCATTGTATGCTTGAATCATTGTATGCTTGAATCATTGTATGCTTGAATTATGTATGCTTAAATTATTGTATGCTTGAATCATTGTATGCTTGAATCATTGTATGCTTGAATCATTGTATGCTTGAATTATTGTATGCTTGAATCATTGTATGCTTGAATCATTGTATGCTTGAATCATTGTATGCTTGAATCATTATATGCTTGAATCATTGTATGCTTGAATCATTGTATGCTTGAATCATTGTATGCTTGAATCATTGTATGCTTGAATCATTGTATGCTTGAATCATTGTATGCTTGAATCATTGTATGCTTGAATCATTGTATGCTTGAATCATTGTATGATTGAATTATTATATGCTTGAATCATTGTATGCTTGAATCATTGTATGCTTGAATCATTTTATGCTTGAATCATTGTATGCTTGAATTATTGTATGCTTGAATCATTGTATGCTTGAATCATTGTATGATTGAATTATTGTATGATTGAATTATTGGGTCACAGGGTCTTTAAATCTTTATTGTATTTTCCTATTAAAAAGGGAAACAAATGCAAAAATACCCAGTTTTGAACTGCATGACCACTCAACTTTTTAGTGCATGAGATTTTATTCACCTCACAAGGTTTATCAAAGTCATCTTTTGCATGTTAATTAATACTTCTGCATGTTAATTGTACATTCATAACCACATTCTTCTGCTGATATTAAATGAAAACCATTATTTATCAAAAAAATATTTAACAAATAGATACATATCTCGAGAAGCAACTCTTTCTAAGATATCATTTCAATATCTTAGCTTCTAACAAGGCTGGAAGCAACCACTATTAGAGTTGGAAGTTACTGGAAAAGAAAAGAAGTTTATAGAGCAAATTATATGAATCAGGAAAGCAAGATGATGGAACTAGATGAATAAGAATTTTTGGAGCACTTAGGAACAGTCACAGTAAAAAGATAAGACTTAATTGAATGACGAATAACACGAGAATGAATTTAAGTAGATGACACAAGAGACGATAACTTTTTAGAGCAGTGCTCATTAAAGTATTTATAGAAATGAGAACGAGAAGCAACATTACAACAATGTGATAATAGTTGGAGGTTGGCTGCAAGAGCAGGTCCAACTATGTCTACAATGCATTTCTGCACCTTGTCTAAAAGAGAAAGAAGATCCGCCCCAGATATGGTAACAGTATTCTTTATAAGGACGGATTTGAGATTTATAGAGATAAAGAATAGAATCCCGATGGATCTGCAAATAAATACTTATATTAAATCTGATAAAATCAATCACATCGCTGATTGCATATTGTTAATATACTAGTATTAATTATGATAACATCGTTGTAAGTACAGGTTCTAAAGAAGGAGTAATACAGAACTTGGAGAAAGCATTAATAGATCTGCCATAATTGTTAATTCATCTTCTGCACACAAAGTTAATATTTACTTGATGGATTAAGGCACATTTTTAAACAGCTTGACGGTCCAATATCCGGCAGAAGTTTGTCAGGGACCAATTAGTAAAAAATTGGTAAAGCCATAAAGAATAAAGTTGACTGTTGTATGTTTTTAACCTATTACATTACAGAAATGGATAACCTATATTAAAAAAAGTATTTCTCCATCTTGATAAAAATCAGCAGTATTTATACAACACTAATCTTGCCATTTGAGTAGGAAATATAACCGAACCGAAGATCTTGCCAGAATGAAACCTGGACCTTCAAATCACAGTATTTTGTTAAATCTCTCTAATCGAGTTTGCAGACATTTTGTATTCACAATTAAACAAAAAAAACTCAAGTTAATAACTCAGTTCATCAAACTTCACTACGGATTAAACAGGGATGTGTGCAGCATATGAAATTGCTAAATTCCAGACATGGAGTAAATTCCAAATAAATATATGTTTATTCTTAAGTCAAATAGGCTGTTTTTCAAAATAAAGCGATGATTGGTACCAAGGAAGAAAAAAAACTTTAAAGTTTTTGCCCACATCTCCAAATTATATTGAGTTTTAATCTGATTGGGGGTATTTAAGCTTGACGCATTTACTTTTTTTTTCCAGGCTTGTTTGCCATATTCAGTTCCACCAAAAACCTGTTTTCCATAACTTTAAAATTTATTTTTTCACCCCGGTCTAATGTGTGTGTGTCTGTCTGTCTGTGTGTCTGTCTGTCTGTGTGTATGTGTGTGTGTGTGTGTGTGTGTGTGTGTGTGAGTGTGTGTGTGTGTGTATACACACACATCTAAATGCAACTAAGGCATAGAACAAACAAACTCGTAAAACCCTGATAATTTAAAACAAATCCGATTGGTTGTTAGTGGCAAACCGAAAAACTTTTTATTTGTTGGTATTTAATTTATGCAAACAAAGAATTCGAATTGAATGTAAATTATTTATAAAATTTTCCGTCTCTGTTTTTTAATTGTTTACGCATTCTGAATGTAATAATTTGTTATTTCAAGATGGCCGAATAAGTCCCAAGTATTTCAAAAAATGATACTAAATACCGAAAACAGTTTTTTAAATGGGGCTAAAAGTTATGATTATTTATGCAAAAACGACTTTGGTATAAAAATTAACACTACCATATGTTATCTAAATTTAACGTGCCATTATTGTTTAACATACTCATTTAGGTGTGGTATGGAAAATAGTAACTTCAATTTTCATAAAAAAATGGTTTTTCATTGATAATTTTCCCAAATAATTTCTGATTAGAAATGTCAAGTTACATTCATTGAAAACAAACACCAATACGTGCTTTTATGAAAAAAATCAAGTTCATAGATTTATATATAGCCAATCCCCAAGATCTTTTATGTTAAAAGTTGTATCTTTTCTAAATAAAACTACGCTTGATGATTTATTATAGTCGCATTACTTTTACCAGATTATAAAAGTGGTTAAAATAATCTTTCCATGCATACCAAATATGTCATACTTTTTGATGAAAAAACTTACATATAATTTACATTGTAATTGAAAATTATATTTTTGTTTGGAAAAACGTAAAACCAGGCCTTAGTTGCATTGAGATGCAACTAATGAAATTAATGATGTTTTTTATTTTTTTTAGGAGTATGCTGAGATTCGATTAGAAGCTTACATCACTCATAAAAAGCAAATCGGCTTTTAATCAGCCAATTTCTCATTAGTCTTTTTATTCATTTAAATTTTTATAAATATTTTTATTGATATATATTTAGAAAGATCAAAACAAATAAAATTTATATTTAATGTGAAAAATTTTTAGATTTTATAGAACGATTTTTTTCTTTATAACTTATTTCTTACTAAAAAACTGCGCGCAACGAACAAAGTGTTATCAACTATATTAAGTAATAAAAATAAAGCTTAATCAATTGTATTTAATTTTTATGCAATAATACTTTATACACCGATCGTGTGTTTAGGTAGATTACGTAATCTACTTAATATACACGGCCGGTGTATAAAGTTATGTTGCATTAATAGGATATTAAAAAAGAGTTTTTCAGAGTTTTAAGTTTTAAGCCTTAAATAGGTTTATATACCCAGCAAATACTCTATGGTGGAATTACAGTGGATCTATTTAGGGGTTTTGAGAAGTCAACTGTAGATTCATCTCTTACTTACATCATCGGTTACTTAGTAGACCATTAGTGGAAGCCGCCAAAAGTTGCTACCCGATGGCTAGCCACTTTATTACATGTTGGAAACTTTTCGGCTAGCCATTTATAGCTGACGTCACACAACAGCCCACCGATGAGCAAAACTCCAATGAACCACTCAAAATGTCTCTCTCTCTCTCTCTCTCTTTATATATATATATATATATATATATATATATATATATATATATATATATATATATATATATATATATATATATATATTATATATATATATATATTATATATATATATATATATATTTTATATATATATATATATATATATATATATATATATATATATATATATATATATATATATATATATATATCACCTGCAAATCCAGTACAAATGTGTTTGCTGGGTAGTAAAGTTTTTCGTTTGTGAAGCTTTTTTTGCTTTTTTTTTTTGTTGCTTTTTTTTTTTTTTGCTTTTTTTTTTCTAAAATATATTAGGTTGATCCTTGATATTTTTTAATTTAAAATTTTTGTATTGTATATCATTGAATTATTACAACTTATTTTTTGTCTTTTTTTGTAAAATTTTGTAAAATTTTGCAGTTCATTTTAATTTCAAATCATTTTTTCTAAATCATTTTTTTGGTAATTTTTAAAAACCTATTCTCATATTAATTTTCTTGAGTTCTTATGTGTAAATCAGGAAAAGCAAGTGTCAATATTATATATTTATATCTTTTATATATGTGTGTGTCTATTTGAGTACTACATTTCTTCTTTTTTTATTTTTTGTCTGCCTTTTAAAGATAATACAACATCTTTGCGTTTACTTACAAAAAATTGTGTTTATTGTCATAAAAAATATCATTTCATTTACAAAATTGATGATTATCGAATTAATTAATTTAATTAATTTTTACCCAACTCTCTATCTTTTTTATCTTAATAATCTCGAATATCATTAATAAAATGTTTTAAATTCAAAATTAGAAAGTAGTCGAGTTTTGAGAAGTAATTAATGACTGCGCTGAACAAGGATTCAAACTGATTTCAAAAACAAAGTCAAACATCTAAAGCAACTGCAATACGCAATATAACAATTTTTATCGCTGAATAATTTATTTTCAAGGATTAAAAAATTAATTTTACATAAACGTGTTAGAGTAGTCCTTTGTAATATTAAATATGTTACTATTTACTTATTCAAATAAAAAAAAAAAAAAAATTTTTTAATTTTTTCACAACCTATACAAATTGTCATGTTGTTCAGTACTGGGGCAAGAAAACACAGAAAATAGTTAAATATTTTTTATCTTTTGAAAATGTTAAATCGTTTAACAAATAATAACTGTGTTTTTACATCTTACAAACTATCAAACTAAGCGTAATGCAATGTTACGTAACGTTGAATTGTTTAATTGTAACGCTAACAATAGTCACAAATAAAAATACCGTTTTCATATTTGGAACATTCCACATGCCACCACTATTGGCATTTACAGCACTGAAACCATTATTCTATTGGGGGGTCCCAATATTCCTCTTCACATGCAGGACATCTTATAACATCATCCTTTGATGTTGATGCAACTAGAATGTTTGTCCTGAATTTTATAGGCTCAGACCTACAGGAACTTAGCTTGGGTTTGTTTACTCCCTTTTTTCTTTTGTCACGTGGGGGGGGGGGGGGGTGGTGCTATTACAACTTTTGCCAGAAAAAAAAGGTCCCCGTTTTTTAAAATTTGCCGACTGCAATGACGACATTTGCTGACTGCTATGACGACATTTGCCGACTGACTGTCTAAATTTACCGACTAATTTATTGACAGGGTCTACATTTGCCGACTAACTAGTCAAAAAGGGTCAAATTTGCCGACTAAAAATCATTGATGAGGAGGGGGGTGTCACAACCCCCTATCCCGCCGGCCTTGATTGAGAACCATGGGTAGCTATTAGGCACAGTAGACAGACTTGACTCATCTGCATTGAAGATTGAAAAAGCAGGGAATTTATATTTTTCCCGTTGTTCCCGTAAAATGTTGAAAAACTTATCTATTTGTGTTATTAAACTTGGGTTATTGAAACCAATTTCTCCGGCAATCGATGTTGTTTCTGGTTTGCGTACATTAAATTTATGCTTCTGTATAAAATTAGCCAGCCAATCTTCTTCTGCCATTTTTTTATCCTTTTCGAACGGATGCGAAATAAAAATTAGTATTTTTGAAATAAAAATTAGTATTCTAGTGAGAAAAATTTCAGGACTCACACTTTACATATAAACAAAAAAAATTTTTGTGTCATGATAAGAAAAGAGGCGTTAACAAGTGGTAAACAATCAAAGCTTCACAGCTAATACAAAAATGGCAATTTCAGCGTTTCTATACTTTTTTTAACGAACAGTCTATAGGAGAGTCAGTTGTAACCAATTAATGCTAGTAAAAAACTGAAAATTTAAGAATTCTTTATCTTGTCCCGCTCTTCATCTTGCCCCGGTCTCCCCTATTAAGAGCTCTCCAATGAGTTTTAAAAAAACTGACAGAGAAATCTTTTAAATTGTTGGAAAATTGGCACGAAAACTACAATTTACCCAAACTTGGTAACTGTGTTACCCCTAAACAATGTTTGACCCAAAATTTTATAATTGCTGTTTTTGAATAATCATGCACCTCAAATAAAAATTTTAACTCAAAACTAAAAAAAAAGGCAAAAACAAGACACGTTTAATAACGTTAATAACGTTATTGCAATGTATGCACGCAAGTTGGGTTAGTTCACAAGATATGACCATGTAATACAAAATACAAAAATTTAAAAATACTTTCTAAAAAAAGCATATTGTTTAACTATATAAAAATGTAAATTTTACTGAACAATATTTTTTTTGTAAATTTTACTAAATATGAACATCTTGGTAGTATCATAGTCATAAGAGATAGATGGAAGCAAACAATGACCGATTGTTTTAACTTATTATTTTTGTTATCTCCAGATTTCCAACCCTGCACAAGTTTTACAAAACTTGTGCAGGGTTAGAGATTTTAAAAATCCTGTTGTTTATCTAATAAACTAACTATTTTTCTTGAAAGAACTCAAAATATGTTGCAAATGCACTGTGTGAAAACTGTTCAATTTATGGATGTTCTGCCTCAAGAAGATATACTAGAGTTGCTTTCTTTAAAGTTCCTAAAGAAATGGACGATTTTACAAAAAAATACGCTTCAGAATTAATTTCTTATAATTTACTATTCGTGTGTGTGAATAGATGTTACCTGAAACACATAACTTATATTTAAAATATAAAAGGTCATTTCTAAACCTGTTTTTTTTTGAAATAGAATTTTAGATTATTTTCATCTTTAAAATTTTGCAATAGAATAAAAGTGATCCTATTGAAGTTTTAAATTTTCAGATACATGTTGTTCCTAAAACTTTTGATTATTTTGTTTATAAAAATTCTTTATTAAAGTCTAAGCTGCATCAAATTGAATTTTATCGCAGCAATTCATCTAAATTTTATCGCAGCAATTCTTCTAAATTTTATCGCAGCAATTCTTCTAAATTATCAGCGAATTATTAGTGAAAGCCTTTGGAAAAAATCAGCCTTGCAGATTTTGTCATGAACTTAATTTTATAGTAAATTCTAAAAGACTACTAAATTAAATGCGCCAATCTCTTTAATCTCTCCTAATAGACTTAAACTGATACAAGTCGCACGAAAAATTAGATTTTTTGACAAACTTCAGATAATAAATTGTCTAGATCTTAGCTCAATTTCCATGTTATTATCAAAAATTCCATCAGTTAGAGGCGTGAACTTCCTAGTTAAATGCACTTTCGCGATGCTCTGTGACAAGACCATTAGGTTTTCTTGGGGCAGCTAAAAATAACAAAAAAAAATTTAAGAAGAACGAAGAAAATTATAGAAGAATTCGAGTTAGAAAGAAAGCATAAAAACAGTGGGAAGATATTTCACTGGATGTTAGAACGTGCGATTATACATTAATCAGTCAAAACAGATCAATGTAACACTGTACAACAACGAAAAAAAAACGGAAATGCCATTGACACTACCTTATGTATTTTGATTTGGAGATTACGAAAATAATGTCCGTTTTGTTGTGTGACCCACCAATTTTGACGGAAATTCACATTTTCAAATTTTCGATTTTCACTATGAAAGTTGTCAATGTGATTTTTATTATATTTAATAGCAGTTGTTTATGATTTATTTATTAGCATTTTTTTTATCATATACCTATTTGCATTTGTTTAACCTTGTATTAGACTAAATGTAAGTCTGTTTTATTTTAGATAAACTACAGTTAGCCAAGTAATATATAGATATAATACAGTGTATATTGAAACAAGAAATGCCTAGAACTTGTAAAAATCAAGCCGACAACTTTTGCTACATTTGTGGCGAAATGACTTTAAAGAGATGCAGACGAAGATTGACACCACATGTGAAAAAACTGTATGAACTATACTTTGGTTGCAAAGTCGGCGACCAGGATAAGAACTGGGCGCCTCATGCATGCTGTGTGAGGTGCGCTAGTTCACTATCGTCGTGGGCGAACAGGACTGGTGGAGGACCAACATTTGGGGTGCCAATGGTGTGGCGTGAACCCCAAAATCATTGTTGAGATTGCTATTTCTGTTCTGTTAACATATCAGGTCGCAATTCTAAGGGTAAGAAAGCTATAGTGTACCCAAATCTACCTTCAGCTATTCGTCCTGTTCCTCATTCGGCTGAACTCACTGTTCCTGAACCTCCATCGGAAATCCCAAACACGGAAAGTTCTGACTCAGACGAGGATACTGATGACGATGATAGTTACGAGTTGCCAGAAGATACAGAGCGTAAACCTCACTTCATAACAGGATCTGACCTGAAAGATCTTGTTCAAGATTTGTATTTAACAAAGCAACAGAGTGAATTGCTGGCTTCACGTCTCCAGGAGTGGCATCTGTTGGCTGGTAATGCAAGAGTGTCGTCATTTAGAAAGCGATCACGGGAACTGCAGCAATACTTCTCTATGGATAAAGAACTTTGCTTCTGTAATGACATCAGTGGATTGTTTGATGATCTAGGAATACAATACGATTCATCTATGTGGAATTTGTTTATTGACGCATCACGTTATAGTATTAAGGCAGTATTACTGCATACTGGAAATGTGCTGCCTTCCTTTCCCATAGCACATTCGGTAACCCTGAAAGAAAGCTATGTGAATATATCACTTATTCTGGACAGAATTAAATACAGAGATCACAGATGGTCCATATGTGCAGATTTGAAAATTGTTACTATACTAAATGGATTGCAGGCTGGTTTTACTAAGTACACGTGTTTCCTCTGCAAATGGGATAGCAGGATGAGATCACAACATTATATGAGGAAATGTTAGCCACAACGAGAAACATTTGAGGTTGGTTCCCATAACGTCATTCATGAAACCTCTTGTGAATAAAGAGAAGATCGTCTTGCCCAATCTTCACATCAAGCTTGGAATCTTCAAACAGTTTGTAAAGGCGTTAGATCACGACAAACCACCATTTCAGTATTTGCAAACCAAATTTCCTAAAATCAGTGACGCCAAAATTAAAGAGGGCATTTTGGTGGGGCCCCAAATACGAGAACTGATGCTGGATGAAACGTTTTCGGTAACGATGGATTAATATGAACTTGCAGCATGGGATGCATTCAAACGGGTGTGCCAGGGATTTCTTGGAAAACATATTGCACCAAATTACGCTGATTTGGTAGACAGATTAATTGCATTCTATCAACAACTGGGTTGTAACATGTCGCTGAAGCTCCACTTTCTTCATTCCCATCTTTCCTTCTTCTCTGTCAATGTAGATGTATATTATGAAAATGGCGAGCGCTTTCATCAGAGTATTGCCACAATGTAAAGCAGATACAAGGGAAAGTGGAGCCCCGCCATGCTTGCAGATTACTGCTGGAATTTGCACCGCAATGAACCCGATGCAGCATTCAAACGCCAGGCTAAATACAATTAAATACAAGTAAACAATTTGTGTTACAAGTGATAATAAACATGTTCATACACTTATTCATATGTATAGAAAAATGCATCTTACGTTACATCTTTAAATCGTTATTTCAAAAAATTGTGACGTGCTACAGCATAACTGATTACATATTTGGAATCAGCACGTCTGAATTAATAAAGATAACCTAATTTGGTTCTTGTTTTTTTCAAAAAGTTAAAAATTGTTGTACAGTGATATCAACTATCTTTAAATAATTGGGACAACATTAATTTTTTTGAAGACATAAATTTAATATGCAAATCTTTTTTCAAATTTACTTTTTTACAAATTTTTTATAAAATTTATGACATCAGTTTCCGCAAAATAGAAGTAAATTACAAACATAAAAAAAAAAAAAATCGCCATGGATTACTAAGGGTATTCTAAAATCTTCTAAAATTAAACAACTGAGATTGAAACCAGACCATTTATAAAAACTACGTAAGAATATTTGATCGTCGAAATTCAAAAAAAAAAGACCACTCTAATTTACTTGAAACATACAAATTAAACTCAAAATGCACTTGGTAAATAATAAACGAAATTACTGGGAAAACTAAAACAATGTCGCAATCTTTGCACTCAGTTATTAAAGTAGATGATAATCTTTTTCTAGATTAAAAAACGATTGCTTCCACATTTAATAAATATTTTGTATCTGTAGGACCAAACCTAGCCGAAAAAATTTCGAACTCTAAAAGTTTGATAAAGCAAATATTTTACCATCTAAACTCGTACCTAAAATTTTTTTAGTTTAAAAGTACTTTTAAATTGTTAAAGTCAAATTAAGCAGTTGGTCCTGATGATGTCAATAGGAATATCATCACGTTTTAAAAAACATACTTTTTTTAAATTTTTAATTGCTATTTTAATGAGGGAGTTTTTCCTGAAAATTTAAAAATAGCAAAAAAATATTCCTATATTTAAAGAAGGAAAAATTTTTATCCTCTCTGTTTTTTCTAAAATTTTAGAAAGAATTGTGTACAACAGAATATACAACCACCTTTTAGCAAACAAATTATTATATAACATGCATACTTTCATCAAATTTGTTAATACATATGGAGTTCCTCAAGGATCCATATTAGAACTTCTCCTTTTTTATATGTATATTAATGATCTATACAAAACCTTGGATTTAGTAACAATTATGTTTGCGATGACTCCAGTTAATTTATGTCACACCTACTCTATTTCATTACGTGATCATTGAGTTAATCAAAATATCTGACTAGTTTAAGAGTAACAAATTATCTCTTAACATTGATAAAATTAAATGGATTTTTTCCATCATCTTATCAAAAAACATAAACTGCCAATAAACATGGCTCATCTTGTTATTGACAATATGCAAATTAAAAAAGTATCAGTAACCAATATTTTAGGTGTTTGTTTAGATAAAAATTTTAAAATTTCAAAAAGTAAAGGAATATAGTACAAAGCTAGAAATGTTTTAAATAAACATACTTTAGTACAATTATATCACTCGTTTATTCATTGTCACATAAACTATGCAAACATTCCTTGCTACAAATAAAAGTAAACCTTTTATTTAAAATTAAAGTTTTTAATATAAACGAGCTTAATGTTTATACTATTCTTTGTTTTATGTTTAAATGTAAAACTAATTCACACCCAACTTTTTTCTATAATTTGTATTCATCAAAAGAAAAAATAAATACATTTTAAGCAATCATAATTTTATTAGGCAGCCTATTTTTGAAACAAATTTTTTTAAATCTTGTATTGATTATCGCGGACCATTTTTATGTGATAAAAAAGTTTAAAAAATTTTTACTGAAGATTTTATTCGGCAAAGTAACTACTTTTCTTTTAAACAAAAGCTTGAAAAACTCATTTTTACAATCAAAGATTTAGTAATATACTTTTGATATTTCTAGTGATCTTCCTTTTTACCCTCTATTTAATGATGAATTTATAAAAATTATATATTTATCATTTAACAACTGTAATCTATATATAATAGATACAACTCATCTTTTATTTATAACTTTATAACTGAATATAATTTATTTTATTCATTTTTATACTTTTATTTTTTTATTTTTTCGTTCATCTTATATATATATATATATATATATATATATATATATATATATATATATATATATATATATATATATATATATATATATATATATATATATATATATATATATATATATATATATATATATATATATATATCAAAAGTACATCAAATAAGAAAAGTGAACTGGAGAAAAGCGTAGATGAAAAAAAAAACAAAGCTTCATTTACAAATGTTCGCTGTGATTAAAATCTTGGGTAAAAAAGTAAATTTTTCTATTTGTATATCTTTTAAACGCCAAAAAATTAATGGGTGCGATTTAAAATCTGGCATTGAACAAAAATTTTATTAAGAATAGAGAATTATTTGATTGAAAATATGTATAACTTAATTTTTTTTAAAACCTAATTAGAAAAGCAAGTTTTATTTTATATAATTTGTAAATGCTACATAGTTTATGTTATAAAAACATTGGTAAATGGTTTAATCAATAGACCATAAGAATTTTGTTTATTTATATATCTTTTTTTATCTTTTAGACGGATGAAATTTATAGATTAATGTACCCAAGTAATCACTCAATTATCGGTTCTGAAGCAGGTCTGGTATTGAAACGATACCTTACAGTATCGATATCACACGATACTGATGTTGAAGGTATCGGTTATATCGGTACTGTTTTGGTATCGATGGTATGATTTCGTATCACAACTCGGTTCTTCAAAAGAATTTGTATTTTATTTTTATTAATAAATCTCAATTTGAAATAGTAAATTTATATAATAACTGACAGATATAATAACTGACAGATATAATAACTGATAGATATAATAACTGACAGATAATTGACTCATATAGTATCATTAAATTTCTCAAATATACTATTTTCATATTTATTATTTAATATTTCAAATCGTTTCGCAATTTTAATTTAAATAATTGTGTGGTATCGCTTCCAAAATTTAACATCTTATCGGTATCGTTATCTTGATTAAATTGCGCGTGGTATCAAAAACCTTGCCTGGATTATAATTTCATTTTGAGTTCAACATTTAACAACTAAGGTAAACTAATCATTTTTCATTATGCCTCCGACAACATCTTTAATCTGGGATTATTTCAACAAAAATATAGGTAAGCACGACTTATTAAGTATTGTTTATAAGTTGTATTTTGTCCCTGTTTATCCATTTAGTACCTCGTCTTAACTATACCTTAATTATTTCATTGTATTTTACTATTTGCAAGTATAAAATTTATATAATAACTATATAGATAGATAAACCTCCCCCTCCTCCTCCTCACTCTTTTTTCATCCATTTAATAATAATACCTTGTCTCTTTGTCACAATATAGTTTGCAAAAGCAAAATGATGAGCGAATGAAGCGTTAGCCAAAGTTTCTAGGTATTTAAAAATAAATAAACTAAACCTCCATAAATCTTAATTGCATTTTGTTCATAGTAAATTCACAAAATTCACATTTTCATTTTTTTCTAATCGATCTCAAACCAGATTATGCAACCATTTGATACTATACAAATCTCTTATTATTATCGGTATCGTGTATCAAACCAATACTGATAGCATTGACATTAGTATATCAGCATTACCACATAATACAAGACCATCCCTCTTGGTATAGATTTACACGATTTGTATAGATTACACGATTGTCTTGGTATAGATTACACGATTGTCAAGTGCTTTGCACCGACTAAAAATTGTAGGGACGCAGACGTCTCTATGACATAAAAAGACGCCATTTTTTAGGACGTCAATTACACAGCAGAAGTGGTTAAATGAAAATATTAGAAGACGTTTTTTTGCGGACGTAACTAAGGTGGTTATATGTCAAAACTTGGAATAAGTTCTTATTTTATATGTAATCATGTATTTCATTTCTATCGAATCATAGAAACACATTTCAGATGTAACCCAGGGTTTCATTCACTTATTCTTTTTAGGTATAACTTGAAGCCTAAACATATTTTTATTCGAGAGATTTAGTAAAAGCATGGTTTTGCTGCTGGCAGTTATATTTTGTATTCTTATGATATTTTAGGCTTTGGTTTATTATATTGTTTTTAATTTATAACTGGAGTCTTTCTTGCGTTTTATAGTCACTTAATAGTTATTTTTCAAATTTAGGAAATGATAATTAGTATAAATGCTAGTTAAAAAATTTAATGCTGCAAAAAACGTGATTGGTGGAGCAAGAACAAAAAAAATTACTTTCATTGAATACTTTTGAGCTCTGTTTTACTAGCTCGTATAAACAACACTGCATTTTGATTTTAAATTTTTCTTTTTCTTTTTTTAATGTTGTAATTAACATTAAACTTAAAAATATGTAACTGTTTCTGTAAATATTTTAGAGCATTATATTTATATAAATATTTCAATGTAAATGAATACAAATAAATGAAACAACAACAATAAAAAACTTCGTCTTAATTAATAAATTAGAGTTTCCATGTTGTTATATTTTTGTGGATAATATAGTTTTTCTATGTATTCGGTGTAACATCAAATTTAAAGTATGCCTCCAGTGTGAACAATGGGTAACAAAAAAAGTACTGATAAATATAGCAAATTTTTCAATAAAGCATTATTCTTATTTGTTCTTCAAGCGCAATGGAGAAAGCTGGAGTTTTTGAATGTATTTCATTATTAGAGTTAGACAGAAACTTAAGTTTTGCTAATTATTTTTTTAGTTGATTAAAATCTTATTTAAAAATTGTTTAAAGGAATCCAATCCAAAAATTTGTTGTTCAATAGTTACTGATAAAAAAAAAGGTACCGACAAAAAAAGTTTCGGCAAAATAGTCAAAACTTCAAAAACTAAGAGCTATCGACAAATTCAAATTATCTGATGGAGAACCACTTTGTAGAAAAACCGCCTTATAAAAAAAAAATTTACAAATTTCAAATCATTTTGGAGTTGCGGTATGTCAATGTAATGGAAGAATGGTTTGACAGTTTAACAAAGCAGTATGTGCTTCTCCACTGCTCAAATGAACTAACACAAGATGTTCGCCACCGAACATGTCCACAAACACCAAACGTTTGGCGTTATTATCAAACTGATAAAAAAAATGGTAAATGGTACAAAAAAGAGAGTATTACGTCAAGGATTTGCAGATACTAATTAAGAAATAGAAGAACATAAAACTACTTTTGAGTTTGTTTTTTAGCTTTTCTCTTCATTTTTATCTATGACATTTTATATTCAATTGTTTGTTCTGTCTGCTAATTTACTTATTTATTGTTTCGAATCCAAGATCTAAACCAAAGTGGTTTTTGAAACTTATTAGTATGCATTGAAATTGTTAACAAAACCACAAAAAACATAATAATTAATACTACTTATAGGAAACCAGCTGACAGTTTAAAAAATGTTAAAACTCTTTTAAATACCTTTTTAACTAAAGTCAATAAAGAACGGAAGCATGTATACGTAGTTGGGGATATTTGTGCGGTCGTGGCGCAGTGATTAGAGCGCTTGTTTTATAAGCAGGAGATCCAGATTCGAAACGAGCTTTAGACATATTTCGCGTCACGGTAAGGAAGGAGGCGTGAGTTTCCTGGTTAAATGCACTTCCGTGGTGCTTTGTGACAAAACCGTTAGGTCTTCTTGTGACATTTAAATAACAAAAAAAAAAAAAAAAAAATTTGGACTTGACGAGACAAGCTTCAAATAACGTTAAACATTTTATAGATACTCTTTTTCAACATAATGTTATTCTAACAATGAATAAGCCAACCAGAATAACTAAGAATTCTTCCACATTACTAGATAATATAATCACTAACAATTTTTATAAAAACCCTGCATGTACAGGTTTAATTAAGACAGACTTATCAGATCATTTTGCTACTTTTCTAATTACTGAAAATATTGCAATTAATAATAAGCCTTAAAAAACTATAATATACAACAGGTAGATCAATGAAAACTCCTTACAACAATTTCAAGACCTTTTAAAATATATGATTGATCTTATAGTGCAACCAAGTGAGGCAAACAATGCCTATGAACTATTTCTTAATTGTTTTTGTAATTAGTATGAAAATGCCTTTCCTGAGAAAAAAATTGCTATAAATACCAAGTCACTCCAATGTCCTTCGATGTCTAAAGGCCTACTAAAATCCTCAAAGAAAAAAAAAAGTTGTATGAAATTTCTTAAAAAATAAAACTTATAAAAATGAATGAAATAAAAATGAAAAAAAGTAATTAAAGAGATTATTGGCAATTCAAAAATATCTGCAAAAAAACTTTTAGTAGATGAGAAATATATATACGTTAAAACGATATCTTTACTAATATTGGGCCCAACTTAGCGGAAAAAATTTTGTCAAGTTCTTCTTCATATGATTCTTATTTAAAAACCTATGATAAAGTAATGGACGAATCTAAACTAGATATTTATGAGTTGCGATCTACTTTAGATAGTCATAAAAACAACACTAGTGCAGGTTTTCATCAAATGTTGCATGTTGTAAAATCAGTTTTTAATAAGAATCCTTTTTATATCACATGTTTAATCTTTCTATTAAATCACGTACTGTACCAGAAAAACTAAAAATTGCAAGATTCCCACCTATTTTTAAATCGGGTGATGACACAAATACTTCAAATTACAGACCAATATCGGTCTGTAATTTGTTTTTCCATGCTTTTTTAAGTTACTCGAATGTATAATAGGCTTAACAGCTGCCTAACGGTAAACAACATGTTGTTCAACAAGCAATTTGGTTTAAAAAAAAAATCACTCAACCGATCACGCATTGACCGAGTAACACATGTCACAAATGCTTTTAATGATGATTGTCATTCTTCTTAAAAAACTTGAACATTATGGAATAAAAAACGATAACTTACTTTGGTTTAAAGAATATTTATCATGCAGAAAACTGTTTATAAAATATGAAACAGGTAAAACGTCCAAAAATATATTAACATGCGGAGTTCCTCAAGGATCGAATTTAGGACCGCTATTATTTTCACTTTGTATAAATGATTTATCTTTTACATCAAATTTATTAAGTTTCATTTTATTTGCGGATGACTCCAATCTGTTTTATTCACATAGGGATATTAAAACGCTTTTTAAAGTAGTTAATGAAGAGTTAAACAAAATAACCGAATGGTTAATATGTAATAAACTATCGCATAACGTTACAAAAACTAAGTATATACTATTTCATAAACAAAATAAAACAGATAATTCTCCTCTAAAATTACCTGATCTGAAAATAAATAAAATTAACATTACTCGACATCCGTAAACTTGTTATTTTAGATGAAAATTTATCTTGGAAGACTTATATAAGCTCTCTGGAAATAAAACTTTCAAGAAATTTTGCAACAATGTATAAAGCAAAACCATTCTTAAACATTAGGTCTATAAAAAATTTATATTTTTCTTTTATACATAGTTATTTAACTTACGAAGATATTATATGGGCAAGCACCAGTTACAGAAAGTTGAAAAAAATTTATTCAAAACAAAAACATGCTTGCAGAATTGTATTTGGAGCAACAAAAAATGTTCTTCGCGAGCCACTTCTAAGTAAGCTTGGATCATTAAACGTGTTCAAAATTAATATATATTTAATCTAACAATTCATGTATATAAAACACGAACTGCACGAACTATGTAAATAAAGCACGAACTGTCTCCAACTATATTTAATCAATATTTAAGTGAAATAAGCCACAAATACCCACCAGAATCTCCAAATTCAATTTAAAATTAATCCAAAATATAATTTAAAGTTATGTTCTTATTCTATTCAGTATCGGGGACCTTTTTTATGGAAAAGTTTTAAACAGATTGTTCATAATACAGAACAAACGAAATGCGAACTCACAGGTTAAGTAGTTAAAGATTTTAAAAAATCACTTAAAAAAGCCTAAAGCTTATATATTTTTTATATTTTGTATTTTAAATATTAATCTTAGTTAATATTGCTAAAATGGCGGAAGCTATCAATAATATTGTTTTTGACATACCAGGAAGGAAAAATACACTTAACCGAATTAATGACGATGATACAAACAATAACTTTTTTGACGAAATTTTAGTAGAAACGGCTTATTACAATGTTGACGATGTTAAAGATGTTTTTAATTCTTCATCATCTAATTTTTCATTATTACATTTAAACATCAGAAGCATAAATAAAAACTTTGAAAATTTAAAATCAATGTTAAATAATATAAAAAACAAGTTCTGACAGAAACTTGGTGTCATCGAGACACGATTAATTCTAACTTTCAATTATCATGATATAAATCCATCCATCAACCGAGAGAAAACGGCATTGGCGGTGACGTATCTATTTTTGTCCAAAACTCATTGACCTTTAAGCATGTAGATAACCTCAAAGTAAATGACGCTGATTGTGAGTCATTTACTATTGAAATAATTGATAAAGCAATTAAAAATACATTTATAACAGCATTATATAGACCGCCTAATAGTAAGTACAATCAGTTTGAAAACCACATAAGTTACTTGCGACCAAAGCTCATAAAAAAACACGTGTATTTACTGGGTGATTTTAATTTAAATTTTCTGAATAATAAAACAGATAACCACGTTGCGCGTTTTATAAATACACTTTTGCAATACAGCGTTTTTCCCATAATCAACAAGCCAACACGCGTGACTAAAACAACTGCATCCATTATCGATAATATCATTTCTAATAATTACACAAGAGCTAAAATGCAAAGTGGTATTATTAAAACAGATATCACTGATCATTTTCCTGTTTTTCTGATCACAGATTCGGCAATCACTGAAAAGAAAATAGAAACAAAAACTATTTATGTAAGAAACATAAATAATGAATCAATCGTCACTTTTCGCGACCTCCTACAAGAAATAAACTGGGAACTATTGACTGATTGCAATGATGTAAATAATGGTTATGATTTTTTTATTCGCGTGTTTACTAAGCAATACAAAAAAGCCTTTCCAAAAGTTAAAAAAAAATATTAATTTTAAAAATTTGCTTAGTCCGTGGATGACGAAAGGACTCATTAATTCATCAAAAAAGAAACAAAAACTTTACCAAAAATTTTTTTAAAAAAAAGAACTACAAAAATGAAATAAAATACAAAAAATATAAAAATTCTTTCGAAAAGTTAAAAAAGCAATAAAAAAAAATTACTATTCCTTATTGCTTAATAAAACATTTGAAAATGCAAGAAAAACATGGAATGTAATTAAAGAAATAACAGGCGTAGGAAATGTAAAAATTGATAATTTCCCAAAATGATTGCAAAGAGATGGTAATATAGGAGATGCTTTTGTAAATAAAGAAATTGCAGAAATATTTAATGACTTTTCTATAAATATAGGGAAAAAACTAGTCAGTGCAATTGCTGAGGGGAGTAAATCATTTGAATCCTTTTTGAAAAAATCAGATTCCATAATGGATGAGTCGGAGCTTCTGGTTGATGAACTTCGGCTAGCAACTAGTATGTTGAAAACAAATAAGAGTGCGGGTCTAGATGAAATTAACCCCGATGTTGTAAAAGCGGTCTCTGATATTATTGAGAAACCTCTTTTTATAATTTTTAATCTTTCTCTATGAAACGGCATTTTTCCTGACCAACTAAAACTAGCAAAAATAATTCCAATATACAAAAGCGGCGATGATTCGATAAAATTTAACTATAGACCAATTTCCATACTTTCCTGTTTTTCTAAAATCTACTAGAAAAAGTAAAAACCATTCCACGGAGCATGCCCCAGACAGCAAGCTTACATTGGACCAACGTTGGGCCAATGCATGATGATGCATTGGCCCAACGTTGAAAGTCGATGTTGGCCCAATGCAGGTTTGATCATTGGTTAGGTATTGGCCCAATGTTGTGTACAACATTGGCCCAATGTTGTATACAACGTTTACCCAACATTGGCCCAACGTTGTATATAACGTTAGGCCAATGTTGTATACAACATTGGCCCAACGTTGTATACAACATTGGCCCAACGTTGTATGCAACATTGGCCCAACGTTGTATACAACATTGGCCCAATATCGTATGTTATATATCGGCCTAACGTTTTATGCAACATTAGATCGTTGTTACAAATAAGATGATTTGCATCGCTACATTGAAAATTTATAGAGAAAAAAAAGAATGTATGATACAAGTATAAAAATTTATTTATTTAACATAATTTATCGGTTAAATATACATATTGCAAACACCAAACTTAAACCAAAAACTGACACATTGAGTTTTAAATAAAAAAATTAACTATAAAATTTATAGAGTAGTTTCGATATTGGCTGAGCTACTTGTTATTGAATATTGTTTAGCTTTTGATATTTGGTGCCCACGTCTATTATTTTTTCTTCCTCTATCTTTATCACATGTCTGCATAAGCCATGCTTATTTGACTTCACAGTTTCTGCAAAAAAAATAGTTGTTTGTCTAATTATGCACCAAAGAAACATATCAAATTGAAAGTTTGTAATGCAAAATTGAAACTGAAAAAATAAACTTTTCTAAACCACTTACCAATAGCAGCATATGCAATCAATATTTTTTCTATTCCAATTTTTTGTCCTCTCCCTGCATAGTTTAATTTTACAACTAGGCCATTTTAAAAAACTATTCTTAGCAAATAAAATATACAATCTCCTTTGTCTTTAACTCCGATTTGTGCCAAATAATTGACCTGCAAAAATACACAACCTGGCAATAATTAAAGTAACTTTTGTTTAGACTTAAATTAATATAAAATGTAATTTACAAAAAATCTTTAAAGAGTATTTTATTTAAAGATATCATACAAAATGCATAAAAAAATTATAAAAAAATATTTACCATTTACTTACGTATTTTTTTTTCTTCCAGAGTACTTGAATTCTTCACTGCTTTTAATAGCAATGACACTCTTTCAGGCAATACAATAATTAGTATACCTTTGTTACTCAAATTTTTATAACTGAATTTGATGTGTTTTGTAGTTTACCAAGTTGTACTTCAATGAGGACTAAGAATGAACACTAAGAAAAACATAAATTTCAGAAAAAATAAATGGGTAGCACCAAAAAAAACATTATAGCTTAATTGAGCGTTGTATTTTGAAAATGTGACAAGTCACAAAATTTAAATTTTACAAGGGAATGAAAAATATTTCTCCTGTAAAAAATTTTATTTTTATTTTATCTAAAGATTGTTTTTTTTCTCTAAAAAAATCTTTACTTTATCTAAAATAATCTTTATTTTATCTAAAAAATCTTTATTTTATCTTAATATTCTTTTATTATAAGTGAGGTTATTTGAAAAGAATATTTTCAAAAAAATATTCTTTTCAAATAACCTCACTTTTAAAAAAAGTGTGACTCATCACGTTTTCAAAATACAGCGTTCATTTGTGAAACGAGTAACTTCTTAACTAGAATTACTGATTTTTCCATGACTATCTAAAGAAAAAAATAAATTCATGACTTTTCCAGGTTTTCCACAACTTTAGCCAATATTAACAAATTTTCCAGATTTTCAAGGTACATTACGGACCTTATCCAATATTTGTAAATAATTTTTTTTACATATTTTACTTCTGAATTTTAATAACACTATTTTTAAAAATAATATCATCTATAAAAATATTGTATTACCTTCGTCTATTAGGTGAATTTAAATAAACGTTTATATAATGAATAATAATGAATCACCAGCAACTATTAAAACTTTAAACTGATATGAATACTGATATAAATACAAATATTGTTGTTTTTTTCAACATTTGATTTCAAATGGTTTTCAATTGGTGACACCAACTTTGAAATCCAACAAAAAATTTTTGTTACGTTCATAAACTTAAATGTTCTCAAAACAACTAAAAAAACCTGGCCAGTTTTTCGCAACTAAATATATTTTCTGTGGTCAGTATTCGAGAGCAATATATGAAAAAGTTTTCAAAATTGTAAAAGTTAAAGCTATGAATAAAGATTTTCAATCATTAGACACTTACCATTTAATAATTTTGTTCATTCAACTTCTCAGAGCAAACATTAAACTTCTGTAAAGATTTTGGAATTACAGGTAAATCCCAAAGTTTAATAATATTTTTTGTTTTATTATTAGAAAATGAGGATAAATCATCTACACCAAGATATACACAATTTTTTGTCTCTTCAATCTTTATTTTGACTGGTCATTTTCGCTGTCTTCCTTTTTTGTCTCCAGAGCAGAAATTTAGCCTTATGCTAAATTCAATCTTGTATTGCTTTAAAAATCTATAAATCAAATCATTATTAATTAAGTTATAACTAAAGTTAATGTAATATAATAATGTAATAATAATAAAAGCTTAAAGTTGTTAACTGTTGAGCGCAAACTAAATATGGAAAATATCCAGAGATATTAAATTAAAAAATAATGAAACCAAGAATAATGTCCCTCTGCCTCAGAAAGGCAGAGGGACAATATGGAATATTAGAAAGCTCTACATAAGTAGAATATAAGTTCTAGTAACATCACATTTTGTACACTGTTTTAATATGTTAGTAGATGGGGTTTCATAATCAAACACAGAAAAAATCAAACAAGAGACATATTTAAAATGTAAAATATCTGCTTCTAACAACTTCAATGCCACATATATATTATTGATACCTTTAATAATATATCTTATAATAGCTATATAATCTAAACTATTATAAATAATGAAAAAAAAAATTATACTGTATGACATTTTAAATGTTTGATTGTTTAATAAAGAAGACATTTAAATGTTTGATTTGTTTAATAAAGAAGACATTTAAAATGTCTCCTTTATTAAATAAATCGAACATTTGAAATGTTTCATTTATTTATAAATAATAATATTAAATTTTATAAAATAATAATAAAATTTAATAAATTAAATTTAATAAAGATTATTAAATAAAACAAACATTTGAAATGCCAATACAGCAATAAAAATAAAAAAATAACTTTGAGATCTTACAAAAAAATAATTTGATTATTGCCTTTATTATTACATTAATAATTTAGATTGTAGTAAAAAATGTTTTAAGCATATTATTTAAATGTTTACAAATATTTCATTTAAAAAAACAAAACATTAGGTCACGAGAATCTCTTGAAGTTTACTTCTTATAAGAAACCTTTTAAGATTCTTAGAAGATTAATAAATATAGCTTCTTTTTTTATTTTTATTACTTAATTAAATGGAAAGATATATAATAGTATCAAAGCCTTTTTTTGTTCTGTCAAACGATACCATTTTTAAAAAATGTTTCGAAACAATTTAAAAGTATATACTACTTTGGCCGAATATTGGCTACGGTATAAAGTAAAAACAGATTTTTATGGCAAAATATTAAGCCTAAACTACATTGGCCAAATATTGGCCCAACGTAGTACGATAATTGCATAAAAACCGATTTGTAGAATTGCAATATTACGCCGAAAAAAAAACATAGGCTAAATGTTGGCCCAATATAGTACGATATTTGCAAAAAACAGGTTTGTAGAATTGAAAAAAATACGCCGAAAAAAAACATTGGCTAAATGTTGGCCCAACGGAATAAACTTGCCAATGTTAAAACTTACATTGGGCCAATGTAAGCTTGCTGTCTGGGGCAGTAATTGATCTTGCGAACCAAATTCTAAATGGTTTTGAAAACAATAGTTACACTCTCGGAATATTTCTAGATCTATCCAAAGCCTTTGATACTGTCAACCACAAGATTCTTATCAACAAACTATGTAATTACGAAGTAGCTCACTCTAACTTAAAGTGGCTGCAATGTTATTTAGAAAATCGTAAACAAGTAGTACCATTTGATTTAACATGCTCCCCATTTGAGTCAATAAGTTGTGGAGTTCCACAAGGATCAATACTTGGACCTTTACTGTTTTTAATTTATATTAATGATATTTATTTGTCATCAAAAATACTTAATTATATTATTTTTGCTGACGACACTAATGTTTTCTATTCTGATTCAAATTTAAAAAATATTTTTTGTAATGTAAACACTGAACTAACATATCTCAATGAGTTTATAGCAAATAAACTTTCGTTGAATATTGAAAAAACAAAATATATTTTGTTTGCTAAACCATCTAAATCCGAGAACCTTCCACTTACACTACCAGAACTAACTATTAACAATGTTAAAATAAAAAGAGTGTTTTCAATGAAAATACTTGGAATAATTTTTGACGAACATTTAAATTGGAAAAGCCAAATAAAGCTAGTCGAGAACAAAGTCTCAAAGACTTTAGGGATAATGTATAAGACTAAACCTCTTTTGAACAAAATATGTTTAAAAAAATTTATATTTTTCGTTTATACATAGTCATATTAACTATTGTAATATTGCCTGGGCAAACAATCACTTATCTTTCCTAAAAACTATTTACACAAAACAAAAGCAAGCAAGTCGATTAGTTTCGGGGATAGATAGATACGAAAGTGCCGAGCCGTTACTCAAGGAAATAAATGCCCTACATGTATACAAATTAAACATCTACCATAACTTGTTATTTATGTTTAAACTTCAAAACGAATTAATTCCAAAATATTTTTATAAAAACTTCTCTCTTATTAATCATAAATATAAAACAAAACACTCAATAAATAATTACTTCATCCCACTAACATTACTCAAAAAGTCTGACTTCTCAATTACATGTCGGGGACCACGTTTGTGGAACTCGGTTCTTGACGAAAATATGAAAAAAATAAAATCTATTGATATATTTAAAAGAGCTATAAAAAACACTTACTAAATTTAAACAATACGTACATTCTTTTATTTTTTTAATTAAAATATATATATATATATATATATATATATATATATATATATATATATATATATATATATATATATATATATATATATATATATATATATATGTATTTTGCGTGTGTATGTATATATGAAAATGTGTATGTGTGTGTATGTATGTGTGTGTATGTATATATGTATATGTGTGTATGTATATATGTATATATGTATATATATATGTGTATATGTATATGTGTATATGTGTATATGTATATATGTGTATGTGTATATGTGTATATGTATATGTATGTGTGAATATGTATATATATACATATATCCTTCTTATATATATTCTTCTTGTTTCTTTTTGTTTGTCTGTTTTAATTTTGTTTAAAAAAAAAAAATATGAGTAGATGAACTTAAATCTATAAAATGTTCGGAATCTTTTTTAATTCGAAATATCTTTTGTATATTTAAATATATATTATGAAGTTTATTGGATATGTATACGCATATGTACGGATTTGTAAATTATTTTTTCAAACTTTTTTATTTTTTATTATTTTCAAACTTTTTAGTTTTGTCAAACATAATTATTATTTTTTCAACTTTTTGATTTTTTCAAACTTTTTTATTTGTTTTTTTTTAACTTTTTTTAGTTTCACTCTTTTATATATTATTGGAAATTGTAAAATTTTTTTTTTTTTAATATTTTCACGAAGGGGCTTGATGATAAGACATTTTGTCTTCTACTTGCCCCAGTCAGCTTGCATTTGTATATAAATTTATTTGAATGTAAGGTTAACATTGTAAAATGTGTCAAATGACAAAAAATGAAAAGAAAAAAAAAAAAAAAAAAAAAAAAACTACTAAAAAACTAAAAATAAGAAGAAAATCAACTATTGTATTATTAAGAATATCAGTGTCTTACGTATTACGTATCAGTGTACCACGTTTTTTTGAAAAATATTTATTTTAAATATTATATTTATTGAAAATATATATTTTATTTACTTTAAATATGCAGTATCTATTTGTAAATTATTATACATTTATTTTGTTTTTGAAACTTTCATATATTTTTATGTTGTTGTAAATGGAATTTTATTCATTTTATTATAAAAACGACAATACGAGGCAATGTTTATATTTATATGTATGTGTGTATGCGTTAGTATGTATGTTTGTGTATGTATATACACGTATGTGTATGTATATTCACGTATATATTTGTACATTTTATTTCTTTCTTAAATAACTTTACTTTTAACTTTATGTACCTTTTTGTTTCTTAACTCCCTATAATATTAACTAGACAACACGCAAAATTGCTCACCTTTTAGCAGCATAAAACCACAGGTATAAGTAAGAATAAATATATACTAATATAATATATAAATAAATATATATAAATAAATATATAATATATATATAAACATATATATATATATATATATATATATATATATATATATATATATATATATATATATATATATATATATATATATATATATATATATATTTAGCATTATATATATATATATATATATATATATATATTTATATATATATATATATATATATATATATATATATATATATATATATATATTATTATTATTATTATTATTATTATTATTATTATACGGACTTGTTAAATCCGTTTATAATGGGGCTCGGTGATAAGGCTTAATATGCCTTCTCTTAGCTCCAGCCAATTCCTTTTGTTATATTTGTACATTATATATATTTTTAACGGCAAAATAAATGAAACTACTACTACTACTACTACTACTACTACTACTAC
The DNA here is from genome assembly GCF_022113875.1 of Hydra vulgaris. NCBI lineage: Eukaryota > Metazoa > Cnidaria > Hydrozoa > Anthoathecata > Hydridae > Hydra > Hydra vulgaris. The sequence goes on along the minus strand of NC_061161.1, from coordinate 42,929,664 downwards.
TACTACTACTACTACTACTACTACTAATACTAATACTAATACTAATACTATTACTACTAAGTAGTAAAAAAACATTTTTGTCTGACCGTGACCATGTGATCATGATTGTGACCCCGTCAATTAAAAACTTTTTAACCAGTATGAGATTATTTCTTAAATGATCTTGAAGGAGCATTGCACGAGAAAGATTTGATAGTTACATAATCAATTATTAATTATTTGTATTGCATACATTGTTGCATTGCTACTGGTGCACATAAAAATACTTTTGCAATAAAGTATTTAGAGTAGGCAAGCCTAACTCCATAAACATATTTGTAACACTTAAATACTTATTGTAGCCAAAAAAACATTTTAGTACATTTCTTGTAACAAGAAATTTAACAAAATATTTACACTAAAATTAAGCCTTCGAGCAGCGTTATATAAACAAATATATAAACAAAGACGACTTAAATAACTATATTGTTACCTTAACCCAGCACCTCTTAAATAGTGTGATGTAAACGTAAATAGACATTCTTGATTTATATCAGCATTATCAGTTAAATTGTTTTAAACTATGTGACCTGCATAATAAAAAACAAAAAATAACTCATAACCAACAAAGTAAATAGTGAAAAGCTGTTTGATACAACTTTACATTTCTAGTTTAGATTGAACATCATGTATACCGTTTTCTTCGTATTTAATTACATATTAATTATCAAATGACGTTTTATTTTAACGTACGTACTTAGTTTAGTACCAAAATGAAAATAGTTATATTTTTTATATTTGTTATATTTTTAAAGAGTATTTAATGAAAAGTTATTTTTATTCGTATTTAATTTCGCGGTGACAAAAAAAGAAAACTGGCAGCTTTGACTTAATGATGCATCATTGTAATATTTACAACGTTATATAAACTGGCAAAATACATTAAGTGGAATGAAATATTATCTTTTCTCTGGTTATGAAAATACATTTAACGTTAACTTATAAAACTGGGGTATTTTTTTCAGGCTAAAAACTTTTAAGTTAAAAAAAAATCAAAGTTATAAATATTTTCTTAAATAAACACTTAACATTATGGCGTATCTAAATGTCAACAACAAATACAATTTAATAATTTTCTATTTAAATATTATTCAATTATTTTCTGTGATACCAATATTAATATCAGCATTTATATCAATTTCAATATCTGCATTAGTATCAATATGATTTTAAAGCGATTCATAGAATTTAAACCAACATGAACCTGTTTTTTTTTGTGGCTTTTTTTCTACATTTAAGACCACTATTATTTTTATTGTAAATAAAAAATTTATACTTAGTTACAAATATTTTTAATTTTAATTTTGTTTGCAGACGACTCTAATCTATTTTATTCCAACAAAGTTATAAAAGTTTTCTTTAATATATTTAATGAAGATTTTATCGCAGCCGTGGCGCAGTGGTTAGAGTTCTTGCTCGGAACCAAAAAGTTTGAGGTTGAACACCGGCTCTAGCTCAGTAAACAACGGTAACGAAGGAGTTGTGAACATTCTAGTTAAATGCTCTTCCGCGATGTTCTGTGATAAGACCGTGCAGCCGAGCAGCCGTGGCGCAGTGGTTAGAGTTCTAGCTCAGAACTAAGAGGTCCGAGGTTCGACGCCAGCTCTAGCCCAACAAACGACATACGGAAGGTATGGAAGGAGGCGTGAACTTCCTATCAAATGTTCTCCCGTGATGCTCTGCGATAAGACCGTAAGGACTTCTGGGAGCACCTAAAACAACTACAAAAAAAGACCGCATTTTTGAAAAAAATGTACTTTTCTTTAATTATAGTTATTATCATTTTTTTTTTTATACTAGTTAATAAAAATATTTATTAATCCAAGATGCTACAATAAAATCTTTTCAAAATAAAAAGTTTTTAAATCAAACGCAAGTTACGAATTTGAAAAAGTCCTAATAACTAGTCATTATCTTATTTTTTTAATATATTAGGTAGTTCAAAATTAATTTTATATTTTTAAATGGGTACATATATATATATATATATATATATATATATATATATATATATATATATATATATATATATATATATATATATATATATATATATATATATATATATATATATATATACATATATATATATATATATATATATATATATATATATATATATATATATATATATATATATATATATATATACATATATATATATATATATATATATATATATACATATATATATATATATATATATATATATATATATATATATCAATTTTTATTCGATTTAATAAAAAAACCTATTGAAACTTTCAATTAAAAATATATACTCTATAAAGGTCGACAGTATGTCTAAAAATTTTAATAAGAAAATATAAGCATCAATAAGGTTTTTTTAGAAGCATTTACATTTTCTTGAATTTTTAATTCTGCTACGATATAGGGTTATTGGTTTTATTTTGCGAATATTTTTTGCGCGGGATATATATTTCGCGCAAAAACTATATATATATATATATATATATATATATATATATATATATATATATATATATATATATATATATATATATATATATATATATATATATATATATATATATGTATATATATATATATATATATATATATATATATATATATATATATATATATATATATATATATATATATATATATATATATAGCAAGAAAACTAGGTTAAAAAATATTCTTCTTTTTTTTAATAAATTGTAATTTAAAACAATATTTTAAAACTCTGTATAGTTCGCTGTGAAATCCTGTTTTTTTCTTTGGGAAAACTGCTGGAAACTAAACAAAAGCGTAATTAAACTATTGAATATTTATGCATTTTTTATATTTTTCTTTTTCTTTTTTTTTTTTCTAATCAATAAAATATAAAACTAAAAAACTGAAATATTCATGATAATTTTTGTGTGAGGTGATTAGCACATTATCATTTTTTCTTTCACAAGTATATAACAAATACAATCTTAATTTATATTAATTCAGTTTTCTTTTATTAGTTCAATTCTTTTTATTTGTTGTTTTAAAAAATCATAAGTTTAGGTTATTTCCTGTTTTGTTTTTGCATTTACGATGAAAAAGTTTGTTTCGTTAAATAGAGGGGGGGGGGGGGGGCGTTAAACTATATGAGTAATTTAATCTTTAAGCGTAGAATAAGATAATTATGTAGAATAAGATAATTATGTTATTAATTGTGTTAGTATCTTTAATATAACTAAACTATGTAATATAATAAAAATATTTATAAGTGTAATCTGAGATTAATAAATTCTTTCTCGTAAAAATTGTTGGAATCCCTTTGTTCTTGTTTTTTTTTCTGAATTTTTCTCATCAAAAGTGTAAATCGAAAATCACAAAAGAGTAATAAAAAATCTATATCACGCAATTTTGTGCCTTGACAAACGATAACATAAAATTTGTAACAAATTTATTTAACTTTGTTGATAAATTTATTTGATAGTTTTATCAGCCACCAATAATCAAGTTGATAACAGTATTTGTAATATTCCAGTTTTTTTTTTTATAACTAAGTTAATTCAATACAGTATTTGTGATCTACTTTTGTTTTATCTAATTTTTGTTTAACTGTGAAAATTAGTTAAAAAGTTTAAACTGTGAGATTGAACTGTGAGAGTGAATTTTAGCGATTATGTTTTTAGCTTTTATGTATTTATTGTTTATTTACTGTAACTAAACTTTTGTCTTTTTATAATACATATTTTTTTCTTTCTTTGTTGACAGAGGACGTATTTTGAAAATGCGCAGACTCCCACTGATACAAAAATATTGCAACAAACTATTTATAATGTTGAACGTTGTGTTGCAAAACACTGTTTTTGCTATTTTATTTTATTGTGCATGTATGTATGTGTGTATGTATGTATGTATGTATGTATGTATGTATGTATGTATGTATGTATGTATGTATGTATGTATGTATGTATGTATGTATGTATGTATGTATGTATGTATGTATGTATGTATGTATGTATGTATGTATGTATGTATGCACATAGATATACAAATACGCTGTCCTAAAACTTTTATAGATTGATAAAGCTTGTCTTATAAAAGCTCAATTGTTCCATTACTAATAGATGGAAACACAATAATAAGTTAGTCATTGCATCAAAGGCAGCGTCGCCAAATGCTTTTTTAAACGACAAATCAAAAGAATAATATAAAATCGCATTTTTTTAAAAAAGCAAACGAGGCTCTCCATTAATTAATGATGCATAGAAAAAAAGTAAAACCTAAAATAACCACGTTTCCTATTTTGTTCTTTTAACAATATATGAAGCATTTTTTGTTCGAAGTTTAAATCAATTCAATTTCAGTTAATGAAAATTCAGTCCAAAAATATAATAAAATAATAAACGAGTTTACAAAGAAAGAGAGCATCTGGTAAAAAAGATGAATTACATTAGACCTTTTGTAAATCTAAAGCTAACCACTTGAGTCTTTTATTTACAATGCCTACTTTTTATTTTCGTTTATTGAAGCATGAATTCTATTTAAGTTGGTATGTAACGCAACTTTTAATGTCTAATGTACTTAATCTAGTATAAAAAGGGGACTTTGCAAAACGTAATGGGAATAAGAAGCCATTACGCAGGAATTAGTTAAATAAATGCTGTTACAAAAACTACCGACAAACTATTTTCTTTTTATAAAAGAAATAGTGTGCAGAATTCAAACTTTAAATAAACAGATCCTTTCTCTCCGAATCATAGGATCAAAGAATTGTTGTGCATTTTTAGATTTTTTTTAAAAAAAGCAAAAAAAAAAAAAAAAAAAAAAGATACTTGCGGCGACATAATCACAAAATAATCTTAATTAATTAAGAGGGTTATCAAATGTTCTAAATGCGTCAAAGTTGTAAAATAAAAATAAACAAAAAAAAACTATGATGTTTGGTTCAGTTTATATTTACATATCTACTCAAAATATATCATCTAAAATTGTCGAAATATTTTTATAAAACAACGAGGCAAAGAAAATATAGAATACCTCAAATACAATAAAATTATTTCTTGTTTGCATTTTATATAAATAGCTAAATTTATGTATGTATATATAAATATATATATATATATAGTATATACACTGGCTCTTCCTTTAACTTTTTTTAACGGGTGTGCCATTTAATAGGCCTCATGGATAATTATTTGGTTTTCTTTGTAGTAAATAAATAATAGTTAATTATAATTAATTTAGTTAATTTAAAAATCTATTATTAAGATCTTTAGCTTAATTGGATCCCTCGAGTGCGCCACTGTATACACTTACATGTGTTTGTGTGTGTTTGTGTATATATATATATATATATATATATATATATATATATATATATATATATATATATATATATATATATATATATATATATATATATATATATATATATGTGTGTGTGTGTGTGTGTGTGTATGTGTGTGTGTGTGTGTGTAATGAACAGTATAAATTAATGTAAGCGTGTAAAAGGTGCAAGTGTAAAATCTTTTTTGAGAGTTTTGTTTCGATTTGCTGTTAGAGAGAGCAAATGATGTCGACAAACGTCTTCCACAGTTATTATTTTTTGCGTAAACGTTTTTTGAAGCGACAGTTTTTTTTTACCAGATAAAAGGTATCGTTAGTTTATTCCTATTTAAATATATGATGTCTGTAGTTTCATCGAGTTTTCTCGTTTTTAATATCTCCGTTATTACTAAATCGTATTCACCAACTCACGGAATGTAAATCTTGATCAGAAGTTCTTATTTTTGAATCTGAGTTTGTTATTTTTGAAAGTTTTATATCTTTTACGGTATCAGGCTTCCCATGCAATTTCATATGTTTGCGAAGGGAACTTGGATGTGTATACGTTTTATTGCATCCATCGTATTTACAAATATATGGCTTGTCGGAAGTATGCACGTGACTGTGTTTTTTACGGTCGGAAGAGTTTGCAAATCTAAAAAATATATACAGATTTTTTTTACAGACAATTATTTACTTATTTTTAAAATCATACTTAATATTTACAATTCATGTATTAATACGAAAGTACTTAGATTAGTTTTTTTTTTTATTTACCTTCAAAACTTCAAAACATATAGGTTTCTATAATTATATTTTTGCATAACTATTTGTTTTTACAATTCATATCCGCAAATGTTTTATTGTGAAATTTTAAACATTATTTTGAAAAACAATTTTAAGTAATACTAAGCTTAAAAAGTCAAATATAAATACGAGTTTAAATATGCACAAAGAAATTTCATAACAGTTAACTTCATAATTTGATGGTTAACATAAATTCAAAAGAGAAATTTAAATGTTTTGAACTTAAGAACTATTTACATAGATTGTGAATGCTAGCACTTTATCAAAAAATTTTTATCAATAAATGAAAAGCAATTATAAGATTAAACATAAAGAAATTAAAAACTAATTTACCTTCTACCGCAACCTGTAAATTCACACACAAACGGTCTTTCACCGGTGTGCGTTCGCTTATGTATCTTTAAATTTTCCGATCTTGCAAATAGTTTACCACATCCTGGGAATGGACATGGAAAAGGTTTTTCACCTGTGTGTACTCTTAGGTGATTAATAAGTTTATATTTAGCTTTGAAAGCAAGTCCTGCTCGTGGGCAATCTTTCCAATAACATATATGTTCTGTCGAGTCATTTAAGCCCACGTGATCTTCAGCTAAATGCTGCACTATGTCCATCATAACAAAAAACTGTTTTCCGCACGGTTTTCCTTTTGTGGTTTGATCTTGCCACATGCATGATATAACTTGATTAAGAGGTTGCCGAAAACTGTTATGAGGTTGAAGATTTGAGTATCCGTACTGTGGGCTTCCGTAGTATTCGTAAGATGAATTTAGTGGCTGATAGTTGTATGCTGGCTTAACGTCACTTGCATAATCGTGCTTTGGGTATTTTCCAGGATAGTGGCTGTTGTGCGATAATTCGTGATGGGATAGAGGATAAAAAGACGAAGGGGTACTTGGGTTAGAAGAATATCCGTGATTTTGATTCAAATTAGAGTGAAATCGTGAGTTTATTTCAGTATTATGATGCAGTGCACCACTAGCAAACATACAATGTGTTCTCCCAGCATGCGTATTTGTGTCATTCATCATAGTTGGTATTGAATGAGTTGGCTGTGCTGCAGTTAATATTGGTGGTTCCTCGTGTATTGTTTTATATCCATTCATAAAATCAGAATTTCCGACTCCAGAAGAATGTTGGTATTCACTTTGACTAGATGAACGTGAAGCGTACGTACCTACACTTCCTACAGCCTGAGATGGACTCATCATGGCAGAATGTGCATTAAAAATCCCAGGAGGTGAAGCAACGTGATCTGAAACATTGTGATCGGCATACCTAGATGTTGATGGACTCATGTGATCTAAGTAATAGTACCGTGGAACGTTTGGATAATGTCCTAATGTTGAACTTTGTAAACGATGCTCCATTTTAATGAAACAGATATTTAATAAATAAGTTTCTAGATAAATAATTAGGTTTTAATATAGGAACAATTTGTAGATATTTAATGAGGTAACACCACAATACAAACGCTGCATAAAAATATACTTTTATATTTAATAAAACAATGTCACATTCAATTATCAACTAGATAACCCTCTGATACGTCTAGAACGCTGCTTCCAACTGACTGTGACTGAAATACGGTGTCATTCGGATGTAAATTGAGACTTTTAAATGCTTTTGGGCACAAATCAATTTTACCTTTCCATTATGTATGGTACATCTGTCTATGTGTAGGGATTATGTTGCTAATAAGGATTTATAACTAACCTGATTGGCCGCTCATTTATTTTGATTGACAGTTCTTGATACTTATTCAAACTTTTTTAACCAATCACATTTGATCCCATCCAATCACATCATAGCGGGGTATTAAAAATTAAAATGAGATCTTTAAAAAGAAAACAAGCAAAAATGTTCTTTAGAGGATTTATAGTAATAAAACGAAATAGAACTAAATTATTGATTTAATTTGACGAAGAATAAAACTGCACGAACTTTCAATTATACCCATAATTAATCTGCATGGTAGTTTATTTCCTAATTAACGGGAGCAAAATAATACAAAACAAAAAAAGTATGAAGCGAGAATCCTTAAAAGAACCTTTCAGATCCTGCTTTGTAGTATTGGGAAAATTGAGTTTATTTATTTGATTTTATTTCTAACTCAATTGAGTCATTTTGTAATATCACAGTAAGTTTATGTGTGTCGAAGATATACGCTAATATAAGTTCTGCTAAATTATAGAAATATACAACTTCCTCCCAAATAATTTCATTGAGATTTCCTGGATTTTAATCTGGTTGCAAAAAGACGTGGCTAATTATTATTATTATTACTTTTTTTTTTTTTTTTTTTTTTTTTTTTTTTTTTTTTTGCAAAGAGTAATTCTGAAATTCTAAATTAGCTTGCTTAACTGTAAACAAAAAAGCTTTATTAGCGTACGTTTTTTATGAAGGATGAAACGTGTTTACAAGGATTATTTTCTTTTTAACTGCATTTGTTTTCCTTGACTTTGAGGAAGCTTAGTCAGGATTGTAATAAAAACAGAAGGAATTAGACTTCAGAAAAGAGCTATAAACTCAAAGCCACGCCGCTTGTCGAGAAGAAAATTTTATAGCGTAATTAAGGTAAAGAAATAGCTCAGACAAATAAGTGGATAAAAAAAAAAATTGAAAAAAATATTAGAGATATCAAAGCTTGCTTTGATTGTATACTACTACCTTTGTTCCGGTTTTGGTGCTTGTTTAACTAAAAGATTATACAATTAAGGTATACGAGTGAATGCGCGCGGTTTCTTGAAAAAAAAAAAATGATTTCCAATCTGCTGTACTCTTTGAGGTTTTTATCTCAGGTTATTTACTTATTATCTCCGGTTATTTACTTATAATTAATTGTTATGCTAATTAGACAAATTGGGTAATCTTTATTGAAAATTATAAGTCTACGCGAGTAACCTGAAAACGATACTTTAGATAAGAAATTTTATCGTAAAATATCTGTTAAGATTCTTACAAAAATATTTTTTAATTATATTTTTTTTAATTTAATAAAAAATAAAAAGTAAAACAATAAGATGAGCTGTTTTTGTTAAAAGAACGTGCGCAAGCATTTTTAACTCAGATGTTTAGCTACAAAAATAAACCGTTCGCATTAATTTAAACTTTGTTCGGAGTGACGTTTATATAACCGGTTAAAAATGTAAAACACACATGTGTTGTCTCATATGTAGCACCCCTTTCCTTTAATTGACTTATCGTTGCGTCGATAATCTTTGATTGCATAATTTTTTTAGAAGTCACAACATTAGAATACCAAAAGAAACTTTATTTAAAACAGCTATAAAAAGGTAGCAGGACATACGCGTTTTATTTTGTTTTATTTGTCCATTTTTTTCACTCAGTTTGAATTCTCAAACAACTTCTAACACATGTAGCAAAAGTAACATATCGGTCTATAAAATTACAGACAAAAAATAATACAAAGTAAGTTAGGAATTTAGTCAACTGTGTCTTTGTTTTTGACAATAATCATTATTCAGAAATAATTTGATGCAAGTTTATATCGAGGAAGTCTTAGTAATACAGTTATCACACGCCTGAGTAAAACACTTTATTTGAGCGATGATCCTTTTAATCAAAAAACCAATGGTTTTAGATTAATGAGAACAGCATGGGTCACCTCAAAATAAACTCATGGGTACTAACAAAAATTCTTTGAATGTATAGCAATTCGTATGATAAGCTGCCATTAATTTCACGCCAATGCCCGTTATTTAAAATAAACAAATCAATAGCGAGAGGGGGCGATTTATTTACCTTAAATCTTTAGCAACCATCAAGTTTTCATAAACGATTACAATAATAATAATAATAATAACAATAATAAAAGTTATTATTATAATTATAATAACAATCATAACAACAACAACAAAATAATGATAAAAGTATATTATTGAAAAAGTTTTTTTTTTGCTTTCAGTTTAAGATTTTCTGACTTTCTTTTAAAAATCAATAACAATAGAATAAATTAAACTTATAATATATTCATATATTATATCTATATCTATTTACGTATTTGATTATACATATATATGTATACGTATGTGTGAGTATATATATATATATATATATATATATATAATATATATATATATATATATAAACAATAAAGTATTCACTGCAAATGCGTATTAAAGTTGCATTACGTCATGTTATGTAATTACGTTGTTTTTTTGTTTTTTTTAATTTTAGTACTTAGCGACATTTTTTTTGTAGCGCTGCGTAAAGCGCAAAAAGAAAGTTTTTTTTTGAGTAATGAAAAATGTTAGATTTTTGGAAAAAGTTTGTTTTCTTTTTTCGAATATTAAAGAGCATAATTTTAGTAAAATACTTTAAATAAACGTATTTTACTGAACTAGTATCGATTGAGCTAACAACAATGAAATAAACTCAAAATTACTTTAAAGGCCATTTTTATTGTTTTACCTGCTTGTTGTAAAAATAACTAGCATATTTTACGTTTCTTAGACTCAAAACAGTGTTAATGTCATTTTAATAAATTCTAATCCGCATTTTCTAAAAAGAATTTGTAATTGTATTATTTCAAAAACAAAACAAAACTCCGCTAATCTTTCGCACCTTTCATGTGAAATAATAAATTTGGATTTTTTTTTTCTTTATCAAAATCCAAAGCTTTGTTAATCGGAAATTTGCCTTTTTCATGTTTTATTGTACCAATCTCAACGACAAAACAAAAACAACAAATTATTTTCATAAAATTATTAGTAAAAGAGAAATATTGACTTGAAAATCTAAAAAACTTAAAGATATTAAATTACTAGCTTCCTGTCGCGTAAACTTTAAAAAATAACACAATATATAAGGATTTCGTAACGGAAAACATTTGGCTTAACAGAGATAAGGGATATGTATTGTAAAAAATTTAAAAATTATTACAAAACAACTATATATATATATATTTTAATGAACAAAAAAGTTTTTTATTATTACTTAAGTAAATTTTTACCATCTTTTTTATTTATTATTATTATTATTTTATTTACAGATAGTACTTTTTTATTGCAGTTAATCCTCAGTTGATAATTTTTATTGAAAAAACTTTACCAGCAAATAAAACAGAAAGAAGAATATAAATAAACAACTCTTCGACTTTACTCAAAGTCTAGTTTATGTCGGAAGTTTTTTTGGAGAAAATAAAAAAGTCGAAGTCGCTATAAGACACAACCGACATGGATTCCACTCAAAAAAAGGAACCAAAAGGTTGCAAAAGAAGTAGATATAACAGTAAATAAATCAACTAGCGAATATAACAAGTAAACTGAAATGAAATTATTTTGATTTAGCCGCGTAATTTATTAAATATTTTATCCGTGAATTTTGATGACAAATTTATTACATATTTTATCCGTGAATTTTGACGACAAGTTCAGAATGAATAAGGGTTTCCGAAAAGAATTTTTTTAAAAATAATTTGTTTTTATTTATTAACATATTAGTATACAGTTTTTTATTTAACAATTTCAATAAAAGTTAAAAAATATAAAATTGGTAACTTAGAGGCAAATTCTAATTGCATATAAAAATTTAAAAATTAAGTTTAATCATTTTTTATTCATCACTCTTTCGTCTTTTTTTGTATTTGTTCTACACTAACAGTTTTTTTTAGTATTTTATTATTTTCTTTTATTTCATTATAATAATCAATACTCTTGTAATTTCAAACTACTTTCAAAATAGAAAATGGAAGTTTAAATTTATTTTTCTCTTTAGTCCACTCTCCGCCGATAAAAGACAATATCCTCTTCACATTCAACTTTTGACCAGGTATTGCAAAAAAAAAAGTTGGATGATCAATGTTTCATTTTTTTTTTAATCATTACACACAATAATAATGCTAAGACACATTATTTTTCAATACTATTTTCAAGTTAAATAACTAAAAATAACTAAATAACGAAAAAAGCTAAATAATTAAAAATAACTAATAAATAAAAAGCTAAATACTTGACTCAAATTATACGATAAAGAAATGTATAAGTTAAAGGGTTTTTTATAATAAAAAAATAATTTTTAAATTCTAAAAATAGATTTAATTTGTTTATTTTCATAATAATTGATATCCTTTCAACAAAATATTTTTTAATTGGATTTTTTTTTTTACTATAACATCTATAAAAATTTTAGTAGGGGAAAGGCGCCTATGATGGCATACTTAACTTTGAAGCTTCGTTATTAAGTATCCTGAAGACCAAGAACAAAAGTTTTGATATGGATACATTCTTTGTTACATGTAGAACAATAATAACCTTAGGAGTTTTCATCAGTTATATTTATTTATTAGTTATTTTTATTTAAAAAAAAAGCATAAAAATGCTATCATAGGCAACTACTGCTGAATGAACTGAATGGGGTTGGTTAGCATCAAGGGTAACTTGACAATTTCATTTAACCTAAGAGTCTTCCCTCAGAAATGACAGAAATTACGTGTAACCATCATACTTAACTGATTCGTGCTACACAGCAGCATAAGAGATATTGCGTTTTATGCGTTTTTTGAACCACAATTTTTTTAATAAAGTAAAAATTCCTTTTTACTTCAATAATAAGTATGTTGTTTTTATGAAAGAAAAAAAAAAAGTTTTCTCCACTTGTCAATATTGCAACACACCTAACTCGTCAGTATGCCATCATAGGAAGAAGTCATCATTTTCATTTAAACAAGCCATGTCTGCCTTCTTCAAAAGATAAAATTAAAGTAAGTATTCTATTTTATGCACAAAATTTGGAAATAAAATGCATGAAAATTTTATTTCTGCACAGTTAATATTAAAATCACAATCTTAAATATTTAAAGGGATTAAAAATACAACAGCACATCCCAAAATCGATTTTTGTTGATTATAAAAGCAATATTTGTGCATAAGGGACGTAATTTTACTAAAATTAATATAAAGTCAGAATAAACATGTTGATCTAATCACTTTTTCGCCATAACCAATATTTATGAAAATATGACTGGTATGCCATCATAGGCGCTATGCCATCAAAGGCGCCTTTCCCCTACTTAATTTCTTCTTACAGTTAATTTCAGTTACTTGAATCATCTAACCTAAAGCCTTTTCTTATCTAACATAATACCTTTTCTTATCTAACATAATATGATCTCGCCTAACTTATCTTAACTATACACACATTGAGGTTATTTCTATCACCAATTTATGGTAAATGTCTATTTTACAGTCATCCAATAATTTGATTTTATCGTTGATAAGTTATTGTAAACAAAATTAATAAACATTTACTTATTTCCCAAAACAATAAATTCGTAAACTTTTATACAGTTAACCAACTAAAAATTGGTGTATATGTGAAATTTTCCAACTAAAAATTCGTATATATATGAAATTTTCGGTGTAGGTTCTGAACCTGAAAGAAAACGGTTAGTATTCGAGTGTTTTCTCGTTTGGATATTTTTTTGAAAATTTGTAAATTTCTCAAAATATTGTTAAAAAAGTGTTTTTTGAATAATAATTTTTTAGTCTATTTGCTAACAGAACATAATTTATAAGAATCAAAAAAAATTTTTTTTTTTAAATTCCAGAAAAACATTTTACATTTAGAGGTAAACTGGGCGAGATGGCTCTTCATCTAACAATTCCACATAATATTTAAAAATGGGAGGAAACGAAGCTATATACATAGCATGCATTTTAAAAAATTGTTTTTTTTTTATTATTTATAAAGTGTTTTTTTACCGGTACGTAAAAATACTTTATAAATAAGGGTGTAATTATTTAAAGAACAATTTTTGAAACGCGTGATCTTTTTGCAATACTTTAGATAAAGTAATTGCTTGCTTTTTTAAAATTTATAAAGTTGGAAATAGTAAAAACGCGTAGGAAGTCATCTTGCCTTGATCACGTGAATAGATGATTTTTACATCTTAATTTTTAATACAAGTTTCTTTACTTGCAAACTGAAACTTATGAAGGCAATGATTCATTATGATAAAAAAACTGACAAAATATATCACTTGATGACTGTCAGTTTTTCAAAAGCTTAGAATTTTCAAGGCGTTTGTCAGTATAAAGTATATTTATATAATTCTATTAACATTTTAAATTCCATTTGACAGAAATATGCTTTACAAATTAAAAAAAAAATGTTGGTGAAAGTCAAGTAACCGGTCATTTTTTAATGATAACGGTTATTTTTTAATGGCATTAACCACAAACATACAACTAATGCTCACATAAATATACAGATAATGCTACAAAAACCTTGTGCTCCCATTCTGGCTACGTCTCCCACCCAAAGATATAAAAGTTCAAAAATAACTCCAACCATTGCTAAACAAAAATAACTCTAACCATTAAAAATTAAAGGGAAAAAAATTGCGTTAACACAATTTTGCTATTTACTGTTTTTGGTATAGTAACAACAGTTTCAAAAAAAGATTTTGTCAGAAATCAATTTTTTAAAAAGATTAAGTCAAGTTTCAACCAAAAACACAATCAAAAAGCAAGACCAGAGAAAATAAACACTAGTACAGACTTCTTTGTAATTTTTGTAATACTGGTTCGAAAAAAACATTTACTAACACATTTTGATATTGCCGTTCTCCTCCTCCTACCGTTATTCTCCTCCAGTTTATTGCCATACGGAGGCCACATACCAAGATCCGTAAAGGACAAGTTCAGCCCATTTAAAAACATCATAAGCTGCCGCCAAGGACCAAGAGAGTTTGTGAAACACAGAAAATTATTAACAGCGGAAGTAATCAAGTTAGAAAGTTAGCTTAAAGAAATGTGAAAAGATTGGTCAAGAAAATTATTAAGAAAACATCCTCAAGCTTTTAGACTTCAATATATCAAATTCTCTATATTTTTAAACATTTGTGGTTGTTGCTTATTAGAAATAATATACAATACTTAAGTATACTTAAGTATACTTTGAGTACCGCACGATTAATTAAATAAAAAAAGTAAAATGTTTAAAAACTTATTCTATATTATTATATATTTTTAATACTATATTAAACATTAAGACGTTCCCCAAAGATCAATTCTGGGCCCGCTTTTGTTTCTCATTTATATAAACAACTTGAGTAAATTCTCAAATATCTTAAATTCAATTATGTTTGCCGACGATACTAATTTATTTTATTTTAATGAAGATATTGTATTATTTGCAACAGTAAACAAAGGGCTTGCGAAACTAAGCGAATGGTTTATACCGAATAAATTGTCCATAAATATTAAAAAAACAAAATATACTTTCTTCCTTTGTCTTCATGAAAAAAAGGGCATTTCCTTTAAATTTCCTTATCTTTTTGTAAATAACTCTTATTCCGAGAGATCATTCTTTGTCGTTTCTAAGTTTAGTTTTCGATAAAAATATTAAGTAAAAACCTATTTGATATTCTTTTACTTTTTTTTTATTCGTTGCTATCTAAATTACGCTAATGTTACTAAAAATAATAAGCTGCTAATTAAACAGAAACACAACAAAAGAATTATTGGAAATTGAATCGCTTCTCACACACTAAATTTCTTTTTAATAAACTCATAAAAATTGACGCATTTCAACTTAAACTTTATCAAGTCCTTAAATGTTCAATGTTGATAATAAAATGGCACCCAACCCAACCCAAATGGCACCCTATGTTCAAAGTTGATAATAAAATGGCACCCAACTTATTTAACTCGTTTTTTTCAAAACAAATCATTTATACCCAACACGATTTTCAAATAACAATTATATTCAATCAAAAACAAATTACTCTGCTACTAAGTCCTCGGTCGCAATCAGAGGAGCTAAATTATGGAACACGCTAATAAACAATGAGTTAAAAAGTATTTCTTCTCTTGATCGATTTAAAAATAAACTTAAATAAAAAATTTTGATAATTGATAAATAATTGGACTTCTCAAACTTAAAAAGGAGTAATCACTTGTTTTTTTACTTGATTTTATCTTTTTAATTTTTACTATTTCTTGATCATATTTATTCTTGATTTTTACCTGAATCCTAAAAAATCTATAATACAAAAAATTTTAACATTTATCAAATAGGTTACTATTTGATAAAATATGTGTTTAAAAATGTGTAAATAAGTGAGTACCTATATATTTCTTACATATTATATTCGATTTTTATACTATAATTTTTAATAGTTTCAAAAAAAATTATTACTTATAATTTTAAAGATTTATACTTATATTTATTTATTTCTTATAAATATATTTCTTATATATATTATGTTCAATTTTTATACGACGTAACATAATTTTTTATTTATATTCATATTATAAAGGGCCCGGCTTAAAGACTGAATTTGTTTTCTTCTTGCCACAGCCGTGTAATTACGCTTTAAAATGTAAATACACTCCCTCTGCTACAAAATCGTTTTTTAAATTGGTTTTAACATTTTATAAGATTACAAAAAGAACCCATGCATGTCTTGTATAGCACTAGTTTTAATATAGACTAATTAAGTAGAATATGATAACTTAGCGTCCCTACTAAACATTATAAATTATGTTAGTTTTGATTACAAACTTCTTTAGAAATTTGCAAATTGAGCCAGCCAATCTCACTCCAATCAAGAAGTTTCCCATCTGGCAAACTTTTACCCAAGTCAATCCTAACTGGGTAAACTTTAATTTTTAATTAAAATAATTTTTTCTGAGCTATATATCCTCAATGGAAAAATAATTAAAAAAACAAAAAACAATTGAAACTGAATTAATTAGAGATAAGCACTAAGACCGACAGGTACACGGACACCCGGGTTCCCGCCTGTTGGTTACTGTCCGGAAAGCATTATTAAGTTACGGGTAACTGTCATTTGATAATGCTACCCGAAAGTTTTTTAAGTTTCTGATTTAGAAACCTGCTTGTTATGTTATGTACAATATTTTCCTTTACGTAAATCAGAACTCCTCCAACTCGTTTATTAGTTTGTCTCTCAGACGAAACTCTTTCAAAATTTGGAAGATGGTAAATATAATTATTTAGAAGTTTATTCAAAGATATCTAAGTTTTACTTAAGCAAATTATATATAGTTTTTTTTTTAAATGTATACATTTTGTTCTAAAAAAAAAAAGGATTTGTAAAAAATATTTAATTTTTAAATTTGTGTAAAAAATAATTAAAAAAAAAAGTTTTTCTATGCGTGTAAACAGCTAAGAAGTTTTTTTTAAAAAAAAACAATTTTTTTAATCAAAAGTTTCATAAAATCAATTGATCAAGGTGTTTAATGATTAAATATCAGAAAGAAAAAGATATTAAACAAAGTCCGTGATCTCAAAACATAACTAGTTTCAGAGGCTAGGACAAACATTTTAAGAATCAGGGCAACATACACCAAAAGTTTGTCTTACTCCATTGTAAACTGAGTTTATCGATTGGTCACTTTGAGTCTAACCAAAATCTCATTAGGTTGTGACTTTAGTAAAAAGCCGCAGTTTTGTGTTTTTAATTGAATTAGACGACATTAGATAAAAATAATTTTTTTTCATAAAGTTATAATTCTAAATGTTTTATATAAAAGTACCTTTATAAGAGTGATAAAAGAAAGCTTTTTTTTAGATAAATTTTTTTTCTTTAACCTTATAAAAGATTTTTTGACTAGCAATTTAATTTACGGTTACCATGTTAGTATTAAAACTAACATAGAATACTCTTAATATATATTGCAAATACGTTTTATACAACCTTATATCCTATCCATTTGCCACATCTTACTGATACACCAGATTAGACTCATACTTCACGTCCTACCCCAACGTAGGTATCCATACTTACATTAAGTTTTAAATTTATATATATATATATATATATATATATATATATATATATATATATATATATATATATATATATATATATATATATATATATATATATATATATATATATATATATATATATATACATAAAACACGACAGCAACTTTAAATAGTGTTAAATAAATTCTTCATTTGAATTAAAAAGTTCAATTCTAGAAACGTTAATTTCACACACATTAACATATTAGTTATGCAATAGTTAGCATATTTATTTGATTGGTTCTAAAAATATTCGAAATGTTGTTTTACAAATGAATGAAACTGTATACATAAAAGAAAATTTTGATATGTGCGTATAATCGAAACCGTGGTGTGTAATTGTTAAACTGCGTAAAAAGTTAAATTTAATTAAACAAAATAAAATTAACAAAAATTCTACGTATTCGGAAGGGTTTTGGAAGATAAAAATAGAATAGAGATAAAGTTTTTAGTAAAGTTACAGTAAACGTAAAGCTTGATGTTACGTAAATTTTTTTTTTTTTACGTTAAGATAAGTGTTAAGTAAAGACGCGTTTGTTTTGCTTTATTTATTTTGTTTTACTTTCAATTTGGATACCTGATTTAAATCATTACAAAGTAATAATTCCGATTAAATGAATAAATGGAACAAAAATGGAACAATAGGAATTCATAAATTTAAACTAATTATAAAAAAAGTAATATGATAAAGTAATACAATGTAATAACTTTATCTTTTTTATATTTTTAATTCCGATAGATAGGAGAGTGTGGAAGAAGTAGGATATTAAAAGTTACTTCTATAACAATTTATTACCTTTTTTATATAAAGGATGAACTCAACCAAAAAAGTTGTAGCAAACAAAAGCATCATTTTAAGCACTTATTAAATCCTCTTAGGTTGCCACCAAATTATAATCAAGTTTACAACTTTTTGATTTAGAGGAGTCGTGTCATTGGGGGTAAAGCGGACAAGGGTGGGTGAAGTGGTTTTTACACTTTATTTGAAATGAAACAAAATTAGTTAATGCATTTTCTCATCTAAATTACAACTTTTGTTCTAGATATTGTTTCAGCATATGGTTAAGGTGCTTTTATATCATTAATATTTCTATTGCAAATGTCATTAATTCTAGGTTTAACAAAATTAGAAGTTCCTTAATTCTGAAGTATTAGAAAGCTAACCTCTACATCAAAATCTTCGTCCGATTTTTTCTGCACCATTGCCCACAATATAAGAAATATTGTTTTAAGTGCAAAACTCACAAAGAATCTAATGACTTTCTTTTTTTTTTCAAGCTCAACCAAAATCAACAAAAAATTTTTGAACATATTTGACATTATTTGTATATATATATATATATATATATATATATATATATATATATATATATATATATATATATATATATATATATATATATATATATATATATATATATATATATATATATATATATATATATATATATATATATATATATATATATATATATATATATATATATATATATATATATATAAGCACAGATTGTGAAATCGCGCATTTCACGAACTGTGTAATTTTTTTGTTCATTTCGTAAAATGGATAGCGCTGTTGCACAGATTGTGAAATGTTAAACTTTTATTGTTTTATTAATACATACTCTGCGCAATAAACATCATTTATAATAAGTATATGTTTTTTTGATTAACAGACTACCTGCTCAACCCAAACCCTCAGTCGGTGCGCGTACACTCCCTTGCGTGTTCTCCTAGATACTTAGTTGATTTATGTAAATTCCCAGCGTGTTTTCCCTAGATAGTCAGTCGATACATGTACACTCCACTTCGCAATTTCCTATTTAAGTCTATTTTAATATATATTGTACATAGTATAATTATTAAAAAAATAAACTTATACAAATTTAACATTTCACAATCTGCGCAATAGGGCTATGCATTTCACAAAATGAGCAAAAATTGCGCAGTTCGTGAAATGCATGATTTCACGAGTAACATTTCACGAGATATCTGTGAGTAACAGATATACAGTTTTCTATATAAAAAACAGGTGAACTTTGGTTTGAAAGTAACTAAATACAATTAATTCCCGGTAAGTCAAACACCGGGATTCGAACTTCGTTATCTTGAACTATTTTCTATATTCCCTTGAAAGCAAGAACAGTTGTTTTACTTTGCTTAAGTCAAACATTCGTTTAGCAGAACCGTTTTTTCCTGGTTCCTTTGAGGTTCGAGTTAACGAGAATTTAGTGTTTATTGATTTTATTTATCTTTAAAATCTGTCACCCCACATTACTCTTCATTACACGTTGGGTCCCATATATCAGTAGAAAAAATTTTTCCCTTCATAATATGTGTGCCAAAATGTATGTCAATATGTATGTCAATATAAGTCTCAAGTTATAAAGATAATAAATTATTTTTACTCAAAGTGTTTTGACAAAAAAATATATTGTAAACAATTTTAACAAAATTTTTTCAGCAATAATATAAATAGCATTTGTTTTTATTACAAACTATTTTACAAATTATTTTTAAAGTCTTTATGAAATTGCGTTTCCTTGAAACTCAGGTTGAAATGTTTTTAAATAATTTTTTTTTGACAATTTTAGGTACGGCAAATGCCAAAGATTTGAACCCAAATATCTTAATTTATAAATATCTTTGTAATTTGAGTCTGATAATAGTTTGATAAAATCTTGCAACATTCCCACAGAGACAGTATACCGTGGACATCTTGTGGACATAACTTTTACTGACTTCGCTAAAGCATTTGACTTGCACAAACAACTTCTTCATAAATTTTATCGTTATAGTACTCAGGGCTAGCTATTAAACTGGATCACTACTTGGCTAGAAAAAAGACAACAACAACTAGTCATTGAAAAACAAAATCCAAATAAAAAAAAGGCGACAAAAGCTCTTGGACCAATGCTGTTAGTGCTCTTCGTCAATGACTTACCAGATTGCATCAATAACTATTTTAAACTCACTATTAATGGAAAAAATCTAAAGCGTAAAATCTTTTAGCAGAAAATCTCTTAAGTGAAAATACATTCTGCAATATCAAAAAGAGACCACTTATTACTTTCAATATCAGCACACTGCATATAATATCAAAGAAATGACAATTATTTTTATTATATAATATCAATTATATAATTAAAAGGATACCAATGTTACAAGTTACACTCAATATACTTTTAATTTTATAAATTTACATGATACTTAATTAACTATTAGCTTTAACAATCTTAAACTTATTAATGACAATCTTACAATCAACAATCTTAAACTTATGAAAACAACTTCGTCCAAATCTATAATACAATTGTTCTAAAATTGCTTTCACAAAAACAATAAAATATAAAAAACAATCTTTAAAGTCAAATTCCTGGTAGCCTCCTGAACTAAGTAGCGTTAAAGTATTTCTTTTGTTTCATTAAAAAAAAAAAAGGATTCTTAAAAGATGTCAAACTAACTTTTAATAACTATTTAATAACTCGAAAAACTATCAAGTTGACACAAAACAATAAAATTAGCAAGAAATTCAGTAAAATTAAAAAGCTAAAAAAAAAAAATAAACTATTAAACTTTTGGAATGATTTCCAATATTTAAATAAAAATACAAAATTAACATAGTTTACAAAAACAATAAAAAAGATAAAGAATCCATTACTTCACAATTTGCAAACTATTTTGAAAAGGCACTAAATACTCACAATGAATTCCACATGTACAAAGCATGAGGGTATAACAATGAATAAGAAATAAGTAAGAAGGGTTGCATCTAACCTAAAATCAAACAATTCTTAGCACTAGTTCGGTAATTCGGAATTAAATGTTCGGAAGAACATTTAAAAACAAGGTTTATAAAACTTTTTAACTGCTCCATTAACTGTGGATGGACGTCTAAATCAAATTCATCAAACATTGAACCACTTGAAAACAAAAAACCTTTAGATAGTCCGAATAGTCCGGACAACTTTCTGGGTAATAGCGTTATACATTTTGTAACAAAAATCCTTGAATACCTTATCATAATATGTGTGGAGATTAAAAGTAATCACCCTCTCACACCGAACAATTAGAATTTAATACTAACTGTTCAACTCTGCATGCTGAACTTCTAACAAGCAAAACTATTAAACATTACAACAACTAATTGTTTATGCGATACAATGATTGCAAAAAGTTACCAACGGAGCCGTCCAGTTACATAGACCTGGGATATGCAACAATAGAAACAGATTGTAGAATATGTCATTGGGTAAGAATTAGCTATGAATGTAAAGACTATTTAGTGGAGGAATAAAATTTTACAACTCAGGAGTAGAGGGATTCATAACTCCCGCTTTAGTCTTTCTTAGAAAATGGTAAAACAAAGGCCTACGAGTAACAAATAAATCTGCTGGTTTAATCAGTGCTTACGTGATTAAAAATCTATATGCCCGAATTCTAAATTTTTTGTTAATGACACAGCGCTAAATCACCAAGCTTAAGTATTGATATGCGTGTGTCAAAAAAGCGTAGTTTATAAATGTTGTACAATTCATGGTCTAAACACTAGACAAATGAATGAACTAAATGAATAAATGGTAGCACTAATAAACTTGCACTAACGTCAGGCGTCAGAGGCGTATCCTTGCAACAGATCTCACTCCTTGCACTCTTTACCATGCTAGTCAAAATTGAAATGAACTAGACTACAATACAAAAGTCCCAAAAATCTATCCCAGTTAACTTGTGTTTTTTGGATGAATAAAAATTTTAAAAATTTGACGTAAAAGAAAAATGAAAAAACTTTCGATGAATGAAACTCAACGAAGCAATTTTGTGCAATAGAGTGGTGGAATTCCAGAGAACCAGGTCCATTTTTTTAAATTAAATTTTAAAACGTCTTATTTAAAAAACTTTATAACATGATTGAAAAAAGGATTATTTCATTATTTCAATCTGTTAAGTGTAAAAAAACCTTTAAAGTGTAAAAATAATTGTTAACTTTTTTTACGGTGTCTTGATACTTTATTTAAAAAAATTTTCTGCCCATTTAAACTTTTTCTATAATATTTCATTAAATTATATACAACTATTATATACTAGCTAAATTTAATGGAAAAAAAAAAAAAAAAAAATTTGAAAACCATAAGAATTTAGTTAAGCCGAAAGAACAACATTTATGTTCAAAATATAAATATCTTTTTTGCTTGAAAATGTTTTTTTTATATACACTGTAAATTTTTGAAAACAAGAAACTTAATCATCGAGTACTAAAATAGTCGAAAATATTCTTAATGGATTCGACTAAGCTCCTCCACTACTTTTATAAGATCATCAACAGTACACTCACGTTTAATGCCTGCTTCTTCAATCTAAAAAAAAAAAAAAAAAAAAAAAAAAAAAACTTTTATAACTACTTACTTGTAATTATTTAATTATATAACTATTATTACATTATTATTATATTACAAAGTTTGTTCTATACTTTTTTATTATATACTATAATAAATAATACTTTAGTGTTTAATATTTTAAGTGCTAAAAAACAAAAACAAATATTGGCATATATTTCCTTGCAACAAATATTAAAATTCGTTGCGTCTAACACGTAAGGTTTTCATAAGAACTATCTGGTATAGTACAAAATAACGAAATGTTTTTTTTTAAATAGCGTTTACATAATTCTAATGTTTTATTTGCTTCTTATATTTGAATATCGAGTCATTCGAAACTGAATTTATCGAGCTAATTTTGAAAGAGTTAATCTAATCTGAATTTGTAAAATTTTGCGGAAAGTTGATCCAACCATCAATTATTCTGCTTGTGTGTAGCTTGACTTTCTAAACTTGCTTGAATTTGTGTCTAATTGCTTCATACTTTAAACCCTTATATAATAGATCTCTTCAAATTCTCATGTTGTACCGTATTGGAGTTGTTTCAAAGTTGTTTCACTTTGGTATTATTATACTAGATTCTTTAAAACCTTTTGATTTCTCCTTTCTTAAAAAAATTCTATAATATCGCACCTGACTCTTAACGAGCACTAAATCACTAATATTTTACATAAAATATTTCCTGATTTTTCATCTAAATACTTTAAAAATGCTTGAGAGTTGTTCATTTGTTTATTTATTAATTTATGTATCGTCAGCAAAGGTTTTCCAACATTGTTTCAATTAACACATAAATCATTTGCAAATATAAAAAATAATAGTGGACTAAGTACAAATGCTTAGAGAACTCTACTTAAGAAAATTTTTAAATTAGATACATGTTTTCCTAGTTCTACTAACTGCATTCTATTCATAAAAAAACCTTTAAACCAATAATTAATATGATTAGCGAGTGCTTATAGAATCAACAAAAGCTGAAAAATGCAAATGAATTAAATGCTTTTTCGAAAATAATAAATTGTAAATTGTTTTTTAGAAAAAAATGTGTATGACTCTACCAAACGCATTTTTTAATTAATTTTCTTAATGTTTATGTAATTTATAATATATATATATATAAGATATCTAATGTATATCAAAATAATAAATCTAAAATCTAAATAATAAATCTAAAAAATATTCTATCCTTATTTTAGAGAAGTAAGCCATAAATACCCCACCAAGTTCTCAGAAAATAACTTTGTAACTCAAAAGTATAATCTAAAGTTATGTACTTATTCTATTCAGTACAGGGGTCCAATTTTGTGGAAAAACTTACAGCATATTGTTAATATTAAAGAAAAAACACTTCCGCAATTCAAATCTAAATTAAGACGTTATTTAGTACTTACGGATTTTAATTTAGCAGATCTTCTATGTCACTTTTAAAGCTTTAAAATTTATTAAACTAAATTAGCACCATAAATTTAAAAATCTAGACCATTTAACAGTACTAAGAATTTTAATGTCTTTATCATACTTTCATTGAATATATATATTCTCTTAAAGTTACCTACAATTTCCTAGATATATTTTATAATATTGGATTAGAATTTTTATTTGAATTTTGAATTATTTTGAAAGAAAATAATATATACAAATATATATGTCGAATCACATCCAATTTATAACCAAAAACAGAAATTTTTTGTCATTTTTATTACTATATTTTAATCATTTCTTTTTCTTTTTTTTTATTTATCTTCAATTATTTTAATACTTTTTTTTTTCTTTTTTTTCTTTTTAACTTTGTTTCTTAACATTTTAAATTGTCTTTTTTTAAATACTTTTGCTTATTTATTACGGATTATTGTGTATTACGGATATTTATTTGTGTTACTATTGGGGCTCGGTGATAAGGCTATTTTATGCCTTCTTCTTGCTCCAGCCAATTATACTTTTTATTTTGTTGTACTTTGTAAATATTTTTAACGGCGAAATAAACTAATAAACTAAAAAAAAAAAAAAAAAAAAAACTAAAAAAAAAACTAATACCTCTAAACCACTAACAACTTCGTGCAGTTGTGTCCTTGTTAGGTCCAAACAACTTTCAATAAGATCTCCATCAACACACCCAACAGCTAAATCAGTTTTTTTGTCATTGTAAAAAGATCGCCAAAATTCATGTTCAATTTTACCAACACTTTTAATGGTTTTTGAAAGTTTTTCTTGAACTTGAGATAGGAAATCAAATGTGTTTTTAGGTAAACCAGCAACTAACCCTACAATAAAAATAATAATTAATATACAAAAATTAATTTTGAACAAATAAAACCAGTTACAATAACATTCCATAAAGCATAAAATAGATCACATTAAGTAATGACTTACCTATAGCCCCTCGTACTGTTCCATACAATATAGAACTACTAATAGGTGTCAACTGTTCAGTGCTGTGATGCATTACCAAAGAACCTATATAAACAAAAAAAATGTTATACAAAACAACTTTGCAGGTTATTGTTTAGAAATTTTTTCTATACAAGACATTCAACTTATTTCTTTGCACAGTTTGTACAGTTAAAGAATTGAGAGAGGTTTGCAACCACAATAAAGTAGCTTCCCGACTGTAGCTACTCGAATAACATCAAAAAAAAAAAATTAGAACATACCATGTTTAAATACATTGACAAAATCTCCTAGATGGTATTTGCCAATTGTTTGCAAATGATGTCTTTCTTCGTCATTAACCGAAGAGTTATCTTTTTGACAAATAAATAAGTTAAAAGAATTTTCAGCACCAAGAAAAGTGTCATCATCAATAATCTCTACTGCTGTCATCCAGTTTGGTGAAAAATCATGAGCAATCTAATTATAATTGTCATGGTGATTTAATCTTTTAAAAATTGTATCCTTAATTTATAAATAAATTCAATAAACGATGAATAAAAAATATTTAAACTAATAAAAAAATAAAATTTCTTTAGTTATAAAAAAAGTTATACTTCTTCAAGTCTACCAAGTGGTTTGTATGCTAGAAGTGTCATAGAGCGCATTAAATCACCAACCTAAAAAATGGAAATAAAACTACTATCTTACTCTCTCTCTCCCTCTCTCTCTCTCTCTCTCTATATATATATATATATGTATATATATATATATATATATATATATATATATATATATATATATATATATATATATATATATATATATACATATATATATATATATATATATATATATATATATATACATATATATATATATACAGTAGTGTGCAAAAAAATAAGGCCACCTTTAAAAAACAACAAATTTTCACAATCACTTTTTCATTGTCTTTGGATGAAGTCATCAAAATGTGTTAAATTTTGTTATCAACACAAAGCACATTATTAAAAATATTGTTTCATTTTTTTAGGCATTTGAAGTTTAACTTGATGCATTTTTAACATGGGAAGAAAATAGGATATTTCAAGTTTTATAAAAGGATAGGACAAAGTCAGCGTGCTATAGCAAGACAGTTAAAGATTTCAAGATGTACTATTCAAAGTGCATTAAAGGAGGAGACAGGTAGGCGTTTAAATTGCGGCCATCCCTGCAAAACAACCAGTCGTGAGGATCGATTTATCAAAGCTGTAGTAGTACATAGTGCGGCTGCATCCTCTACTCGCATAGCTCAAGCACTTCATGAGAAAGGGACAGTTCATTGAGAGTGCAATTTTTGCACAGTCAGACGATGCCTAACTACAGATTTCAAACTATTTGGAAGACGACCAGCAAGAAAACCGTTATTGACAAAGGTACAATTGGCAAAAAGGATCAAAATCTGTAAGGCCTTGAAAGGTAAACCTGTGGAATGGTGGGACACAGTAATGTTTAGCGACAAAAGCACATTCCAGCAGGTCAGGGGATCAGGTTACAATTATGTAAGACATCCAGCTGGACAGCACATGAATCCAAAGTATACACTGAAAACAATTCCCCCAAGTGTTATGGTTTGGGTATGTATCTCTAGTCAAGGACGTGGGCCCCTTGAGCTTATGGATGGCACAACCAGACTGAATGCTCAGCCGTATATTGATATTTTGAATAGAAAGTTAAAGGTACACATAAATATTTCAAATACTACAATATTCCAACAAGATTCGACACCATTGCTAAGACAACACAGAACTGGTTTACGACAAACGGCGTTATGACCTTGAACAACTGGCCATCAAGTTCACTGGACTTAAACCTAATAGAAAATTGCTGGAATTTAATGAAAAAGAAAGTTGCGGCACACCAACCCAAATCATTAGAGGACCTGAAACGTATTGTGAAGGATGTTTGGGTGAAGGAAATTATGCCGGATTATTGTAAAACTCTGGTTCATAGCATGCCTGCACGTATTGATGCAGTGTTGGAAAACCGTGGTTTTCCAACCAAATATTAGTGCATAGACTGATAAATAACAAGGACTGGTACGTTACACATTGTGCTATATCAATTAATAAAGTTCCCAAACATTTACATTAAAAAGTATAATTATTCTCTGTTGTGTTGAAGAAAACTTGTGAAATTTCATGTGGCCTTAATTTTTTGCACACTACTGTATATATGCGAAATAG
Organism: Hydra vulgaris; assembly: GCF_022113875.1. Lineage (NCBI taxonomy): Eukaryota > Metazoa > Cnidaria > Hydrozoa > Anthoathecata > Hydridae > Hydra > Hydra vulgaris. The sequence goes on along the minus strand of NC_061161.1, from coordinate 42,901,775 downwards.
TTGTATGTGTAACTAGCCATGAAAATAACCTGGTTGTAAAATTCATTGACATGCTCAAAAACAGTTCCCTCATTAAACTTGTTGACTTTTCTACATTCATACAAGCAGATGGACAAAGTAAAACCACTCTTAACTATGTGATACGCAATGACATAACTCAAATAAAAATATTAACTCGGACTTGCTACATAGAATGACTTAACTAAGTCATTTGGCAATCAAATGAAACTTTCTAGTCATCCCAAAAGATGGCCACACCTTTACAAGCGAAAAATTTAATTACTACAAAGGCGATTACAAATCACTAAAAAAAAAGCTAGACAAAATCAATTGGGAAAACTTCCTTGATAGCTCAAACGCAAATGAATGATAAACTACTGAACTTATACGTAAAAAACTTATATGTAAAAAATTAATTCAGAAAAAAAGACTCAAATTAAAAACTAAAGCAATGCTATGAGTGACCAACAAAATAAAAAACTAAAGCAATGCCATGAGTGACCAACAAAATAAAAAACTAAAGCAATGCTATGAGTGACCAACATAATAAAAAAAATCTTTACATAAAAGTAGTAAATTAAAAAATACACTTCAATACAAGTCCATAAATCTGACAGTGGTGAACTAAAAAAAAGTAAAAAGGACATAGTCTATATATTAAACAATTTGTTTAATATATCGGAATAATATAATAAGACAAGTCTATCTTCAACATAAACATCACAGCAGACAAGGTAGAAATGTTACTATCACAAATTGATGGAAATAAATAACAAGGAGCAGAGTGTTCACCTATTCATGGTAAAAGCACTCACTTTCGAACTCATCAAACCATTATCCCTCATGTTTAACATCTTATTGCATTCAGGAGTAGTACCAACAGCATGGCTAGACACAAATGTATATTTAAAAACACTGTATTTGAAAAAGAAAGCTCAACAAATCCAGAAAACTATAGACCAATCAGCTTGTCAGTCCCGTGCACAATTATAGAAAAAATAGTAAGGAGTGAACTTGTCAACTACTTAACAAAAAAAGTTTTTTTTTTTGTAGCAGAAAACATGGTTTTGTTACAAATAAATCATGTGCAACAAACCTTCTGGAAACTATGGACTTTGTCAGTCACTAAAACCATGGTGAAAAAAATACCATTAGATATTGTATTTCTCCACATGCAAGTCTTATTAAAATCTTGGCAAATATGGCATAACAAGTCAACTACTTGCATAGATTCGCTCATTTTTAACAAATTGATGACAGTGAGTCCTTAATTTATTCCTAAGCGACTCATCATCAAGATGGGCCAATGTCTAGTGATGTTATCGAAAGATTTGTGCTAGAACACGCTCTATTTGCCATCTTCATAAATGAACTCCCAGACAACATCAACTCTTGTTGCGAAATGTTTTGCAAACCCCACTAAACTAATAACACCAAATCAGCTAGGAAACAAAGAGCTTGACACTAAAAGCCTTCAAGATGACCAGGACAAGATAACTGATTGGTGCAACACATGGCAAATGCAACTAAATTTTGGCAAATCGAAATTGTCACACATTGGATAAGCAAATAATACAGCCACATTATGATAGCAGATCCAGCGACACTATGCTGGATCTGCTATTGGGCGCAAAGCAAGACCTAACAACAATGGTATTATAATAAGTCAGGATCTTAAACCAGAAAAACAAGTACATTTTAAGCTGCATTGACTGCAAATATATAACTCTATTAAGAAATTACTAGCTACCCAGACCTGCATATAATATGGGTCTTGGTAATTTCAAACCGATTGTTTTTATACATATTTCCTTATTTCAATGATTTTTAGTTAGCAGTAGAAAAATAATTAATTAAATTTAAAGAAAACAAAAGTTTGAATGCAAAATCTTTTTTCCTTAAAGGAAGAAAGTTGTCTCTTTAATATGCGTTAAACATGCAGACTTCACTAATTACCTGAGCAGACTAACAACATAAGTATCTCTTTATGAAATATGCGCAACAAATTTCTCCCAGTATTTTTATGTCGTAAGAAATTTAAAGCTTTTTAAAAAATTTCTCCCTTTGGTTTTTTATAGTATATAATCTCTCTCTCTCTCTCTCTCTCTCTCTCTCTCTCTCTCTCTCTCTCTCTCTCTCTCTCTCTATATATATATATATATATATATATATATATATATATATATATATATATATATATATATATATATATATATATATATATGTTTGATATATAATATCTTGTATATAATATCTTTAAATAAAGCAGCAAAAAACTTTAAATAAAGCAGCAAATAAATGCTATAAATCAAAATTAAGAAGATATTGCCACAATGCTATTTTTAAACAAAAGAAAAACTGTAAAACTTGTTTGAACATTACATAATTTGAAGTTTACATAAGTTGGATATTTGCATCGACACTTTTGTTCAGATTTTCTTAAAAAAAAATGTTGTGACTCTTTTTAGCCATTACCTTGGTTTCAATGACTGCCAAGAGTTCCATGTCAGACATGTGCGAATGGGCACTACTACTGCTATCACTACTATAAAGTTCAGCATTAATATAAAGAGATTGTCTCAACAGACGTGTTGGAAATTGTGAAGAAACATTATGAAGCATGAAACATACATCAACATAAAAGAATATACAACATCATAACAAGTATAAAAGGATAAAATACAACATACAAGGATAAAATCTCCTTTTGATTTCAAATATAAAGCAAGAATTGTATTGTGGTAGCAGCACTCTTGTTTTAATTCTTTGTCTGATGTCCATTCATACACAGATACCTGCAAAAAAAGAAAAATCAAAAATATTCACTGTAAATAATAAAAAGTAAAAAATATTAATAAAAAAGTATTGATTGTTAAAAATTAATTTTTTAAAATTTCAACTATGTTTTATTTTTTTTGAAAACAATTTAATAAAAAAAAACAACTAAATTTTAATGTTAATTAATAATTTTTATGTTAATTAAACGGTAAAAATACTAAAATAGATCAACATTTATTTTTTCTTTCAAAGTAAAAATCACAAATATTTCACAACTACTAACATAATATTACAACAATTAGTTAATATACAAATCATAATTAAATATTAAATAAAAATTAGTTGCCGACTGTAATAAACCAAATAAACTGTATCCTATTTAAACATAAAAAATATATTTTAGATAAACTATAAAGTCAAACAAATAACTTATCTCATGACAAGATTCAGTGAAAAAAGAAATTTAAATTCTTTAAAAGAAACAACTTTAAAGTATAATTACATTACTCAAAAGATATTATACTTCACTACATTATGACAGTAACAAACATTTATACCAAGCTGTTGACTCCAGCCAATAACTTTCCATTAAAGCCCTGTAGAACATACACTGCACCATTAACTGTTTTGCTGCCAATTTGTACAAGTTTTCCTTAAAAAAAAAATGAACAAAAAAATAAATAGAATTAAAAAATATATACAAAAAATATATAAAAAACAAAAATAAAACAAAAACAAACGTACAGCTGTGAGCATGAAAATAGCAGTACCAAAAAATTATTCATTTTTTCAATATTACTCTCCTTCTATTAATACAGAAGGGCTAATTTTTTTTGTGTGTATGTACTAGAATGAGATAAATAAATTGAGCAAATGAGAATTTATTACATTGTAGAATATCTTTATTTTTAATAAAAATATTGTAATTGACAAAATGCATTAAAATAGTAGTGGTTGTATTAATTTTAAAGTTAGTTAACAAAACTTGAAGAGATTTTAGTATTTTTCGTTGAAAAAGTAAGTACTACTTCAATTATAACATATTCTTTATTTATTTGAGTATGCGTAATGGTAAAATTGTTTTCTAAACCTTTCAAAGTGGGCCGAGGACATCATTGTACACCAGCAGAACGCAACATTATTTTGAAACACTATAGAGAGGGTAAATCTTACTCATATATACAAAATATTCTCGGATGTTCAGCAAAGATGATTTCAAATGCCATAAATTATATAGCAAAAGTTGAAAAACGAGGGGGGAAACGTAAGACTACCGCGCAAGAAGACCGAAGAATTGTTAGATTTGTTAAAAGAAAACCATTTTCATCGGCCAAGCAAGTCAAAGATGATCTTGACCTACAGGTGAGTGAAACAACAGTTCGTAGACGCTTACGAGAGAAAAGTTTGTATGCACACAGTCCACGAAAGGTCCCTTTGTTGACAAAAAAACATACCGCTAAACGTTTGCAGTTCGCAAACCAACATCTGAATTGGCCCATCGAAAAGTGGCGCAACGTATTATGGACTGATGAATCAAAAATAGTTCTTTATGGAGATACAGGTTCAAGACAATATGTAAGACGTCCATCTAATACAGAATTCCAGCAAAAATATACCATTAAGTCTGTAAAACATGGTGGAGCCAAAGTCATGGTATGGGGCTGTTTCTCATATAATGGTGTCGGACCTATTTATAAGATTAATGGTATTATGGACCAACATATATATGTCGATATCCTCAATAATGTCATGCTGCCTTATGCTAATGAAGATATGCCGTTAAAATGGGTCTTTCAACAAGACAACGACCCAAAACACACTAGTCACAAGGCAAAAGAGTGGTTTCAGGTCAATGGGGTTGAGGTTATGGAGTGGCCTGCTCAGTCACCTGACCTAAACCCCATTGAAAACTTATGGGGAGACGTTAAAAAAGCAGTTTCTACTGCTAATCCAACTAATGCTCAGCAGTTATGGGAAGCTACTCAACAAGGATGGTACGCAATACCAGCAGAAAAATGTCAATGCCTAGTTGACTCAATGCATCGGCGTTGTGAAGCCGTTATCTCAAACAAAGGTTTTGCAACGAAATACTAAGGGTAAATATTGTTATATTAGACTTATTTTTAACTTTATAATGTTCAAAAGTTTGCAATTTTAATGTTTAATACCATAAAAAATAATTTTTTCTCTATTTTCAGATACCACTGCTATTTCAATGACTGCGAGCTTTCTTGATATTATTGTTTTTTTTTCTGAAATAAAATGTAAAACTATTATTAATGTAATTTTTTTTTGTTTTATTAGATTGAAGTGTCAAAATAAATGCAATAAATTTTTTTCAGTAATAAGTAAAAAAAAATTGCGCAATAGTTTTCAAAATATTCCAGGTACTGCTATTTTCATGCTCACAACTGTATATAATTAAATTAATTTTCTTTAAAATAAAATTTTAACTCAAAGTAAAAAAAAGATATAAACTTATACATAAAAGTATTTCACTTTTTACCTTCAAAAAGCTGAAATAAGATAATTTTGCCTTCTTTTGGTTCAGACTCCTCCGGATAAACCATTGAAGTGCCAACACAATAATAAGTATTTGGATCATTAGAAAATGAGCAAGAAGTCAATGAAGTTGCCCATTCATTTTCAAGAAACTGATGTGAATGTGTAACTAAAAAAAACATTTTATAAACTTAATAAGACATTGAAGTTAAACAAACATTGAAATTAGACAAAAGATTTTAATTTAATGAAGACATCGAAATTATACAAATTATTTTATAATTTTAAGAAGACATTAGGAAGACATTTAAGTTAAATAAAATATTTTATAATTTTAGAAAGACATTGAAATTAAACAAATGATTTTATTTTGAAAAGGCTTCAATGCAAAAGTTTAGAAACAATATTGTTCCCCCAATTAAATCCAGTGTTAGTAAACAAAAATAAAATTAAAGACCAAATTTCTTGTGAAAATTAATAATTCACTTTACAAATTAATTAAATAATAAATATATAATATTTGTCCACCGTAAAAAAAAACATGCATTCAATTCCTTTAATAAAATACGAGAGCAGAGAGTTGCTCTATTTTTGCTCCACAAGGTCGGAACTACCTAAAGGAGAACAAGGAGGAATGAATACAAGCTATGCTCAGAGACAAGACACAAATCAAGGAATGAAGGTACTTAACTCATTCATAAATAGAGCATGAAAACCAACATTACATACATTTCAGTTATATAAAAAACTGCTATCAATGTGTCCTGAATAAAAACTAAAATTAGTATAACATTAAAAATATATGTGACTAAAAGTTCAAAATATAAATATAATAATATTAACAAATTTTATAAAAGTGATTTAAATAAAGTTATATTTTTTGCACTTTTTGCCTCTTTTGTTAAATTATTGTAAAAAACAGCGTCTGCATAAGAAAATGACTTTTTTGTGCATTCTAGTTTAATCTTTAGAATAACAACAGAAAGATTATTGTTGTTTATTTTGAGTCTTTTTGTAATGTAAAATAGTTTTGAAATTGGAACACATGGTCCCATGCAAACATTTATATACCAATATGCAAGTTCTTTTTCTGAGAGTTTCGTCTATTGATGGAACAGTGACTATGTTAATAATATGAGTGTTCGAAATTATTGCAACAGCTCTAGCTTCTAATTTGATGATTTCATTTATTTGGTTGCTAGTTTTCTTTAAACTTACAATTCCACAATATGTTTTTATTGGAATTATCATGGAGATATAAATATTTTTTGCTGCATCCATTATCAGCAGATGACACATTTCTTCATTAAGTAAAGACGGGAAGTTGCCTTTTTAAACGAGTTATTGAAATTTTGGGTTAAACTAAGGTGGCTGTCTATAATTACTCCTAGATATTTATAAGTGTTACTTGATGGTATTTTTGCATTGTTAAAAACCAAATACAGATTTTTTGGAAAAGTTGACAACCCCTTAGGCGTACCAAATAGCTCTGATTGTGTTTTACCACTACTTAGATTTAAGACTAAATCATTTTCTTCAAAAAAATATTGAAATTGAGTTTAAATTGTCATTCATACATTTTTCGATGGTACTAAAATCATTGCTAGCATAATGTATCACTACATCGTCTGCAAATACAATGTCATTCCAGTGATTTAGACATTCATTAAAGTTATTAAAATAAATTAAAAATAATAATGGACCAAAAATAGAGCCTTGAGGCACCCTACAACTCACCCGTTGTTTATCAGATAGTTCATCCTGATACTTGACAAGTTGGTAACGACCAAATAAATATTAGGCATTATATTAGTTATATATTATTTTATTTTAATAATTAGTAGATGTAATACTGACAGTAACAGTTAACAAAATTTTTTTTGCATTTCAAAAAAAACATAATAAGCTCAGTAGAAATCTACGCAATATTAATAATATTTCTGTAAAAGGTATAAAATATGATAACAAACTATTAAACTATTTCAACTATATATAAAAAATATTGAACTATTTTAGAAAAAAGTTCAAGGATTTTCAGAATTTATTGCTAAAAGGAGTGTTTTTTTTTAGGACTTTTCCAGGACCTATCAAATTCCAGGACATTTCCAGGTTTTCAAGGACTGCTGGCCACCCTAAGAGTTGAGAGAGGGTTGTAACCACTACTAAAAGTAGCCTCCTTGATTGTAGTGGCCTTCATAACCTTAGGGAGGTGAATTGAAATTAAAAAACAAAAATTCTCCTAGCTTTTGCAAATCCTACATGATACCGGTAGCAGGGTGATGATCCTGAACCTGACCTGTAGTAGTTTAAAGAAGCTACTTTTTCTAAGCAGTACTTTAAAACATTGATAAGAATATTTTGGAAATGCATTAGTAAAAACATTACATCTAACAGAATACTAGAGTTTAAGGCGAGCGTAAGTTTTATAATTTGAGTCATTAGTTGATAATTTGAGAAAGTAATATTTCATTAATAAATAATAATAAACAAATAATTTGAGATTATTTTAGAAAGTTTATAAAAAGTTATTCCTTAAAATCCAAACTTAGTGAAGAATTGAGAAAACAAATCATAAAAGTTATATTCTCATCAGCTCCAAATTTAAACAACATATTCAGCAACAATAAGACAAAACTTACTCCAAATACAAACCCAGACGTCTACCAACTAAAATGTTCATGCAACTCTATATACATTAGTGAGAATAAAAAGGACCACTAAACATTCCAAATCACGCCGAGGTACTTTTGACAAGTTGCATCCCAAAACCATATCTATTGCTCCAGAGTTGTTTGGAAATCAATTGAAATAAACAGAGCTGAAGTTTAACAAGAACTAAGAAGTGGCAAATATTTTGTTAATGATGGCGATGATAAGACAACTAAGACTTTTTATTAGTTGACGTCAATGTTTGAAAAACTTTTTTTTGTATTTTATTATGCTCTTTTTAATGTTATCTTTTTTTTACTTTATTATGATAATTTTCTTTGTAACAATTTTTATTTATTATAGAGAAAAGCGGCAAGAAGTAGGACAAAGGAGAAGTGGGACAGCCTGAAATTTCTAATTAAGACTGGTGCCTAAATACTGTTATTTGATGTAAACAATTAAATTGCTTCCCTTTTATTTAGCAGAAGTTGCTTTGTTTCCCTGCGTGCGCTAGAAGCCCTAAGTATGAAATCTACCTTAAAAAAGTATTTACATTGGGGTAAAGTGGAACAGAAAAAAGAAATATTTATGCCCCGCTTCTTCCTGTCGCCATTTGATTATTTTGATTGGTGAAAGCTCTTTAACATTTTTATGTTAAAGAGCTTTCACCAATCATTTATGTCCATGAGGTGATTTTATGATTATATCAGTTTCTATTTAATAATTTGTATTAAAATGTTGTTTTAAATTTATTTGTCCCATTTCTACCCACTCTCTCCTACCTGATGACGCTGATTGCAATAGATCAGCAAAATATCAATTAATATATATTAAAATAAAACAATTATCTTTATTTTCAAAAAGTTTATATATAGCCGTATTTATTGAATTCTACATATTTTATTATACAAGAAAATGACTTTGAAAAATAATATATATATATATATATAAATATATAAATAAAAATATAAGTTAAAATTAATAAATACCTTCAAAGGTATGTTGATCAAATACTAAAAATGAAGAAACTTCAACTTCCATGCCAATTGCACCTTCTTCAAAGTCTTTTTGAGATCCTGTAAGATTACCTTGACTACTGTCACCAGAACTATATGTTATACAAGACGCAGTAATACTAGCTGAAGGACGTTGGGCTATGTTTTTACCACTATAAAGATCCCGAACTTCTGTACGTGAAGAGATTACACCAAATGTTTGTGTTGATTCTTGATAAACTATTCGCCTAAAGCATTAAATTGAAAGAATAGATATTTAAAAACTAAATTTAGACAAAAATAAAACAAATTTAGGCTTGCTACATTGAGAAAATAAAATAAACCTAGGTGACTCATAGAGTGGTACAGATCTTATATGTAACTTTTGTTGAATCTCGTCAATTGAGCCAATGGTAAGACAGTTCTTATCAGCAATTGCTAAACTTCAAAAAATAAATAAAATTTTATAACAAATTGTGTAAAAATAAAAAATAAACCTTAAAACTTTAGTAAATGCTATAAGATTGCTTCACACTTTAAATTAAAGTTTAATATGCAGTTTTTTCTTATTTAACTAAATAATAAATGCTATAAATATGCTTCATTCTTTTAATGACTTTGCGGAACATAAATACAAAATTTTAATATAAAATGATGTTTCAAACCTTTACCCCACTTTCTTGGCTAAATCAAACTAATTGTACGTTAACAACATTGGGTTTTTATTTTTAAACACTATATAGAAAATCCTTGATTATTTTAATGAAATATCCTAGGAAAAAGTATTTAATTGATTTTAAATTCAATTTGATAGCTGACAATCTAGGAGATTTTCTTTTTAAATCAAACCTCTTATAAATATAAAAATTGAAAGTAAAAGAAAATACAAATTTTCTTTTTACAGCAGTTGGAGACATAAAGTTGGAGACAGTATAAAAAATGGAAAAAAAAAAAATTACAAAACTATTTTGAGACAAAATTCACCACCAGAACTAATATACTTTGACGCTACACATGCCAAATAGAATGGTCATATCATAATAATCAAAATTTTTTAATAGACCAGTGTGATCTGTAACAAACATTAATGAAATTAGAAGACACGAAGAAAGTTGTTGCCAATTATACAAAATATCATCAGCATCAGCAATTAATTAATTTGCAGATTTTTTCAGATTTTTCTACTATTGATACCTCAACTTAAACATATTTTGTCTAAAACTTTTACAGCATTTTTTTTATGCTCCTTGTCAACAATCTACCACTTGTATTAAAGTGTTGTAGTAAAGAACATGTAAGAAATTAGTTGATAGTAAATTATGTGACAATTACTGGATTTGTGACAAAGTAATATCTAAAGAGCTTAAAAAGATAATCCTTTAAAAACTTAACCAATTATATTGCATAAAAATTTTATAGAGTTTTTATTTGATTGAACCAAATGAGCCTCACCAAATAAAAGAATGATACAAATTTCTCTCTTTAGATCTTAATATACTTAAGAGGTAGTGGAATAAGATTTTGGTAAAAACACTTTGAATAACATGTGCTGATCTGAACTTTTTAGAAAAACATAAAAAGTGGAATACTGAAAAAAAATCTTAAAAATGTAGACACTCTCGGTGTAGTTAAGGTGATTTACAAAATATTCGAATACTTTTATTTGGAATTAGCATGGTTTTGTCAGCATATTATGTCCAAACACGGTCTTTAAATGCTATAGTTTTTTATGCTTAAGGTTTTTATAATATTTAAAGAAACTTTTCTTTTTTATATATAGTTTTCAAAACCTTTTTACTACCTGTAATACAAAATATCATACAGACGCTCTAATTTTTTAAAAGTGCCTTAACTACACCGAGCTACTGGCCTAATTTATAACCCTCAATTAATTATAGTTCCGGCTCCTATGGCTATTTTAAATTGCTAAATATATTGATTATTGATGTGCTAACCCTTGTTTGAAAATGTACATTCAACCTTGCTTGATGCATTTCAACTTTTTTCAAAATATAAAAATGTCAAAAATAAACACTTAACTCTTATGTATGTATGCACATATATAATATATAATAATATATAGCACCAGAAAAATAGTATAAAAGGATATATACATATATATATATATATATATATATATATATATATATATATATATATATATATATATATATATATATATATATATATATATATATATATATATATAGACACACACACACTAACTTACCTATTGGGATAAGCTTGAGTGTTGAGTGGACTCATATAACACACTTCCTAAAACAAAACATACAAATTAGTAAAAATTATTTATTATTGCTTTTCTAGTAAGTTCTTAATGTAAAACACAAATCATAAATTAAGTTTTTAAACAGACTTTTTTTGTGTACAGACTTTATTTAGAGAACAGGAACTTTAATTCCTTAAAAATGAATATATACCACTTATAGATTATTATTATTAGATATTTTCTTAACAAGTTATTTTACAAAAAAGACTTGTTAAGAAATGGTATCAGCATTTCTGTGCAGAACCCAAAGTTGTTTATGTACATGGCACATAAATAAAAAACAAAGTGTTCAAAAGAATAGAAACCATAATGTTCATGTTGTCACATTTTGTATAACATTAACTCAGGCTGTAATTTTTTACCTCATAACATGACAACCATATTACTGCCTAAAAATTCTCAATCATGGAGCATCAATGATCTGCTCCATATTTAGTATTAAATATATCTATAAAATGAGGAAACTTTCAGTAATAAATTTTTAATAAGATAAAACACATACTGATTTAACAAAACAAATATAATTCAACATAAAAAAATTCTTATTTATTAGCAAAAAAATTCATTGAGCATATTTTAGGAGATGTCATGAAGACACCTCAAAAATGGATACCTGGAGTCATGTTTTAAAAATAAATATTAAACCTTTTTGAATAAACAAAAATGTTTTAAAAAAGTTACTTAAGCAACCATTGGAAAGAAAATGTTTTCATTTTTAAAAATTCATTTATTACTATTTAAAAAACAAAAAAACTTTTTTGTTTTTTTGCGGATTCTTTTAATGCACTGTGTCAATTCACACTTAATTAAGTTTTTATTATGTTTCACATTAACAAGTTTTTCAGAGCTATGAAACTGTTTTTTAAACTAAGGTATACTTGTAAGAGTGTTTGGATTGTAATACAAAAAAATGAATTTATGGAACTTTTTACAAGTAAACTGAATATAATGATAGTGTATATAAAAAATACTGATAGTACAAGCTATGGATTCTGACAATATCTGTGACAACTCGAATATAACTTTAAACAAATACACTAATAGTAAAATCAGATTTAAAAGAACAAGAAAATGATGATGAAGATATTCTCACAAATATGTGCAGAACATTGTTAAATGTACAAAATACTCTACTGTGCACAATTATATACTTCAGATAATAAATAATTGATGATTTCAATACTCATAATAAATAACATTTAGACAACAACGATGTTTGGAATTCCATTTCTAAAATGACAACTCTGCATCTTAAAAGAAAATATTTGCTTTTTTTGAGCTTGATATAAATAAAAGATTATGGATATGCTAATTTTTTTAAAAATCTCTTAAAAACTCAAATTCTATGACAAAAAAAAACAACAACAAAATAGTATTTTATTTTATTTCCAGATTTGTGTGGTTTAAACATGTTAATGCCATTTTCTTGAAATATAAAATTATGAAAGAGTTCAAAAAACATTTTACAACCATATCCACTTTCTTTAAATATTAATATACAAATTCAAGAAAACAGAATATAGAGCAGTTTTCAAATCAAAGAACCATTGTAAAAAAAGAAACCAAACCTATTTTGGGATTTCCTAAAAAGGCCTATTTATGCAGGATTTTACCATATATGTTTAATTTGAAAGCCAGTAAATGCTACTTTTTATAACGGCATGTAACTTTGAGTTAACTAATTAGCGTTACACTGCGTTATCAAAAAAGTTGTTTTTTATAAGCATTATTGATATTATTGCTTAAAAATATAACAATGATAGATTTAAAATGAATGTCAATTGTTCAGTAAAATATAGAAAAATTAATGGATAATTTTGGAGAGTGTAGAAAAAAAACATAACTTTTAATGCGCGATGTGTGATTGCTAAAACAATACTTTATGTTGAAAAATATTGATATAATTTTAAGTAACTGAAATGTAGAAATATAAAATAAATAAATAAAAACAATAGATAATCTAGGACTAATAAATACTTTATTTTATATTTAATACATACCAAGTTTTAAAAAAAAAAATTTTGAAAACTTTTTTCGCTGAATAACTTTACAAGTAACCTGAATAACTTTATAAGTAAGTTAGAAATTCATATTGTATATAAGTAAAACGCACCTGATACTATTTTAAATAATACAAGAAACCTACTAGATAAATTAACTGGTATTTGCCTTTAAACAAAATATTTACAAGCCATAATCAGAATCATTTTTTTTTTCTTTTGTTGTCTAAATAAATTTTTATGCTTTAAAATCAACTTTTTAATTACGTTTTTACATAAAATCATAGAAATTTGATTAAAAATCAAGCTTTAGTCTAAAAGTTTTTTGTTAGGGGAACTATATCTTTATTTGAGTAGCATATTTTTTTTTTAATAATTCATAAATAATAATTTCAACATTACAAATTGATGCCACTTTGTTTATTTATTACAATTAAATAATTTGCAATGCAATAATAAACATTTTTGAAATTATTTAGAGGTTAAAGTTTAATACATTAAATCAAATAATTACAAAATTTAATTTGTGAAAGAATAAAAGTGAACAAAAAATTATTTGTTGATCATTTAAAGAATATAGTTGAACAATATTTTTCCCCAAAAGGGTATTAAAAAAAAAAAGTCTCATAAAACAATTATTTGTTGATTGTCTAAAGAATATAGAAGAATTTTTTTCTCAAAGAAAATTAAAAAAAAGGCTCATACAGGATTCTTACATCGCCTTTGGGACCAGCATGCCACTGTGTGCAGCTGTGAAAAATAACTACACACTATACACATAACTATACACACTTAGTTAAGCAAATTTAACTTAGTGGCCAATAAAATTTTTACAACTACATTTTGAAAAAAGCCAACTTTAATCAACTTTAATAATAATAAAAAGTAACAAAATTTGTAATAATAAAATTTTAAAGTCTTAAGAATTCATATAAGTCTCTCTTTATTGAAATTAATTATTTATTTTATAGCTATTATATATAAACTTAAATTTAAAATTAAAAAAGTAATTACTAAATGGATTAAACCATATCAAATTGGTAAAATAGTAAAAGTATAGACATAAATAAACAATTAAAATACAAAACAATTATATACCATAACAACATTGTGTTGAAAAAAGTTTTTTTTTAAAAAAAAAATCACCTTTAAATTTACATTGGAAAATACAAGCTTATTATTACTAGAGTAAATTACAGTTGGTCGGTCAGAGCAAGCAAATACATGTGTGGAGGATCCGGATTTAAATGATTGAATAACAGTTGGTTTTGTGCCAAGGGACACCTTCTTTTGGTCAGAAAGAACACCTAAGACGCAGTTAAATTGAATAAAAAAATAATAATCAAATATTTTGTTGATATTAAAAAACCTTTTTCTACAAAAATCATACCAGTCAAACGGTTTAACAAAAAATAAAACAATGATCCGTCTCCAAGTGCACATAGTAAGTATTCTTTATCTTCAAATGTAATCATAAGGATGGATCGAGGAATCATTTCTAATTAAACGATTAAATAGATATTAAACAGATATTAAACAGAAAACAAACAACAATCAAAACAAAACAAAAAACAGAACAAAAATATTTTTTTTACTTAATTTTTGTTTCAGATTTTTACTTAATTTTTGTTGCAGCTTTTTAACCTGTTAACAGTCCATGCCATAATATTACGCAAACTAAAAGTGGTTTCTAAATGTCCATGCTGTAATATTACGGTTTTGTGCATCTCTTTATATTTATTTCTTGTTCATCAGTAATTAAACATTTACTTGTCACAAAAATTATTACTATATAGTTACAGAGCTTTTGTTTTAATAATTGTCTTTTAAACGTGTTCAATTTAATTTTAAATATGACAAATAAGGAAGTTCTATCAGTGCAAAAATAATCATCAAAAAGTAAACATTTACTCACGAAAAGATAGAATTTTATACATTTGTGTATCAATAATAAAAACATATATATAATGAATGATTATTGAAAGGGATATAAAAAGATTCATGCTCAAAGATGGTGTGTGGTATGTTACAAACACAATATTCAAAAAGGTTCAGGATACGAATGTGTAGAATGTGATGTAGGACTTTTTGCAGCTCCTTGCTTTTTACAATTATCATATAAAAAGTGAATATTAGTGACTACATTTTCAAATTTTATGTATATGTAGTATGATTTATATATTCTTAAACTTGAATAATAAATAACATTTTATAGTATTTAATAATGTTAAAAATAGTAAAAACATTTTTAATCTTATTTGTAAAAAAATACAATGAATTTAAAAATATGGGACATTTAAAGGCCACTTAAAAAAAAAGAAGCTGGACTAATTGCAACCATTTTTTAAAAAAACACGGGACTGTTAAAGGGTTAATGCAATTTCAAATCTTTGCACTGTGGAGTTTCCAGTTTTTTCAAAAAAACAACAACAACATATATATAACAAATATAGGTAGCTAAAGTGTACTAAAACAAATATAGGTAGCTAAAGTGTACACAAAAAGTTAAAAGTAAACAAATTTTTCAACAAAAGATTTTGTTTTATTTTTAAATAAGTTATTTTTTATATTGTGAAATCAAATACAACAATAAACAAAATAAAATATTTTTGTTGATAGTAAATATAATTAACCTAAAGTTGTGGTAATTTACAACTAATATCCAAAAGTAAAAGTGGTATTTATAAGTAAAAGTAATTTACAACTAATTACTATTCTTAGAAAAAGATAAGAATAAATAAAGGTATGATAAATAGTTTTATTTTATTTTAAAACTTATTTAAAATATTTCACTCCAGATCTGTAAACAAAACGAACATGTCATGCATTTTGACTATTTAACAAATTATTGAATAGAAAATTTAATAATTTCATTTAACAAAAGAATTATTGATACAATCAACACTTTTGCCATTAGCAGGGGCTATTCTAGGGAAATAATTTGGGCAACGCAACCACCCGATTCGGCATCTGTTGTAATATAAGTTAGTTTACTTAAGAAAAACTATAAATAAAATAACAACAACTCTATAGTTATAAATGTTTATGAATTAGATCTTAAAACTTTTTAAATTTATTCATTGATAGAATTAAGAATTTTATTTATCAACAATTTTAAAATTTTAAATTATATGTATAAGCCGTTTGCAAAACAAAATTATTTTAAAAATTCGCTTTCTTAAATTTGTATTTACCTTTAAGAAATTTTAAATTTTGCGTTTTGAAACCAAGTTTAAAAAAACTATTAGAGTCTTACATTTCATTTTCAATTTGTGATTAATTTGTTATTACAACAGTCAAAAATGTGAAAAAAAATCAGAGCATACATAAAATTGAGAAATCAGAAAGATATTTCATAACAAAAGATAACAACAAAAGTAAAATTTTACGAAAAAATATTAAGCCCAAAAAACAGTTACATTTTTAAAAGATTGAATATTGTGTTAATGATATTTTTTTATGTTTAATATTTTTAGGTACTATAGACAAGAGAAAACTTGAAACAAACATAGATACTACTTGGCATTCTATAAGCAATAAGATTTGCAGTTGCCTTATACCTGCTGACCAACCTTAAGTTGTTTCAAAAGGATCCTTAAAAAGCCCTAACAACATACACCAAAAAGATTATCAAAGATGCCACCCATGTACATCATGGAACAATTAACACTTTGACACTTTTCAGCTGTTGAAAAATATACAGCTCTAAAACTGAGTTTTAGAGCCATATCCTCATAAGGAGATAAAATAGAAAAAGAAATAAGGTATGAAGTTGCCAAAATTTTGCTAATTAACTTAAATTTGTTACAAAGAGCTCTTTATCTGGCCTAAATAATACACACCAAAAACACTTACAGGAATACCTTTCATGCACAACATGAATCTGTTACTACTCTAATATTGTACTACTGTTGATAGGATCAGCGTCTCAGAAAGCTACCAAAAAGTTCAAGAAACATAACTACCAACCTGCCTTAGAACCATTAAACTAAGTCTAAAAACACATAATCAAAGTTAAAAAGATCCAGCATTTATTACCCTAGACAGGAAACAATGTAACACAGGATCTAGATCATCTTATTAAATGAAAAAGAGGTGCAAAGCTAGTCAACAAAAACTAACATAACTTTTATCCCTAACATGTTTGCTATGAGGCCATCTACAAGGCAGTAGCCAAAAGCAATTTGTTCTGCATTTGGCTATTGCCAAATGCAGAACAAACTGCATTTGTGCATACACACATGTATATATTCCAGTAAAGAAGAAATGTATTCTATAAGAATTATAGATTTAAAAGACAACTTAGTCTCATAGATGTATTAAAAATACTTAAAAAAAAATCAAGTATTTAAAAAAAAAAAAGAAAAAGAAAAAGAAATCATCATTCAAATTAAAAATTTTTTTTTTATGCCTTGAAAAAAAAAAAAAAAAAAAAAAAAAAAATCAAAATTATACTAAAGTTTTGCAGACTTACCTCCACTAAGTTTTTCTACATATAGTTCTTCTAGGTTAGGCAACGCAAGTATTCGCACAGAGATATCTGTCCACAGACCAACACATAGCCTGTCGGATGTGGTTTCATTTGCTACAATAAAAAAATTATTAAAATATATATAAAAGGTTAATCCAAACAGGTAAACCATCCATAAGGCTCAATCGCAATAGATAAGTTTATCTTAAATAAGATAAGTTTATCTTAAATAAAACCTTATCTAGATTTCAATGTTATTATTTGTTATTTTATAAAGATATTTTAACAAGATTGCTATATGCTATATTTCTGAAGCTGGATAAGAACTTTGAGGCATACATGAATTAATTTAAATGGATTAACTCCCCAACTAACTCCCCACATGGATTATTCATATTGAAGAAAAAATAATAATCTGATCTTTCTCAATTGACACAAAATAGCAAATGAAAAAAAAACCTTTTAGTAAAAGTTTGCTTTGTTATTTTATTATTATCCTTAAATCTTAAAAACACATTTATTTTTACAAACGCTACCAACAGACTTTTTTAACCTCCTAAAGAGTTTTGACTTTTAAAATAGTTATTTAATAATAGTTTCTTAGTAATTTAATGTCCATATTTAGCTTCAATAAAAGCATAATTTTTTTTTTTCATAAAAACAACCAAGCTGACACAATATATTTATGCTCTTAATAGGAATCTTAATTTAGCAAGATTAGTTAAAACTATTTTTCTAATGAGTTAAAATATGAGTGAAACCAATTCTACGGAACCATTTTTTAAAATCTTTTTCTTAAAATTCTTTTTTTTTAAATCTTGCTTTTCTACAGAACAAGTTTCTATGGAACCATTTTTTAAAATCTTTTTTTTTAATTTAAATTTTTTAATATTGAGTAACTTGTTAATAAAAACATAACACTAAAAATTACAACAAGGAACAAAAAAATAAAACAACTAAAAACATTAACCAGGAGGTTATTTATGTAAATGATTTAATTTTAAAGTTGAAAACAACTAGATTTTTTATTTTAGTTGTTTTCTACTTATAATAATGAATAATTTTTTTTTCAAAGTATAAAAATAAAAATCGATAAGTTAAATTTGCTACATTTGCCAAGTATAATTGATCAAAACAAAATTTTTAAAAACCATTGTATATTCAAATGTTTTTAAAAACAAATATAACTTAAAATAATAAATATATTATTTATACATTAATACAAACCTAGATGGATATGTGTTAATACAAATTATAATAAATTAAAAATAATAAATTTACGCATTAACACAAAGCTACATTAAACTGCAATTTAAACAAAAATACCTTTTGAAATTTTTCTCTTTCTTTTTGTTATCTATATTTTTATTTTAAAAGGGTGTCATAAGATTTTTTTACTTATTTTTGACCAAAATATTTACAAGAGTAAACAAAACGAAAAATTCTATTATGCAAGAAGTTAAGAAACTCTGCTAATTGTGTATTTGCATACTTAAAAATCATTGAGATGAATTGCTGGAGAATTTTTTGAACCCGATATAAAAAACATTCTGAATGCTTAGGTTTTCATAAAAATAAATTTGCCACTGCAATGGGATGGAGGTGTTAAACTTCCCAACCCTCACTTTTTTCCTAATTTTTTTGCATAAAAAACAACAAATAACTCCTGTATAATATAAGTTAACTTCATTTTAATGGTTCGTATTATAATAATTATTACAAGATTTAATTGATACTTTCGTCAATTTAAAGCATGATGAAGTGCTATTATTTTGTGTCAGTTACTAAAAACATTTTGTGTTGAACTTAGGAATGTTGAAGAAAATGGTTCTGCTTTACACTGTTATGACCTATGCCATTTGTAAATTACTTAAATAATGTTAAGTAGTAATAGTAAATGTTAAGTAGTAGTTGGTAAATTATTTTACCTCCTCATACATTTTATGTTAATTTTACAGATGGATTAATTTTTTCAAGCTGAAGGCGATTTTCTAAAAGGGTATTAGTTAAGGTTTTGCAACATTAAATTGTGGAAAACAGCCACTATAAATTAATTATGTAACAGACCGACCAAAACCCGTATTACGGGTTGCTTTTTGCTAGTTTACATTATTGCGAAAAAAACTTTTTACAATTTCGCAACATAGTTAATAACTATAACTTGTAGATTTTGTCTTTATTTTTTAAACAATTAAAAAAACATGAATCATTTGCTTTATCAATAATCTTATTGATTACTTTTCTATAAATTACACATACATTATTATTATGATGGTGCTAAACACCATACACAGGATATTACTAGAAATTACACATACATTATTATTATGATGGTGCTAAACATTATACACAGGATGTTACTAGAACATATTTTTCTTTTTATCATGTCCTGTTTATTTTTTAAAATTTCTGATTATGTTATTGACATAATTGACTTTTGACACTGTAATGCTATTAATTTTATTAGAAAAAATAATTGCTATAAATTTTATTAGAAAAATAAAATGATTTGAAATTACGCAAGTAAAGATTAACATTGAAATTTCTCAACTTGAATGTTTCAAAAATCTTTTCATTTAAATATTAATCTTTAAGAAAAATGGCAAGATATCATTATTTATAATATAAATCAATATTTATTTGACTTTGAATTTTTGATATGTAGCTACTTTTTTATTTATTTTTATTTCATTACAGTTGTTTCTAAAAATATGTTCTTTTAACTACTACATAGTTTATATTTGGATTTGATAACTTTAATACAAACAATGGTGATTTTATTAGTAACTTATTCTTTTGTGCATTTTTGAGAAACAGAAAAAACCTATTAATAAAAACATGTTAATAAAAATATAAATAAAAAGGATAAAAATTCTTTTTGTTACTAAGGCAAAAATGGAAAATGAAAACTTATTCATGGTTAAAAATAGTCAAATTAAAAAAGATAATGACAGGCTTGATAAAGTTATAAGTCTATAAACTAACAGAAGTGGTTTAAGGCTAATTGAAAATAATTTTTGCTGAAATGAAAAAACTAGACCCAGGCAAAACGAAATTAAGTATCTATGAAATATAAGATACCCTGGAAAATTTTCAAATAAAACACAATTTTTATCTTGCCATAATAATAAGGTAATAGTAAATATTAATAGTAAGGTAATTTTGCCCCTACTTCAACTATTTCTACAAGATTTACAAGGTTTATTTACATGAGTTACGAAAACCGTAATGCCGATATAAATTTTAAAAATAATTTTGATATTAATATGTTTAGCTTCATTTTCAACTAATGTAGTTTAACCAATCAATCTAAATCAATCTAACATATGGTCAAGTATTTCATTGTGCTGGTAATCTAAGACTAGATCAAAACCTCTAACATATTTTTAACTGTATATTTATGATCATCATGTAGCTGTAAATTTTAGAATGCAACCACATGGCATTCTGAAATCTAAAGCTACAGGCCTTGTTAAGAAGCATTACGTCATGTGAATTTCATGCCAAAAATTTTTTTCAATCTGTTATAAAAGTGCTAATATAAAAAAGTGCTTATAACTGCATATAAATGTTTTGTCAAATAATCAAGCCTGTATGCAAAACTAAATTAGAGAACATTTTTAGTAAACTTTATGTAAAAAATTTATAAAAAAATTGACTTTTTTAGTTTTAACTAAATTTTTAACATTATCATTAAGTTTTTAGATTGATCTTAGAATGAACGCTGATTAGAAATGATTAATTAGTTTATGAGTAGAATGTAAAGATTTTGTTAAAACCAAAATGTTAAAAAAAAAAAACATAAGACAAAAATGCTGTATTATAAATGTTTCAAGAAATAAACATTAGTTTAAATAAGTATAAATTTGTTAAAATAAGGCTTTTGTTTTTTCAAGCAGCATATTTAAATTTCATTGAAAATATTATTTTATAAAAATACTGTTAAATTTAAAAATATTTTATAAACATAGTTTTTATAAATATTTTTTTAACGTGTTTTCAAATAAAATTTAATTACAGTGTAGTAGTTTAAATAGTACTAAAAATATAACTTTATACAACATAAATATGGATGTTGAGTAAAGTTACATTTACTTAAACTTTTTAAAAATTTTTCAAGGTTTGACAGTCTATATTTGGCTTACCTTAATGTGATGACTGCCCCTAATATATTTAATAAATTTTTAATCAAAACAAGGTTAAAAGTCAATAAATTTACAACCTTTAGGAGATAAATCCAAGCAAGCTACTTCATATTCTAACACTGTATGACTAAAAAAAAGTTTTACAAATAAAAAAAATTTATTTTTAAAAGATTGTGTAAAATAATATAACTAATAACAATAATAATAGATCAGAAATAGATTAAAAATAATTTAAATTAAGTCTAAAGTCGACAAGTTAAATAAAAATCTGGGTTTTATTAGGTTTTTTTAAAGATATTTTATAATTTTATGACCTATTATAACCAACATTAACATTTTAACTATTATATTATTAACTAAATTAATTATTAATTATTTATTATTAATTATTAACTATTATTTTTAACTAAATTATTATTAACTATTATTATTATTAACTATTACTATTAACTATTATAACCAACAACAACAGCTATCAGGGTAGATATACTAATATTTGAATCATTATTTGAAAATACATTGTCACAATTTTTATTTGAATACTTTCATAGATTGTGATATTATTTATCTTTTATATTTTTCACCTCCCAAGGCTGAGAAGGCCATTACAGTTGAGGAGGCTACCTTATTGTGGTCACAATCTAAAACACTAAAACACAAACCTTTATAAACGAGGCCAATGCGCATAGAGAAAAAAGTTTAAAATAAATCAATACATATAGATTCAAAGTGAAGTTTTTTTCTCTATAACAATTTTAAATTAAGTTTAAAAAAACTTTTTTTATAAATTATTAAATAACATTATGTAAAATATATTTTAAATAAAGTTTAAGTAGAAAAATATACTAATTTTCAATATCATTAAACAAAAAACAAACACAAAATTTAGTAGATATAAAATAAAACCCAAATTTACCCAATAAAACTCAAAATTACCCCAAAAAAAAAAACGAGCCAAAAACTTTTTTTTAGAAAAAACCCCAGTTTTTGCCAACCCTGATTTTTATTATATAAAAAAAGTTTTATTATATAAATAATTTTAAAGTATTTTTAAAAAACCTTTTTGAATATGCGGAAAAAATAAAATTTTAACAAAATATCTAGAATTTAAGAAATACCCAATAATCTTTGTAACACAAAAACTTTTACGAGATTACTTTTACAGATAGCAAAAAATTGTAAAAAAACTATTTAAGTTCTTTTTTCAAGGGTTTTAATTGTTATGATTCAAGGGTTTTAATTGTTATGATTCAAAGGTTTTAATTGTTATGATTCAAGGGTTTTAATTGTTATGATTCAAGGGTTTTAATTGTTACGATTCAAGGGTTTTAATTGTTACGATTCAAGGGTTTTAATTGTTATGATTCAAAGGTTTTAATTGTTATGATTCAAGGGTTTTAATTGTTATGATTCAAAGGTTTTAATTGTTATGATTCAAGGGTTTTAATTGTTATGATTCAAAGGTTTTAATTGTTATGATTCAAGGGTTTTAATTGTTACGATTCAAGGGTTTTAATTTTTATGATTCAAGGGTTTTAATTGTTACGATTCAAGGGTTTTAATTGTTATGATTCAAGGGTTTTAATTGTTACGATTCAAGGGTTTTAATTGTTATGATTCTTGGTAATGTTTAGGGAAGAATCATAATAAGAAAAATTAGAACCCTTGAAAAAAATTTGTAGTCAAAATGTACTTAATAGATGAAAAAATGAAACATAAAAACAAAAAAAAACCTTATTTGTTTAATATTGGAGTCTTCAACTTCTAGATAAATTAATTCTTTGCCAAGACTCACAACTATTTGAAAACTGTTGCTAACAGCTACACTAATATGCTTATTGTCAGGTGGCAACCAGTTACTAAAAAAAAAATGTTTCTAAAATTATTGAAAAGATATTTATTTTGTATTTTTGTTTATTTGCATTCAAATCTAAAAGGCAAGAGGCCCATTACAGTCATGCAGATTAGTCATCTCTTTTTTTTAAATGTTGCTGAATCTCTACTTCAACCATGTATATTTAAAACAAAGATCATTGCATTTTAACATTTAAAAACTTTAATAATCAGGTCACCAACAAATTAAACATACTTTTGTGTTTTATTAACTTAGGTTAAAAAAGTGCACAAGTAAGTTTAAAAGTTTTTTAAATTACCTGCTGGTTCTACATAAATAATGTATATATGTTTATTATAATTTTGATTATATCACATGCCTTGTTTTAAAGCTTAATGCAATACACGTCATATTGTTTACTCATTTTATATTCTTAAATCATATTTGAGAAAGGTGCTACTTACAATAAAAGTTTATGAGTTGAACAACTTATAAGCAATATTGATTCCTCTGTAACCTAAAAAATAAAAGTAAAAATTTCTCAGTTTTAAATCATGTGTAAATGTGAAATTTTTACATAATACAAATTTGGAAACAAGCTTATTAAAAGTAAACAAGATTGTAAAATAGAGTTTGTCATTTTATAATTTTAATAAATTATTTTGTATATCTTATATTTTATTTTTAAAACAAAGAACAAAATTTAATTAAAAAAAGTTGATTTAATACTTTCAATCAATTTAAAAAAAAAAATTAATCCTTACAGATTATAAAAATTAGGTTTTTTAAAAACATATTTTGAGTCTCAAAAGAAGAGAATTTAAATAGAGATTTCAAATATCATTATGAAATCAGATTAAAAAAAAAAAAAACTACTGTCAAAAATTATTTTACTTTCATAAGTTAATTCTTTTTTAAAAGAAAAAAAAAACATAATTTATTTAATATAATTTTTTTAACATGCAATAGACTTATTTTTGAAAAAGCTTTTTTTTGGTTAACATCAGGGACAACTCAATACTTATCATGGTAAAAAAAAAGTAGCTTAAAACAACTTTTTTTCATATTATATTTCCTTATTTCAGATAATAGTTTTTCAAAAAAGAAAAAACTAGCTTATGTAGACTTTTTTAAAAAAGTAAAAATCCATGTTTATATGTTAACTAGTGAATGACGAAACAGAAAAACGCCGAAACTGAATAATCTGAAATTTCGGATACTCTAGTTTGGTGCCAAAACCAACATTTCGACAAATATTTTACCGAAACCGATACCGACATTTTGGCTAGTCAAACTTAATTTCATTAGAAAATTTTATTTAAAAATGCAATTTTACACTTATTGAAAATGTTTCACAAATTGAGATTTAATACATAAGTTAGCAATATAAGTTTTTTGTGGTGATATAAGCTTTTTGTGGCGATATAAGTTTTTTGTGTTGATATAAGTTTTTTGTGGCGATATAAGTTTTTTGTAGCGATATAAGTTTTTTGTGGTGATAGAAGTTTTTTGTGGCAATATAAGTTTTTTGTGGTGATATAAGTTTTTTGTGGTGATATAAGATTTTTGTGGTGATATAAGTTTTTTGTGGCAATATAAGTTTTTTGTGGCGATATAAGTTTTTTGTGGCAATATAAGTTTTTTGTGGCGATATAAGTTAGTAGCAAAAGTTAACAACTGGTTTTGATTTTCTCTGCAAAACAAGAATTTTTCGAGGTATTTTGTGAAAATTCTTAAAACTTTAGTGCAAATTCTAAAATAATAAAAAAATATTTTGTGAAAGTTCTCAAAAATAACTATTTTGAATATTGTGACAATAATAATTAGTTTTACTCTCTTTGATTGTTTGTTATGTGGTTTTACTAGGTATTGAAGTATAAGTAAGTAGATTTATAATATAGGTTATATATAATATAGGTAAATAAGTAGATTTATAACATTTATTCAGTTTAGGAAATACATTTATTAAATTAATAATTTTTTGTGTTGTCTTATCAGTAAATAAATTTCTAGTTAAGGAGCTACAAGAAGATCATTAATATAGATGAGAAACAAGGCAGGACCGAATATAAAAAAACTCAGAATATAAAAAAACTATATATTATAAACTATATATATTAAACTATATACGAATATAAAAAAACTATATATTAGTAACTCAGAAATTTCAACAATCAAAAAGTAATTATCAAAATTAGATAGTTCAGAGAGAGTTTGTCTATCCTTTGAAGAAGTAAAAAGATCAGATCCATGTATTTGAGAGAGTATTTGCTTTTATTAATGGCATTGTTACAAATTTTCTAAATATCTCTATAACCTACTTTCTAAAATAAAATATGATATTTACTAATCTAAGAATAATGGATAATGCAAGACACTTTTTTAACAATGTTTTTTTTCTAATGATAAAATTTCAATAGTTCTCAAGGTATGTTTTGGGAAAAAAATAAAAAAAAGATTGCAAATAACAGCTGCACAAGCAGAAGAAAACCATGGGCTAGAGAGAGGTTTATGAGAGAGGAAGCTGCACAAGCAGGAGAATGGGCTAGAGAGAGACTTGAAACCTTTGAAAAAGAACTAAAACTTTCATGCCTGGCTGAATTCAGGAAATAAAAAAAAAAAAATTTCAGCAGAGATTTCAGTCATTAATAAGAAAATCAATAAAAGAATAAGCCTTAAAGTAGTATCAAGAACTGAAATGATAAAATAAAAAACTGAAATGATAGAGTAAAGAACTGAAATGATTGAATAAAAAACTGAAATGATAGAGTAAAAAACTGAAACGATAGAGTAAAAAAATGAAATGATAGAGTAAAGAACTGAAATGATAGAGTAAAAAACTGAAACGATAGAATAAAAAAATGAAATGATAGAGTAAAGAACTGAAATGATAGAGTAAAAAACTGAAATGATAGAGTAATAAACTGAAATGATAGAGTAAAGAACTGATATAAGAGAATGATAAAGAAACAAAGTGTAAGTGTAAGTGTAATGAAATGATGGAGTAAATCTGATGTAGAAGAAGAAGTTTTTTAGCGTACTTTTGAACTAGACTAGATGTACGAGGGTCATCATAATAATCCAAGTTTTGACATGACCTGAATTTTCTGAAACATATTACTAGATCAATATATAACAAATATATAACGTGTATAAAAAATATGTAATAAATTTACAAATATATAAATAAAAATACTAGTATAAGTTTACAATACCTGAATCAACTGATTAAAGTTTACATTTGCACAATATGTCGTTTGTTTGTCACTACTAAATCCCTCTATTTCTATTTCTTCAACTTCCTCCGTACTCAATGAAAGAACTCTATTAGAATTCAAAGAAAATAAAAAACCCAAATAAATTTTATTTTTAATACTAAAAAAATTTTTTTTAGTATTAAAAATAAAATGACTTTTAAAATGAAATTGGATTGATACAAAAAAAAATTACAAACTTGACCCAAAATTAAAAAGGATAAAATACTTCAGTAACCAAACACAAAATAGCTTTTTGTTATAAAAATCAAAAAAAATTACCTTGATTGCCCAACAAATGACAGAACCATTGTATCATGAAGATCTGAATTAATTGAGTTTACCTTTAGGCACCATAACCCTAATAGTAAAATTCTATTAATTTTATGAAAACTTTAAACTAACAGTTAATTATCAAGAAGTTTTGTTTCAAAAAAATTAAAATAAATAAAAACCCATTATTCCAGCAAGGTCAATTGAAGCTAGCTCATTAATCCCAATGCCATTTCTTATAATTCTAAGACTGCCATCTTTAAATGCACCTGAGCAAGTCACAAGCTAAAAAAATTACAACAATTTTAAGTAAAAAAAATTTAAAACACTAAAAACTGTTAATATGAAAATAAAAATAAAATTATTTACTTGATCTTGCCCCTGTCTTTCAAGATCTACAACACACATATCAAGAATAGGTCCAAGGTTTGTAAATGAACGCAGTATAGTAATAAATGAGCCTTTTTTATCTGGCTCTGTGTTTAACTAAAAGTAAATTACAATGTTAACTATTGATAGGTTTTGTAAATTTTGGTTTAAAAGAAATTATTGTTTATAAAAATGATTTCAACAATTTAAAAAAAGAAAAAAATATACCAATACTTGAAAAAAATTAAAAGTTCTTAATTTGTAAAAAACATTTAAAAATTACTTTTAACCTACAGCGTAAAGGAATTTTAAAATGTTGGTTGAAACCTAATTTATACTCTTACAAATTTGTTAAACTATATTTTTATTGGTTAATCTGAATGCAATGAGAGAAGCACAGAGGTACTTCTGAAAATTACTTTTCTAAAAAAAAGTAACACAAAACAAATAACTTTGAAAACTTTAGTTGATTAAAGATATCTTTTTTGTCCTTGTATGGAATACTGCTGTCATATTTGGACTGGTTTTTTTAATGATAGTTGTTCTTTTTTAGACAAGGTTTTCTGAGAGAAAAAAAAAAAAAAAAAAAAAAAAGAATTGTAAATGTAGTTGGATGTTCTTTAGATACTAAGCTTAAGCCTCTGTTGCAAGGTTGTATGCTTATTTGCATTGCCTTATAGAGTACTACCAGAGCCACTGCTTAAGCAAGATCACATCTGTTGTTCCATCAACTAAAACTTAATGACTTATTCAGAAAAGTCAACTTGTCATTCAACAAATTTGCATCGTTTACTGCAACTCATGCTCAAAAAAATTTTTATTCATCTAGTTTAAACCTCAAACATCTATTTTTTAGAACTCCCAAATTCATGCTTTCTTGATTTATACAGCTTTTTAAGTCTTTTGTCAGCTGAATTTGCTGTTTAATTATCTATTTCGCTTTGTGTCAACTTCCAACTTCAGTAGTAGTTGCTTACAGCCTTGTTGGGAGTGAATAAGTATACAAAAACTGATTTAAAAATATGCTTTTCTATATTTAAAAAAAATGTATTTAAATGTTATTTTCTCAATTACTTTAAAATATGTAATTTAGCAAAAATAAAATTTAGTATGCTATAAAAATAAAATAGTGAAAACGCTATTATTGCAAACATTAAATCAAAATTAAAGTTAAAACTAAAATCACTAAAATTGAAATAAATTATATTTTTAATTTAATTAATTCTTAATCATATTTCTTAGTTTATAAAAAAAAAAAAAAAAGTAAATATAAAACAATATAAGCAAGAAATAACAAGTAAATAAAAAAAAAAACAAATAAAAAAAAATTGAATGATTATACTATTAAATATTTTATATTGACTTTTTTATATATAATTTTTTACTCAGATTTGATATCATATAAAAAATAATTTTACTGTTAACAAAATATAAGGTGCAAAGTATATTTATATTTATTGGTGTTATTAAGTTGTTTTTGCTTATTTTGAAAAAACGTTTTCTAGTTCTTTAAAAATTAATTTTTTTCCAATAATTTTATTTCCTGTTTTTTTTTTGAATCTTTACTCAAGTTTTCACTCAAGAAGTTTGTTTATTAACAATAGAAATACAATAAAAATAAAAAAAACATTACATCAATTTCACACTAAAAGTTTAAATTTTGGTAAATAAAATCATTTTAAAGATTAAAATGTTGCCAACATTTATTTATAGTTATTTCAAAACATTTATTTATAGTTATTTCAAAACATCAGATTTTCTGGAAGCCAAAAAAGAATTTTAATTACTTTATTAATAAAAATAAAATTCTCAATCTTTCAGTTGACCTCCACATATACACAAAATATTTTTTTATACTTGAAAATTTAAAAAAACCAAATTAATTGTTCAGATATCTGCTAGTTATCAAAAGGAAGCCAGTTATGATAAACTTTCATTTTAGTGTGGTACAGGTAAGAACATCTTGTAACTTAATCAAAAATTTAAACCCAAACAAAATCAAACTAACTATATAGGTAATACAACTATTATAGGTGTATACATATATACAACAAATAAATGTGTAAAAATATTTTGCAGGGATCTAAGCTAACACTGACACTGCAATTGACAAATTTCAATTGCTGTCAAGCAGTTGGGATTCGACTATTTATTTATTTTATTTATTTATTATTCTTAAGTTAGCGATAAATAAAACAGTATCTTTTTTAAAAATTTTAATTGTAAACATTATGTATAAACAACTATTGTTAATTTTGCATTGCATTATTACCTTGACTATTTGTGAGTCTCCAAGACATGAACCAATGAAAACAACACCATTATCAAGATAAGTTAAACAATGTGGAATTGATGTCTAAAACAAAGTTTTATCAAAATGACAAACATTTCAACAAAATAAAAAAGTTTAGAATGGGAAAAAAATAGAAAAAGGAAAACAGCTACAAAAAGCAAAGGTGACTAAAGTTTAAAAAAACATACAATTTATTAGAAGATGGAGGTATAGAATAACTGAATGTTTTAATTAAATATTTTTATTATATCAGGGGTGTTACCCTCATGGTTGTCTGGTGGCACAGGATGACTTGTTTTCCCCAAGGGCAACTGAAATTAAAAAAAAAAAAAAAAATTCTGTCAGTAGCCCGGCAGGATGACCAGACATTTTGTTACTTACAAAAGTGTTATAACAGGTTATAACATTTCACTTTTTTTTATTAATTTACTTTTAATTAAACCTTATTAGACATATTTTAGTAGTCAGGCATTTAAATCTTTTTTTTTTCATTATTTTCACTGAGAAAAAATATCAAAAAAAACTATTATACCTAACTACTGATTATCATAGCGGAGGACTTAAATGAGAAATAAAAACTATTTCAGTTGCCCTAGAGTAACTGGGAAAAAACTGGAGAGTACACCCCTGTATATACTAAAAAGTGGCTGATCAAAATAACAAAATGTTTTTTAAACTGTTTTTCTTTTGTTAATCATTATTTTTATTCATTATTTGAGGTAAATCATTAACATTTAACCTTTTTTTTTCCAACTTAAAATAACATAGTTTCATTATATTTCATTTTTTAATATCAAAATTTAATTCTATTTTGTATATATTTTACTTGAATCAATAAAAAAAATAAACTCTGTTTTCTATGAAATTTATTTTGAATTGTTTCATTAAAAAAATTATAAATAATTGAGCTCTAATTTATGACCAGTCATGTAGATCTTTAAAACAACAATTAGTTAAAATTTAGTTTTTTATTTTTTGAAAAAGCTTTTGTACAAAAGAGAAACAACTGAATTTTGATTAATATTTATTTCAAAAAAGCTGAAATTTTTACAAAATTTCACAAAATTACAATTTTTCAATAAAATAGCTTCATCAAGTTTTTAGTGACCTGATCATTTGCCTTTAAAAATAACCATTTGCTTTTAAAACCGCATCACAGTAAGGAGTAATTAAACCTAATAAATGAGTGAGGAACATCCTGAGGAATATTATACCAATATTCTAACAATCAAATTTTAAAAATGTTTTTGGCCTTTTATCTTGCTTTTGTTTACAAAAAATTTATTTAATTACAGGATATGATATGTTTTTATACTTTAGCGGGAAAGTCTTTTCAAAAATCAAGTAAACTTTAATTAATGGTTAAATTTTACAATTTTTGTAGTCTGTATTTTGAAATGAAAATTATAGAGCAGATTTGGTAAAAATTTTAGCATAATTGAGAAGGCTTGTGAAAAGTTGAGTTAAAAACTGAAAAAAAGTTGCTGTTTCAAAATTTTTGCACACTTCTGTATATCAACAAATGATCAAATACCAAGCTATTTTTTTGAGAGTCACTAATATTAAATAATAAAGAAAAAGGTTTTACATCTTATTCAATTTTGTATTAAACAGTAAACAATGTACAAATTAATATATATATATATATATATATATATATAATATATATATATATATATATATATATATATACACATATATATATGTATATATATATATATATATATATGTATATATATATATATATATATATATATATATATATATATATATATATATATATATATATAATTATGCAAATTTAAAAGATAAATTAGAAGCATTGACTAAAATACCAAATTAAGCATTTACCAATGTGATATGTGATTTTTGATGGGTTTCAATAAAGCCTGCTTGAAATTAATATTATTTCAAATTTTTCAGTTATACAAGACGAACTTAAATTAAAACATTTTGAAGAAAAAAGAAACATTTTTTATTTCTAAATTTTTAAAATTAAAAGTTTTGTTTGAAAAAGATTAGAGACCAGAAAATAAAAACTTTATAAATATTGAAATACCTCCCCAAGAAGCTCTAATTTAAGATCTTTCACTTCTGAAGCTTTTGTTTGATAATCCAAAAATAGCATGAAAATGCGACCAGATGTATCACCAAGTAAGTATCTTAAACCTTCTTTATCAACTCGGCCATAACAACTTAATGAGCTTTGCTGAAAATCAAATAGTTTTATTACTATTATTACTTAAAAAAATATACAATATTAACAAATTAAAAATTAGAAAAATAAAAAACAAGATTAACAAGCAAGAATAATTTTAAAAATTCAACCATTCACATTAAATAATTACTTTCATAGCGGGAGGTGCCACCGCTAGATAAGTCTCTCCTTTATGATATGTAATGGACTCATGTCCAACAATTAAGGCTCCTTCAATGGGTTTAGGTACTAAACAAAATATAATTTTTATTTAATAAAGATTAAATATCAAAAATAATATATATATATATATATGTATATATATATATATATATATATATATATATATATATATATATATATATATATATATATATATATATATATATATATATATATATATATATATATATATATATGTTAAAGAAAAAAGTATTTAAATTTTAAACCTCTATTACAGAAATATATATATATACCTGTGATTAGCATACAAGCCTCTAGCTCAACATTGTCTTGCTTCCATGGTCCCCGTTTAAACTCTTTATCAGCCAGTGAAATACCATAGGTTTTAACATGCCTTCCGTGTGTATCCTATTAAAGTAGAGTCAATAATAAAAAAATAATAATTTTTTAAATAATATATAAAACTAATCCAAACTAAGAGAAAAGATGACAAACTTTTTAAATACTTTAGATTTTTTTTAAATATATTATTTTAAAACTGGAGAAATGCATCAATTCAAAATATTCAAAGTAATTGATCAAACTGAAAAAATGAAATTACCTGATACACTAAAATTATAGTAGGATGTGTAAACGAACCATATAAAAATTGAATATCAACAACATGAAGTTCTTCCAATCTAATGTAAAAAACAAAACTTTAAGACAAATATAAAAATATTACTATAACAAATACTCTAAGTAAAAAATATAATCAACAAAAGTATTTTCCGTTGTTACAATAAAACTGAAATTAAAAATATAATCATATTTTCTTGTAAAAAATAAAAAATTGAAAGCAATTCAATTGCTTATTTTATGACACATAGGTATTAAAATGCAAGTATATACTTTTTTTAAAACAAGTGCATGCACTTGTTTTATAAAACTTTCTGAATGCAAAATAGCGAATTAATTTCTATTCAGGAATTAAAATATAAATTTCAGCTAAAACATCAACAACTAAGCATAATTCAACGGACAAAATATAAAAGTTTTAAATAAAAACACCTTATGCAGCATTTGTAAGCACTTCAAAATACATTTTGAAAAAAGTTTTAATAAATTTGAGTACCTAATATTGAATGCTTTTAATTCCATGTTTGAACCAAGATCCAAAGGAATAACTTTTAACAATCCATCATATATATGTAAAGCTATCATTCGACACTGTGGGTCAATTATACCTATCATTCCGGTGTCACTTGGCCGGCCGATTTTATCCTAAGGTATAATATAATTATAATATGACAAATTTAAAAAAATTTAGATACTTCATAGTATATATATATATATATATATATATATATATATATATATATATATATATATATATATATATATATATATATATATATATATATATATATCTTTGTGTACTTAAAATGCATTGCATAAAACATTATTGATGATACTATACTGCATTAGGTAGATGTGGGGATTCAATACACATATCAAGTAAGAGTTTAGGCAGTTATTATCTAGTTATTATGAAGAATTATATATATATATATATATATATATATATATATATATATATATATATATATATATATATATATATATATATATATATATATATATATAATTCAATGTCAATTCATCTCGCCAAGTAGCCTTCTCCACTACAGTTGAGGAGGCTACTTTAATTGTGGTCACAATTACCTCTCAACTCTAACTCCAAAACATGAACCTTGATGAGGCTGCTGTGTGGAGAAACAAATTGATACATATCTGCTGCGGATATATAAATCTGCAGTTGATATATATATCAAGATGCTTTTCTGCGTAGCTGAGAAACAAGTTGATATATTGATATATATATATATATATATATATATATATATATATATATATATATATATATATATATATATATATATATATATATATATATATATATAATTAATACTTTATATGAAATGCTATTGATGATGTTATACTAAAATAAATATTTGTTGGTGCTTCAGTACATATATTAATTGAAATACTATATCAATTGAAATACTAAATAATATCAAAGGTGGAATAATATCGAAGGTGAAACAATAGAGATACTAAATAACATCAAAAGTGGAAGCACACATATTTGATTTGGAAACTAAAACAGTGGCAAGTTAGTTATATTTTTTAACTCTCTTGATTTATGTATGTCACTGCCTCAAATAATGCTTCCTTTACATAACCAAAGGTTCACGATTGACCATAATAAGTAAACTTTGAGTTTTCTCAAAGTTTACTTACTAGAAAACTTCATACCAAAAGCATATGTATTTGTTCCTAGGGATTTGAATTTTACAGATGATGTCAGCAAGCTTTAAAGCAAACATTTATTGAACCAAATTTTTTTTTATAATTTTGTTAAGTTTCTGATGTGTACTAGAAAAGTGCAACCAGGATTTGCTGAACTAATTAAAGGATACATCAAGTACAATACAAGTTTTTTTCCTACACAAAGACTGCTTAAAAAATTTTCTCTCTCTTCAAGCAAGATAATTGTAAAACTTAATTTCAAAAATAAATCCATCAATTCCCAGCTTTAAGATTACAGAATAGTTAATTCCCAGCTTTAAGATTGCAGAAATGTTGTTTTAAGGATATCGCTATGATTACTAACAATTTTTGACATTTTTTATTATTACCTTGTTATATCTATGAAAATGAAAGCAAAATGATTGAGGAGTTTTATCCTACCATTTGCCAAAAAATTGGCTTCTACTAAATTATTCAGCTAATTTAATTCATGAGTCATTTATGTTTAGCCTAGAGTTCCATTGAATTTGTAGCAAGTTTTAGTATGTGACAAAATATATAACATTTTTTCACTTACAAAGTTACAAAACTTAAAAAACATGTTTTTATATTTAGAATTATTTATAAATACTAAATATAACACCTCTCACTTATTAATTATTTAAAAATACTAATTATTAATACTAAATATTATTTATTTAGAAAATTATTACACCTCTTCTAATTTGCTTTTTTGTTGACTGAGGCTCCATTACATCTTTGTGGGCCACAATTACTGCAACAACTTGTTCAGCTCTAACTGGATCTTTTTCTGAAATTCTCTCTAAATTTCTGACCAACAAATGTTACACAACTTTTGTACACAACTTTTCAGAACTTTCATATGAAAATGAAGACTTCAAACACATTTTTGAAGCCTTCAGCTAAGTTGAGAAGATGCTTTTTCTTTAATTTTGCCAAATTTACAAATTAATTAATCGCAAATTAAAAAAAAACAAATTAAGATGATTTGCTAAAGTTGTAAAGCTTTAACACATGATTTTTTTTCTTTCAGTTTCCTAATTTTCTGCACTCATGCAGAAAAGTATCTTCTTATGGTGCAGTGAAAGTTTACATTTCTTTAAACGCTAAACTTAAAATTTTGATTTTAAATTTTTATTTGAATACTTAATCAAATATCTGAATGTTTTCTTTGTAATAGCTCAGCAGGCAATCGAATGGATTAGATTGCTAATCATTCATTTGTCAATTAGTAATGATATTAGTTATTTTTCAGTCAGTCATGACAATCAATCATTTGTCAATTAGTAATGATATTAGTTATTTTTTAGTCAGTCATGACAATCAATCATTTGTCAATAAGTCATGATAATCAATCATTTGTCAATCAGTTATGATAATCAGTCACTTGTCAATCAGTCATGATAACCAATAATTTGTCAATCAGTCATGATAACCAATAATTTGTCAACCAGTCATAATAACCAACAATTTTTCAATCAGTCATGATAACCAATAATTTGTCAATCAGTCATGATAACCAATAATTTGTCAATCAGTCATGATAACCAATAATTTGTCAATCAGTTATGATAACCAGTCATTTGTCAATCAGTCATGATAACCAATAATTTGTCAAACAATCGTGATAAAAAAACATTTTCATTTAGCTAATAGTTAGTCATTTAAAAATTTTAAACCAAAAAAATATTGTTGATATTTTTGTATTTTAAAACTTATAAAGAACTTTTCTATCAACTCAAAATTAATAGTATTTTTGAAGCCTTTTAAAAACCCCTAGAAATTTGTGTAAAACTTTTATGTTTACATTTGAAAAGAAAATAGTTTAAAAACATGTGATTGTAGAAAATATGCATTACATTGTACATTTGTATTACACAAACTATCAAGAAAAAATAATTTTCCAATAAAAAGAAATAATAATTTTCCAATATTAGTTGATCATAACCAGTGTTTCTTGAAAAAATCTCATTCTTCTAAAAGCCTTAAGTTACTAATAAAATACATTTATAGAAAAAATGGTTTAGAGTGGTATATATAGTTCCCCAAAAAATGCTTTGAACACTGGTATGTACAGTACCTCAAAAAATACTTTTGACAATTGTATGTATAGATAATAGTATAGTAGTTAAAAAAGTTTTCATAGGATATTTCATTGACATTAAGATCCTAATTTGGCATTAAGGTATCACTATGGTGATATTATGATATCATTAGACATTAAGGTATCATTATGGTGACATTATGACATATAAAGTGACATTATGACCTATAAAGTGGCATTATAACATTAAGTGACATAATATCAAAGTGTCATTATTACATACATAGTGACATTATGGTATCATTATATAAAAAACTCTAGTTCATTGATATTTCTTTTTATTCAAACTTTTAAGTCTTTTTTAATCTATTATTGTTGTTTTTTTTTAATTTTTTGACACTATTTATAAAAACTTTGCATTTAATAAAAGTCCAATTTATGTAAGTTTTTATTTGAAGTCAAAAAAAAATAAAAAATTAAAATCTAGAAAATCACAAAGCTGCGTCAAAAAAATTACAAAACTGTGTTTAATTTATTAATCTTTATGCCAGAGGTATGAGATGTATATAAGAATTATGAATTCAAAAGACATAACAGCTGTGAATGATTAAAACAAAATATTCATTAAAAAATCTTTTTTAAAAGTTTAGGTTTTTACCTGCACATCACCATAAGCTTTTGTTATAATATCACCAGTTTCTGCTTTATAAGCTAATATAGCAGTTCGATACCGCTCAGTTAATATAAAAAGCAAATCTTGGTTTTCATTCTGAATACGAAAAACAATTTAAAATGAATCAGATGATCAGATAAATTTAACTAACTTTAAATTCATATAAATATATGAATTTATTTTTGTATATACTTATATATATATATATATATATATATATATATATATATATATATATATATATATATATATATATATATATATATATATATATTTATATACTTATTTATGTGTATGTTTATGTGTTAAGTATAAAATATAAATATATATTGAATTTAAAACAACTCACTTGAGGTCTAAATAATTGCATAACTGCTACTCTCCCATACACATTTAAATCAAATTTAGGTTGCAGACCCTCAGGAGTTACCATATGTAACTCTAATTTATTATTTTTAGCAACTATCAAATTTAAGTCTGTTGGTCCTGTAAAGTGACCAGTTACTGTAGCATTGATCGCAGTTGCCTCTTGTGCTGTAACAACATAGTTATATGCCATGTTTTCTTTTTCTGAAAAACTTTAATTATTCAATATGTGATGCTGGAAATTGAATGTCAATTATAATGCAATCACTTTACAGTTGACATTATACAAATAAAGGAAGCTTATTTAATTAACTTCAATTTAATTATTAAGCTGACATATGTTACAGTCAATATAAAAAACTTAAGAACGCATTAACTTTTGATAGAACATAACAAGGAAAAAAGATTCAAAATGTTCCTATTTTTACCTAGACTCTATAGCCTCTGTCTGATTGGAGTTCTAAAAATGTCAACTGAAGTTCTAAAAAATGTTACAAAACTTGATGTTAAGAAATAATTGAAGTGATAAAAATTAATTCAAATTATTTTTAAACTTGAATTATATAAACTCCCGGTTTAAATAATACATTATCTAACTTAAAAAAAAAAAAAATTCAGGCTCCTGAGTTTTCATAAGCTCCTAAACAGATTCTAGATTAAAAAAATTGCACTTAAAACCCTAGTGTTCATAGAAACTCATCCTTGTTGGACAGAAAATCTCTAAAATCATACAAAAAAATTAAATAATTTTCGTTTGATCATTTTGTTAATTAAATATAAATTTTTAAATATTAGATAAAAAAATAATACAAACAATTGATATTTAGAATAGAAAAAACATCAAAAACAGGTAATCATGGAAAATTAAAGTTTTTTATTATTTATATATACAAAAAATTTACAATTTAAATAATACAAATTACAATAACAATTTATAGCAACTATAACGCATGTGTGTATGTGCAGTTTTGATTAAAAAAAGAAAATATCAAAGATTTTACGTACACACTGCCACAGTGCAAAACAACACTGTAATTTTTTAATTTATAACTACTTTAATAAAAATTTGTCAACAAAATTTAACAAAATAAAAATAAATAAAACAAAATAAATGATATACTATAGAATAAAACAAGTTTGATTTTGGAAAAAATCTCTTTAAACTAACGTTAAGTAAGTTTTATGTTAAAAATCCAAAATATTAATACTTTAACAGTATTTTAAAACATTAAAAGAGGAAAATAAAAATGAAATAAAAAAGATTCACAACATTAAACATAAACAACTGATACGCTAAATTAAAAAAAAAGACAGCTAAAGAAAATATTTCCTTGTTTCTAATATAAAAATAGAAATACAAGAGAATATCTGGTAGTATACAATTCTCTGATAACACACAATTCTAAAAAGTTGTTTTGTGTTTTTTAACTTCAACCATAACATGATGAATATTAATCAAATCGCTACGAGATGAAAGTCTATTGAACGGAGGATTAGATAAAATCTTCTGAAACCGATGGTAGTATTGAATAAGTTGGGTTAACGTAGCCTG
The DNA here is from genome assembly GCF_022113875.1 of Hydra vulgaris. Taxonomy (NCBI): domain Eukaryota; kingdom Metazoa; phylum Cnidaria; class Hydrozoa; order Anthoathecata; family Hydridae; genus Hydra; species Hydra vulgaris. The sequence goes on along the minus strand of NC_061161.1, from coordinate 42,862,594 downwards.
AAAAAAAAAAAATTTTTTTTTTTTTTTAAATTATACAAACATAGAATATAATTTTGCAGCTTGAATTTTTTTTCTAAATAAATAAGTAGCCAGTCAGAATAAAACCTTTATGTTGGCAATAACTAAGGTTAACTTTATTAAAAATGCCTGTATGCCAATAGCTGCCTTATCATTCTTATAAGTTATATAGATGATAATAAAAAACTTATATATAACTTATTGCAAAGTACAAGTAAATAAATATTAGCATAAAAAAAAAAATAACTTCTTTTGGATCAAAATTTTTCAAATAAAGTAGCTATGTTATAATTTTATTTTATTTTGGAAAAAAATAATTATCGTTGATGTTTTAATAACATTTTTTTAATGTTTTAAAATTTTACTATTACAATTCAAAAAACAAAAACATAATTTATGTTTCAAAAACTTTTTTTTTTAATTATATTTTAATTTCAATGTAATTTTTTTATAAAGCTTCAAACTTGATCTTGAACACAGTTCTCAACACTTTTAATATGATAATTTTTTATGACATCATCATATTAGTGACAATTTTTTTAATTTAGAGTAAAAATAAGTAGTGACCTTTTATAAATTTGCAAATAAAATATTAAAATGAAATTAAAATACCTGAAGAATGTTATTTCCATTTTTAAAATTAGAGAATGATCTCATTATATCTTGATTTAAATTTTCTATTGCACTCTTCCAATGTAAAGAAAAATCACGAATTATCTGTTCAATTAAACCTAAAGAATGTATTTAGAAACATAAAACAAAAACAAGTTTACAGTAACTTTCAACATTCAACATTGAAAGCAATTCAAAATAGAGAAATTTATTGTTTATTTATTTACAATTCAACTGATAAAAGTAACAAAAAGTTTACCTTCATTAACCTTGATTTGGCTTGATTGCCCTTTCTCTATTAAGGGTTCTGTTTCGTTTACAAAACGCATCATACCAATGAAGTATGATGATAATACCTTAAAGAGTTGATAACACATTTACTTTAAAAAAATTATAACAATATCAGCTACACTGTATATAATACTTTAAAAGCACATGCATTTCTAACTTTCTAATTTCATCTTTTTAAACAATAATGCTAATGCAGATTGTTCCAAAATTTTAATAAAACAATTGAAAATAACTAAACTGGTTATTAAACCTACAACCCTCAGATTTAGAGTTAGCATTCAGTTCAATGCCAACCTAAAAGTGTTTGAGGTTGGCAAAAATTGCCGACCTTGTTTCTATGTTTTACGGTCAAACCTTTGTTTTACATTTTTCTGCTGACCTGATGCCAACCTAAGGTTGTCAATAATTTGTTGACCTTATGTTTCCAATACCAAGAGCTAAACCTAGTTTCTTTTGTTAAATTTTCTGATTTGCATTTTTGAATTTCTAAAAATACAGTTAGGAAAAAAACACAAACAAAAGTGATACTTTTGTTTTATACTTTAATACATTATTTATTTTTTCCTAAATTTATTTGATGATGAAATCCTTGAATTTCAAAGAAGTTTTCTAAATGCATTTTTTTGGAAAATTCAAAATTTTATTGAAAACATCAAACTTTTTTTGCTTAAGTGTACATTTACATGACTTTCCTATTTATGCGACGGTCTATAATATCTACACTTATACATGGCAATACCTTCTACATTTATATATGTTGGTTTATAATTTCTATATTTATGTACAGTGGTATAATATCTACATATATAAAAAAAGCTGTTTACCTCTTCAACATATTCTCTTATTTTAGTATTAAGTGTTTCATGGAATGTTTGTTTTGCTTCATCATTTGTTTTTTCCTAAATTTTAAAGCAATTTGGAAAAAAAATAAAATTTATGCTATAAGATTATTATGGTTATAAACATTTAACAATTATTTGAAAAAAAATTCATTTAAAATTTTAATAATACAAGTAATCTAATCTATTAAGTAAATTATCCATTTGATAACCCAGCTAATTTTTTTATAATATATTAATGGCATCAAAATTATAGATTGCACGAAAAAATGTCTTTATTTTATATAAAAATTATAGAAAAAAAGTTACCAAAAAAAAAATTTACCTAAAAATTTAAAAAATAAAACTAAATATTGATAAACATCATTTCAAAAAAACAAAAAAAACAAAAAATAAATAAATAAACTGCAGAAATGTGTAATAACTATAAAAAATAATTATATAGAAGTTATAACTATATAAAACATTTAATGCATTTCAAAATATGTTAAAGTTACAAGACATTTGTGCAAAAAATTATTTGAAAATCATTTGGATACTTTTCCAAATATTACAAAACATTATAACATTAAACTACTGTGATTAAAAACTATTTTGCAAAAGTGTTATGTCATACAACTTTTAACTATCGATAAAATAAAAAAGAACTTTATTTAAAGTTTTTTAGGCTAGTTTCTAATATTTTTCTAATATTATTCTAACATTTTTATGCAATAAAGACATGTCTTGCCACCTGATTAAATTCAGTAGTAGAGTTAGTTAGAACCAGTCATTAAATTTATTTATAAAAATAGATTAACATATTTTTCATAAACTATAGCAAAAAAATTATATAAATTTGAATTAAAATACCGCAATAACTTGAAGCATAGTATCATAATTATTTATCAAGAATACAAGATGATGCTTTCGCTTAACAAACTCAGATGCTCTTCGAAGTATAAAATTTTCTACTTCGAGTTGCATTTGTCCAAGACATTTTCCAACCTTAATAAGAAGGCAATACATCTTTTAAAATTAAACTTCTCAACAATTATTTTTCAGAATGTGTTGCAATATTTTTATAAAAGAAATCAAAATATAAGCAATGAAAGTTTTTTTAAAAGTTACTCGATCATCATGGAAGTTTTCGTTAAGGTTATTTATGGCGCTAGAAAACTCTGCATATCTTCTTGTGATCTAGAATAAAAGGCTTCAAGTTTTATAGGTAGAAACATGTAAACAAAGACAAAATAGTATAACAACTTTTCAAATAATTACATAATGAGGATGAATGTCAATGTGACCAAGTTTTTGAGAATCTAATTGTTTAACACTCTGTGCATTCATTTCAACCAACTTCATGAATCGTGGCCATAACATGTCTAACAAAGTTGACCAATAGCTGTAGTTAAAAGAAGATATCTCAGATTAACAAAACTCTTTTGTTGAATCAAATTAAAATTGAATAAAAACTGTTGCTACCTTTCTAATACAGGTACATCACGCTTTATCATTATCATTTTGTAACGATGAACAATTTGGATACACAAAAAAATTCCAATAGCATCAAAACTTGAGGCTATATAGCTGCCCATATGCTTCTAAGCAGTTTTAAAAAAAATCTAGTTTAAGTAAAAATCATTAAACATTATGAAGAACAAAAAAATACTTCAATAGTTACATTAGAAGAAAAAGTACTTGCCATGAAGAGTGTAACAACTTTACCCATTACAGATATAAACAGTTCGTTTGCTTGATTGCCTGATACCAAAAAAAAGTCACATAAAAACAAAAACTCTCTGCAAACATTGTCCAACAGTGCAAAATGCTGACTTCGAAAAAGACATTCATAGGAATACTAAATTTGAAGAAACAAACAAACTTGTAACTAAATAACATAACAATAAAAAAACATGCATAAAATTGAAACATTTCATTACTCTTTTATCTGTTTTTTGAGATGTATGCGGTACAATAATAGGTTCTTCTAGAAGATCAGTTAAAACTTGTCCGCGTCCTCCCAAACTGAAAATTGTGGAACGATTTTTTAATGTAGTCTTGCTTGAAAAAATTCCAGCTTTTGATGAATCTTCTAAACCTATTAAATCATCTTTTCCTGGAACGTCGTCGAACTTTACATAAGATAATAGAAAAAAAACATTAAGTTTTAAATTAATGCATACCAATAGTAATTACATTATATTTTAAAATTTAATCAATTATTAAGCTAATAAAAAATAAATTAAAATTAGTAATAACATTATTTTAGTCTGTAAAACAAAACAAAAACAAATTTTTAAATATTACTTTTGTATACTTTATGTTTGAACAGACAACATACGTAAAAATATATATTTTTTTACTTAATATAATATCCATTAAACCTACACACAAAAAAAAAATAATAATTGTTTGCGATTGTATTTTTATTTATAAAACATTCTCCATGACTGCGTTGGTAAGATTACCAAATTGCTGACATTATTTTACATATACTCAACATATTTTAGAGTACTGTAACACTTTTTAGTTTTTAAATTAAAGATTTATTTTAATTAAAAAGTTTTAGTTAACAAAAAATATAGACTTTAGAATAACTTTCTTTTACTTTTTTTATTTGGTAACTTTAATCTATTTTCTTACTTGAGAGATTTATTAACACATATCTTATACTGAACTTTTTTATTCAGTACAAACTTCTTTTCCTATTGAGGAAAAATTAAGAAAGATTTAAATAAAATACTTTTCTTATGAAGATGTTTTAAAGAAAGTGTCTTATTTAGATTACCACTAAATAACTTTTTGGTTACTTTTTAAAATAGTGCTGAATATTACTTTTTAGAATAGTGCTGAATAGTATTTTTTAGTTTACTACTTTTTAAAACTATTTAATTTTGACAATAACTAATTACTAACAAACTGTTTTAAGTGATTCTATTGTAAAACACAGAACAGATTTATATTATTTTGTCAAGACTCAAAAAAGGTGAAATATGAGACATGATAAAAAAACTGGAGCCAGTCATAATAAAAATGCAACAAATCTCTTTACAACTTTTTAACAATTTTTTTATGATAATAAAATTAACCTGCAACTTCATTAGTTTACCAATATAGCTGCCAAAGTAAACTGAATAAATTTTACTCATGGTATCAACATATTCATCACGAATTTCACGAGCAACTTGGCGATGGTTAGCTAACAGAAACTCAAAGAAGTATCTACATAAAAAATATTTCTTTTAAAACAATAAAAAAGACCATACTAATAAATACAAATGCAAGAACACACCCTTGAGAGTGGCATAAGTGCAGGTCTCAAGCTCCCCAAAAAATAGTATATTTAAAAAATGTATATTTTATAGTCTACTATTAAGTTTGAAATGATATAATTAAGCCCAGAGAAAACAAATAAACAAATAATAAAATTCTAGCTACCTATACTTGAGTAGTGTGTTTTGAAGTACTTGATAGTTTGACATTGGCTTTCGACATTGATATACTTTATGTAAAACAAATTCTCTTATTTTAGCAACTGCCTTAATTCGTAGTTTGTCTAACACTTCTTGAACATCATTGCAAGCCATTGCACCTTTATATGACTGCTCTTTCACAACATTGAGTTTATGTGAAAGCTCGTGAAGCTGTTCAATAAAATATTGATCAGTGACTTGTTTATCTATAATTGCGCTAAAAAAATAATTTTATTTAACTATATTTTCATTAACAAACAGTATTTTTTAAATCAACTACATACAAAAATTTTACATAAGATTTCACTATGTATATATATATAATTTTTTTTGCAGAATTTTAACAATTTAAGGTAATATATATGTGTGTGTATATATATACAGACACACACACACACAAATATCTTTTCATAATTAGCCTTGCATATACACATCATTGATGAAATCATGCAGAATTACAAATCTGCTGGGGCTTCCTTACATACATCAACAAAAAGTTTAGGTTTTGCTAGGTATAATCTTGATATGAAAGACTTATTATGGCCAAAAAAAACTTTATTTATATCTTTGTATGTATGTATGTATATATATATATATATATATATATATATATATATATATATATATATATATATATATATATATATATATATTATATGTACACATATTATATTGCATCTCTATCATGCTCGACACATTCTTACACCAGATTCTATTTTTTATCTCTATAAATCTCATATCTGTTTTTGTATGGAATACTGTTGCTATATCTGTGGCATATCTTCTAATGATGTCCTTTCTCTTTTAGACAATGTGCAAAAACGAATTGTAAACATAGTTGGACTTGCTTTTGCAGCCAACCTCCAACTATTATCACATTGTTGTTATGTTGCTTCTCTTTCTCTTTTTTACAGATACTATAATTGGCGCTGCTCTAAAGAACTAGCGTCTCTTGTGAGACTCAATTAAGTCTCAATCTTTTTCTGTGACTGTTCCAAAGTGCTCCAAAAATTCTTATTTATCTAGTTTTTTTCCTCAAACATCAACTTTTTGGAATTTGCTTCCTTTATCTTGCTTTCCTGATTCATATAATTTGCAATTTTTTAAGTTGTCTATCAATTGTGATCTTGCTCTACAAACTTTATCTCTTCTCTTCCAGTAACTTCCAACTCGAATAGTGGTTGCTTGCAGCCTTGTTGGAAGCAAAGATGTTACAAAAAATATATATATATATTATATATATGTATATTATATATATATACCAAATAAAATAATGTCATATATTTATCAACCTGTTTTTTTCTCCATGAATTAATTAGAAGTTTAATGACTACTTTGAAAAATAAGTGAAAGTAATTGCACAAAAGTATTAACACACTTATTTTAAAATTATTAGCAAACTTATTCAATTCCTTTTAAAAATAATTTTTTGAACTCTTTTTGATTGATTATATTTAATTAACCTTTGTTGATTAAAATTTCAAAATTGCAACAACCAAATTATGGGTTTAAAGAGCATATCAAGTAAAAAAAGTGGTAAGTTGCTGGCATGCACAAAAGTGGTCTCAGCAATCAAGAAATCAGATGTCAGCTAAAGATCAGCAAATGCAGGGATAGAATAATGCTCAAAAACTGAGTTTGGCACAGTCAAAAGTCGCTCTTGTAGCCTTAAAAAAATGTCAGAAAGCAACGAAAATAAAGCAACTATGCTCACTAGACGCAACATAAAAATGAGCAAAGCTGAAATTGCCTTAGACCTGAATACAACAATATATGCACATTAAGTTAGTCAATCAACAAGCTGATGAATAAAAAACAATCAATTTGTACCTTACAACAAAGAAGCCACTACTAAGCATCAAAGACCATTTCAAGCAAAGACAATGGTGTAAAGAAAGGATTGCATAGGCTGTATAGCAATGGAGAAAAGAAATTTTCTCAAACAAGTCAAACTTTAAACTTATCAATCGCAAGAAAAGGATTTTAGTGAGGAGATACAAAAACGATAAATAAAATCCTCATTTCATCTATCAGCTTCTCAAAGGCTTTAAGGAGCCTACTCCTCCTTAAAGCCTTTGAGAAGGCTCAACTGGCATTGCTGGATCTAGTGCTGGCCTGGTGCATCTTTACACTGATTACCTCAATCAATATTGATATTGAGAGGTATTAGAAGAATAATATCACCCGTTAAGAGATGTTTTCGAAACTGACTTCACTTAGCAAATTCAACAAGATAATGCTCCTTGCTACACAGCACGCTCAATCAAGCAAAACATGGACGAAAAACAATTGAATCTAATCCCTAAGCCTGCTCTCCCACCTAATTTAAATCCTATTGAGAAGATTTGCAGTTGGGTGGAATCCAAATTGTATATATACACACACACATAGTTATTATTATCAAATTAGTAGTCATAAATGTAATGTAAATATTATACATAAAAAATTAAAAGCGAATCAGCTGTAAACCACTAAGTATTTTCAGAACTAAAAGTTAGAATTACAAAGTTAAGCAACTAAAATTCAAAAATATGTAAATATATTTTAATATATAACTTACAAGATCATTGTTTCAGGCACAATCATTTCATCTATAAATTGACTTAATTCACCTTTTATGGCCTACAAAATAAGCAAAAATATAAACTTTGAAAAATTATTTTTATTTAAAAATAACAAATTTGATTATAAAAACTTTATAAACATTTAATCAAAAGCATCAAACCTGTCTGTTTTTTAACTTAATATTCATGCATAGTGATTGCTCTTGTAAAGTTTGAATCTCCAAGCTGATACTGCGTAAGTCCACCTAATATCAATCATCATAAGTTTGTAAAATTCTTAACAAAAAATCAATAAATCAATCAAAAAGTCTCACCTGAAATGAACTCAACATGTTTTCCATCGTCTAAAAAAAAGAATTATTAACTATGTAGCTTGATAATATATATATTATAAATAATTATTAATAAGACTTAAACAAAATATTATATACAAACTTGTTTAAAATTTTTGAATAAACAATCTATTAAATGTCTGTAGATAACTATTTTTAATATGATTAATTAATATTAAAAAAAATAATATGAAAATGATTAAGGGAAGCATGAATTTTCTGTTTGTATGCATGTATGTATGCATGTATGTATGTATGTATGTATGTATGTATGTATGTATGTATGTATGTATGTATGTATGTATGTATGTATGTATGTATGTATGTATGTATGTATGTATGTACGTTTGTATGTATGTATGTATGTATGTATGTATGTATGTATGTATGTATGTATGTATGTATGTATGTATGTATGTATGTATGTATGTTTGTATGTATGTATGTATGTATGTATGTATGTATGTATGTATGTATGTATGTATGTATGTATGTATGTATGTATGTATGTATGTATGTATGTATGTATAAATGTATGTATGTATGTATAAATTCACATGGGCGAAATAAAGCCCATGCTCAATACAATTATTTTCTTTTAATCAATAAAACTTATTGTTGTTTTATTAGACTTTGCTTTTTAGGTTGAGTCTTATTTTACTTATCATAGTAATAGTAATTAAAACTGTAGCTGCATTAACAACCAGTGAGTTAAAAACTCACTTTGACAGTTTTTGATAATATACAACAATTAAAATCTGAAAAATTTAAACAAAAATAGTTTTTAAGTTAATTTTTATTGCTAAATATACGTCTAATTTATTTTTGAAATTATTTATGTTTGTTGAACTGACGACTTTCAAAGGTAATGCGTTCAATAAATTTGCAGTTTTGTTTATAAGAAAATTAGTCTTTGTATAAAGTTGGTTTGTTCTCTACTGTATTTCTTATTGTGACCTCTGTGTCATTTTAAGAAAGTTTGCTTTGTGAAATTTTGTTTGTGACCTCTGTGTCATTGTGACCTCTGTGTCATTGTGACCTCTGTGTCATTTTAAGAAAGTTTGTTTGTTGAAAAGTTCTTCTTTTTTGATTTTATTGAAAATTTTAAATACTTGAATAAGATCTCCTCTTTGTCTTCTTTCTGATAATGTTGTCAAATTTAGTGTATGTAAACAGTATTGGTACTGCAGACTTCTTATTGTTGTTCTTTGCCATCCTTGTCATTCTGTCCCAATATTATAATGTCATCTTTGTAGTTTAGTGACCTAACTTGTGCTGCAAATTCAATCAGAAGTCTGCCAAAAGTTGTGTGTAATTGATTGATAAGATCCTTATCTAAATGAACAAAGGTATTTTTCATCATCTCCATTATTGCATTTGCTTTTGATGAGCATGTTACTATGTGCTTCTTCCATTAGTGATGTATCAAGATTTCTACCAAGTTCAAGTTCATCTGTCAAATCACATTTATTTGTTGAATTATTAATTTCTAATCCACTGTGTAATTGAATTTTATGTTGTTTTTACTGTAATGCATAATCACACATTTACTCTTGTATAGTTTGATTAACCATTTTTCTGACCACTCTTCTATATTAAAGTCTCTTTGAATTAAAATCCTTAACTAAATTTACTGTTGATAAGACTTTGGTGTCATCTACATATATTTTTACAATGTTTTTGATTTTCTCTGGTATGTCATTGATACATGCTACAAAAAGAAATGGTCCTAGAATGGATCCCTGTGGAACACCACTCTTTGTACTTGATTATTCAATTTTTGTGTGTTTCTCCATGTTGACACTGCATCACCTTGAACCACTCTTTGTATTTGATTATTCAAAAAAGCATCAATCCAACTTAAAAATTTTTCTTTTATTCTATATGCGTTCAATTTTAACATATGTTGCTTGTGTGGCACAGCATCAAATGCCTATGCAAAATCCAGCGTTATAACATCCACAGGTTTATTTTTTAATAAATTGTGTGTAATAAAATCGAGTCTCTAAAAGATTTGTGGCACATGATTTCTGTTTCACAAAACCATGTTGGCATTTTGTGACCAGATTATAGTTGTCAAAAAAATTTTGCATTTCATTTCTTATAAATCCTTTAAATACTTTGCATGATATTGACATTATAGACACACATCTGTAGTTCGATGCATTTAGCTTACATCTTTTTTTGAAAATAGGTTTAACATTTGCTGCACGCTACTTGCATAAATAAAAATAGTAAACACCATCTTGCACATTTGTAATAAATATTAATAACTAGTACATAATTATGCAATAAGAAAAAAAGCAAATAAATGTTTATTCATTATCATGTTTTTGTGATTTTTTTTTTTTTTTTAAATTGAACAAATGTAATGTTTTTTTTTAACAATATTTCGAGAAAATTATTGTTACGACACTTGAATCGGAAAAATAACTGTTGTTGACAACAATGTATTTATGCTATGATACAAAACATAGTTTAACTGAAAAATTATATATATATATATCAAATATAAATATCAAATATATATATATATATATATATATATATATATATATATATATATATATATATATATATATATATATATATATCAGGGTGTAAGCCATTCCTGCAGAGTACCATTACAGCACTATTTCCTAATGCTCATATAATTATAATTCCCAATTTAAGATTAAAAAAATTTTGAAAAAAATTTGCTAAATTATATACAAAGTTTTATCATAGTTTTGAAAATTATTGCAAATTAATAATTTTTAAACATTAAAAAAAAAAAAAAAAAATAGAAATGGTAATTTATTAATGAAATAACACTTTAAAGAAAATTGCTATTTTAAAAGAAAATTATTGTTTCCTGCATAATTTAGCTTTAATTTTGCCAACTACAATTAAAATCTATATTAACAAAAATTACGGATTTACCCTGCTAGTAGTTCATAAAATTGGTAACTCAAATTATGCAATTAATTCTTCGCAAAGCTTTCTAACAACATCAAGTACTATGAAAAATGTTAGAGAGAATTTCGATCTTAAAAAATAAAAATTTTGTTTGGGTGACACCTGCAAATATTATGTCAAAGGTTTTTCCAGTATGAGCTAAAGATTTGTATAAATCATTGAACTTTTTACACTACAACTTTTTCTTGTGGCTTAAAAAAAAAGAAGCTATGTATAATTTTTATAAAAATATATTTTTTTTAACATTCATTTAAAAAATGAATTAATTTAAATTAAAGATTCAATTAAAATAAAAATGGCAAAGCGAACATTTTTTTTATGTAATGCTGTATGTATACATTTTCTATATAAGTAAATTTTAACAAGTGCTTATCAGGGCCTTGTTTTCTAACATGCTGGAAAGCAGCATCTGTTATCTCTATTTTCAAAAATTCAAGAGAGCGATCTGACTTGTTTAACTACCATCAAATTTGTTCTCTTCTTATCATAAGCAAGGTTTTGGAATCTTTAATTAACAAACACTTAATCTCTTATCTTGAATCTAATAACTTTTTTTTGATCATCAATATGGATTTTGATCTTCTCGTTCTACAGCTGATTTGCTAACAGTAATTACCGAGAGGTTTTATTGTGCATTAGATAGAGTTGAAGAAGTTAAGGCTTTCACTCTTGACATTTCGAAAGCTTTTGATAAAGTTTGGCATGCTGGTCTTCTCCATAAGCTTTCTTCTTACGGAGTATCAGGTAACATATTTAAGATTATTGAATCTTTCCTTTCCAATTTATTCTTGCCTTGATAAGAAGCCTACACTCTCTGATTGCTCAGAGCTTGAAAAGAATCTCACTTCTGCTACAGCATGGGGCTCACAGTGGCTGGTGAACTTTAATTCAGAACCCAATTTTTTTCAGCAAATCATTATTATAATTTATTAAATCTTCTATATTTATTATATTCTTATATTTATTAAAGTTAATGTAGTCAATGAGTCATCTAGCCTTCATCTTCTAAGATTAACTCTTACTTCCAATCTTTCATGGAAGCCATATATCAAATCCATTGCAAATTTAGCATCTGCTAAGGTTGTATCTTTTTATCGTGCTTGACACTTTCTTACTCCGGATTCTATTAATTTATCTCTATAAATTTCAAATCCATTCTTCTTTGGAATACTGTTGCCATATTTGGGGCGGATCTTCCAATGATCGCCTTTATCTTTTAGACAAGGTGGTCTAACTATTTTACAATGCAAAAATGCATTGTAAACATAGTTAGACCTGCTCTTGCAGCCAACCTCCAACCATTATTGCATCATTGTAATGTTGCTTCTCTGTCTCTTTTCTACAATTACTATAACAGGCATTGCTCTAAAGAGCTAGCATCTCTTGTGCCATCTACTAAAATTTATTCTTGTGTGACTCGTCATTTAATTAAGCCTCATCTTTTTTCTGCAACTATTTCAAAGTGCTCCAAAAACTCTTTTGTGTCTAGTTTTTTTTCTCAAACATCAGTTCTTTGGAATTTGCATCCTTCATTTTGTTTTCCAGATTAATGTAGTTTGCAATCTCTAAATTCATCTGTCAATCATTATCTTGCTCTATAAACTTTTTTTTTACAGTAACTTCCAACTCTAACAGTGGTTGCTTGCTGCCTTGTTGAAAGGAAAGATGTTTAAAAAAAAATTTAAATACTTACATTAGTACAAAATTAAAAAATTTGTTTTATTATATTTATGATATCAAATATCGACTAGGTATCAATTATTGAATAATATTGAAATACCTGAAAGTTGAGTCAAACATTCCTCATCTTTATTTTGTACATTTTTAGGCTGTCAAGCAATTTCAGCAAGTTTGGTTTGTGAGTTTGTAAAATAATGAATTTTAAGTAGGTAATTTACTCAACTCAGGCCTTGTTTTAAAGCGCTAAGCTGACGGCAATTTATGTACACATAAAGCAATTTTACTTATGTTTAGAGCGATTTCCATTAAGTTACTTTTTATAATTTTTTATAACTTTTATAAAAAATTATAAAAAACTTATATAACTTTTTAAAACTTTTAAATTTGATAAGCGATAAGATAAAAGAATTTAAAAAAAAATCACATTAACTTTTGAATGGCAATTATGTAAAAATGTTTGTTAAAAGACAATTATATTAGATATAAGCGCTATTTAATAATGAAAAAAAACTCAAATAAAATTAAAAACTATGAAAACTTGATCTCTATTAAGCTAATCATTAAATCGAAATATTTAGTAACAGAAATTTTAGTAAAAATTTAGTAACAGAATTGATGAGTTAAGGTTACAATGTGAAATATATAAACCGGATGTTATTTGTGTTACAGAAACTTGGTTTAAAGCAGAATCAGATGTAAATATAATAAGTTATAATATTTTTAGAAGTGATAGAAAGACTCATGGAGGAGGTGTTTGTATTTATGTAAAACAATGTATTAATCAGTTTGAAACAAATAATTTACAGTTAAACAATAATTTTATAGAACAAATATGGACTTGTATATGTTTTAAAAATAACAAAATGCTAATTGGATGCATTTATAGACCACCAGATATATCTCATGAGTATAATAACTATGTTTTGCTATCTATTAATGCTGCTAAAATGAGTATTTATCAAAAAGAATACAGCGATCTTATTATTACAGGTGACTTCAACTATAATACAATAGATTGGTCTGATAATAATTGTCCTTTTTCAGCAACTGATAATGAATCTCAAACTAATAAATTTATTGAATGTCTTGAAGATTGTTTTCTGTTTCAATGTGTATGTGAGCCAACATTCCAAATAGCAAACTACAAATCAACTAATATTCTAGACCTTATTATCACAAACGATAAAAACAAAATTGTTTCTATAACTCACTCAGCTCCTTTAGGGAATGTCAAACAGGGTCATCATTTGTTAAAGTGTTGTTATCTAATGAATGATTATAAGTTTTCAACCGAACATAAGAAATCCATTAGATTATATCAAAAAGGAAATTATGAACTATTTTCTTGCCATTTCAATAATGTAGATTGGGAAAATGGATTTAAAAGTAAATCTATAAATGAAATGTATGATTTATTTTTGTATCATTACAATTATGCAACTAATCTGTTTATCCCAAGAACTAATTATCAAAATAGAAGGAACAGAAACAAATGGATTACTCCTGAATTGAAACATAAAATAAGAACTAAAAACAATATATGGCTTGCTAATAAACGTAATGGCTGGAATGAGGAATCAACAAAAATTCAGTATAATAAGCTAAAAATTAGAATAAAGAATGATATTAAGAACAATATAAAACAATTTGAAAGTACTTTAGCTAGCAAGTTTAAATCAAATCCTAAATTGCTTTATAAATATATCAATGAGAAGAAATCAGTGAAAACTCATATTCGAGCTCTGGAAATTGATAATGGGGAAATCATAAATGATCAATTCGCCATAGCTACTGAACTAAATAAATATTTTCATTCTGTGTATGTTAATGATAATTGTACAAATATTACTGAGTTTCATAATATACCTTCAAATTTATTGTTAAACACAGTTTTAATAACACAAAATGATGTTCAAACTAGACTTCAAGCACTTGATAAATCAAAATCAGTCGGTTTTGATTTTGTTCATCCATATGTTTTAAAAGAATGCAGCTCGTCAATCTCATACCCATTATATTTAATTTTCAAAAAATCGATGGAAACAGGTACCCTACCAGATAAGTGGAAGAAGGCAAATGTAATGCCACTTTTTAAAAAAGGAAGCAAATTAAAAGCATCTAACTACAGACCAGTCTCGTTAACTTCAATACCATGTAAAGTGTTAGAAAGAATAATCGCTGATTGTATCATGCAACATCTCATAAAAAATAATTTACTTTCAAAAAAACAACATGGTTTTATGAAAAGCAAGAGCTGTACAACAAACCTATTAGAATACCTAGATATTTTAACAGATGCGTTCCACAATAGAACACCGGTAGATGTATTGTACACAGATTTTAAAAAAGCTTTTGATAGTGTTTCACATAAAAAGTTATTATCCAAGTTATTGACTTTTGGTATTTCTGGTAAACTTCTTACGTGGATCGTCTGTTTTTTAGCTAACAGAAAACAAAGAGTGGTTTTAGGTAAAAGTGTGACAGATTGGGTTGATGTACTTAGTGGTGTACCACAAGGGTCTGTTCTAGGTCCTCTCCTTTTTTTGATATTTATAAATGATTTACCAGAAAATTTTATTAATGAATGTCGTTTATATGCTGATGATAATAAGATAATTGCACCTATTTCTTCTCAAAATGATTCACAATTGTTTCAAAATGATATAAATAAACTTGACGAATGGTCAACAAAATGGAAATTAGGATTAAATTTTGAAAAATGTAAAATTATGCACTTTGGTTCAAATAATAACGAATATTCATATTTTATGAACAATAACAATACATTAATGGAAATTGAAAAGTCAAAATTAGAAAAAGACATTGGTGTTTATATATCAAATGATTTAAAATGGGCCAAACAAGTAAAATATGCAGCTAGTAAAGCAAATAGTATACTCTCACTACTAAATAATACATTCAAGTACAAAGATAAAGATCTAATAAAAACACTGTATTGTACATATGTTAGACCAAATTTAGAGTTTTCAATTCAAGCATGGAGTCCATATTATACAAAAGATATTAATGAACTAGAAAAAGTCCAACGAAGAGCTACCAAAATGATACCGGAGCTTAGACATCTTGAGTACAAAAAAAGATTGGAAATTTTGGGTTTGACTACTTTGGAGACTAGAAGGCTAAGATGCGATTTAATCCAGCAATTCAAAATATTTAAAGGTATTGAAATCATTGATATTAAACAAAATCAAACAATGAACTCTATTTGCTCATCAGGTCCTGCAGCTAACATTAGAGGAGCAAAACATCGAATGAAACCTGAATTGGTCAGAAATTGTTTGAAAAGGCAATATTTTTTCAGCAATAGAGTTGTCGATGGATGGAATAGTCTACCAGCCGAAGTTGTTCAATCTACTACAGTTAAAAGCTTCAAATTAAACTTGCAATCGGTCGACTTAGAAGCAATAACAAACAAGATAAAAACCAAGAAAGCTTACTATTAACGTTTTTTTTATTATTTAGTGACTGAACTAACTTGTTCATTAATTAATTTATACCGGCTGTCATAGATATTGCCTGGCGCTTTATCTCAACAGCATTAATTAATAATAATAATAATAATGAAAACAAAATTGTTTATAGTTAATGATAATTTTTTTTTTTTTTTTCTGTATACGATGTTATTAAGCAAAATGAAACAAAAAAAAAAAAACTATAAAAAAATATAAAATATATTAACTTTTATCATCTGGTTAGCAAAAAAATTTACTTAAATTTTGATTTAATAATAAAAAATTAATAATTAATAAAAACAAAAAAAGTTAAACTTTATTATTATAAAAAATATTTTAAATTTATTAAAATCAAAGTTAATGCTTGGGTTTCTTAACTGTCAAATTTATTTTAAAATATTACTAAATATTGTTCCATGTTTAAATTTTATTTATTCTTAAAAGAAATTAGCTAATTTTTATCACAATTGTTTTTCCAATTTTCCTACTTAATTTTTTTTTTTTTTTTACTCAAAATTAAATTTTAAATAATTGTGTTGCGAGGCTGCATAAAAATTTTGCACAAAACATAAGTTAAACTTTTTTTTATAATGCAAGTTAAAGCGCAATGATTATTTTTTAACAAATGATACAATTTTAACAAATGATACAATTTTAACAAATGGTGGTCAGGTATAATGTTTGCTTTCACAACAAAATCGCTAAAAAAAAAACTTTTAATAAATAAAGTAAATAAATTAACATAATTTTTTTATTTGTTACTCTCTAAATTTTTTAAAATAAAAAAATCATTTTTAGCTGCAAAGCGGCAATTAGAAATTTAAGAAATAGTCATAAAAAAAATTGAACATATTTTAAATTAATGTAAAAATACAAACTTAATTGACTTGAGTCTATTTTTTTTTTTTTTTTATGTTTTATACTATTTTATTATGCAATTTTTTTAACTGATTTACTTAGAGATTGTTGCAGCAGACATCAACTGAAATAGATAGAACATGCAAGGAGTGTACATACATCAACTGACTTAAATAGGTAGGGCATGCAAATAGTGCCCCTACATCTATTCAGGGTTTTTTTTTTAGCAGACAATCTTTTTATTTAGAAAAAAAAAAACTTTTTTTTGATCTTGTTTTTAATTTTTTCAACAGATCATAGAAAAAAAAAAAATTATACTGCTATATCTTATACTGCTGAGTTAAGTGAGCAGTGTGACGTCATACTGAAATAGCCTGCTGCCGGGGGCTTCAGTACATACATTGACTGACTAATAGCCTGACTCACAGTAGAGTGCTGCTACATAGCCTAAGAGTTTTGGGATGGGGCAGCAACCGTTTTATATATAAACCATGTTTACGATTTGTGTTTCAGAGATAAATAGTTTAGAGAAGGTTGTAACCAAAATAGTAAAAGAAGCAAAAAAAAAAAAAAGAATTTAACAATTAATGCATGCAAAACCTTCAGATAAAAATGTTAAACAAACCTCTAAGATTCCATCACATGCTTTAATTTGTTTATGTAAGCTTGAAATATTATT